>OX421460.1:40976102-41649465 GCA_949126895.1 Eilema caniola | reverse complement strand
AATGAACTCAGTCTGAAATAATATTTCAGTATATGATTGCTTAGATGCCTACGCACTTGAATAAATAATTAGAATTTGTTGACTTCTCTGACGTGATATCTGAACAATGTGACTTTGTTTCGATAAAGGACTTTTTAGGGTTCCAAATATCCGTAACGAACGCCATTACAACCTCCGATAATGTGTTGAAAATGATTGGCCATCCTTTGACATCATCAACATTCATCATCATTCTCCTGTCATTATCCCAAGTTTATTTGGGGTCAGCGCAACATGTGTATCGCCCATCCTATGAAAAACCTTAGCCAGGTTTAGGTTAGCAGGTTAGGATAACAGATTTAAAAGTTTAGCAATATTTTTTCTTCAATGAAATCACTTGTACTGTTCCACATTATTTATTGGGACAAAACCGGTCAGGAAATCAATAAATAATGTGGAACAGTACAAGTGATTTCATTGAAGATGTGTAGCAAGTTCCACCAAGTGCCATCAATCAACAGTATAAGCAGTTTTAAGCAATATTAGTGCTTAACTTTTCAATCTGGTAACCTACTCGGTTACTACTTTGTCACGATTAGTACATATTTAGATACTTACTATGCCATTATCAATTAGCCCACCGCAGTCTACTGCTGGACATAGGCCTCTCCCAATGAGCGCCATTTCATCTGATCCTCCGCCTTTCGCATCCAATTTGTCGCAGCCACCCCTTTCAGGTCGTCAATCCATCTGGCTAAGGGGTGTCCTTATCTTAGGTTGCTTTCTCGCGGTCTTCACTCTAGGCTTCGACTGCTTCAACGGCTATCGGTCCTTCGACAGACGTTGCCAGCCCATTGCCACTTCAGCTTGCTTATTCTGCGAGCTATGTCGGTAACATTGGTTCTTTGTCGGATGACCTCGTGTCGAATTCTATCCTTCAGAGAAACTCTGAGCATAGCTCGCTCCATAGCAATATGCCATACTGCAATTTAAATCTGCACTAAAATAAGGATCTGTTATATGTCAAACAGCACTTAATACAGATAATACAGGTCGAGTACGTTGTTAAAGAAGCTTTAGTGGTGGCTTAAGCTTGTTCTTATTCCTTGCCCTAAAACCAAATATTTAACTGATCAGCCAAGATACTAATAGTCGTAAATGTAACTATTGGATATCAAGATTAAATTATTGTTCTTATGTTCCCCTTCCCATCTTGATGTACCTACCTATAGAGGGCTCCAAAAGTGCCTGGACAATTTAAAACTAAAATTAGGTATATAAAGTGTGGCCACGCGATATCTAGTGTTAAAGTTAAAAATCCATACCAAAAAAACATAACATATAACTCTGTCTGCCTGTCTGTCTGTGTGATTAGTAGATTAGACCTTGAGAAAGAGTATAAGCTATGTATGGTCCGACATCCACGCGTGAGGTGCCGCGGGCCTAAGTTAGTAAATAAATGAGACTTGGGTTGTCAAAGGATCAAATACTGTCGGAAGTTGAAATGAATATCTCAAATTGAAGTAATTCTTCAAGTTTTTTTTAAAATACGTTGATTTATCCGTATTTAATACACGGGATTCTTCTACGATTAAACTAGCTTACCTTAAGCGAAGTTCAATCGAGACTATACGAAGCTCCTTTCCAAGATGTTAACTTATTGCAGTTATGCCTTGGTGCTAGCGCCATCACACATTTTCAAAGCCTAAAACAGAAAAAAACAAAACAAGCCCGATTTCCGAACGCTAGGATTAGCGTCAATGTTCGTAGCTGTCAACACTCGTGTCAACTTCATTTAGTTTAAAGCCCGTCATGAACAACCCTATGCTTTGGGCAAAGAATAGGGTGGGCCGGGAGTGACATCTTGGAAAGGAGCTTCGTATAGTCTCGATTGAACTTCGCTTAAGGTAAGCTAGTTTAATCGTAGAACTATACTCCATCTCCTTTCCAAGATGTTAACTTATTGCAGATGTTTGAAGCCAGGGTTGTGAATGAATACGCCTGTGTAATAAAAATATTAAAAAACATTTATTAATTAAAAATGGACAATCATCATGAAGAACTCTACATTGAAGTATTACAAATTGTATTACTAAACTCTAAGGGATTTTGAGATACAGGCCTATTATAAAACCTAGCAAAGGTGGTTGAATGATCTGACCACCCTGCTGTTCTCCTAATCATATCTATGTTTATACCAGCTCTATTTGCCGCCGAGGTTGCGGCGTGGCGCGTACTATGTACCGTAAAAATAGAAGTATCTACCCCTGCCTCACATAAGGTGGTTTTTATCCATCTACTAATGCTTTGCGATGAAGCATGAGAGTGAGGTTTTTTAACTGTCAAGATTAAATGTTCTATATCCTGCCTTATCTGTCGTGTAGCTTCTATGTAAGCCTTTAAGGTATCTACAGGACAAATTTCGGTTTTACAAAACTGTCTGAGGTATAGAACTGGTTGAAATGCATTATTTCTTGAAGTTTTTATTATATCTGGGATTTTTATCTGTACCCCGTCTGAAATAAATGTAATATTATTTATTTTAATTAGAGACAATGTTTGAACTCTGTGAGCTGTGGTAAGAGCTAGAATTGTGACAAGTTTTTTAGTTAAAGCTAATAAATCTAAAGATCCATTGGGTCTACCTAGGTAATTTAAAACTAAAGCGGGATCCCATGTTATGTTATATTTTGGCATAGGTGGTTTAAGCCTAAAAATGCCTTTAAAAAAACGTTTTAATCTATCGTCACTACCAATATTTGTACTAATAATCAATGATAATGCTGACCTCGCAGTATTTAGAGTCCCATAGGAAGCACCCATATCAAACCATTCACTTAGAAACTTAAGTATGTATGGTACAGATGTCTGATATGGGTCTAACTGATTATGATGACAGAAATTCCACCACCTTTTTAGTGCTGAGTCATATTGTTTCATAGTATTCCGTGAGATGGAGTTTTGCATGATATGCAGGGCTGATGCAGGAGTCCCACGTCTCATGTACGCCTCGCTGACAGCAGCCCTGCAGCCAGGATAAGATGTTCGAGAAGTGGATGTGTTTGCCTGTAAGGTGACATAAGTAAGGTACTATCAGGACCGAAAATTAACAGTTCTCCTATCTGTAATGTTTTTATCAGTGGGAACCATGGCTGGGATGGCCAGTATGGGAACACTAGAATACCAGTGGCACCATCTTGTTGTATTTTGTGTAAACACATAAGCACTAGTGAAAAAGGTGGAAAGGCATAAAAGAAAAAGGTTTCCCAATTTAAGGTAAAGGCGTCGACTGCTATAGCTTCTGGGTCTCGTTTCCAGGATACAAATTTTTCACATTTGTTATTTATTCTAGAAGCAAAAAGGTCTATTTCAGGATTACCAAAACGCTTAGTAATTTTTTCAAAAGCTTTTTGGGACAGTTCCCATTCTATGTTTATTTTTCTTGATTCGGAATCAGCCTTTACATTTTCTTTTGTGTTTATGTATGAGGCATACACCCAGAGATTTCTGTCCTCACACCATTGCCAGAATTCTCGTGTAATATCATTTAGATGTGGGTACTGTATACCTCCCATTTTGTTAATGTAGGCAACAGCCGTTGTGTTATCCACTCTTAATAAAATCTCCCGGTTACTATAATTATATGCGAAGCACTGTAAACCTAAAAAGGCTGCCTTTAGCTCAAGATAATTTATGTGATATTCTTTCTCAGTGGAAGACCAAGATCCAGAAGTACGACAGCTCCCCACCCTGTGGTTGAAGCATCTGTATGAATTTCTAGGCAAAATTTATGCTGTTTAATTAAGTTATAGTTTTTTATATTACATATCCACCAGTCTAACTCTAAGCGCATACTATCTGATATTTTCATTTTTTCTTCGTAATCATCTCCAGATTCTAAAAGTGCTAAATATTTTTTTCTTTCTAATAGTTTAGTATACATCCACCCATAAGGGATTGCTGGACAGATTGATGTGAGTATACCTAATATTTGGGATAGTTCCTTGATTTGGCAGTAATACTTTTTACTAAATTGATGTATTTTTTCTACAATTGATATTTGTTTATCTTCTGGGACGGAAAGTGAGAGAGCTTTTGAATCTAGAATGAAACCTAGATATTTACAATTCTGTGTTGGAATTAATACACTTTTATCAAAATTAATGGTAAAACCTAAATCTTGTAGCAAATTGATAGCAATTGTTACCTCGTATTGGCAAACATTTTTTGATTTGTTAAAAATTATTAAATCGTCTAAGTATGAAGTTAATATTATATTATTATATTCTCTAAGGTATGAGCACACTGGTTTCATTATCTTGGTGAATACAAATGGTGCTGTACATAGGCCAAATGGTAGGCAGTTAAACTGGTATAATTTTCCTCTAAACATAAACCTTAAGAATTTCTTTGATGACTCTGCAACTGGTAAACTAAAATAGGCATTTTTTAAATCAATCTTTGTCATGTAACAATCTTTTGAAATTAATTTGCAAGCTGTTCTAATATCTTCTAATTTAAAATGATAATTTTCAATGTATTTATTTAGTTTTTTTAAATTTAAGATGAACCTGTAAGTTCCATTTGGTTTAGGTACTATGAATATAGGTGATATGAATTGACCTTTACAGGGGGAACATTCTGATATTGCACATAAATTAATTAAACTTGTAATTTCAGACTCAATGATGTCTGTGTCTCTTGCTGACCACTGTTGTGGTAGGTCTCTCTTACCATTGTGACTGGGAGGTAATGAGATAAATGGTATTTTATAGCCCTGGATCCAATCTAGTATGACTGGATTGTTAGTAATCTCTAACCAATTGTGAAGGAAACTTTTCAGTTTTCCAGTATGTACCTCTAGCGTCGGTGATGTCGTTGCTGGACTGGTGACCTCCGCCTCTGCTGCTTCGCTCGGGGTGCTGTCTGTTGTCTCGCTCGTGGTGTGTTCTGCTGCTGGTTCACACGTGGCTTCACTGGCTGGCGGGGAGATGGCCCGCTGCGACGCTGTTGTGGCAGCGGGCTCTTCCAGTTTAACTTCTTCTGATTTTTATTGTATCTTTCAATGTTTTCCTTAATTTGAGTTGCAGTTTTTTGCATGGCTTGAGCTGCTCTTATTTTATCTGCGCAATCTGTGCCAAATAGCAACATCCCTTCAGTTTTTGCATTCTTGAGTGCTTCTTTGACAACAGATGTTGTTCCAGATAAGGCGAAAAACTTTCTAGATTTAGAATCCTGATGTATCACCTCTGCTGTTATTTTGGCTGCATCGCTGAGTTTTTCTATTATTTCCTTTGAGTTGATGTTGCCCCGCATCACATTAGTTATTATCTGCCCGATGCAAGTAATTGTCTTTCCCAACGCATTTTGGCGGGCCATTATTCGCTTATCCCGCTTTATAGATGGCTCTGAAAAGGCTGCCACAATCTCAGGATTCATTTCTGGAGGCACTACTAATTTAAAATTTGATGGTGTAGGATACTTCTTAATAATTGTTGCTGCGGCATCTCTAGTCAAACCTTCCACAATTATATTTCCCCATCTAGCGACTAGCTGTTGATGGATTGCCTGGCCGGTTTCTTCTAGGGATAAAATTATTCATTTTATAGAATTTAACTGTTTGAAGACTAAATTGTAAATCTGGGATTCAGAAATAATTTGAAACAACATCAAATGAAATAGAGTAGAAATACTTGTCTTATTAACCTTCACGTGGCGCGTAAAATAACAGAAAATTTCCATTATACATAATATGTCTTTAGGCGTAGACGTTGTCAAACTCATACTGTTAGAAATTTATATTTTTGCATGAGCTAATATTATATTTCAAGTAACTTGAAACAATATTGTCAGCTATTGTGGATCACTAAGCGTATTACCAAATCGCGTTAAAAATTTAGCATGCAAAAAGCTTTAAAAATTTCATTCAAAAAAATAATGAAGTTAATAATTTATCTTCCACAAACCCAAACCCTGTCCCTTTAATCACCAGGTGTTGGCGGCTGGTTAAGTCCATACACCCGATTTAGGTATTCATTTTATCGATACTTATTTTAAAATGGTCCTTGATAGGGTTATTAAAAAAATACCTTTGATAAAGTATTGTTCAAGAGAAGCATTATTTGTTTTTCAATATAATTACTTAATACCTACATTAATACATCATACATTATAAGAGGTAAAGCATGTCATATAATTAAGGCCACCAAAGCTTGTGGCCTTAATTATATGTGTTATTTTTTAAAACTTACAAAATATGGTAAAATGTAATCAAGGAGTAAATATTTTAATAAATTAGCTTAAGCCGACGTTACAAAATTTAACAACCTCTTGTGTAATTAAAATATTTTATGAATAAATACCTTTTTTGTTTGAAAACATAAATGTCGAAAGTGAATTGAAATTAAAAATATTCACATAAGGACCACGCCTCCTTACCGTTAGACTGCTAAGTCAGTTGTCGTAGATTCGATTCCCGCTCAGTCAGCTTAAGTCCATTTCACAAAATAATACCAGAAATTTCACTGTTTGTGTTAATGCCAATTCTATTTCATTTGGCTGTTGAATCTTCTTTCCTACTTCTATATCATGTGTTCCAGCCTCTAAACAAGTGGCAATTCGTTGGCCGGTGTATAATCATGAATGTTTGGGATTTGACGTTAATGACAGTCGCCAACGCATGTCATAAACATCAAATTTGTATTTATTCTACTATAAGCAATCAGAAGCAAATTCCATTAAAAAAAAAACAACAATTTATTAACTTAAAAATAAATTACATAGACAATAGAAATATTCCGATTATAAACGTAACTCTAGTAACAAAATTACAGTGTAGGTACTCCCAAAATAAACGATAACTCTCAATTATACAAGTAAGCAAAAGAACGTACGAACAGTATGACGGTTCGCAGCAGAATGAGCGCCCATCCTATGTTTCGTCCGATTTTATACAGTCGCTTGCCGTAATAGGGTAGCGAATTGCCAGTTGGGTATTAGACTGACTAGTCAAATTAATTACTTTTTACTAAACGTCAAAATGGTAAGTTAAATGGAAAATTGTATGAAAAAATATTAGTGACGGCATAATTTTTAATACTCAAATCATTTACTATTAATGGTTGGGTGGATGATTAAAAATAAATAAGAACGATAAAATAAGAACCGACGCAACTGCGTTCACTCTTTTTACTTTTATTAATTTAATAAGTTCAGCTAAATAATTTATTTTAACTACAGGAAAATACCCAATTATCTAGGGGGCCCAGGTCTAACTAAAAATCTTGTTCTTAAGTTTAAAACACTGAAGTTTTACTCCGAGACTATATTATTGCCGTGTACTTACCTACTATCGTTTCACTCATGTGGCTGCTGCTCATTTCCTACTTGTCATTTCATCCACACGCGACATATCAATATTTTATCATCATTAATCATATAAGTATATCGTCACTCATTCCTACGTCGAAAGTACGAAAGCAACCTTCTTTTACCAACTTTTCGTTTGCAGACCTTTTGAGGTGATGGGTTGCGAGCCTTGACGCGGCCATTGTACTTCTACATTCAATACACATAGAAATCCAATTAATAATCTACCGGAATTAATAGGTTCTTGTCTAGTTGACACAAATAATAGCTCGAAATTACTATTGATTGATGAGGGAGTCCCCAGTTGTTCTATTAAAGGTTAAACCACACGTCCATTAAATGTTTGTTTGTTATATGCTTCGGCTGTAGGTATGCGCCCAAATATTGATCAATTAATTTTTGCTACTCGCAGTTTTAAGTGCGAATAAAGCAAATATAGACATGCTTGGTAAACCCGATGGTTTAATGTTATATTATTGTTATTGTTTAATTGTTACCCGGCATACAGCTTCGCCCGCCTTTCTTGCAACACATGGGAACCTATAAATAGCCTAAGTGTAAGCGATATCCGACAACCGATATCGGAAGAAGTCACTTGTATGAGATATAAAACTGTCTTTCACATTGTCCGGCCCGATATCGGTTATCGGAGCCAACAGCACTGTTTTGGCCCGATGTCGTATCTCAAAGAGAATAAAACCGCAACTGCAAGCAATTTTCGACCTCAATGATTTTTTTTCGGCTTCATTGATGACGCTGATCACGAATAAAAGAAAAAAAACTCGATACCATGTCATGTCAATAAGGTCAAAACTTGCTCGCAGTTTTTTTCATTTATTTTCAATCCCTAACATCCCTATCTAGTTTGTGCTTTTGAGCAAATGGCCGTATCGGGCCGATATTATCGTACAAATGTGAAAACAGCACAAGATATCGGCTATCGGATGTCGGCTATCGGGATCTGACACCGATATTGAATATCGGATGAATGTGAAAACGCTCTTATTCCAAAATATCCCTGTAGGATACCTACTAAATTTAAGCCGGATACATTTAACCGTTTGAGCGTAATTTAGTAACAAAATATCCAAATATGTTCACAAACTTTGATAGGATAACATACATAGCATACATAGAAAAACGAAGACGTGCATACAAATATATACACTGCGACCTTTGACTCGGCAGTCGGACGCCCTGCCGCTGCCCTACACACAGGTCGACAAACCATTTACATTCGTCGGGCATGTAACTCTAAAACGATTCTGCAAACAATATTTTGAGGTATACACAAGAGAAAACAAAGCACTTTTCCCCGTTATTTGTTTAACAAGTGAAACGAAATTGATATTTTTTGCATTACGAAATAAAGAAAATATCAATATGAAAGCTTTCACTAGCAGCTGATACTGTTATTCAGTTACTGTTTTTTTTAATCAAACTTACGTATGGTATGTTTGGATGTAAGGACCCTTACAAAAATTTTCGGAGTCTAAGCTAATCTCACCTGCTATCGGATGGGGGGTCAGATGGCAGTCACTTCCATAAAAGTATATTTCGTAAAAATGAAGGTCATGTTGGGCCCCAAAATCTTATGAAGATACAGATGGCTTGTTTATTATGAATAAACAGGTAACTTGCTTAATTATTTCTTAAGCCAATAAAAGTAATTTTCGAATACTCAGGTCTCTTATAAGTCTCGTTCCAGACAACGTAGTGTCTCTTTAAGGCTTTTGTAAGAATACGATTTAAGGATTTTCATCTACGTAGTTGCCAGTTAGGTATACAGTTGCATCTGCTAAACAACGGATGAGGTTTCCACTCGAGGTTCAGTTGCTTTTGTAAAAACCAACAAACCAATCACAAATATATCCATGGATCACTATGTTGCCAGCTATTCTAACTATATTAAAACACGCTAAAAATACGTATCAAGAAATCATTTAACCTATTGCAGTCTAATCGTGAACATACTCTCTCAATGAGCGCCAAGTTTTTGATAAAATAATTTTAAATTTTTACTGAACAAGAATTCTATCAGTTTTCCTGTCGTGCCAGGTTATGGGTATCAGGGATAACGGCAGCCTTCGTTCGCTCGCGCTGACAATGGATATACCCGTTAACTCTACCCCAATTGATTGTAACAAAATTCGCTCAAGAACAATATTTTACCCTTGTTGACTTAAAATACTTCGAAGACGTAACAAGAAAATTTGGTTCATTGTTATTGTGTACAGTAACAAAACATTGCTTATGCGGCGTTTGGAGTTTGAATATCTATTGTATCTGTTCATTGTTCATTTGATCGATGGACAGATATAATTGTGTGTATCAACTTTCAACAGTTGTGTTCCGCCTGGAAAAATGAAAACTTCAAAATTATATTTCAAAGTTAATTTACTTCAATGGTTATAGCTCTGTTTGTATGAATTATACCAACAATTAAAGAAACAGACAGAAAATATTTTTACTATGCACAAACATACGGAACATTAGGAAATTACAAAACTGAACAAGTAACATAAAAGTTCTTAATTCTCAAAAACGTGTGGCGCACAGCCGTGCAGAATAACGGTCGCCTCTCAGATCGCTGATTTTCAGAGACGGCCGCGGGTATGCAAATAAATAAATAGACAAAACAAGTAAATGTAGGGCTCGTTAGCCCCTTAGTCGTTAGCATATATACAATAAAGTCAATCAAGCAATCATAAATGGGGAAGGCGGAGGAATACGCAATGGTATTGGCATTGGGAGTGGACTGCAGTGGGCTAATTGATACAATATACAAAACACAAATTATAAAATATGGAATTAAGTAACATTAAGTGCACACAAAAAAAGAAGAATAAAAACAATGGGAAGCAAGAACCGGCAATACATAGACTATAACTTTTTAATTATTTTGAATTTGGAAAACGGATATAACTAGTCTGGTCATAAATACTGTTACATTAAAACTTTTCTTTTTTCAACTTTTTAATTATTTTGAATTTGGAACACGGATATTATTTTAAAAACTTCTTTCGATTTCGCGCCATTTCACATATTTTTTCGTGTTCAAAATGGAATGGGGTGTTAAAGAAAATAAAATCGCAGTGATCGCCTTGCACAAAGTGGGTATGGAGCCGTCGGTCATATGTCATATTCCAGACACTTCAAAAAATTGGTATCAGCCGTATGTTCGTATATCGTACTATCGCAATAGATACTACAACACTTCGTCTGTCGAAGACCAAAAAAGATCGGGGCGGCCACGTGCTGTTAAAACTAGGTACAAAGGCTATTAATGCTGTTAAGGCCAAAATTCGTCGACACCCCATAAGGAAACAAAAAACCTTGTCGAGAATGAAGATTCCTGCTAGGACTCTGTCACATATTATACAACAAGATCTGAAAGCTCGGTGCTTATCGTCGATATACAGGACATGTCTTAAATCAATCTTTACGATTAAAGAGAGTGGACCGATCAAAGCGACTTCTGTCGCAATACGCAGGTGAAAGGCACAGAAATATCCTCTTTACCGATGAAAAAAATTTCACGATTGAAGAAAACTACAAGAAGCAAAATGATAAAGTGTACGCTCACAGTGCTGCTCAAGTGGTCGGAAAGGTACAACGTGGTCATCATCCTGCGGCAGTGATGGTTTGGTGGGGCGCATATTATCAAAGGAGTGAATACTTCCTGTCTTGGATCACGTTATGATACCTTTCAGCAATACACTTTTTAAAAATATACTGTGGACTTTCTAGCAGTACTCTGCTCCTGGTCACAAGGCTGGCTAGAAACCAACGTTCCGGATTTTGTAAGAGCTGAAGACTGGCCTTCATCTAGCCCAGACCGCAATACTTTAGACTACAAATTTTAAAGGACATTGCCTGATCTAAACTGCACGGCGAAATTTAGTCTCTTAAAAAATCTTTGGAGCAAGCAGTGACAAAATTTCCCTTGGCAACAGTGCGTAAATCCATAGATTCGTGGCCAAACAGATAAAAGGCCTACATAAAAGCCAGAGATGGTTATTTCGAATAAAATATATCTTCATTTTTTGCTAAGACTTTAATGAATATGTAGGTATAAATTTTAATAATATTACATACTTTTAATTCATTTTAAAAATAAAGACGGGTTGCACTCTGGGAGTGCCGGCAGAAGTGAAAACATTTTCTTTTTTTCTTTCTTCGTTATACATAGAAAAAGATAAAAAAGAACATACCATACCATACCTATAATATAGCGCTAATCATAGAACCTATCACTTATTTTCTGCTAATTTTCTGTCAGAAGAAATTAATAAATTATAAAAAGAAAAAATAATCACAAAAAATAATAAATTACAAAAAGAAAAAATTATCATAAAAAGTAATAAATTACAAAAAGAAAAAATAATCACCAAAGTAATAAATTATAATAAGAAAAAACAATCACAAAAAATCCCTGAAGGCCAGGTGGTTTGAACCCGATACTATCTGAAACTATAAGGACTTACAGTCGACGTGCTTACCGTTTAAGCTACGACGATATCTATTGTAAGTTGCAAAATACATAGTCTGTACCTAAGCTTGTATGACGTCAGTCGTCGGTTACGGTTCAAAGGTCAACTAATCCTGACGCTTCCTTAACATTTTACACCCATCCAACGCCGCTAAAGAAGTTTTCACTTCAAAAATTGCATATTCTATTGTGACAATACTTTATGGCTGGACTATGTATATCCTTTTTTTTTCTGAGCTCGCCATGTTAGTAACACCAAGCACAGGCCAAGCACTTCCCGCGTCCGATTGAACATTGAAGTGACGCTAATGGACGACATCCGATTTAAACTTAATTTTGAAAATTTGAACATAAATAAACTAAAGTAAAAGTGCAGAATGATGCCGTTGTGCTGTTTTGCCACTTCCCGCCCCACCCCAAGTTATATTGAGACTGAAATTTTATTTGCATCAATGGTTGCAGATTACGTCTCCCATGAGTCCCAGGGCACATCTCAGCAGAGGCACAGAACCCGGTATACATACAATTTATTGTCTTTTGAAACTTTGCTACTGCACTGGACTCATCTGTAGCTTATTTTTTTAATTTAGATTAACTTTTGTGCTATTCTGTCAATTATATGAATAAAAGTTAAAGATTTGGATACGTGATAATCCTAGGTGATTCTATTGACAAATATCTCACTCACGTTCTACGTCTGTTTACCAAAAAATATAGTGATACTAGTAAGTTACCCGTATTATATAAAGATCAATAACATGTTACGAAAGAAAAGAGGCCGTGAAAATGTTATAAATAGAACAAAGCATTTTAAACACTAATCCATATTCAAGACGCCTTATTTCAGTGTTACATAAAACATAGTCAATTTGGAGGGTTTATCGAAATGATAAAAGGTGAGCGGAGGTAAGCAGGAATAAAGTATTTTCTTATTAAGGTAGACAATGAAAACTTATTTAGAGGCAGGAGGGCGCGGATCATTTGTTTACATTCTTTGGGGCTTGTCCCTTGAGATTTTTTTAACGCGATCTCGCTATTTCGTCGTTAACGTTTAATCTTGCGATTTTTCACTCAAAACACACGCACAATTTACTCAAGTCCTAACTTTTAAAATCTTTAGCACACAAGAAACGTTTCAAAAATCGATCGATGTTATCATCGAGTATTCCCCTTCTTATATTTATTAACTAAATAGGAGAAGTATAGTAGGGGAGGCGTAGAAGGAAATCCGGAAGTTACTCGAGCGCGTCAGATTAGCATAGGGGAGATTACTTACATATTGACAAGTTCCTCCAGCCAGTAAGAGACTTTAACACGGCTGAAGAGGTAGTCGAATTTTTCTTTTTTTAGGTGGGCAAAAGACAAAGAATTCGACCATCGAATTTACACGTATGCGTCAGATTAAGATAAAGAAGGTTAGTTACTAACTAACAAGTGTCTATTTTGAAAACATGGCGATTTAAGCGGAACCTAAGGGCTTGGAAAGGTTGCAAAGTCGCAAGAAAAATTGACTAGATTTACTCGAGCGTGGTTCTTCTTTTATTTTCATCATACAGTTAAACATACTAGAATAACTAAAAAACATTAAATAAGACCAAAGAAATAAAAACCTTTCACTAAAAGTGGGAACATTAGTTACCACTTTTAGTATAATATAATATATAACATTTTATTATTTCTATCATCTTATCTACCAATTCTTCAGGTTTTCGCGACGCTCCAGTAACTACACATTTAGCGTCTTCGCCTCCCCTACTGGTACTAACATTATTGAACTGACGTAGAAGTGTTAAAGTAATGAACTCTGATCACCATAACTTTTCCCGGAGGATAGTGAGTAGCGGGATGAGGCAACCGCTTCCTATTTGATAGGTGCCTGAGTTCAACTGAGAACTAGATAGATATTTTCCATCATGTAGTTTTTTACCGGCAACAATACAGAAATGTCAAAAAGTGCTCAAATATACAAATCACGAGACGAAGTACGAAACGGCTGATATTCGACTTTTTCGTCCTAATCTGTTGTGATTCCGTATCACGACACAGTATTATAACATATTCATAATTATTGATATCTTTACCGTTTATAAATTTCTTAATATCTTTATATACATGTGTCTATAATCGATGTCTAAATTTATCGATGACTTGCGTAAGTACTGTCATTTAATACATAGACGTTCGTACACATGTTCGTATAGAGTGTCAGCAAATTCTATTGGTGAAGATCTCATCAATAGGATTATAGACTTACCACATGTAGGTTAAGCAAAGTGTCTACAAAGGAATCAATCGTCTGTACAGGTTCGAACTTGAAGCTGGGCTTTCAGAAAATTTAGATATTGTATAGACGTAATACATGACTACATATTAGTGTATTTTCTTCTGGAATCAAATTTCATTTGGTACTGGTTCTGCATAAAGTTTTCTAGTAGTCTGCTAAACTGAAAAGAAGTTCACTCGAGTATCAGTCATTGAAATAAAACCACTTTTAATGGCGATAGAATCCGTAAAAATGTGGTTTCATTGCAATGGTTTTAAAACCTTTAAATATGTGTCGACTGGCATTTTAACACTGAGATCACTATAATAAGGGTTTCAGTTCCCATTGTGCCCAAGACAGAGATGGATAGCGTCACCAGGGTTGATGAGAAAATGTTACACAGGTCGCCAAGGATCTATTTCATATCGTAACAAGAGAATGGACGTGGTCCTGAAATAATTTGTCTATATATTTACCCGGAAGTTTCTCGTAAGTGAAGATAATATCCGATATGTGACAATCTGGACGCTATACATTATACGAGGCCTCTTATATCAATCATCTTTCTGCCGTTCGAAAAGATTTGAACAACAGTAACGTTAGTTACAATTAGCAACAGAAATAAGATTTCTGTCTTAACTGCCCGGAAAAAAAGTTAAGTATTGCGATAGGCCATAGAATACCCACAAACTACTCACAACTTTTTTTTGCTGTCATAATACCATCCCCATTTTCGCATCATCCTGGAAAATACTTATCCTCACGTCTTGGAGGCCAATGTATGTAGGTACCTACATAATTTTTGTTTGCCACGTGTAAATTTTGAATGAAATTTGTTTCTAATATTAGCCTTCCAATAATGTCGACGTGTTCTATATACATATAAAAACAAGGCGATTCTCAATGTCGATGTTTATATTTATTTTTATGAAGATAATATTTTTTTTGTATGACACCGTCACATACCTACCTAATAACAATGGATTTGAAAAAACATTTTTGTACGTAACGGCTTTGTTCTTGAATGTACGAAAATATGAGCACAATATCGTATAGCTGTCGACGTGGCGACACGTAATTGTACGTCCATTCGTCAAAACATAACCTTCTAACTCGTCACAAAATTCAGCTCATCCGGAAACCAGATAGTAAGACAACTTAAACGTTGAGAGAAACTAAATAAAAGCTGGTAACAACATCTCAACCTTTGTTTCTGCCACTGGCTCTGGTTGACAAAAAATATATTCCATACCATAATGATCCTATGAGTTATGATGTTGCCAGTGTGAGCCAGTGTGATTCTGCTGACAGATGACATAGCAACGTGTGAGCCGAGAATCGCACCGCTCTCTGACTTTTACTCGATAAGAAGATTACGCACGTCTCCTCATTCCGTCATGGGGGCGCCGAGCGCATTTTCTATCTTAGTTTAATCATTATCAAGTACGTTCATTCTTCATTTTGCCTTTCCATAGCCAACAATTATGTTGAGTTTAGAACTTTGATAGCTTTTACTCGGTAATATTGTTTTTAGGATTCTCGCTCGACGGGTCCATAATCTCGTCTACGTGCGCAGTTATTCCCTTAGACAGAACTAATAAAACGACAGCGAATCTACTTAAATCCGTGCCGAAATAAAACTTGTATATTGTGTGTGTATTGGACAAAGACGTACATATTTTTTGCGAATATGAGTACTACATATTTTATGTTTAGTTCTGATAAAACCCTTTCATTTTGTAGAAATTCATGTAGATAGTCTGTGAACACGTTCGTGAATTTTTAAATTCATTACTTTTCATAATAAATCAAATTTGGTTGGCGGTCACATATAAAATGAATAAATAATTGCTGCAAGCTAAACCGACGATATCACTCAAATGACAACAATATAATAAAGAAAATGTACCAGCACTATGGTACCCATTAACATTATAATTTAGAATGAACGCGTCGAGGTATTGTGGATAGGAGTAGGTATTCATTAAGGCGGGGTATTCCATTAGGCTGCTGTACCTCCCTGACGTCATTTTGACGCGTCAACGTAGCGTCGAAATTGTCCAAAGTTATGTCACCCTCCTGTTCACGGTGGAAACTTCATAGTTTACGAGCCACTCGCCCAAATTGCCAAGTTTGTTACAAGCTTAATTATTTCCCCCGGTGTGACCATATATCTTGTGAGATCTGATTTGTTTTACTTACACTGTATTTATCTTGTATTTTATATTACTTAGGAAAAAAGCCTTCTATAGAGGAACCAGCTTTACGTTGGACAGTGTTGTACCATACACACACATATAAAAATAAAATTCGTATTTGTTACGATAAGATTGTACAAACAGTACACACATTGGCCAAAATAATAAAAATTTAGAAAAGGAAGATCAGAAGTACCTACTCGAAACCGGCGGGCTTGCTTAAAAGATTAATGACAGTAGAGGAATCTTGTGAAGTATGTAATGCGGGATGTTGTCTGCCTACCTTTGAGGCAAATAGGCGTGAGCGTACCTATGTAAAATTAACTAAGTTTAAGAATATCTTAACTCAAAATTAACATCTAAATATATCCTCAAGAAGTTATACGTGCTCTTTTCTACTTCAATAGCAATTTAATAAACTAAAAGTTGTTCTACTTCTTAAATACATAATAAAGCCTTCAGATGCGTAGCAGTAGCAATTTAAAAAATAGTAATTTTTAGGTGTTGCGTAAAATAACTGAAGTTTGTTATGAAGCACCTCTGCGGTTCCTTTACAGCCCAAGAAAATTTTAGCCATAAAAATGTAGGTGAGTTTTATTTTTATAATGAAAGTAAGCTACAACGCCAAGTTATGTAGGTACATCTTTGGAATAAAGGTGCTGTTAATAATAATAAAATATTTAGACGTTTAGTTCGCAATTTATCTTGTATAAAAAGGTACAAAAATATATTAACTTACAGTACCTCATTTCTAATTTTCGTAATGATTTTTGGGCCATTTATCTCTGTTATTTTTCATTTAACTTTATTTAGGCGAATAGATTTATATAATTTTATAAAATATATTTATCATATTACATTAATAAATTCTCTTACAATGACATGCACTGTAGTTGACTGTCAAAGTTCGTCCACAAAAAAGAAAATATCTATTTCACTCCGGACAAACGTGGACAGCTGCCTCGGTAAAAAGCGGCGTTGTAAAAACATGATTTATAACTAAAGTCAACACATAGTTTTAAAAGGATTATTGTAAAATAGCAATTTCTAAACAATCCAAATATCATCAACTTCAACCATGCATCGATATTTTAAAAGTTTGTGTGGCTAAACTAACAAAACATGTCGATTAAAAAGTTACGAACATGAATACAGTTTTTTTTTTTGTTATTTGATACGAAACTTTGAGGTTATTTAATATTACAGTCATGACTACAAAAATATAACAACCAAATTTACAACATAATTATAAACCTATTTTTGCTTAATATTTCATATTGTTTCTGATTGAGCCTCCCAACAGACCTAAACAACGGGCCCGATTCAATAACCTTACGTTTAAATACGTGTAGATTTTGTAATTTGCATTAGTAATAAATTACAAAAAGAAAAAATAATCATAAAAAGTGTCGGATGCTCAGGTTCGAACCCGGTAGTATCTGAAACCATAGTCAAAGTCAAAAAGTCTTATAGTCGAAGCGTGTACCGCGAAGCTACGAAGCTTCTTAACATATCTAACAAAATAAACAATCTGTAGCTGTTGTAATGTTGTATGACGTCAGTCGTCGGTTACGGTTCAAAGGTCAAGTAATCCTGACGCGAGTTTAACACTTTTTACCCATCCAACGCCGCTAAAGAAGTTTTCACTTCAAAAACTTGTATGAATAACTGCATGCTTAATAATAATAAAATCATGCAATAATAAACCGTTTTTATTACGCATAATTTATGGACTTTACAAACAACGAGTGCATTTCATTTGATTGTGAAATGTACCAATTAAAACAATACAAGGTAACATCCGGTTTAATATGAAACATATCCGGCAGAATAACTATTAAACTAGCTACAACAAATTGCAATTTAAACTTCAGGCAAACAAACTATTGCCTCTTTGTCACAGGCTTGCTTCTTTTGTTATGAAACTACACTGTATGCTGAAATTGTAACTTAACTGTAGAGCGTTTTCACATTGTCCGATATCCGACATCTGATATCGGAGGAAGTCAAATGTATGACATATGTATCTCTCTTTCAGATTGTCCGGCCCGATATCGGTTATCGGAGCCAACACCACTGTTTTAGCCCGATAACGGATCACAAAGAGACTAAAAAAGCGACTGCAAGCAATTTTCTACCTTAATGACATTTTCTTAGTTACGTTTCTTTTCCCGTTAATTGATGACGCTGATCACAAATATTGGAAATAAACTCGATACCACGATGACGTGGTATCCAAAAAATCCAAAAAAATCCAAAAAGTACTAGCAATTTTTGGCCTTATTAACATGAAATAAGGCCAAAAATTGCTAGTACTTTTTTTTTCATCCCTAGCATCCCTTACTAGTCTATGCTTTCAAGCAAATGACCATATCGGGCCGATTTTATCGGATATATGGGAAGGCTATCGGATGTCGGCTATCGGCTATATGAAAACGCTCTAAAAAATCTTGCATCTGAGGCACAGAACAGGTATAGCTCGGTACATATATCTTGGACCTAAGATGTGCTCACAATATGATCAATACGCGCAGTACACGTTTCTAGAGTGTCTTTTGAGGACAATGACTAAGTCCCCGGGGTTCTTAGCAAAGCTCCACACCAACCTCCGTAACCAAATAAAATATATAAAATAAGTACCAAACACATCTACGGATTTACTAGCAGCCTTATTGCGACAACACCAATGTCTAGTTGGAATATATTTACCCAATATATATAGATGAGGACAAACAAAGTTGATAAGTAAAGAAAAACAAGGAAATGCGATGCCTTGTTTCTGGAATTTAACATAGCAATATGATTCTTCGTTCTGATTACGGTGGAGAACCGTAAAAACATCCATTACTATAGGGTTCCGCTGAAATCAGTATTTCATTTATACCCGGAAAATCCTATAACAGTGTTGGGAAAACAGCTGCTAGTATTAAATTTACTCTAACATATCGCATTCACCATACCCCTGGAACTAGCTGGATTATAATATAATAGCTGACCCGGCGAACTTCGTACCGCCAATATTTTTCCGCCCGCGTTTCACCTTCTACTATATTAAACATATAAACATTCCTCTTGAATCACTCTATCTATTAAAAAATTGCATCAAAATCCGTTGCGTAGTTTTAAAGATTTAAGCATACAAAGGGATATAGGGACAGAGAAAGCGACTTTGTTTTATACTATGTAGTAATGATATTATATGTATATAATATAATATGTATAAGGTTGCCTGGAAGATATTGCCTATTATGGCGATAAGGCCGCCCTTTGTACAAAAATTGTAAAAGTATATTTTACTCGTAAGATTTCATGTAAATGGTGTACAAATAAAGTGTTATTTTATTCTATTCTATATCATGGTCCTTACAGATGTATAGACTGCATTAGTACGTGGAAGTTAGTAAGACTAGGTACTGTGGACTATCCCGGATTCAACTCACGGAAGTTAATTCTTAGTAGCACTAACACTGGACTAGGGAAACATAGGTCAATTTGGATGTAAATAACAGATAGGGAAAGGACACCGGTATTCGTTTTCGAAAACAAAATTGAAGAATCATGATCATAACAAGTGAAAGATGTTGTCTTTGTCCGCCTAAAAGGTTGCCTGGCAGAAATTGCGTAAGGCCGCCCCTTAATAACAAAAACTACATCGAGAGTATCATCAAAACAGCCTCGCGTAAACTCGGAGTTTTGAACAGAGTGAGAAGATTTTCACGCCGGAGCAGCGGTGTCTTCTATACAAGACCCAAATTCGGTCCTGCGTGGAATACTGCTCGCATCTCTGGGATGGCTCCGCAAAGTACTTATTAGATGCTCTCGACAGGTTGCAGCGACGTGCGGTCCGCATTATTGGGAATCTCGAGGTCACAAGCACCCTTGAGCCTTTGCAGATGCGTAGAGATGTTGCATCCTTGGCAGTATTTTACTGTCTCTACCATGGTGAATGTTCTGATGAGCTCTTCCAATTGGTCCCGCCCTCTCCTTTCCTACATAGGACAACACGCTCCTTTCCTACATAGGACAACACGAGCAGGGCTTAGATGTCACCTGTATACGTTGCAGAATATTCCTTCAAGAACCAAGCGGTTTGGTGACTCCTTTCTTTGTCGCGCCATTAAGACCTGGAACTCCTTGCCAGCTCACGTGTTTCCTTCTTCCTACAGTCCCGGGTCCTTTAAGCGGGCAAGTTGCGTGACTATATTATGTTAAATATGTATATATAATAGAGCAGAGATGGCCAATATGTTGAACATTTTCCAAAAATGAATTTTAAAAGCGACACTGTCAGCGCTTGTTTCGAAAGACGAGACTTTTCGTTATAAACTTTGTGATTATAAACACTTTGAAACAATTCCTTCCGTATAATTTCCTGTTGCCAATCATCTTTACTCATTCTCACTTGTATATAACATTTTACTCTTTCCGCTAACGTTCAGTTACCACTGCATTCAGGTATACAATTCCCACATTCATTAAGAGGTCTTGCTAGTGTCAGTTTCTGGTGTTATAAACAAGAGTAACTAGTTTAAATCTAATTAACTGTAGCAACAAAAGACGCAATATTCTAATAGTATCTTCTCTTTCTCTGTCACTCTGTAGCTTAAATGTCAGCCATGTCTCACCAGTCATTCGATATCCTACGCTGATGCCGAGTATAAAATAAAACGTTCGGAATTACCATATAAACGACAAAGTGCAGAAGGTTCATCGAAACAATTCCCAAATATTGTCAAAACTTGGCCATTAAGGTCAACAATGGTCAAGTCAAGCAAATATTCAGGAAATCCTAAATGTTCTGTCGAGATTTCAAAAGGGGATGTGTGATGTGATTCAGATTGGCATTTCCATTATAATACGCAGTGGGGTTTGTAAAATCTTTGGAAATTGAAATTCCATGGAACATTTGTCTACGGCATGTTTATTATTCCTAAGTTTAATAATAGTCATTTAACAATATTTCGGATATGACTGACATTGGCATTGTAAACACTATGTATTTGCCAAGGAAAAGTAAGGCCTAAGCTGCACTCTTCCTGTCACCCTAGCAGAAGCAGATCGGGGTGGTCCCTCCCCCAACCTGGGGGCTAGATCCCCATCTATTCGGGACATGATAAGCAAGCAACCCATCTCGTAACTGGAGGCCCAGAGTCAGCAGGGGTTCGAAGGAAATGCCTTATTGGACTATTGCCTTAAATGCCTTATTGCCTTATTGGCGGTGAGGATTACCGTACGAAATAAAGGCCTACGCTATATTTGGTGAGAATTTCAGTAGCCATGGCCAATACATGTACAATGGACGCACTGCGCGAAAGATTCGTCGCACATGTATCGGCGATCCGATGCAGCAGATCCGTGAGGGAAGATACCTCAATTGTCATCTGCCATCTGACTAAGGCCGGTTAGACCTGAGAATCTGACTAAGGTCCGTTAGTTTAGTTTTGTCAAGCGTTTTCTCTATTGCACAGCATGTGTCTGTAGTATCTTTTAGAGTAGGCAACTTCGAAGCAATTAACTAATATTTTATACACAAAATGATTTTAACTGCTCTAGTTTATGATACTGTTGCATAATAAGAGTTATAAGACCAAGTTATGTACAGTGTCATATACTACTTTATCTACTCTCATACTATAATACATAAACTAATTTATTTTACAAACAAACCCAAACTTTGTTTAATTTAAATGTAAAATGTAGGCGCGAAGGCGCAAACGACGATTGCGCATGCGTGTTTCTTTTTTTTTCCGAATCGGCGGATTCTTTTTTTAAAGTATAGGTTCAGTCCAGAAGGAGGTTGTATAGGTGTATCGTTATGATTAAAAAGTTATTTTATGATATAGGTGTCCATACAAGACCTGTATCGTAATAAAAATTTTTTTTGGCCTGTTTGTAATGTTTGTCATAAGAGTTTTGATTTCAATTTTATAATCTTTGTATTATAGTATCAGAGTAGATAAAGGTATTAAACTGTTAGTTCGATATACGACATAGAGAATGCTCGCTCTACATAATCGAAGCTAGCTGATACTTAGCTTGACTCTCCTCTTAACGAGCAACGTATGAAATTTAGAACCGAGTGCTGTAGAACTGTGACAAAGTTAATTGAATTAAAAAAGTATGAAAGACCGTCCAAACGATGACGACGGTATGCGACGACGATCTCGTTTAGGATTAAGTTATTAACTTTTTTTACGTGTTTTTCGTTCTGTCAGATATCAACCAAATGTCGCTGCAAAATTTTATTCTGGAAAAATCATAACTTATCCCTGCAACGGAACTCAACTTTAACTTTGCGTGAATAAAGTTTGATAACATTCTTATTTTAGAGAGGAATAACTCCGGCAAACTTCGTTAAATAAACTTTTACTGTTAAAATACACGTTGATATTTTGGTGAAGTATTGTGGATAAGCGAATTTGAAAATAACGAATAACTTCAGTTGCCAGAATAATCTCGTAAAGTATTGACAGCGTAAAAGGGGCGTACAAGCGGGTTAGCGAGACAAAAAGTGTTGATATGTTAAGCCGCGTCTACGCTAGAGGAGCTGAGCAATAATGCAACCGTTCGTAGCGTCAAATGTGACCATTCAACGAACATGCAACAATCACTATTCTGCAACTCAGTTTTCTGCAATGTAAGTCGGTCCACTACTAATTATAAATTCGTGCTCAACTTTTGCTCCGCTCGAGTTTGCTTCGGGTATCGCTGTTCGTTAGGAAATGTTATATCCTGGTAACAATGCGTTGGCGTTGGCACCATATGCAGCTACTAAAATCAGTGTGATCTTCAGACTACACCTATCTATATAGAACTTTTTGCTAATTGGGTACTTTCCTGTAGTTAAAATAAATTATTTAGCTGGACTTATTAAATTAATAATGGTAAAAGAGTGAAAACAGTTGCGTCGGTTCTTATTTTTTCGTTCTTATTTATTTTTAATCATCCATCCAACGTTTAATAGTATATGATTTGACTATTAAATATTATGACGTCACAAATATAGTTTTCATACAATTTTCCTTATAAATTATCGTTTTGACGTTTAGAAAAAAGTAACTAATCTAAGTAGTAAGTAAGTAAACTAAGTAGTAAGTAAACTAAGTAGTCAAATACCCAATTGAAAGTAGAATTTGGCTGAATGACTTTAAGCCCAAACAAAATAGAATCGAGTTTTCTTGTCATCCGGTTTTAATGAATCCAGGGACGGATTGAATTGCAAGGAACAAGACCCGTCGTAGCCCGCGTCACGTTTGGTTTGTGCTTAAAGCTACGTCAAGTATGCATTTAGTTATGACATGAGAGGCTTAATTATGACAATTAGAACACTGAAGTTGCCTCACTGGTCCCCATTTTACTGTTGAAGCTTGCTACTAAGAAAACTATGTTTTAAACGGAATTTGTAATCTGTAAGTGACTATTATAATTGTGCGTATGGATGGATGTTCCGTATTCAATTGCATTAGAACAGCTGAACAGAGCTAGATGGAATTTGGCTTACTGCTAGATTATATAGGTCGCTTATTGCAGACACGGTGTCTCCGCATACCTACGTGGACACCTGATCTCATCTCGTTGTTGCAGCCGATGGTAATGGTTTGACATGATTTTAAATCAAATCACATCAACCGTTTATTTGCTTCAAATATGCTTACAGAGATTATCTTAGAACAAGTAGTTACATTATATTCTGCTCCATAGAAAGTGCAAATATTAAGTTAAGAAATCATTAAATAGTGTCAATTTTATTCAGGAATAAAAAAAAAAGCCTATGTATTCTACCAGACTATAATCTGTACCTTATGTATCCTTTAGAGGAAGGATTTAGTCGTTTGGGTGTCTTTTAGTAACAAACATGCAAACATTATCGAAAGCTTTCACACTTTTAATGTCAGTACGATGTTAGTTGAAAGAGCTAACGAAAATACAAATAGCATCCACCTAAGATATTAATCGAAGAAAATATCAAACACAAAGTACGAGCATAGTAAAAGCAATAAATTTATCCTAGAAACTCTGCAGATTTGGTGACTTTTTAATTTGCTAAAAGCTTTGTAACTGCACACGATAAAATAATATACGCCTAAAATTGATTGTAGCCGGTGTTGTTGCGTGGGTATATGAAAATGTTCTATAATTCACTAATTGTGTGCATATTATACAGTTCAGGGTACAAAACAATGTAAAATAATTCAATATAATTACCAATTGTTTGAGTAAATCTGCTTCATGTATGGCTCCCCTAAAGAACTAATCAGAGCTTACGCAGATTTTAGTATGTGGATAAAAATAATTAAAAGATTTATTGAAATTCAAATTCAAACATATACAAAAATATACTCAGATTGGATATACACATATTACAAGGAGCGGGCTCATACATATTTGCAATGAGCAGGTATCGACTCTTACCTCTGACTTAGCAGTCGTCTCTAAGATTATTTTTAAATTTGAGGTTATTGGTACGCATTGCTCGTATCTGTCTCTTTATTATATTGTGTGAAGGTCACGTAGGTACGTGAGTCCCAGTATCCACTCATTCCAGTTTCATCCGTATCTATTGAATCTCTTTAAACAATGGCACTCTGCGTTCAATAGGTTATTGGTTTTATATATAGAGGAACACTTTTATACTGTGGTGTTACGGATTTTTTGATGTATGCTTTTGATTAAACTGTTAAGAACAGCACAAGTCATTATTATCTAGGGCACGCCGTAATAGCGACGGTAAGACCCATCATGGGGGAGTGGCTAACAACGCCACACGGCGGCCTCTCGTACCGGCTGACACAGATGATCACCGAAAAGGGAGCTTCGGGCGGTATTTGTGTCAGAAGAGGAAGGAGCCAACGCCCGAGTGCCGTCACTGCGAAGCGAGCGAGGATTTGGAGCACCAAAAAAAAACTCACCACAAAAAAAAACTCACCACCTAGTGGTGGTGGCCCTGGTGGTGGCCCTGGGAGTCGGAGCGAGAGCTCTCACGCTGGCCACCTTGCTTGCAGCGATGGTCCGCTAAGCGGACGCGTGGGCGGCCAGCGCCTCCTGCGAGCAAGTCATGCTCGTGAAGGATGCGGCGGGGCGGGAGCGGGACCGGTACCGAATAAGACTGGTGGCCCGTGAACCGTGACAGCTGAAGCCGCCTGTCACCCGAACAGAAGCAGGCCACGACGGCGGCGCGCGTTGTGCGTAACCATACCGGGGACTAGTTGAGGACCACGTGGTCCCCCACCCAAAGGGGGAAAGATCGAGAGAGATGGCCCTGGGTCAGCCGGGGTGCGAGGGATATGCTCTGTAGCTACCTCACCATCGGCCTTGCACTTCACAATAAAAAAATGACATTATTATCTACTTTTAAATATGGAATATGGACAAGTTCCGGAGCCCGAGCCGGTGGGGGAAGATATGACGGACTCGAACCGACTAAACCGCACGCCGTCTGTGGATCGATGTGCTAGGCCGAAAGTGAGGTTGTCTCGTGACATATCCCTCGCACCCCGGCTGACCCAGGGCCATTCCTCTCGGTCTGGCCCTCCTCGGGAGGATATAAATATACCTACACCTTTTGAAAATGTGTTTATTTCTATCCTTTGCTATTTGCTATTTCGTATTATTTACAAATGTGGCTTCGTCACAGAATAGAGAATAGTAGTGACTTCGTATATTGTAGTGACTTCGTATAGACATATGATACCTTATCTTGACACGTATTATAATAACATCGCAAGTGTATCAAGTACGACCTACAAAAACTTTATTGTGGCCATTGTAATGTGTCTTAAGGTTAAAACTTGGAAGGTGGCGTTAAATAGTTGAGAATTGTTTAAGCTTACCGCGAATTGATGCGGTTTACCGCCGTTGTTGTGTCGGCCGTCAGTTCCGACTATCTTAATCCCCGAAAATCTAGCATTAACCGTTTTTTGTAACTACGCGATATTAAAAATATTAAATCAAATTGCCCTTCTTCTTATTTATAGAAATTTTAACTAAAAAAACTTGGTTTCAGCGGCTACGAAATATTGAAGGAAAGCTTCCTTTATATCCTTATTATTAGGTGCCAAAACTTATACAGATACAGTAACACTGAAATTACTTTTAAAAAGCATTATTTTGAACAGCCAATTGTAGATTATAAACATATTGCTGAGATACATACTAATATTATAAATGCGAAAGTAACTCTGTCTGTCTGTCTGTCTGTCTGTCTGTCTGTATGTTACGCTTTCACGCCTAAACCACTGAACCGATCTTGATGAAATTTGGTATAGGTGTAGATTAGACCTTGAGAAAGGACATAGGCTATGTTTGGTCGCGATAACCGACATCCACGCGGGCGGAGCCACGGGCAAAAGCTAGTTGTTATATAAACGGCATTATGATAAAAATACACTCGAGAGCAATGAATCCGGGTCACTCAAAGAATCCAAAAAATCTCGGAAAGTAAGAATGCTAGGTTAATGCAATAAATTGTATTTAATAGACAATTTAATACTCCTTAAATGAAAGTATTAAAACTTCTTAGTTATTGTAAAGTTATATCATAAAAAAATCAAATTTGAAAAGGGAACACTGTCGAAGATGGAACTACGAAATTACAGGATTTGTTTTTGCTTTTGTTTGTAATCTGTCATTTATGTTGGTACATAAACCAGGTTGATAGTGCTCAATATTCATTATTCAAGCTGAAATCATGTCGCTTACACTTGAAGAATGCACCAGAATACTTACATTGGTGGAAACCGGCCGGAGTCAGCGCGATACAGCCAGGACTGTCGGTGTGTCGCTGTCAACAGTACAAAGAGTTCTCCGACGTTACGAAGAAACTGGTTCTAACCTACGCAGACCAGGAACGGGCAGAACTAGGTGTACCACAGCACGAGAAGACCGATACTTGGTGAACACCATGCTTCGAAATCGCTTTCTCACAGGAACTGAACTCACAAATCAGTTTCGACGCCTCGGAGGAAGTAACCCAAGTGCATGGACAGTAAGACGTCGGCTTGCTGAATCTAACTTAAAACCCCTTAGACCTGCAAACGGCCCTAAACTGGAGCGTGGCCATCGTATTTCAAGACTAAGATATGCCCAGAACCACGTAAATTGGAGTATTGAAGATTGGTCGAAAGTTATGTTCTCCGACGAATCAAAATTTATGCTCTACAAGCACGATGGAAGACACAGAGTGTATAGAAGACCAGGGGAAAGATTCAAGCAAGCATGCATCGAAGAAAAAGTAGCCTACGGTGGTGGGTCTGTACTTGTGTGGGCCGGAATTTCCTCTGAAAGTCGCACAGAGCTGGTGATCATAGAAAACGGCTCTTTAACTAGCGTAAGATATGTGGAAGAAATCCTCAACGAACACGTTGGTCCATTTATGGTCAATTTGGGTGAGGATGCTATATTTATGCATGACAATGCCCGACCTCATACAGGTAGGATTGTGAATGACTACCTTCAAGAGATGAACATTACTTGTATGGAGTGGCCAGCGCGCAGCCCGGATATCAACCCGATCGAGCATGCTTGGGACGAGCTAGGGAGATGCGTAAAACAACGAAACCCTCCCCCAATCACGCTTCCTGAGCTCAAAATTGCTCTCACAGAGGAATGGGAGAATATTCCCCAAAATCGTATAAGGAACTTGGTGTACAGCATGCCAAACCGCGTAAACGCAGTAATGGAAGCACGAGGAGGTAATACGAAGTATTGAAATTCAAGAAAATCGTCATAAAGTTCAAAAATTTCATGTTTCCTATTTTTGTTTTAAGGAGAGATCAGCAGTTTTTTTTCTTTATGTAATTTTGTGTAAATAAAATGTATGGTGACTCATATTTTTTTAACTTTCATTTAAGGAGTATTAAATTGTCTATTAAATACAATTTATTGAATTAACCTAGCATTCTTACTTTCCGAGATTTTTTGGATTCTTTGAGTGACCCGGATTCATTGCTCTCGAGTGTATTTTAGATCCATAATTCAATTAATAGTCTTCAAAATTAAACAAATTGTCTTGGTGTTGTATAAAAGAGTACCTACACAGCAAGGGTCGTGAAATATTTGGCCAATATTTCGGCGCTCCGGTAATGATGCTTATTTATTATACTTGATACTATTAAGATCAGAGATCTGTTACAGAGGAGCGTCTACCAAGTTTTCTTAATTAATTAGGAGCGCATCTCTCAAGACCCACAGCTATTTGTGTTAATTAGTTGATGAACAGGTGGTTGTGAATAACAAAACTTAATTTTCAATCTCAAGTATTAGGTACAATATATCAAGTCCTCTAGTCTAGTCTAGTCTAGTCTAATTTACCAGTTTTATCCTCCGAGCCTTTCAACTCGACTGGGTTCGTCTTTCAGTAAACTTCGAAACGATCTAAGCTAGTTTTCTTTTCGTAAAATAAATAAATAAATAAAAAATATTATAATTCATTTATTTTAGGTGACATAAAACTCATCTAAGTACAATGACATAGTCATTTTGTCGATTTATTATTTATTTTTATACATGCTGTTACACTTTACCAAATTCAAATAATGTAATTACTATATTTAAACTTGGTAATTATCTCAATTGAAAACCTCAGAGTAAATTATTTTGTATTGGAAATATTATTAATTAATTAATTGAAATTTGTGATTATAAAAATTCAAATAGGATAATTAAAGCGAATGCTATCTAATCTCCATGACCACGGGTAACTTTGGTCACAGCCAGAGATTTTAGAGGGGTCACGTGCCTTCAGATAATTACTTTTTAGAAGACTTCATGATGGGGGCCCTCCCCTCTCGGACCGCGCCAGTGCTAAACTTCTCGGTTACCAAATACCGACGAGTCCCCTGCCAGTATATAGACTAGAAGTATACAATGAACGGAGTATGACGTTCCTCGAAATGTTTAGGGTGGATCCTCCGGTCAGGCAAGCTAATCACGTCAGGCGAGCTTCGGCCTGATTGTTGATATACCTATGTTAGATACACATAACTTAACAAGCACGATAACAATCTTTGCGCTATATAGGATTGCTATTTACATAGAAGTTCTGTTTGCCTACGATAGATTGTGTTGACAACATCAATTACAGAATACACAAGCACTCAGACGCTCCCGTGCATTCAATAAGCGTCATCATCATCGTTATCGACATTTAGACGTTATCCTGATTACATCCGAGGCCAAGATGACCTCGTAGCCCAGGGTCCGCCTTTAATTTTGTATTCATTGTATTCATTAATTGCCTTCTTATAATTATGTACAGTCGACAAAATCGATAGTACCCTACCTTTACATATAAAGTTGTGTGTAAAGGTGGGATACTATCGATTTTGTCGAGTTTACGTAGTTATTAGTGAGGCGCCGAATATCCCTACCCGAATCTGTGGATATCCGGACAGAAAGAAAGATCCATATTCGTTGTAACTTTTTTGGCAGATCTTATCCGTATTTGTATCCATATCCCCCATAATTAACGATCTGGAACATCGGTAGTACTTATTATCTAACTATGTTGAGTCCATTGATTTTTGAATCCATCTCATTGTAACACGAGCAAATCTTTTATTTAGCCTATCTACTAAACTCGCAAGAATACTTAAGTTCTTTTAGTCAGTTCAGAAGTTTTTAGTACAAAGGTTTTACGGCTTGTTAAATATTAGACCTACCAAGTTTTTGTAGTACCTACTTACTTCATAATATGCGTTACAGAGTAGATGACTGATGCTATAGTGAGAAGCGCAATGTGTACCTAATAATATGAAGGTGGACATGAAAACTCAATGTGTATTTTATTAATTAATTCAAACATTGAGCGTTTCGCTGAAGTTGCATTAATTAAAGATAACTTTAGAAATGCTAACAATCCTGGGGATTGGTATTAGAACCCACAAGTAACAAATTATATAATTTTAGAACCCACAAGTAACAGTTTTATTGGAATTTCTAAATGTCTGAGTTTACGACTCCCTGTGACTTGAAATTCGCTTCGAGATTTAATTGTTAGTCGTTTTACTCGTATTATACGATATATATTGCACAGTATCTACAGTATGACAAAACTGAAGACTTTGGCAGTGTATATAATTATGTACACGCTAGTACCTACTATATTCCCAGAAGCGGTAGTGGTGTTTTAACATACACATTTGTGGCAACGTTTTATAAAAACACATATTAAACAAATAAAACTACCAGACCTCTCTGACTACCTTCTCAGGACGGAGCCGAGTGGTGAGCAGGTGGCCCTAGTAAACATTAAGAATCTAGTTAATGTTTTCCTAATGTTTTGTAAGTATTCATATAAGTATTTTCTAAGTCAATGTTCCTCCAGTAAAGTAGGCAAATCAAAGTTAGTAATTCCTTGGTTTTCGTAGTTCAAAAGGACCTTGGTGTACTGTATAGGAAACTCATTTCATCTGATTTTAGCCTTCTTTTATCGTGAACGCTTATTTTCGGTTTAATTTCGATTTTCAGTCTTCAAAATAAGTTTCTAGACAGAAAAATATTAATTAATAAACTGAGTTTTTAAATAAAACATATATAAAATACACGTTTAGTTAAGTACCTAACCAAAAGGTTTAAGTACCAATCCATGTTTCCATCTAAAACTATTTCTGGTAGTGCCTAAATGAGCTACTGCGCCAACCTTCATCTCGAGCTATAATTAGCAAATTAGTTCTTACCGTTAACTATCGATTAGGTCAGATGCTACGTTCAGTGCCTCTAGGTTTTGTAATTTGGCACCCATATAGGAGCTTTTGCTATCCCAGATTTTAATCTACATCTGTGCCAAGTCATACAGGTACTCGAATAAGTCATATTTGCACAGAGTTTGAATCGAATCTGCGACCTCCAAGGTAGCAGTCGAATGCTTTACGACTACTGCACAGATGTTGCCATATATACTCCATCCCGATTTCCCGCTAAAATAATTCGCATTTTTAACACGTCATGGTAAGCCGGTAGATCATAAAACCAGATAAATAACAAATGAAGCTTTTCCTATAATTGAATTTCCACTCCTTCGGTATAATACCGAATAAAATGTGATTCTCTATAACGTTTTCGTTTTTACTAGCAACGCATGATCGGTCCATTGATTAAAATAAGGTTTCCTGATGCATAATTTAGAAGACTTCAATATAATATTCAATTTATGACATATTTGCGATTTCCTTACATATAAATTTGGTACAAGTGGAAGTAAATTTATATGGACTACCATAACTGAATGTTCTACGAAGTGTTTTCCGTCCTCCCAATTTCCGCACTTAGTAAAATTAAAAAAATAAATCCTGCAACCCGATTGCAGCAGGACAAAACAGCTAATAACGTACTGAAGTTAAATACAATCTAATATTATCAGATTCTCTATAAGAATGAAATATAGACCGACCTCCCTACCAAACTTATTTTGTTGTATTAAGGCTGCAAACTAGTTCATCTCTGATTAACAGACGAGGTTCAATCTTTTCTCTCGTGGCTAGGACGTCAAACGACAGCAGTTTCCATAAAAGCCGTAGTCATATCTAAAGAGGACGTAGAGAAAGCAAAACCCGAGCTCCAAGGTCAAAGTCTCAAATACAGCTGATGATGAACGAACAAAATTAAAAAGTGATGAATATAATTGTTCTATGGCAACCTATTCCAGGGATATGAAGTAGCCTATATGTGTTATTTTCGGCTATAATCTATTCCTAAATTTGAGATCCGATCAGCCATTAGAGCCTGATTGAATAACAAACAACAAACATATTTAAGGACGTCTCTTTAAATTTTGTCCATGCTTTAAAATACAGAACAAAACGACACACAACTATTGTGTAAATAAAACTTTCCGTAAACTAACACTTTAAGGGTAAATAATTTAACACGTACACAAAGTTTTCCTAGGGCGCTGTAAAGTCGGAGTGTGAATTTTAGAGGTATCTTTGTTAAAATATCATTTTGGTAGTAAGACGCCTTCAAAATTAAATGGATCTTAAAAATATACTGACAAAAATATATGACTCTTTCTAGTCGTCTCAAATTCGAATGATAACTTGTCTGGGAATTGCGTTGTGTACAATTCCTGTAATGTTGATTTATTTATTTATTGGTATGTTCTTTGGACCATTTCACTCAAACTTTAAATAAGATAACAGTAATCTTTGAACTCTGGTAGTAATTTTTCTATTAGTATTCGGGGGTTAGGATGTAAAAGTTAAGATAAGCCCGATCAAGAGAAAGACTTTGAAGAGAGATCGGGCACCAAAATGCAAGCTAAACTATCACTGTGCTGATGATAATATAATAATTTAAGCATTAATGTTAAGAAAACTAAAATATTAAATTCAGACAGAGAAAGATTGAATCTCATATTAATTGTAAAAATCAAAAAATTACAGAAAATGTAACTAATTTCTTAGGAATAAAAATTGATAATCAATTAAATTGGAGCACCCACATAGACTATGTTTGTAACAAGGTCCATCAGCATGCTTTTGGGCTCTATAGATTAAGAAATATAGCGACTACGCCGACAATAATAACAGCATATCATGGAATGGTCTCCTCAACACTACGATACGGAATTATATTCTGGGGGAATGCCACTGACTGGCTACGTGTCTTCATAGCCCAGAAACGTTGTATCAGAGCCATATTCAGCCTCGAACGTACAGATTCATGTAGGCCATACTTTCAAGATTATAAATTATTAACTGTGCCCTGTATTTATATATTAGAATGTGCCATATTCACAAAAAAACATTTGGAACTGTTTGAGAGAAGAACAAGGATACGCCACGTTGAAAAGCTATTTGTCGTACCTTGTAAAACGGCCTTAATGCATAGAAGTTTTTTTTGTATCGCTCCTCATATTTATAATAAATTGCCTAAGGAGCTAAAAGATCTTCCGAATATAAACCTCTTTAAAAGAAGACTGCAAAAATTCCTGGTCAATAAATGCTATTACTCATTGCACGAATGCTTAGAGGATAAATCTTGCGAAACATAATAATGTTGACATTGTTGACCTCATATTTGACATTATTAAATATTACTATGACATTATTAATTATTACTACGATATTATGAATTATAACTATGACATTCAGAATTATGTGATACCTATTATTATTGATTTTTTGTGATAACCTTCTCTCTTTTTTTTTAGACATTCTAATTTTGCGTGTAATGTATTTATAAATTTGCACACCTATCAAAGGTAATAAGCAGAGCACTTGCACTCTATTATGTATTGTCCAACTCTTTGTATACCTGTTTTATGCAAATAAAAATAATTTGAATTTGAATTTGAATAAACAATGTAAGCAAAGATTGCCCTGTGATTTCTGTTTACAAGTAGACCTTATAAAAGCACTTAAAGTTTTTACCAGACTATTCTCAGGACGGAGCCGAGTTGTGAGCAGGTGGTCTGGTAAACATTAAGAATCTAATTAATGTTTTCCTAAAGTTTTGTAAGTATTCATATAAGTATTTTGTAAGTCAATGTTCCTCCAGTATAGTAGGCAAATCAAAGTTAGTAATTCCTTATTTTTTTTAGTTCAAAAGGAGCTTGGTGCGCTGTATAGGAAACTCATTTCATCTGAGCTTAACCTTCTTATATCGTGAACGCTTTCAGCCACGCTAAGGCATTCAAGGTCGACCTTCCTACTTCCTACCTTCTTAGTAAAAATTTATATCATTTGGTACTATTCTATTTATTTTTCCCTAGATAATCACAGGATAAATACTTTGAATATGAGACTGTGATTCTGTACAGTGCTTGAAGCCTTTATTGGGTGTTCAAGAATGCTAATATACTTAGGTACTTTTTAGAGACCGATGCAAATAAATATTATTGTATAAAAATATGGTATAGCCAGCGGGAATCGAGGTCGGGAGCAGCCAAACGCTCTACGATTTTACCACCAGTATTACCAGTATTACTTAACATAGCTGAAGAGTTTGTATGTTCAAACATACAAACTCTTCAGCGGTAATCTCAAAAATGCATAGTTCGAATTGAAAATCTCTTTTTGTGTTGAATAGTCCATTTATCGAACAAGTTTTTAAGGGATATATCATCACGCTACTACTTAAAGAGGCGGTACAGTGATCATAGGAAATTTCAAAATATGCCACAGTCGAAACCGGGTTGGTTCACCAAATGCATAATATTTGCGTAAACTACCGTCAGCGTCAAAAATATCTTGACTGCAAAGTCTCAAACTGTTTTATTGATCTAAATTGTCCGAACATAACGTGTGTACCAAATATCAGACTAATCAGTCAGCAGGGAGGGGGGAAATCAAGGCATTAAGACCATTTTGAGTTCATTGTTCATCAAGATCGATTTGATGCTGACTGTACAGGTTCTCATTGTAGGATGGAATATAATCTGGCATATTAGTGAGCTATAGATAAACAACATGACTGCATATGCTTCAATTTTATGCCGTTACTGGCACGCTATTCAGTTACTCACATAGGACCTTCTGTTAACAGATTCTAATTATGTAGAATATACTGCTTCCGGGCTGTTTGGCCGTGGTCGATGTGAAACTTGCGTTCCAGACGTTTCGTCGATCACTGCGGTCGACATCTTCAGTGGCGCAGGGCCGGGCGACGACAACTTCGGAGACCTTGCCTCGCCGGCGGCTGACTTGCGACTAATGCCGAGCCTTGTCGCAAGTCGCAAGTTTCACATCGACCACGGCCAAACAGCCCGGAAGCAGTATATTCTACATGCAACGCCGGTCGTGAAAGCCTGAAGACTTAGATTCTAATTAGAAATCATGAAGGTAACATAATTATCACAGTCGTACACCCGACTTCAATAAAACCACAAACATACTCGTAGCCGTGTAAAACATTAATTGCAGTGGCTTGCTTGTTTTGAAATTTTTTAATTCAGTCATTAGAAATAAATATATTTAACTTATTATATTATTATCTAGTATAGATTCTATTCAATTTAATAGGTTCAAAACTTCCCATTTATTCATTCCAAACATAAATTTTTGTTTTTAGTTATTTGTGACTTTTCAAGTTTACCTTAGGTACTGCATACTTGATAAAAAGTTTCCGTGAAGTAAACAACTCTAAAACGGTACATTCAGTTTGAAGGTCTCAAGATACACACTTGTACCTTTTCACGTTCCGCCTCCAGAAAAAGGGATTAAGAGAGGAGCCGAGGAGGTAAACATGTGTATGGATAAATAACTCCAAGTCTTTATCATGCGATAAAGAAACGCCTTACTGTGAATTGGTTAAAGTTGAGATTGTTTGCACTCATTTACATGGCTTTCTTCTTCTTCTAGTCAGTGTCTCGATACGGCATAAAGTGACTTTTTTAAATTTTGTCCGCCAAAAACTTGAGTTCAAAAACAACGTTTTCTGTTGCTCTACGAAGATTGTCGGTAGAACAGGTGAAAGGGCACAGCGAGTAGTAGGTAGAGCAAGTATGACATGAACTGAGATTGGGCCTCACAATCGCAGGATTCTAGCGATCGGTCAATAAAGTCCCATTTTGCCATGTTTTACGGAAGTTTGCACAGTATAGGTTTGACTCCTGATTACTGCTCGTGTAGTTCTTAACACTTTCATGTAAACAACGTATAGATACGTCCAAAATTACTGACATTACCGTGACACAACGTATAATCACGACCTTAAAAACTTGATTTATAGAGCATGATTATTTAAACATACGTTTCATGTGCCACATCACATCAAGCTCTCATAAATCTAGTGCTACACGGTATCGAATTATTTCCATCTTCGGTGGCATTCCAGTTTTATTCTAAGTACCTAGTTTGTGAGTATACGACGCGATGGTACGTCGCTTCACTATATGAACTTCAACGTCTTTGGACGTCAGAGTAATATATTCTAATAGGTACATAATCCTTAGTTATTTGCACAACAACATTAGACGTCGCTGATTTTGTATGGAAAAAAGGAGTGCCCTATCGCATATAGACTTAGTTCCCATGAACGTGTTATTAAGAAAGGTGGGATTAATTGAAAATGCTTAAGGGCACCACAAGAAATTATTTCAAGGGCCACCGTTGCTTTGTAGATGTTTTCCTCAAAGTAAGTATATATTGAGATTGACCTATTGAGTATCGGGAGAGATTACCTATTCTATTGAGAGATTAACTGAGACCGTCTTTGACAGGTATTACTCATGTAAAGCTGCCGGTGACCTCATGTGTGTACACACGTGTTTACTCCCAGAGTCCGTAGGTACTATTTCATACAAATAGAATGCATTTTTATACAAATTGGCTGAATATAATTTGCACGAAACAGCCACCTGTTCCATTATCCCTTTTATTTTCCAATAGATTCTTTATCATCGATTTGCAGAACATAATAGAAATAATAACAAAACAAACAATGAACGAACGCAATAGTCGACCCCAGTCACGTCTTATGTTATGTGTTCCTTTTTTTACGTGCGGAAACTCGAGTTCTCACCTCACCGGAGATGATGATGAGGTAGGTATGTTGGAATCGAACCTTTTAAAACCACAAGTCCTACAAATTTGCCTACACCATGGTTTCTCTATTCTTATTAGCCATGCCTAAAAGAAGATTATTTTCTAGATTAGGTCTCCCTATCTGCAGATCGATTTATTATTTTTATAGCTGATCTGAAAAATTCATTTTTTTTTTAATAATCTTGTATAAATAATCAGAAGTTCAGCCAAATTAGACTGTAAAATGAAGACTTCGGACTTCGAGGTGAAAGATTCAGATGTGACCAGGCTTAACGCAAGCGTGATGATGATGAATCTCTTCTAAATGCACGAAGCAGAAACTTTTTCAAAACTTAGTTCTTGTGTGTCTATTCGGATAGAGCAGGTTCCTTAAGTGTTAGCCTACTGAACTAACTAACAATGGAAATTGTTAACGTGACAGGAAACTAATGGTCATAACTTAAAACTCCAATAATACTTTTTTTACCGTAGCAGACAAGTACCCGGCCCACCTGATGGAAAGTGGTTACCGTGGCCTATGAACGTATTCAACACTAAGGGCGTCACACTCGTGCTGCCGAACCTTAAGAAACCTTCTAACCGCCTTCTTAAAGAACCACATCTTATAGTCGCTTGGGAAAACCACAGCCGGGAGTTCATTCCACAGCATGAGCGTGCGTGGGATGAAGTTCCGTTCATCGCGTCAAAATAAAATTGCAATATTATTCTCAAACTCTTAAATTTAAACGACATCGTCAACAACGTATTCCCAAAACGTATAAATGAATAAATGGAGTAATTTTGGCCTATATTTGAAATATACCCCTAGATTACCGCATTTTATCGGCCGGCTACACGTAATCTCCGATAGCTTTATGATACGCCTTTGATTCCCACGTTATTGCCGGTGAACGTTCGTTGTCGCTTATATCTGTTCTGGCACTGTCCCCAATCACTTTCATCGGTTCAGTACCTTTTTATTATTGTCTACTTTTGTGGCTTTATTCAAGAGCAAACCCGATTGTAAGTGCTAACGAGCGGTCATAATATAATAAATATGTCCAGTTTTAAACACCTTAATGCTGCATTGTAAAGGACTTCATGTCTTAATCGAGTTTTCTTATGTTCAGAATACTACACATATTAACATATTGTATCATTACTATGTTTCCTAGCGTATATATTTTTAATTTCTCAATTTTTCAATTATAGTTTTTATACATAAAACCACCGACTATTATTCCGTAGGATACGCATTTATTATTACGGCCGTAACACAAGTGAAGCCCTCGGGTAGGGTTCTAGAGCGAAATATTCTGTATATCCCGCGAGGAATCCATGCTATCACATAAAAATTCTTGGCAGCCGGCGTAGGTATAGCTGTAACAATACGGCTGCATTTTTCACACATAATGTTCGTACAGAATTTTTGTACATACACAAGACTACTAAAGGTGTAATTCATTCATATGTATAAAAATAATGTTTCAGTTATCATTTTAGTTCTTCATAAGATTTAATAACTTCTAACAGTATAGTTTTTCAAACTTGATAACCCATTTTTTTATTATGTTGTTGGGTTTATAGGTTTTAATTCATTGTTTTGTTAGCTACGACAAAGTAACAATTTTAAGTAAGAGAAATCCATAAGATTGGTCGTATTCGATACAACTGTAAAACGTATTAAATATAAGTTATTATACCAAGGCCGGAATGATCCTCTAAATTTTATATTCATAGCGTATAATTCAAAATTTAAAAAATACAACCTCTTTTTATGCAAGGATTGCCTCCAAAACGGTTTCATTCTTCAAAGCTCCTTTGAAATAGCAATTTGAGCTAACAAGGCATCGCTTCAAATGAACGAATGACATTGCGGTAGTTCCCGTTTCAGTCCTCTTGGCTAAATTACGAGTGTCTACTCCGAACTTGTTCCTGCATCAAACTTTACAAGATAACACAAATGTGCCTGATAAAAGACTTTCATTGTTAATGAGAGAAGGTTATGGTGTATTTTCAGTTTAATCTTGAGCTCAAGATTAATAAAACATTTTGGAGAGATTCTGCATGGAGGATATCAATTTAGGGGCTTTTTGAACTTTACAATTAGGAATGCGATTTCTTTTCAGTTCGTTTAATTAATAAATTAAATTGTATTGTAACTATTTACGTTCTTTATTGTAATATTGAATAATTTATAATAATTCCATATTAATGGAAATCGAATAGAAATTCTTCCTTGGCTGTCAATATAAAATATAATATAATATTGTAATTTAGAAACACAATTAGCAAAAATATAGAAGAGAACATTTGTAAATCTTACAAATTTTATTTATGAGAATGAATTCACCACGTTGAAAGCCGTTGAAGCGCGCAGCTATGTCACAGGTATTTATTTACTTAAACATCGATATAAAAACTATTCTCGTCTAACTCGCGTGTACTAGGACCATACATATGACATTAATTCTCGTGCTCGTGGGTTCGCCAGCGTAGATGTTGGTTAACGCGACTTTTGATCATATCTCCGGTTCAACACAACCGATTTCGAAATTCACGTCATTTTAAGTCTGACCAAGACCTTTCCAAAAATGGTAAACGGGTCTACTAGAGTAAGGACAAAATCTGAGAAAATTAAACTATGTCTACTTATTATAAGTTCCTTTCTAGTTTAGTTATTATTCACCGTTCGCACCGTGAAATAACTTAGAGTCCACTTTCCGGGTCTTCCTTTACTTCGTACAATCTTGGTATATAAAATCCCAATATACATACATTCCGAATAAAATCCATATACAAAATATTGCATTTCATTGGCATCAAAGGTTCACAATGGGTAAAGCGAGATCAGGTTGCTGTTCGGATTAACGTACGAGGGCATCAGAAAATGCTTTGAACGCATTGTATTGTGTATCGAGCAATATATCTCAGTAGTGTATGTAAGTAACTGTTGTCTGCCTCCCCTCACTTGGCAACATTTCTACTTTTAACTAGTTTATTATATTCTGGTATTGTTGGAGAAAATATAATACCCTTGTACGGTCAGCTGCAAATAAACCTTTCCCTACTGCGAATTAAGTTGTTTCAAGTAACTCTCAATATAATGTGCACGACATTTATTTTATTATAAGAAGTTTTTTTTATAACTATAAGGTGGCAGACAATCTCAAGCCCTACCTGATGGAAACTGATTACCGTGGCTAGGTACCGTGGTATGCAATACTGTTAGACTCGTGCTGACCCGAAGAAACCTTCTAATGCCCTTTTTGAAGAATCCATATTGTAGTCGCTTAGGATCATCAATATCAATGCGAGTCATCAATATCTACGTTTGTAACAATTCTCATTGATATATGTTATAAGTTACTTGATACTAAATTCTTTCATAGTTATGGAGTGAGGTGTCCCTGTAGCTGACTATAAAACTTTACAATGTTATAATAATATTGTTCAGTCTAAAAATATACGGTTTCTAGGAGTTTGTTATCCCCCTTTTATGGCTACAAGTATGAGAGAATGTTCCGCGAACTGTTGTACCTTTAAATGTGATGGTTGTGAATTCATTTCATAACCAATTTTTGAAGCATCTTTGTCTGCTTCTGATTCAATTGAGAAACTCGATGAATGCTCCTTCTTGCTCATTAATTATTAAGGTATTTTACGTTGCTCAGGAGGTGGTAAATGTTAGGTTACTTCTAAAATAGATAGCAGGTAAACCGACTCCAGTAAGTACGAGTAAATCTAGTATTTCTTTAAGTGATTAATAACTTTACAATATACATTGCGCAGCTCGTAATACGATGTTTGTGGTAGCGCTTCTTCAAAACGGTGCAACCGATTTTAATACTTTTTTGAAAGTATATTACAGGCAGATATGTATGGGTATAGGTAGTTTAGTATTTTTCACCCTCCTACGTAGGTAGTCCCACACCACACCACATTTTAGAATATCGGTATGAACAAAAACATATTTACATTGTCGTCATATAGCGCGACTCTTTCACATTTCTACAGAGCAAATGTAATAATGGTAATGTGTATGTAATTGTATACTCTAGTAACACAATTTTTCTTTTGTTTTGTATACGAATTTGTTCATTTCGCTGTTCAAACTGTCTATTAGTCGGTAAATTAGACAGGATGTTGGACATTATACTTAGTCCTCTAAAAATAAAATACTGTGTCAATATTCGCTTCCCTAATCGTCGGAATTAGCTTTTTATGGTAGTAGGCAGATTTGAATGCGTGGTATGTTGATGCGTTCCAACCCCCTGACTTAATTCTTTAATTCCATTTTACGACATCCCTAGGGAATGACTTTCACTTTTTATTTGACGGGATGGTATAAAACGGGGAAGGTATAAGGGCAGAACATTATTTTAACGTAAATTCGTAGATAAATAAATTAAAAAGTTTAAATAGAATTCAAGCAGAAAAGTGTTCATACGTATTTTTTAGATACGTTAACTGCAACTGAGTCAGTAAATTATCTATTTCAATGTAAGTAAATAAATCTACGACTAAATTGTTGCCTACACATACCTATATAAATTTAATCAGGCCTGAAAATCCCCTAAGGTATATTAAAAATAACAGAAAATATAGATTGTGATGTTTGTTGCAATCAGTCACTTTCTGGAGATAATAATCATTAACTGAATATATTTTTTTGAGAAGTTAACATTGTATTTTATACAAAGTCATTTAATTACGAAAAATGATTAATTAGTAGTTACATTTCCTTCGTAACAAGCTAGGAACGAAAAAATAATGGATGAACAAGATTCTACAGTTACAACAACCATTTTTCTTAAGTCAGGTCTATAATAAACAGAAAACAAAATTAAGTGAAGGCGTGTTTTGAAAACAACACCATAATGATTGCAGCGTTGGTATCGGTAGTATTCAAAGCATGCTCTTTGGAGCCTAGGGTCCACTCTGCTTTCTTTCTCTTGAGCCGTCTGTATCCCCAACCGCGCGAGGAAAACCTTCTAGATCTTAGTGGGCTCTATTGTTCACGGAAAAGTATTAAGAAATGTAAAAAAATACTTGAACCACTCGTTGTAGTATTTAGTTTCATTTCCAGATTTTTACCTCACAATTTAATTAAACAAAAACAACAACAACAACGAATTTTCGCAGCTACTAATTATGACATACCTACGACGACCGAAATAATGTTATAGCATTTCAGTACGAGTGATGTCCAGCCTACCGTGTAGTGTCAGACAATGGAATTGCTTTATGAGATTTACCACTACAAGTGGATACATGGAGAATGGTGCCATTTAAATTTTGCTTTTAAAACATGTCATTTTAAAACTGGCGGATTAAAAATGACATGTTCGATTGTTTGATTAGTACATGAACATTGTTTGTTGTACAATTTTGACATAATATTAAATTGACACATTTTAAAACTTATAAAAATTTACTTCTAAAATTTTATATTTCAAAATCTAATTAGGTATATATCAAATCGTCAATGATTCCTGGGTAAGTTTTATAACCACGAAAACGTAAATTTTGTTTCGAGAGATCATATAGACCAAAGTGGTTTTACGCTTTTTTATAATCCAAATGTATTTAAAGTGGATTTTTGGACGCGTTTGGAATATATGGCGTCACTAATCGGGGGTTAAAGAAAAGCCTCGACTGTGCAGGTGAGGTTGGCTAAGACATTAAAGCTCTTAGCGGATCCATATATACACCATATAAGGTTAACTTGTTCCCGTAAAGAATAGACATTTGAATCGTTAGTTATCATTAGGTACTCATATTAAAAGCATTTTCAATTTTAAAAATAAATTATATTTTTAAAATAGAGGAAGGAAAGAACACCAGTGGTTAATTAAAACAAATTGAATCTGTATTAAAACCTAATCAATATAGATCATGGTTGACCTTTTTAATCAATTAATTTAAATCTGCAGCCACCAAAGGGCTAAAAACTTAAAATACGTCAATAGTTATATTATTAATAGAACTTTCAACATTTTTCTGTAAAGGTTTGTCCATATTTTCCCTGGAATTCGTTACAAAATTTAGTGACATAAAACATGAATGTGAGAATCCGGTACACGAAAACATTGTAAATTTAACTATATATCTAAAATCTTACTACATGTTATAATTATGATGAAATCTAAAATATTCGAAAATTTGCCGTTAATTTTATTATATTGTAAAAGTAACTTTCTAATTTAATATTTTATTATTACCGCGGCGTACGTGGAATTCTGATCCCGTTTTCGCAGTCCATGGGTGCGTGAGATAAAAACCTACCTTTTATTTCAGACTATAATCCATTCCTGTACCAAATTTCAGGCGGATATGTGCCCCAAGCACAAAAAAAAATTGTATACGTAACGTAAATGTATCGAGAGAGTGGAGCTTTGCGATTGGCGCCTGTCTACTGTGAACCTGTGTATATGCCCCTTTCTCTCGATATGTTAACGTTACGAATACGAATATTATTGGGGCACTGTTCGAGCATTTGAGCATGATCGAGTGACAAACGTCCTAACATCAAAACATCCTAACATCTACACCAACACATAGGACTTATACACTCGAGACCAATGAATATGGGTCACTTAAGAGTCCTATAAGTAGGACAAGAATACGTAATAATAAAACTGCCAAGACAAAGCCAAATATATTTTATTGGTATTGCGATAAACTGAATAGAAAGTAGAGCAAGTCGTTAGGCGGAATTATGTAAATTACGACTTTCAATCTAGGCCTGGAACATAATACCATAGAGCTAGAAATACACAGATTTTCACATCACACATTGTTCAATCTCATTTTGTCAGTTGTGTACCAAATGGTCTTCATTAAGATCTTCAGGGCTCAAGGTAACCTCACCTGCTGAAAGCTGCGAAAAGGCTCTGAAGAAGATGCATGTTTCAAAGTTGGGAGGTGAAATGGTAGCTGCTCTCAATTATATGCATTGACCAAATCTTAAAGCAGGCAGACTTCAACTAGGAGCCTTGAATGCAGCTGAGGCTCAGACTAAAATGTTTATAATGAATAAGACAAGGGGAAAGTTTATTCCACTACAAATTCAAAGTAAATACGTTACTGATCATAACAATATTGAACAAAGACTTTCAAATATTCTGAGCGAAATGGAATCAGCGTCTAAACTAAATGTTGATAAATTCCGCACAGGCCGATTCCCTTTTATGTTTCATTCCACCTCTAAAACGCAATAAATCCTTACGGAGTTTTATGATCAACATAATATTATCTAAAAGACTTATGTATTGTTATTTATGCCGTAACAAAAGTAAAGTTGTTGTTTGAAATTATGAAACGAAATAAAACCTGTTTGTTCGAATTGAATAATCTTCTAACAAGCCAATAACATTTTTTGTGAGATACTATAGCTAAAAAATAAAACATTTTGACAGTTGTAATCTAGAGTTGGTGTATTGTAGTTTTATGTTTCGTTTCAATCGTGCCAAATTACCTTTTATGGATTAGGGCATCTGTCAAAATGCACCTATTCAATTATTTCAAGAAGCATACGGCCCTTCTTACCGTGGCCTACGGACGAGAGCAACATCAGGGGACTAACACTCGTGCTGCCGACCTTGAAAGAACTGAGAGTTTCTATGCCGTCTGTACAAAAGACAAAGCGGGCGGGGGCGGTGGCAATCCAAGATGGCATCGAAGAAACTTGGAGTGCTTAACAGGGCGAAGCAGTACTACACTGCGGGGCAACGACTCCTTTATAAGGCACAAGTCCGGCCCCATATGGAGTACTGCTGTCACCTTTTTGCCGGAGCACCTGCATCCCAGCTTGACCCATTCGAATCGATACAAAGACGGTTGTTGAGGCTCGTCGACAATCCCATACTCGCAGGCGATGTGGAACCTCTCGGCCTCAGGAGAGACTTTGCCTCATCGTGTGTGTTATATCACCTATACAATGGTTTGTGCTCAGATGAATCGTTTGACATGATGCCGACAGCTACATTATCGCACACATAGGCAGTTCATCCTCACACATTGCGACCAGAAATGGTGCGAACCGTGCGGTATGAAAGGAACTTCATTCTACGCACGCTCAAGCTGTGGAATGAACTTCCTGCTGTGGTCTTCCCAAGCTACTATATGGGGTTCATCAAGAAGGGCATTAAAAGCTTTCTTCAGGGTCGACAGCGCGAGTGTGACGCCACTGGTGTTGCACACTTCCATAGGCCACAGTAACCACTTCCCATCAGGTGGGCCGTGTGCTTGTCTGCCAACTTAGTTGTATAATAAAAAGTTCTGTGGTCATCCCACTGACAGCACAAAAACTCTGCAGAGAGCTCTATTCACCGCGACGAGAAGACAACACGAGGATATTATAACCACGGTATTTTGTAGGGTTGAGGTACTTTCCCAGTCGGACTACTCAGTTGGGACGGAAATACCATCGTGTCCTACCTACATTAAACTTGCCATGTACTCCGACACTACTTATGATACCATTATACGCTACGTTGCATCGTCACTACTCCGTTCAAACAGTCATTTAACCGTGTTCGAACTTCTCGATTGCCGTTGTGCTCAGAATATTTAGCACAAAAGTAATAACTCGAGAAGTCAGGATTACGTACGTATACTACTAGTGACTGTTCCCCAAAAAGGTCGTTAAATCGCATTTCGGAGAAGCCAAATTCAAACGCGAATGAAATAATTTACAACGTTTTATGACTGTCTTAAGTTATCGAAATCCCCATTTTCTTAAGTTGAGGAGCATTAATGGAGTATTAACTTCTTGTAGTTTTAAGCAGGCTTTCCTCTCTGAATATCGCAGTCAGAAGGCGGTCAAAATGAATCCTAACTTACTGTATTGTTTAAACCTAATAGCGCTACGATCCTGGCATACACCTTCCTCTTTAACGCAGACCGTCCGCTTCCTTATAAAATGTTATTCGCTCCATAATAATTGGGCGAAACGGGCGTACACATATATGCACCCGCACGTGGCAACAGACGACCTTACACTTTAATTACTCCAATTTCTCACGACCAAACCGAGAGAACTAATCGAGTTTCAACCGATAGTCATTCTAAGTTAGTTAAATGCCAAATGCTTGCGGTAACACACATAGGTCCTCAGCGATGTTTGTCTAATGTATTATAATAAACATTATATTGTACCGAAAAAAATAAGGGATTTACTGACTTTATTAAACGTGAATATCAAAATGTTGCCAGAAATCCTTTACGACCTTTTATAACATTAGTATGTTTCGCTTTAAACAAAGGCTACCAATGTTACAAAAGTATGTAAAACATATAATGTTATAATACAGTATTTAAAATTGAAAACTATTACTAGTTTCCAATTTTTAATCATAGTAAGTAGACATAAATAATATTTATAGTATTGCTGTGCGTAATAATTTCTAGTTACTGAAGTCTTTGAATTTAATACCACATATTATAATCATCAGGAGAATTCAACAGATAAGTTTTAAATAGAATAAGGAGGATTATGATAGAAGTACTATCTCATACTTTTCTTTATACAGAGAGTAGACAGTTTTTAAAAAACAGACCTACACAATTTTGTGATTTTATTTTACACCGATGAAAAGGAACTAGAAAAGTTCGTGTTGCCGTTTCGTAGCCACAATCTCTCGGCAATTCGATATAGGTTTAATATTAGTCTTAATTGTATAATAAATAATGTCTTGATGATGTAATATTAGTTTATCTTGTTGTTGCATTTCCTTTGAGTAAACATGTAACCCTAGTTTCAAAATAAATACAACATGGGTTCAATCCACATGTCGATCCTTTATGAAATTTAATAAATGCTGGTGGATATAGTATGTTGTAATCGTCTATGTATTTATGTATTTCTGCGTACTTCTCATACATATTTAAATCACTAAACTACATTGATTTATATGTGGGAAGTCGTATCGTAACTCAAACAACTACGCAATCCTCACCCTTAAATAATTTTCGTCGAAAACAGTACTAAAGTAGAAGGATTGTTATAGCAGAAACTCTAAAGTAATAGAGTTAACTGAGACAACTTTGCTTTGAGCGTTAATGAAAAAGCGAAAGGGCCAAGCGAATTTGAAAATATGAAATGTTTGAAATAGTAACGAGATATTTTCTCGCTCGTTTCAGATTCCGTAAGAAAACTGTGTAACAGTGTAATCAGAATTATAGTGCGTTATCCAGTAGTGTGATGGCGTGCGAGTCCTCGCCATTTTCCTGGAGGATAGACACAAAACTTTTACAATAAAAGGTAATAAAAAAATCTTGGAGAGAGACTAAAAAACGGCTATGAAAAAGGGTATAATTTGACCCTAATATTTTAGTGCAATGAACGCGAGAGACTCATTTGTTAATGTTCATATAGGACAGAAATTAATTTCTCAGTTCTTAGTTGGCAAGGAATATTCTTTTGTGTTTTATATGTACGCGTAATAGAAGGCACAAGGCAAAAGGGTCATGAATTGAGGTCCGCAATGCTAAATTATTGATCTGTCAGTGCAGTACTACGTCCACCTTCTATGTGGGTTTGAAAACGTAATGAATCAACGGCGGTGACAAGCGCTGATAATTAGGCATCGTTGTATTATGTACAGTGACATATATATAATAATTATTATGTTGTTAGGTACATGCGTACGTACACGCTCGTCTTTGTTGTTATATTGAACGACACGAACACTCGATGAGCTTAATTATACTAACCAAGGTTTCAGTTTGCTACTTGCAAACCTTTATGTTAATGACACAACTTAATTAAGTTGTTCTCAATTGATTTTAATATTAAACTTTGAGATAAAAGGTAATATACCTACTTACAGTTAAACATGATATGACTGTTCATGTACACACGTGACACGTGTGTCACATACATACGTTTTGAAAATAATTTCGAGTAACTAATAAAAATGCCTTTTTGGCCTAGCAACTACACTCAATTACCTAAGGTTAACAATATTACTGTGGTATTACGAATTGATGAATGAGGTATTTATCGCAATTTAATCCTTATCGTACAGTAGTTGTTAGAATGAGAAGTGTTCAGTTACAAACTCTGAAATAAAACAACGTTCACATACAATATGACTAAACCTTAACAAGAGAGCTCCATATTGTTATATCATCTAAGAACACAAGAACGCTTGATTTATAACCATTTTATAAATGACTTGTTTTTGTCGAAGATACGCCAAAATACCTAAGTATTTCGTTTACGTCTTGCGTCCGCCTGTTCGCTACTCACCCTACAATATTCAAGAGAAGGAAAACAGCTATAATTTATACAGAGCGAGACCGAAATATCGGATTTGTAGTATTAGATAAAGAAAGCAACAAACACAAGGGATCTTGTTGACGTAGCTTTGAACAAATTGTGATAGTACGTGACCATATTATATGCAATAAAATTTGTATATCTCGTTTTGTGCCTCTATTTGCGGAATTATATTTAGTAGATCATTTCAGCTAATGGGTGTTCTGATGTGGCAAATCTATTCGCAGGTGGAGTAACGCTGGGAAGGTTGAATAATATGTAACACGTCACAGAACAGTGACGAACACAGACGTTACACTTAGTGTGAGTGGCAAGCGGTTCTAAGTCGACCAGCGAAGATGGGTAAGAAGAACTCGAAACTCAAACAAGACACGATCGACAGACTGACGACTGCTACCTACTGTGAGTACTCTTTGTTTTTCTTCTTTTTATTCTATTAGTTATTACTACTAGTGTACAATCTAAGCCTATGCCTAAAATGTGCACAACTTAAGCTAACGAGTGTTTAAGTTCGATCTATTTCTAAAGTGACATTTTAATATGCATTATTCATGATATTTGAACCAGGCCCAAAATAGCAGTAATTTACTGTCGGGCGGTAATTCATAAAAAAATGTAGAGAGTTTTATTATGAAACTCAGTGATCAGTAACGTTTTAGGCACGTAAAAAAATCAATCAGTTCGTCCCGTTCGGAATTTCCTGTACTTATAGCTAACCCAATATCTTGAAGACAAAAAAGTCCGCTGATGATGATGCGCCAGCTGGTCACTTAAACAAAACAGGGCAGTAAGAGCAGGCCTCAACCTTCATAGTTACAACAAAACGTTCCTAGAAGACTATTCAGATTTAAACTAATCAGATTTTGTAGAAATGTTACTGTTAGCAAAACTATAAAATAACAATCCTTTAATTGATATTATTATACAGAATGCATTATGTGAACTTGTCGATAGACAGTTATTCTTGTTCTTTTTGAATAATTTGTAGAAAAAAAGTGTAAAATGCTCACGTTTGAAACGATAACATTTCACAGTTAACTGAGAGTTAGATAGAAGTAAGTGTGGAATGTTATCGTTCAATACTCAAATTAGATAGAACTTATAACAATACTTCGGAATTCCCAAATAGGGATGTGACATTAACTCAATATTTCGAACAAGGAAGGAAAGAGCAAAGTTTGTTGCTTAATCATCGACACAGTCGCAACTGGGTTACAGTAGTAGTTGTTAAGCTAATAATACCCTAGTTCATTACTGTACTGCCCCTCTAGACAAGTGGCAATTCGCTTGCCAGCATTTGATGGAATAGAATGACGAATGTATTAGATTTGACGTTTGTGGCAGTCGTTAACGCATGTCATAAACGTCAAATGCCATACATTCGTCATTCTATTCCATCAAACGCTGGCAAGCGAATTGCCACTTGTCTAGAGGGGCTGGGCATCTTATAGCCATCATCGCGGAAGCAGCGCTGACCTGAAAATGAGTTCCTACTTTGCATTTTGCGATAAATGGCTTCTATTAACTGCACCAGTAGTTTCATTCTATTGACACTATAAAACATCAGAACCACCTTGAATAGACTACAGACTACAAACACAGTGTGTTTCGATTGAAATTCAAAATTATGTAAGTAAACCAATTTGGTAACGTTTACTCCGGTAAACAATCGATGAGCATGAACAAGTCACAAACCCAATCATTTTAGTTCGATGATTTTGGTTGCTATAAAAAATACAAATAAGTACTGGTAATGGAGCCTCCATGGCGTAGTGGTAATGAACGCGACCGCTACGCAGGAGGCGCAGGTTCGATTCCCGCTTAATGCAAATATTTAATTTTGTATGCATGAATATGAGTATTTGCATGGGTCTGGTCGTGCCTCGGAGAGCACGTTAAGCCGTCGGTCCCGTTGCCATACGAACATCTATTGCAGTAGTTACGGGTAGTTGGAGCCCTCAATATCCATCAACTGGTCTAACTGCAATGCTTTGATATCGCCTTTGGGTTATAGAGATCAGATGGCAGTCGCTTCACGGAAAATGTCGAAATTCAGCTAAATTCTGCGGATTAGACTGGTAAAAGTAGAATCAAACAGAAGGAGTTAGTTGGCATATTACAGCAAATACTAATGAAGTTTAATCTTATTTAAATAAACTTGAACACACACTACCGTATGAATGAGTATCATATATTATCATCCCACACAACTAATTTCCATTCAGACACCACACCTTTTCAATGTTGGCCATGCGTTAATTAACTCACTGAAATACAGACGGTTTGATTTCAACAATGCAGAATTTAATAAATGTATCGAGCATTTTGCGATGATAAACTATCAATTTTAAATTTGTCTGCTATGCTTTCACACGTCGTGTATTGTTTAAAACTGTGCCAATTAATTTAATTACAAATACATATTCCATTTATTATCTTTGATTATATGGAACGCTGTTGTTTGGGGTGTAAAGGGCCTACCTCACAGGTAACATGACTGTTGACTTACCGAAGACTCTCTGGTCCAGTCAAGTCTTTCATTATTGCAAGTGCAGTCGTACCCTATAATATATTACACATTATTTCGCAATATTGGAAAAGGGTTTGTCTTCGGTAAGTGGAAGTTTCCTCCGCCCTACAGAATACAGCGGCCAAAATAACCTCGTGTTATGTTCCTGCGGTGAGTAGGGTAGCCAGAGCTCATTGGAGAGTTTTTGTGCTGTCAGTGGGATGACCAAAGGCCATTTCTGCTTTGTGTTCTACTCTGACGGCACAATAACTTTCTGTGTTAACAAAGTCGGCAGCACGATTGTAACTCCCCTGGTGTTACACACGTCCAAAACGTAACCACTTTCCATCAGGGTCTACCTTGCCGTTTGCTAGTCTGCCCCCTCAGTGGTATAAAAAAAAGTATAAATGATAATTGATTAGATCAGTCTATTCGTAGAACTATTGTTGGCATGCTTCCCTGGTGTTCATTTATCTATGTCATGCCTCGTTAAGCACAATGCGCCTAAGAATAAATGGTTTACCGCCAAATTTCCAAAACATTGCGACATTTTTGCTGAATTATCGAACACCTCTTCGTCTTTGAGACATGTACTAATTGTAAATAGACATATCGAATTCTAAAATTAATTACAGCTATCCATACAAACCTACTTATTTGTTGACGGTCAGCACTAGAGGTTATCTTCCCCCGGTAACTGATCCGACATAACCTACCATGCTGGCTCCGGCGAGGGGGATGTGGGGACGGGGTTGTATCCGTGGGAATTTCTGCACCTATAAAAACGTTACTCTTCTAAGAACGAATTTTGATTAAAACATTGCACAGCTAATGGTCCCTTAAGCACTGCTTGCAGCATTCAGTACGTACATGGTATGCCGAACATAATACATTTTTAAAATACCACCTTAATAAGAGATCTGTGTCGCCATCTTGCAGTATTAATAGAAATTGATGGAAAATTGAAGTGAATGCGACACTGTGATTCATGGAAAATTGGAAAAGCGTGCGTGCCGTGCCACCATGAATACAGACACGCCTTCACCTCGCGCCTTACGCCTATTTATCGTAACTTTGTAATCACTATACCATGAAATATTTTAAGACATAGTCTAGGTCAAGGCTTTGGCATTGAAATAGGGGATGTGTACATAGTATACTTTTACTGGTCAGTAGTAGCCAATCTGTTTTATTATATCAACCTTAGAAAATAGATCTGCATAAAAGTCAAGTGGCGCTCAAGTTTCCTTCAGGGTAATAATAATAGTTATAGGGTATATAGAAGCTGGGAGCGAACGGAGTAAAGTATGGATGACATGCGGCGGCGGGATGCTAAAGCCACAAATGCGTTTTGACGCAGTACCTGGTCAGTGCCCGTTAGCCACACTGAAAGCGATTGAAGAAAGAGCATGCGAGACCATTGCGGACATGGATGATATATATATATATATAGATGCCACTGATGTAGATTGTGCGGTCCATTCGCTGTCTAATCGGAAATCTCCGGGACCGGATGGACACAATTTCACAATTTCTAGCTAAAGTGGCTACGGAGCTCGCATATTGTTTTGGCTTCATAATTTCAATTTGCTGTTGAATCTGGGACGCTACTAGCTTTTATGACGACAGGAGTTACCCATCTACTCCATAAAACTTGATAATTGATATGGCTATTAGCAACAAGCTCGCCACAACTGTAAGGACCTGAAGGCATGCTGAATAGATTACAAGAAAGCGTTTGATTTCTTGTAATCTATTACAAGAAAGCGTTTGATTCCGTGCCACATACATGGGTTTTGAGGGTGCTGGAGTTGTATGAAGAGAATGCAACTCTTTGTACCATCTTAAAGTCATGTATGGTGCAATGGAGGACGGTTCTTTTCTATCCAGGGTGTCGTCCGTCAGGCTTTGAATAATGGCGAGCCGATAATAATAGAGCTGGGTATTTTTCAAGGGGACAGTTTGAGTCCCTATTGGTTCTGCTTAGCCCTGAACCCACTTAGTACTTTACTAGTGGTTAGGTTATAGGCTACGAAAAGAGGATCAGATTTTATCCCACCTGCTTTGCATGGATGATTTAAAGTTATTTGCCCACACCAATTCTCAATTAATGGTTTTACTGAAGGTAATTGAAACATTCAGTAATTCCATTAAAATGGCGTTTGGTGTGGACAGATGTGCAGTCATTCATGTAAAGGGAAGGCGGGTGGTGGAGTTGGAGGACATACAACTCTCTGATTCCACTAACCTGAGATCACTCCTCGTAGCTGAGACCTATAAGTCTTGGGTATGTCATAGGCGTTTTGCATCAATGAGGCATGAAACAAATGCTACAGGAACGTTTCTTTGGCCGCCTTTTATCAGGTGCTCGCTATATACTCCTTTGACATACTCAAGTGGACTCAGACTGAACTCGATACCATTGATAGGAGAGTCTGGACTCAGTTGACTGCAGTTCGAATGCGTCATCCACAGTCGTCAGTCATGAGATTGTACATCCCGCGGAAATTTGGGGGTCAAGGATTTTTAAATAATAAGACCCTTCATAATCGTGAGGTGTGCTATCTCAGAGACTATTTTCTTAAATCAAGCACACCCCGCTCGGTTTGGCTAAGGGGAACTGGCGTAGGCCTACAGTTATTGGCACTGATAGCCGCAGGGAGGTATGGCAAAGGAAATAATAGTAATAATAACAATAATTTATTTATCAGATAATAAAATTTATAATTTGTTAGGATTGTTAGTTACAAATGATTTCTTAGTTATAAATCCTAACATTAGTGCATTATTTTCCATCTTGCAACTCACATAATTGAAATCAAATCAATACAATTTAATTTAATTCATTCCAATTTAATTCGATAACATTCGTTTGATTAGCTGATTATGTGACTGCTCCGGTTGTTCGCTCAACAAGGTAGTGATATATAACCGAGTCGTAGCTGCCATCTATTGTCTTCAGAATACTGTTGTGACTACCCCGCAGGTTGTTCAGTATGGACACTGTCTTTTTGCGGAGTATGGCAAGAAGTCCGCAGTGTAGAAATTTGCGAACATACCTGACGCACTGCAGTAACGAGGCAGCCCCAACAACATTCTGAAGCCGATATTATACTACTCGTCAGCGGACTAGGATGGACTGCGTGATTATTTTGCGTCCGTCCCGTGGGTTGAACGCTGCTTTGAGGATAAGAACCCATCTGAGGCCGCAACTGCTGTCGCCGGTTAGATCAGTCTGGGCATGGAATATTATATCCCCTACACTGATGTCACCGGTGTACGCAGAGCGTGTCCCTGGTTCGGGCGCGAGTGCGCGGAGGCTGTTAATCATAAACAGTCTGCGCACCGCGCTTGGATGAGGGCTAGCGCTACATGCGATCCCAGCGTGGGCCACTTCAAGGCGGCGTACAACAGAGCCACAAAGGTCTGCAAGAGGGCTTATGTCAAAGCGGATGCCCAGCGCATAGCTCGGCTTTTTCAGGAGCTGGTAGCGCATCCCACGGGCAGCCGTGGTTACTGGCGACTGGCCGAAGCCGTGCAAGCCAACTTCTGCCAGCCTTCGCTGCCCCCGCTGCGCAATCTCGATGGATCCCTGGCCCATGAGCCGCAAGAGAAAGCAAATTTGCTCGTTAATCTCTTTGCGGCCAACTCCCGAGTCGATGATTGTGGTATGGAGCCGCCGACACTGCCCATCAGTGACCATGCAATGCCTGATATTCGTATCAGGCAACGCGATGTCCGAGCAGTACTGCAGTCACTCGATGTCCGGAAAGCCAGTGGACCGGACGGTATTCCGGCGGTGGTGGTCCAATGCTTACGCGGCTGTACCGGCTGTCCTACAGCTCTGGTACAGTGCCTTCGTCTTGGAAAGAGGCGAATGTACAGCCGATCCCCAAGAAGGGGGATCGCTCAGATCCAAACAACTATCGACCCATAGCCGTCACCTCAGTGCTGTGCAAGGTGTTCGAGTACATTATTAACAAACAGCTCATGCGTCACCTTGAAGATCACTCCATAATTAATGACCGGCAATATGGCTTCAGGCCGAAACGGTCAGCGGGTGATCTTCTGGCGTATGTTAACCATATTTGGGGTGAGGCTATGGACAAGCACGGCGAATCATTGGCAATTAGTCTTGACATCGCCAAATCTTTCGATAGAGTTTGGCACAAATCGCTTCTTTCCAAGCTACCAGCCTTTGGTCTGCCTCCTAGACTGTGCGACTGGGTTGCCGGCTTCTTGCAAGAGCGCCGTATTCGCGTCCTTTGTGATGGACGAGCTTCGGAGTTCTTGCAGGTAAATGCCGGCGTACCGCAGGGATCTGTCCTATCGCCAACTCTCTTTCTTCTGCATATCAATGACATGCTGTCGACCGGCAGATGATAGCACCCTACACGGGAGTTATCGTGGACGTCCTGCGGATAAGCAGACGCATATCGCGGAAAAAAGGCAGATTCTTGTCATTGAGCTTGACCGGATCCTGAACCACATTTCCCAATGGGGCTCTGAGAACTTGGTCGAGTTCAATGCCAAGAAGACGCAGGCATGTGCGTTTACAGCAAAGGTATCTTCTTTTCTTCCCCTTCCCACTCTTCAGAGCACGCCACTGCCACTGCAGGATAACCTCAATATCCTCGGTATGGATGTTCGCTGTAAACTAAATAACAAAAACTACATCGAGAGTATCATCAAAACAGCCTCGCGTAAACTCGGGGTCCTGAACAGAGTGAGACGGTTTTTCACGCCGGAGCAACGGTGTCTTCTATACTAGGCATTATCGGAAATCCTGAGGTCATGAGTACCCTCGAGCCATTGCAGTTGCGTAGAGATGTTGCTTCCTTGGCAGTATTTTACCGTCTCTACCATGGTGAATGTTCTGAAGAGCTATTCCAATTAGTCCCACCCTCTCCTTTCCTATACAGGACGACACGTGCAGGACTTAGATGTCACCTGCATACGGTGCAGAACATTCCTTCAAGAACCAAGCGGTTCGGTGACTCTTTCCTTTGTCGCACAATTAAGACCTGGAATGCCTTGCCAGCTCACGTGTTTCCCTCTTCCTACAGTCCCGGGTCCTTTAAGCGGGGCGTGAAAAAGCATCTGATGAGGCCGTCAAGCTGAGTGCCACCATTGTTAACATGGCACGTGTGCATAATGGTGGCCCTCTCTCCTGAGACTTTGCCTTCAGCTTACCATCAGGCAAGGTAAAGTCAAATTGACGTGTCCTACATAAAAAAAAAACCATCCTGTCACCCGTTTTGTTTTTTGGTATAGGAACGACAATAGTTTTCACAATACACTGGCAGATAAGAATGACTCAGACACAGAACTCATCACTCGGGGTAGATGGCCACTTTCACATCCTGGAACATCCTTCCGAGGGCTTACCCGGGGCTACCAACCGCAGGCTATTAGGCGATACGTGAGGGTTTTTAGTTAGAAGGAGACCGGCATAGCATCCATAAAGGATTTTCCCTCACGGTAAAAAAAAGCAGCACGAGTTTAGCACTCCTGATATTGCATACGTCGATAGGCTATGGTAACCACTTTCCATCAGGTGGGTCCCCAACTGACTTGTAACCCATTCGGTTAGGTAATTAACTAAACATACGCAATCTTGATGTACCTTTTTAATACGTTTTATTTTAAACTTTTATAAATATATTTCTCCATTCTCTTTTCTAAATTTTACGCGAATATCGCTGTTGAAATAAAACTACTGTTTGCTTCTTAATATGTTCGCGAACATGGCTGCTGAAAAGTAGTCGAAACGTCGGTCTAAAAATAAATAATAACAAATAAATCGCTATAGAATCGGTTAAAAAGTGGTTTTTATTTTAATTTTTTCTCTTTAGAATTTTATTTTTTATTACAGAATATTATTAACCGAAATTATCGAAATTATTAATATTCCCTCTAACTCCCCCAAATAAGCTAAATTGCTAGTGGGTTCACGTCGGAAGTGTAATGGCCAGGATTCGACCCAGTGACCTCTCGATCGTAAGGCCGAACCTTAACCACTAAGCTATCGACGCTTCTAAATTGAACCACTAGTTAGTGAGCCTATAAGTTCATTTGTTTAATATGTGTTTTTATAAGTAGTCGTAGTAATTGTAAGTACGTAAGAACTTAAGTACGTATACGTAGCGGTATGGGATTTTTTTTTAAACCACCTGCTAATTTCGAATTCAGGACGAATTGAAACTGTACGGAAATTCGCTATACCTATACTGCATAAGCATGCCTAATTTATTTACAATTATAAACGCAAAACCGTAGCCACTGATAGCTGTTATATGTGTCGTATGAATTAATGCCAATATCGCCGACAGCGGCCTCAATGCCGACACTGATTATGCTAATTGGGAAACCGGGAAATTGGTAATTGGGAACTTCCAAATGCCCAAACAATCTCTAGTCTTTGTGTATGAAGTGTAGCTAATCATTAAATTCCCTGCTGTGGTTTTCCCAAGTGACCACAATATGGTGTTTCAAGAAGGTTTCTTCAGAGTTGGCGGCACGAGTTTAACACCCTGGTGTTGCATAAGTCTATAGGTTACGGTAAGTAACCATTTTCCAATAGATGGGTCGTGTGCTTGTCTGTTACCTAAGTGGTATAAAAATATCATACCAATTATAGTACACTAACTGTGCCCTTGACTTCGTTCACGTGGACTTTGGTTTGAGTATTAATTTTGTTGTGCATAACCTCAAAACTTCTTGTAAAATAAAAATAGACAGCATAAATTACAGTGAAAACATTAAAATCGGCTTATTCACTTCGGATATTTCCCACATCACAAACAACATAACAGACAGGCAGGTGACGTGTATATTCACAAGTCTACTTATAAATCACAAACATACACTTCAATACTATATAGGTACATATTTGTATATGTAGGTCGTAAGTATAAGTTATATGGACTAAGTACTTACTTACTACTTCGTTATGTCACTAGTGACTGAATCTTAGTTTTTGTTTAGCTACGAAGTCTTACCACACTCTCTCCAAATAAGTTTCGAACTCAAATATATATAGTGAAGTTAGGCGACGAACTTTATGGGTAGCGCCATGTCGACTGTCACGCCGTTCGTGTTCCGACACTCCCCAAAAATATAAACCGAATTGATGTATACGCTAGGTATAACGCTACCTGCCACCTCAAAGGGATGATCACGAAGGTGACCACATAATCCAACTGCAGACGCACGCAGTACATACGCGTAGTTCATTGCGGCTTCTCAATGGTCCCCTTTATACGTATCGAAATTTAACAATTAATGTATGTGTCGCGATCCGATGTATCTGCTGCATGCGACTGCTGTTGTCGAATACGATCTGCTTTGGAATCATATCATCTTCGCAGTCAACGGAATTATCACGTCAAAAGCTACATGCTGTTATCAAGACATGATAAAAATTAAAATGATTAGATAAATATTCTACAACATTCTAAACAACGTTACTTAGACCTTGTGCTGTACTTTTGATTTCGTTCAGGCGCAGTCAGACACACAAATAGATAGCTGTACATATTTTGTTGTTACATATTTGTATAATAAGAATGAAACAATGAAATATTAGCATAAAATATTTTCCTTACACAGTAAGACAAAATAAGACAGTAAACTGCCTTCTGTCTATCAAGTAGATAATCTGTCAAATAAGTAACTGAAAATTACGAAAATTAAGACAGTTCTTTAGAACTTTTACAAAATGTAGGTCCACGTTATCACGCTTATTCCAATATAAATTGAAATAATAAATAGTAAGGATAGTGCGACGTTAAAAAGGAAATATAATACATATCGGTACCTAAATGGTTATATAAATGCCTCAAGTATGACATCCGCCAAAGAAGCTATTGCATATAGTTCAAGCAATCAAAATCCTTGACATTACTCTTTTCCTATATCTTGAAAGTAGCTCAATCGAAATAAATGGTTTTTTTTTTATTAAATAATGGGTCTACGTGCCGCGTCATAATAAAGACTCCTTAACCCAGAGTCGCCAGCGGCTTCACCCCCTGATAAAAATTTGGTATCTCCGCTTTGCTGCCCTGGGGGTAATGTTCCAGAAGTGCTGAAAAATGTATTGTGTCTGTTTTAAGTGATTCCACTCCAGTTACCCCTCAAGCATTGACTTTTTACGAAATACCTTGTTACCTGTAAGCAGATTTTATAAAAAAAAATCTCGTGGCATATTCAATACTACTAATATTTACGTTAATTCTTATACCTAGTAAACAACTATAGTGTTTTGCCTTACACTATTTCTTTGACGTTGAGAAAGTAGGGGGTCGGTTTTCACGTACCTATTACTTTTTTTAATATTAGGTACATCACGTAACTACTGCTGAGATTTTGCCACTTCTTATGTCATAACCTAGAAATTAAAACAAAAGAAACTCTGGGAGTGCCGGCAGAAGTGAAAACATTTTCCTTTTTTTAATACATAGAAAAAGATAAAAAAGAACATACCATACCATACCTATAATATAGCGCTAATCATAGAACCTATCACTTATTTTCTGCTAATTTTCTGTCAGAAGAAATTAATAAATTATGAAAAGAAAAAATAATCACAAAAAATTATAAATTACAGAAAGAAAAAATAATCATAAAAAAGTAATAAATTACAAAAAGAAAAAATAATCACCAAAAGTAATAAATTATAATAAGAAAAAACAATCACAAAAAATCCCTGAAGGCCAGGTGGTTTGAACCCGATACTATCTGAAACTATAAGGACTTACAGTCGAAGTGCTTACCGTATAAGCTACGACGCTATCTACTGTAAATTGCAAAATAGATAGTCTGTACCAATCTTGTATGACGTCAGTCGTCGGTTACGGTTCAAAGGTCAACTAATCCTGACGCTTCCTTAACATTTTACACCCATCCAATGCCGCTAAAGAAGTTTTCACTTCAAAAAACGATTTTGATGGGGCTCAAAAACACCCTATATAACATATGCGAGACTATTCGTCATTTATAATTGGGGTACCTGAGAAAATATATGAACACTTGAATAGACCTGAAGTCTGGCCAGTGAATGCGGAGTTTAATGAATGGATTTGGTTTCGGAGGCAACACAAATCAAAGTCCAGTGATAAGTAGTAATAATAAAATAGAAATATTTTATCAAAATGTATGTGGTCTTCGGACAAAATTGAACACCTTTAGAAACAACCTATCAACATTTGGTTCGGATCTATACGCAATCACGGAGTCGGGATGCAACCAATCCATTGAAGATGCTGAAATAGTCCCTTCGGGATACAAAATATTACGTTGTGATCGAGCGGACGGTCGAAAACAGGGCGGAGCGTTTCTCGTGGCCACACACCGCTTCGAGCTGCGACAGGTGTTCATCGAAGGTCAGGCGTCGATTGATACTTACATTTTTGAAATCGTGTGTGCAACGGTGCATTTGAATAATAGATTTTTGTTTTTATTTTGTGTAGTATACATTCCACCCGGCAGTTCAGAGAATGAATATATGACTTTATTTAGATTAATAGAAAAAGTATGCGATAGATATCAAGAAGTCGTTGTGATTGGAGATTTTAATATGTATTCTTGTCCTGTAAATATTAGTAATTATTATGAATATTTTACGTCCTATTGCGGATTCACTCAGAACAACACCGTACCGAATTGTTTAGGTCGTCAGCTGGATTTGGTCTTGAGTACAGGTATAGATGGCGGCGTGTCGGTGGCGGCTGGCGAGGCGCTCGTGCGCCCCGACCCGCAGCACCCGGCGCTCGCGGTCGCGCTCGGCATGCGCTGCGCGCTCTCGCCGCCGCCGCGCGCGCCCACCGGCGGGATGGAGTCGGACGCGCGTGGTATCAGACCGCAGTGGAATTTTTATAAGGCCGATTATAAATTATTATATTCAATGTTGATTTCCATTGATTGGTCCGATCTGTACAAGACGCATGATCTGGAGGAGATGTTGGATATCTTTTATGATACATTTAATAATATACTAGATTTGTGTGTGCCAAGGAAAAAGCCTCGGTGCGAAAACTCGCGTTACGTATATCCCGAATGGTACACTATTACTATTATTAAAGACCTACAGACTAAAGCTAGACTTCATAAGACCTTTAAGAAAACAAAGCTCGATAGTGATTATCGTGAGTTTGCTGAGTGCAGAGCCCGTATTAAGAAGTCCATAGAAACTGCTCACAGGGACCACATTAATAAAATTCAAAGCCAATTCGCGAAAGACCCAAAATCATTCTGGCAATATATAAGATCGAAGCGTAGCAGGGTCAATAACCAGAGTATCATAAAAGATGGCCAACACCTTACGAATGCAGACTGTGCTAGAGAATTTGCCGAGTTTTTTGAGTCCGTATACAGTACGCAACAACCACACCTGGACGCGCGCGCGGTGTCCGCTGAGGTGAGCGCAACGAGTGCTCGGGTACATATTGACATGCTCACTTCTCAAGACGTGAAGAAGGCACTATTAAATCTTAAGCCTAAACGCTCATCGGGCCCAGACGGTATACCTGCATTTCTGTTCAGAGACTGCAGCAGAATATTGGAAGAACCACTACGTCATATTTTTAATATATGTTTAGAACAGGCTGCATTTCCATCTCGGTGGAAGATTACGCGAGTGATACCGGTCCCCAAAGGAAAGGCAGGCCCACATATCTGTGGTTATAGACCAGTGGCAGTGCTGTCTACACCTGCAAAAGTGTTTGAGTCGGCGATCCAGCATAGCTTACAGAGACAAGTAGCAACGCAGCTGTCGGACGCGCAGCACGGATTCAGGCCAGGGCGCAGCACAGTGTCCAATCTGCTCAATTTTATGGTCAAGGTAGTACCAGCAGTCGATGCAGGAGTACAGGTGGATACTGCATATTTCGATTTTAGAAAGGCATTTGACACTGTTGATAATGATGTTTTATTGGAGAAACTAGCAGATATAGGTTGTACTCCACATCTGTTGCAATTTTTCGTTAGCTACATGAAAGACCGGCAACAGTATGTGGACTATAATGGGTGCGAATCCGAGCCATATTACACCAGATCAGGCGTGAGTCAGGGTAGCAATTTAGGACCTCTCCAATTCATTATCATGGTAAACAAATTACCGGAAGTTGTTAGGCATGGGTCATGTTTACTGTATGCGGATGACCTTAAATTGCTCTTGGAAGTGAGGGACAAGTCTGATTGCGAACGTTTGCAAGAAGACATAAATCGGATAGTAGCGTGGAGTCACGAGAATAAACTCTTTTTAAATGCCTCAAAATGCTCGGTAATGACGTTCTCTCGTGCACGTACCTCTATAGAGTACGAGTATAAGGTAGAAGAGATACCCATGCAGCGAACATCGCAGGTGCGTGATCTAGGGGTAAACTTCACTTCAACTTTGTCATTTCGACAGCATATTATAGAAATATGTAAGAAGGCTTATAGGAACCTGGGTTTTGTACTACGACAATCGCAGGGATTCACAAATGTTACCACACTAAGGACGTTATATGATGCACTAGTTCGTAGTCATCTAGAACATAGTGCAGCCATATGGTCCCCACATGAAGTAAAGTACAGTGTGATGTTAGAGCGTATCCAAAATAAATTCACACGTCACCTGTACTTTAAGCTGTACGGGGTTTATCCATTCTACCCGTTAATGTACCCTACACTCTTTGTACTGGGGATGGTAGGGTACAATCAGCTCAGGGTGCGACGGGACTTCATGCTCGCTGTATCTATAGTGAAGATACTGCGTGGTGTAGTGCACAACCCGGGAGTGCTGTGTCAACTGAGCCTGTACGTGCCCGACCGGTACGTGTGGCGGCGGCGGCGCCCGCAGCTGCTCGCCGTACCTGTGGCCAGGACCGATCTACTGGCTAAAGCACCTCTTATACGTAGTATCCGGGTCATAAATGAGATTCAGCAGCACATCGATATCTTCTCGTGCAATATGAGTGAATTCGCAAGGGTTCTTTTATATATAGTTGCCTATAAATTTTAATTATATGATATTTTGCTAAGTTATATTAGAAGTGTTAATTTTTTACTGTGTATATGTGAAGTACAAAATGTTTAGTCAGGTATGTTATGTTTTCCTTGTTGATTATATGTATAAAATTTTATAAGTAATAAAACTAGTATTGTCGCACTATCGAATTAGGAGAATATCCTGTAATGTTAGTGTTAAGGTGAATAAATAAATAAATAAATAAATAAATAAATATGCCTATTAGGAACTATTTCTAAAATATACCTGCCAAAGAACGGTTAATTATAAACTTCGAAAAATAAGCCGAAAGTCATCGTATCTAGTCCATTTTAACTAAAGGACAACCTTCTAATCAGTCACAGTTAGTAATTGATATTACTCGTTTCTTGTCACGAAAGCGGCGTCTCTTGTGCGAAGGGTTGCAAATGTCGGTGAGGCCAAGGCTCGCGTGCCTGCGGCTACTTTTGCCACCCGAAGTGTCGGCATCCGACCATTTCTGTCACCCCACACCGCTGTGCGATGAATGCCAGCAATTAGACGGTACGAAATATTTCACAACTGTTTTATTTTCGTTACTTAAGTTTATTTTAAAAGTATGTTTTATAGAAGAAGCTTTTATACGGGCTTAAAATGAAGTAACCAAGTGATAGGTTTAAGATTTATCGAATTAGTAGTACCGTATTTTGTTTGTTGTACATTAAATACATATTTATTTATACATGTGTTTTCATCCTTTTTTTTTCTGGGACTATTAGCGGAATGTGAAAATACATCTATCGAGCCTCTACTCTCAAGGGAGTGCAGTCACATTGACGTGTTTAGTATAAAAATCGATCCAAGAATAACTTATAAGAGAAATTTTAGTAGGATTCTAAAAAGTAGAGGTTTTATTACACTACTGTAAACACCTGTTTTCCTCTCCCACCTTATAGATTTCACAGAAATTAAGTTTCATATGAGAGAACGCCTCGGGAAGTGTCTTCATAAAATAAATATATCAAGTAAACTATTGACGGAATGCCTGGTTACTTTTTATTTGCCCCGAGGCAAATACCTCTACCAACAAAATATTGTAGTTACATAAATACTATTAGTTATATTATATATACGTAGTTACGTTATGTATTCTGTGCTCGGAGTGACTTAGCTTTTTACAAATGACGCCTGGCAAGGTACGATTTGGATTCTATAAAAAAAATTCTATTGTGTAAATATAATACCGAATGAATTGAAATTTGTACGCAAAATCGAAGATCCGAGGCAATTTCCGAAAGAAAAAAGAAAAGGATCGTAGTACGTATCGTTTTTTCAGACTGAGAACTTCTTCTTAGTACCTAGCATTTATTTTATTTTATTTAATTATGACACAAAACAGTTATACATTATATCATACAAAATGACAATTCACATTATAAAATTTAGTGAATGTATAACCCACACTTATATCCGCATAATAATATAAAAAAGTAAGAGTGCAAGCGTCGGTAGCTTAGTGGTTAAGGAGTCTGCCTTACGATCGAGAGGTCCCGGGTTCGAATCCTGGCCATTACACTACCGACGTGAACCCACTCCTAGCACCAGCAATTTAGCTTAGTTGGAGGGGTTAGAGGGAATATTAGTAATTTCGATAATTTCGGTTGCTAATATTCTTTAAAAAAAAATGTGCCAATTTGTTTAACCTTGAAATCGAATGTGATTCACTGTATCACTGAAGCAATAAATATCACTATGATATTAGTACGCATAAGTAAATTACTAGAAATATGTGCAGATTGAATTGTATTGCTTGATGAAATATGTGTATATTATTATAAAAAAATAGAAATATGTGTAGATTGAACGCTCGGGTACCCAAGTGCCTACTCTGCTATCGGAGACTGAAAAATTCAAGCGATATTAAAATGAACGTGAATGTAATAAATCATGTGAACGGTGCGCTTTATGCTTTTATGAACGGTCAGTCGGTGACGGAGATATTTCATAATATGATATTGTACATTCACATCACTGAATACTTGCAATATAGGTATTCTATGATCTACGATATTTTCTGTGGTCTTATCATAATTTTTGAATGAGTATTGCGCGAGTAACTAGTTTTATTCATTATTCAGTCATCAATTAGCAGAAAAGCCCGTTGTATAGAGACTCTGCTTCCTTTTTTGAAAAGTTACTTTCAGCAGATTCGCGAGAAGAGAATGTAAAAAGTAGATAATTAGAAAATTGTGTAGGAAAGACTTGAGACAGGATATTGAAGTCATTCTTGTACGTTACCATTCGTCATGACAACTAAGTCAACACCTTTAGACTGACCGTTAAAGTTTGCACAAGGTATTCAATTAGCATCTTATTTACAAATTGCTGACAACTACATTGGAAGTAGTTTAGTAATTGCTTTCGAAAATATTATAGTAGATAATGTGATACTCCGGTGGTATCATGGGGATTGGATAATACCCTTGGCGCTACCAGTGGTGTCATCAAGCAGTATCACGAGTCCGCGGCGCGAAAGATCTTGCTTACAAAGAATCATTATTATCTAAAATAACAGCTTTTTACTAAGCAATTGAAACTTAAAGTTTACATTACCTTTTACGATTTTTAATTTTCATTAACATTGATGTTCACAATTATCTCTAAGTATAACCAGCGAAGTGCTATGATGTCGGTGCTGTATTAACTTAAATCCAAACAAACAACCTCTTGATTACAAACCCAATAAATAATTCATAACACACGCTGTTTCAATAGAAATGATATACGGTTGACAACTACTTATAGTCTAAATATGATATTGCTAATGAAACAGGCTACCTGTAAAATTTATTTTAGTGGCCTATTACATTCTACTTGGAATCGATTCAATTATTCTTATCTGACCACAAAAGAACAAGAAACTGGTGTACTGAATACATAAGTTTCATCAGAATCGTTCTTCATTTTGTTTTAACAGTAAGTGATTGCGATTTTGATATTCAAGTATTGTTATAAACGTGAAACTTTGTGGGGACAAGTGGATGAATTTTAGTTGCTCTTTCACGTAAAAAGGGCTAAACGAATCTGGCTAAATAAGGGTACTAGATGAAATTACATAGTATGAAATTGTACTTGGGTTACTTTTAACCTCTATCCTAGTGATCTCCCTGGTGAAGTCGTGGGCAATACCCAGTAGAGATAAAGGGTTTCATGACGATGGGTGACGCATTAAGTTGATCAAAAAGTGAGGTTGTAATCAATCAGACTAAAGGTAAATGATTAACGTTAATGTATTATTAGCATCTCTAAGCGTACTTGTCTTCAAGTATTCCTTAATGCTATTTGTCTTTGCTATAAGGGTTTGTATATCAATATAGGAACAATTTGACTTAAACCACATATCAAATATATACTTGTGGATACAGATTTTCTTTGACAATATTTTTCACTGAATATGAAAGATATTCCTCAAAAATAATTAGTACTCAGCCAATATTTGCTAGACCATAATTATTTACGCCATATGATAGATGTTGAATAAGATAATATCCGATCCATTATTAAGGAAGTGGTAAAATTACTCCGTTCACATACAATGACAATACAAAAGGATTGTTAGAACTATTCAATTCAAAACTAATCTTCGCAAATGATAGAAAACAGAATCCACAGACCACTTTGTGGGGTATAACGAAACCCTTCTTTTATCTTTTTGCTGTAACACATTGCATTGAAATAGCGTCTATTGTAGAAAAGATTTTAATCTCTATTTCACACTGTACAAAATATTTCTCGGTTTTGGTTTCCTATATATGGTATCTTTGTACTTGACGTGTGCGCGTTTTCCAAATTTTATCGGAGATTCCTAGGAATTCTTTAAATTCTGCTGAAAATGTATTCTACATGTCTGCATCTATATCTCTTCTCTTCTCTTCTACTCATATCTAATATAGAAAAAATGATTCACTGCAATGTAATTTCAGTGAAATTAAAATTCTTCATAACTTATAAACTGCGCCGAATTACATAATTATTTTTTTGATTTCTGTGTACGCTAATAAATATGTTTAGCCGAAACGTCGGACTAAATAATCCATACTAATATTATATTATAAATGTGAAAGTATGTGTGTTTGCTTGTTTGATCGTCTTTCACGGCGAAACTACTTAATCGATTTTAATGAAATTTGGTGTACGAGTAGATTATACCTTGAGAAAGAACATAGTTATGTTTGGTCGCGATAACCGACATCCACGCGGGCAGAGCTGCGGGTAAAACTAACTTTTACTTGCTTGCTTGCTTGGCGATTTGCGAATTATTTTTACCAAATAAATCGCCATAGAATCCATTAAGAAGTGGTTGTAGATCCATGTTTTTTTCTTATTGATTTTGTAATTTTCAATACAAGGTTTGTAAAAGAAAATTAAAAAAAATCGTACTCCACGATTGGGTCGGAATGCCACGCGGGTGGAGCTTTGTTCTGTAGCTATTGAAATTTAAACTACTATAACATGAAGTGTAAATATAACATAGAATATATATACACATTTATTTCTTCAGGAGGTAGGACACGACGGTATTTCCGTCCAATTGAGCAGTGCGACTAGGGAAACACCTCCGCCCTACAGAATACTACGGCCATAACAACCTCCTGTTGTTTTCCCGGCGGTAAGTAATGTAGCCAGAGCTCACTGGAGAGGTTTCGTGCTGTCAATGGGAAGACCAAAGGCTATTCCTGCTTCGTCTTCTACACTGACGGCACAGAAGCTCTCTGTGTTTACAGGGTCAGCAGCATGAGTGTGACTCCCCTGGTGTTACGCACGTCCATAGCACGTAAACACTTTCCATCAGGTGCATCGTTTAATTTTAAAAGGAGTAATTCAATCTAATAAAAGGCCATTAGATTTAATTACTCCTACTTCAGTTACAACGTGTCAAAGTGTCGTCGAGACCTAACATTACTCAGAACGCAGCCCATTAGTCAATGTAGAACCTACGCATCTATCTAAGTACCTGACCTTGTATTTCAGTTAGTTGACTTTATTAGGTAGGTACTACAGGTAGAATTACGTAAGGTATTTTTGATAATTTTTGTCCCCACTTTACATTATCCCGAATATTGCTAAGTTTTTCCGGGATATTTGCTGAAACCTCCTCTCTCGACCACGTAAGATTTCGTTGACATTAAGTTTATGAATATTTCAAAACGGCGCCTTCAGGATATTTCACAAAGTTCATTGGCACATTGGTTATCGGTGAAAGTTAATAGTTTCAATCGTTGATAAACTTATATTGTTACTAAGTTTCAATCCATTTTTGATGTCACTTCCACAATGTACAATCATTTCAATACTCACGGTGTGTTGTATCTCCACATTTTTACTTAAGTATTTATCTGCCGCCGACTTGTCTCAGACATAATAACTAAGACGATCACTACTATTTATACGATATTTTTCAAGACAAAACATTTTTTTATTTTCGTACCTTACAAACTGAAGGCTTATCTTATATGTTTAAACGAGAAATATATAATTATAATTAAATATATAATTATAAAAAAAAAAATTAATATATATATACAGCCTCCGTGGCGTAGCGGTAGTGAACGCGGCCGCTACGCAGGAGGCGCGGGTTCGATCCCCGCTCAGTGCAAATATTTGTATGCATGAATATGTATATTTGCATTGGTCTGGGTGTTTCTATTTATAATATGTATGTATTTACAAAAAAAAACGTATCTAAGTATGTTTATCCGCATTCTAGATTCCATAACACAAGCTAGTTAAGCTATGCTTACCATGGGTCTAGATAGCGTTGTGTAAAATGTTGTGGAATATTTATTATTATTTATTATTATTATTATTATTATTATATATAATTCGAATCTCGGAAACGGCTCCAACGATTTTCATGAAATTTAGTATACAAGGGGTTTCGGGGGCGATAAATCTATCTTGCTAGGATTCATTTTTAGAAAATGTCCTAAAAAATACAGGTCATCCAGGTACTTTTAATAATATTTAAATTAGACCAGCTACTTTCATCATTATCAAGGTACCGTTGCCGATTCCTTCCGAGCTCAGAGCTCAGAGTTCGCCCTCTCCTTCTCCTTCTTTTGTTTTTAGGAGCGATTAACACCCGACCTGCAATGTGTGTTACCAGTCGACACCGATGGGGTCCTCCCCATCGTGTGTCGGTGTCATTCATCGACACTGGAATGAAATATTTTACTTTAAAATTTTACAAGTACTCTTACCTTTTTATAGTACAAATATTTATCTATTTTAAAATTGCATTGTAATTTAATTGAAAAATACAGGTCAGTGTTACTTTTGTCAAAATATAGTTCTTAAAAAAAAATTGAGCGAACACCTGAATATAATACCCAGGTTACCCATTCTTCTTTTGAAGTGGGCATTTTGTCATAACCCGCCGGTTACCTAAACTGAAGTTATCGAGAAAATAGCAACGATTAACCTCACACTACCTTTATAACTTGAAATGTCGCGTATAAAAACAGTTTATACGACTTGTAAAATAGCTACCCAAATATTTTCTTGGCTACGGAGGAATTTATTCTTGGATTAAACGGTTAAATCTGTGCAAAAGTAGCGTATTTTATTGGAAAAGGTTTTTATAATTGTAATTTAGAATGAGGCAGTTAAAGGATTAGCATTGCAGTAAATTACGTATGAAAGAATAATTCAGGGGAATGCTATAAGGATTTTGCACCTCCACTTATTTGTCTTGGGCATCCATGGTAGTGAGACCATTAGCTCATGTCCTCTTTCACGACTGTTTGACCCTTGCATGGAACAAGAGTCAAACCGTCCTCAAAATACTCTGCAGCAATCATTGTCCTTGCAATCCATCTTTACTCTATCGTTAGAATGGCATAAACGTCTAAATGTTGGTTCCATTTGAACAATAAACTCGCCCTATTGTAACCTCGAAATCTCGAGGGACAAGTCTGTAGCCCCGGTGCATTACACCTCGAAACACCAATGATCTAGTATAACATTACAATTTGAAAATAGACCAAACTATACAAAACGCGATACTGAATTACGCGAAATACTGACTATCATATTTAAGCGGATTTTATTATATAAATATACTCGTATGTTCATTAGTGGATCAAATAAAGTAAAATAAATATTCCGAACTATCCGCATAGGTGTAGCGGATACTCAAAGTATCAAAACTGAAGCTATTTAGCATGTTCATGTTCGACCTTCCTACCAGAATACAAAAAAATTAAAGCTAAAACATGCTCTATCAATCTCATAAAGATTTTTACTTACCTATCTAGTTTTGAGAAGGTCGCGGTTCAGTCTCCCTACTAACTCTATGGATAAACCATTTTTACGACATCGTCTCACCCTAAAACATGGCCCTGCTATGCCTCCTTACTATTCAACATAAAAGTTTTTTTATGTCGATCCGTCTCCACGTTTTCATAAAAACCGAGTTGATACAAGTTGTGAGAAAAAATGTTAGGTAGACGGTTTTTGGGTGATATATTGCACAGCGTACGTTCGCATTGGACCAGATTCCACGGTTTCACGAGCAATGCGAGTGGAATTAAAAAAGAAATGGCGCGCTGAATCAGACATTTCTCAATGGTACATTTGTTAAAATAAAGGAACTGAAAACGAGCGAACTAAGTGTTCGCCTTTTTCTTTAAAGTTTTAAGTCAGTGAAGATTGCAACTATTATTTTCAATGCAGATAGTTTCACGTTATTTGATATATTTGTACCTTAGTACCTCGAAAGCCGCTTTAACGATTTCGATGAAAATTTATACATAGGTTTTTGTATACGGAATCAATTTTGAGTTTAAGGTTCTAAGTATATATCTAAAAAGATAAATATTTTTTGAAATCTCAATTTCGTCATATATCCTCTTATTCTATATCTTTGGATAAAACCACTTTGGTTTGATCCTACATTCACACGGACGGAGCCTTGGGCAACAGATGATATTAAAGTTAAAACGCCTGATACTACGATTAGAGCAGAAATTGACAGAAAATTTAAAGTAAAATCCAAACCATGTGTGAGCTGTTAGTTTTTTCTAAACAGTGGTAAGGCATTATGTCGCCTGACGCGTAATCTATACCTACATTATCAACATAATAAGAATGTGTTTTAAAGAATTGATCCTTGACGCAGAAAAAAAATGTCTTTCAATCTAACAATAACGTAGTATCTAACAATATTCGAATGATTTACGTTTTATTTCGTTAACACTAAAGATAGTACGGGTACAGAATGTACCTACTGACCGATGAGAGAATTGAGAAATTTAGAAATTACGTACTTATTAAAATTTAGTGTAGTGTAGATATAACATAATATAATTAAATGCAGTTGTTTAATAAATTGCAGAGTTATTTGGGACCGGAATACATTATATTAAAGTTATGACAAAGCATACCAAAATATATATTTTCTACGCCTTCCCGTTTAATATTTTAATGATATAATTATAAAATTAATCAGAGATGTTCGTGATGAATATTGTCAGACGTAATATGATGACGACGACAAATTGTAGTAATGTTATTAATTAATTAATAAACTTGTACCAACTGTACCAGTATTACCGATTCGTCAAATGTGCTACCAAATCCATTAATTAATTAATTATAGTGATGACTCAGTGACTGTTGGTATCATATATTATAATTTATAATAAGGTTGAGACGTTAGGCACAGTTTCTGTCTCACCATTTTGTGAATAAGCCCATAAACCGATTATTTTTGGAAATTGTAGCATTATATTACTTGCACTGCAAGCGAAAAATCTAGAACAGCATGTTAATATCTTGCAAGGTTAAGAAAACCATCCTGACCTTCCTTAACGATTCGAGTCCTTTGTGTGCCCCAGAGAGTATGCTAGGCCATCCGTTATATAATCGTAAATTGCTCTAAGAGCCAACCAAATCGAACCAGCATCCGTGATAGGTGTTTTCAAGGGTTGTTACCATAAGCATGACGAATTATTTAATCCTTCAATTAAATCGTTATTTTACAATTCTGTTATTACGTTCAAATACTAATTATTGCAAGTAGGTACGTAACGACCGTTGATAACTTTTTCAAAATTGAACCGCTTGAGAGTCAGTCTTACGATTGAGAGGTACCGAGTTCGAACCCTAACTACACTACTAACACACTACACTACTAACACAAGCAATTTAGGAGGAGTTAAGGGGAATATAAGCTTTCGGTTACTTGATCCCACGCACGTTTAAGCCGTGTAATGATCTCCTTGCTGTGGTTTTTTTCGAGCGATTACAACATGGAGTTTTACAAAAAGGGCTTAAGTAGTTTCCTACAAGTGTGAAGCCCTTGGTACTGCACACGTCCTGGGTAACCAGTTTCCATCAGGACGGTCGTGTGCTTGTCTGCCACTATAAAAAAACAAATACTATTCTTAAAAATAATTGAGTAACGTTATTCAATGTCCTTCAGAGTAATTTTACTTAGTAGATATGTCCCGCCAACTAGGATAATCAGCCGTCCAATTAACTGCGCCATTCAATTAACGGCCTGCCTATATAGGCAGTTAATTGAACGGCTGATTAAACTAGTTGGATACAGTATGTCCTTAAGTCCTGAAGACACTATGATACGGGATTGAGCCCTGTGCTGACCACATCCCTTCCGCGGGTGAGTTATTAGTGTGAAAGTTTTTAGCTGAGAGGCGTCCCATGTTAAGCCGACTGTGAAATAACCTCCGTCCTTCTTTCTCACCGACTTAAACACTGCTCGATAATAAATCTTCTACTTTAACTATGTACGATTTTTAAGATGATTTGTGTATGTTTCAATAACTCAAAAAATTCTGCATCGATTGAACTTAAGTAGGTATACCCGCTTCAAATATGTTTTTTATCGGATTAGACGCTTCATATAAATAATAAGCATACTTAAATCGCGATTACAAATGTGATAACGGTAGTAGTGTGTAAAATACTTGACAATAAATATAAATAAATAAATAAATATGCCACAACATTTCACACAACGCTATCTAGATCCATGGTAAGCATAGTTTAACTAGCTTGTGTTATGGAACCTAGAATGCGGATAAACATACGTAGATACTTTTCTTTTGTAAATATATACATAATATACATAGAAACACCCAGACCAATGCAAATATACATATTCATGCATACAAATATTTGCACTGAGCGGGGATCGAACCCGCGCCTCCTGCGTAGCGGCCGCGTTCACTACCGCCATGCCATAGAGGCTGTCATCTATGCTCAAACCAAGGATTATCTGGCAAATATACAAAAAAATCATTACAAACAGTCCAGTTTAGAAAACCATTAGTTGAAGGGCCGATTTCAAATGATTGTGGCACGTCAGGTCATTTGAGTGGCCGCCTAACAAGGCATCTATGAAATTCCAACTCAGTTATCCCAGTACGAATCTTCACACTGGAAAACCAGCTACAATTTACGAGGTGTCGGGCATTAAAATAATAATATATTTTCTATTTTTGTGGCTGCGTACTGGCAGGCATCGGAGTCTTTGTTTGTTTTTGTTATTATTTCACTGAAGTCTTTACAAACAGTCTTAAAAGCCCTCCTATGAGAATTTCGAGTGAGCTGCTATCTTGAAAACTTTAGTTACTCCGATAGTTTGTTCACCAACTCGTACTAGCTGAACATGTAATGAATCTGAAAAGTCGATTCTGAAAACGAGCCGTATCAAAATTCTAAAACCTCATAAGGTTAGCTTGCCAACTTTGAATGGTAGTCAATATTGGTACAAGGAAAACCAGCTTGTTTCATAAGTCAATATTGTAACAATAGGACAAAAGATCGTAGTACTTTCAGAAAAATAATTTAATAGTATCGATTCTGCTGTCACAAAATTATTTTAGACTATAATAGTTAATAAATTAGTTAGTCCAGTCAAAGCTACTAAAGAATAGCTATTAAAGTTCATATCTAAGTCTTATCAATTTAGAGTCTAATCTACATTCGATATCAATCAGAATAAAGTTTCACATTTCGGATAAAACAGTTTAGAAATAGCTTAGTTTTTTGAAGATGGACAACATAATCAGCACCAAAATCGCTGATTACCGAAGGTTATTTAGACAATCCACCTAATATTTCTTCTATTAATACAAGTAATATGTCAGAAGAAGATTGCATCCAAAGCAAGCTTGCATTTTGAAGCCCGAAGATATTATTTAGCGAAGAGCTTGCGCCAGTACCTCGTTAATTTGTAGATGTACCGTTTGCAGACGATTGGCTTGGCCCTTAAAATTTTGGTAGCGACCCATATACCTTAATACACATTTATTTGAGTATTTATAGAAAACTAGCTTTTTCCCGCGGCTCCGCCCGCGTGTATGTCGGTTATCCCGACCAAACATAGCCTATATCCTTTCTCAAGGTCTAATCTACACCTATACCAAATTTCATCAAGATCAGTTCAGTGGTTTTGGCGTGAAAGCGTAACATACAGACAGACAGATAAACAGAGTTACTTTCGCATTTATAATATTAGTATGGATTTCTCTACAATTACTAAGTTTATATTACTCATCAGTAACTCACTTAAATGGGCCTCTAAATATTTAGAACGGTCACAATGAACTTCAGTATTACGAAGATAGTAGCCTAATTTTGTGACATGAATGTCATCATCAATTATGTGACATCGTTAACCCTAGTTCTATAGTTTGTAGTCATTCTAATATATTTCGGTCAATTTCTCATCAGTTCACTTAATGTCATGCTACCCCTATACAATATATTAGACTAGGTCACAGTTTTCAGACTAATTTACAGAAATATTAGTATATTTTCTCACTATGCTCTTCATCATCCACAATTATTCTCATCACAGCGTTAGTCTCAGTTGCATATGGAGTCCAAAGTCCACTCTACTTCTTCGTTAATCACCAGGCAACCTTACCTATCGATAGCAGCAAATTACAAACGGACATCTGCAAAGCCATTAGTTTACAGCCCCTCTAGACAAGTGGCAATTCGCTAGCAGGCGTTTGATGGAATAGAATGACGAATGTATAGGATTTGACGTGTTTGACATGCGTTAACGACTGTCATATACGTCAAATCCCATACATTCGTCATTCTATTCCATCAAACGCCCGCTAGCGAATTGCTACTTGTCTAGAGGGGCAGGAGAGCGTTTTAACGCAAAAACGTTATATCGCTCACTACTGCTAACCAAGAAGTACCTAGTGAGAGCAGATACCTCACTACTGCGAGCCAACAATAATACTACCACTATCGATAATAACAAACCACTGTAAACCGATTCCTGCCGGCTTACCTTTGCGGAGATACAAGAGATTTATAATTAAAATTCTAAAATTATGCCATGTACAGTCAATTTATTCCCAGATAAAGCCGGTACCCGGTCCACTAGTGCTGTATGAACATAAATTGTCTTTAATATAGTTACAAGTGAAACTTATAAAAGCGTGGTACCGCTACCTATCTACACAATGCCTATCGTGATACTCTATAATAAATATTTTACTACGATATTAAATAAACGCGGCGCGGCGTTTCAATAGGCACCAATAAGAGGCAAATTTCACAATACAAACGCGCTGATTTATGTCAAAGTGTGATTTGAATATGATTTCAGAATAACTGTATTCTTATTCCATTTTATAGACATTATTTAATATGTTGATAGACAGGGAGCTACGGAAGTTACGAGCAGAATAGCTTGTATCAATAAATAGCCTATTTTAGGTGTATTTTGGGTCTTACCAAAATTTTAGCCCTAAGGCAACCTTACCAGCAAGGCAATTTTCTTAACGACGACGCCCGGACGTTAGTTCTCCTTTTGAAGTTGAGGGATCACACGGTAATTGCTCCCGCAGAAGTTGAATTAGCTACAGCGGGACGAGAAAGTGTAAGCAGCCCCTCTAGACAAGTGGCAATTCGCTAGCAGGCGTTTGATAGAATAGAATGACGAATGTATAGGATTTGACGTATTTGACATGCGTTATCGACTGTCATTTACGTCAAATCCCATACATTCGTCACTCTATTCCACCAAACGCCGGCTAGCGAATTGCCACTTGTCTAGAGGGGCAGGTGAGCCAGCTACAGAGTACAAGCCTTGCACGATAGCCGCTAAGATGTATAGCTCTATCCCTCTCTCGCTTCGTAACCCAAAACACAATCGCTTATAGTAGGAACGTCAAGAGCCACAGTGCTTTGTTAAATTCTGTTTTAAATAGGGAGGAAGGTTATAAGTATATTAAATTTACATATTCATTAGTACCAAACACTCTTTTCTATAATGAAATGCTTTCACAGGAATAGGCGGCAATTTTTAATTAGAATATTAAGTTCCTACTGTACTTTCTCGTAACAATAGGCCTCTGATTTTCGAAATTTTACTTATAATGATGACCGCGGCAGATGAATTTGAACTCTTAGCGTACGTATTAAATGTTTTATTTACTTATGTAGTAACGTGGTGACATTTCCTCCTCTCGGGTCCTTACGACCCTTGCCCCAAAATTTCCCGATAAAGGCCATCAAATAATATACTTTAGCGACAATTTATAAGACCCATTTTGGCCTTAGAGATTAAGGGAATTCTGTGGAAGCTGAAAAATACTCCATTACGATAAGTATGTGTAAAAATAAAATTAACCTTTTACTTTTTTGGCAGTTAAGCCTGTATCTATAAGATATTGTAGTCCGTTTAGGAAGGAATTCTTAAGAAACCTACACCTAACCTAAAAAATTCATAAGTTATTTACCTCTTACAAGTAAAATTTTGAAGTCACTGAAACACGACCTTGTATTTTGGACCAGACGCACGCATAGAAAAATTTATACTTCTTACTTTGATAAAGAACAGGCTCCCAAACAATCATTTATCCTCTTGTTTCAAGCCTTAGGAAGAAACTTCGTTAACGCTGATACACGTGTATACATTAATTTCTAACCAAGAGCAGAATTATGAAACTTCGTGCTAATTACTTTGAAAACTTTGGGCTTTTCTTGTTTATAATCGATTTTACTCCCTCAGGAATCTCCAAAAATCCTTCCTTTTTACCCGAATGCCAACAAGGGTTTTTCGCGCGTATCTTGTATGTATGTTTGTAATATTCATTAAGTAATAAAATATTTACAAACATACATACGTACAAGATACGCGTATCATATCCAAATCGTATCTTACAAATCACTGGACGTATTTCAATTATTGATATCTCAACCGAAAGGTATTCTTCTCCCAAATGTTCTAGGGTACATAAAATGTAAACAATAGCTATATGCTGGATTTTTGACTATATGCTGGTAGCTTAGTGGTTAAGAGAGGTCCCGGGTTCGAATCCTGGCCAATACACTACCGACGTGAACCCACTTCTAGCACAAGCAATTTAGCTTAGTTGGAGGGGTTAGAGGAAATATTAGTAATTACGATAATTTCGGTTGCATTTTCTTTAAAAAAAATATTATTATGAAATAAAATAAATTATTAAAGATAAAAAACCCGACTGCTGCTGAAAAGATCTAAACAAGTTTAATAGCAGGCGGTACTCATTAATTTACACCCGGTTTATGATTTGCAAATGGGTACCCTCTGATATTAAACTTGTTTCGATTTGTTCAGCATCAGTCGGGTTTTTTGTTTTTACAAGCTTTTATTTAACTTGCAATGTATGTTTGTTCGGGTGGAATCTTACAACTCAATTTTAAGGCACTTGCCCTCAACCGATTGAGCTGAAATTTGGTATGCACGTTCAGTTCGGATGACAATGCAAGTCTTTTAAGCGCATTTAAATAAAGGTTTTTCAATAATAATTTATTATTAATAATTTATTTTTCATTTCACTAGCTCATAACAATATTAGCATAATTGGCTCTAATCTCATCGAAACTAGGCACATAATGATACCTTTTATTAAACTGTGATTTATGGTTGTTATTAAATCACGAGTAGGATAATGACTTTCTTTTAAATTTTATTGGTTGAGGTTCTTAAAAAAATAGATACAAAAAGATCGTGTTCAATAGAACAAATAAATTAAAATGTAGGTATTTTAATTTATTTGTTCTATTGAACACGATCTTTTTGTGTCTATTTGTGTATTAAACAGAAAATGTAATTTTGTATGTGTATAATGAACAAAACTTTTACTCAAATATAATTTTCAGCTCTCTTAAGACCCTCGCCTGTCGGCTCGGGTCTCAATATCGCCTCAGCGGTAGGTAATCACCAACTTTACATACTTGGACCATAATCTACTATATTCTTCAACCTTCTGCACTGCGCTATCTAGATATGGATTAACATAGCATTAGCATAGATTAAGTAGCTTGTGTTATGGAATATGGACTGCGTATAAAAATACTAAGATGCATTTTTTTGTAAATACATACACACTATACATAGAAGCACCCAGAGCAATGCAAATATACATAATTATTCATGCACACAAATATTTGCACTGAGATGTTCGAACATTCTACCACTACGTCACAGTGGCTGTTCCTCAGTAGATGCTTATAAAGTAAAGCTAAAATTCCATGTTTAAAACCCCGTAAATTTAGATTCTGCGTAAATGAATCAGTCTGACCAACTGACTGACGGACTGACATAGATAGATAAAGCTGAAGTTTCTTGGACAAACAAACAAAGTTTTCAAATTTCGCTAATCTTTGGAGCCATCAGTGCGATTTGATAAATTCTTTTGCTTAATAGACCGGTTCTTGGTAATGGTTATAGGCTGTTCAATAAGAAATGACCCTTAAGAGCTTTGGTTAGAAAGGTTAGGAAGACAGGGTATTTTGGCTTTCTAAATAGAACTAGGTACTGCAGGTAAGCCTCAGGACGCAGCTAGTTAAGGATATGTTAAACGGTGAAATACATTACTTCCTGCAAAATTATCATTAATTATCGCTTGTCCTTCCGTTCGTTGTGCACGCGTGCGCTACTGTGACACGTGTGGTCAAATTATATTGACCGATCTATATCATTTTTGCACATAAATTTATTGCAGTCAAAAAAGATATAATGCCACGAACACAGTTGCCTAAGATACAGGCCTGAGCCTAGTTTAGGTAACAGGGTTTATAATTTCTTGTACCTTTTAATTAATTATCCGGTGGCACAAACAAAAAGCAGCACGGCCGGCCGAATCTTTTCTCGAAGCAATTCAGGCCATAATATTCTAAGATGTGTTCACATTTGTGTCAAAAAACTATGTTTCTTGTATAGTGATATAAATTTGGAAATCTGTTTTGTGAAATAAATAAACTTAACTTCTAACTGCCATTTAGTCAATTAGAAGTGGAATCTTTTTCTAAAAAAGGAAAGGTAAAACGTATGTGTTAGTTAGAGTAGACAGCACGGGGATTTGAAGGACTGAAAAATGATTTTATAGAAGATTTTTTATCATCGCAACTCCTAAGATCTGAGCGGATGTCCACATACATATAGAGAATTGCTACCGCATGCGTGTCAGCCGTCACATGACTTAAAATAACTAAATAAAACTAAAATTAACTCAAAAAATTCTATTTAAATATAATTAAATATCACTCCATAACACAAGTATTTCGCTCGCTATCTATTACTAAGTATCTTAGGCTAATACAATATCCGCAAAGCTAAATTAAGTAACTGTCCTAAACTTTTGGAAAGACTTGACAAGTTAAAATTGGTTTATGAAGCTCAAAATATAATGATTGACTACATTGTTTTATACAGACAAATTTAATAAGCACTGGCCTAAAGGTAACTATTTGTTTGGCACTGATGTTCATGTCACAGCCATCTGTGTATTACAAAGTTTTGCAAATGAAAACGCGGTCTTCTCAGATTTTAAAAAGATAAGAATTTAGTTTCCAGTAGCTTTAGAAGACCAGAATAGTGCTATGCAATCCAATGTAGTGCTAGACTGGATTGTTTTGCTGGATTATTATACTGGAATAGTGTGAACCGGCCATGCTTCCTCCTCTATTTTTATTTGGCTCTTTTATGTGTCAAAGCTACTAGCTAGCAGTATATGAGCCAGTAGGTATAGAATCACATCTTAACCCGTTTAATTCTATTATACTCGGCATATAGAAATAAATGGGACCAATCAAGCCAGATTTCCTCAAAATAGAATAGCAAATGTGCGAACAATGAGGATTTGCCAAGCTATTAGCTACTTAATATTTTAATACGGCCTTTGTTTCTAGGTTGAAGCCATTCACTCCTTACTTAAAATGTGAGGCAAAGATTAATCCTCTTCATAAAAAATAAATAAAACACTGAATGTTACAACTTTGTAAGTACTAATAAGAATGGTTGCATCTGAGTCTTTCACCTTGGAAAACAGAATCCACTTACTGCTTCTACTTTTGATTAGAGTTATGCGGCTACCCTTCCAGCTTTTCGACTCCGACAGGAAAGACTGCTTCAGTGCTTTGTGTGTTGTTCCACAAATACGCCAGCTAGCAGTCAGGAAGATAGGCTTGGGCCAAAATACCATGACACGTGGTTCCCGTGTGGCGCTTTTGGCATACCTATACATACAATTCATTAAAATTGGTTTAGTCGTTTATTTGTTGTGTACCGAACAAAAAAATAACTCTTCTTTTTTGCCTCGCCGCAGTCGGACAGTTAACAACGAGATATGCATTTTTTTATTGCAGTAAGCTTGATACGTTAATTAACTAGGTATTGAAACTGTATCGAGGTTATACAATTGTTTTTTATATGACTGTACTTGTACTTTTATACGATAGAGGAACTGGAAAAGTGTAAGGGTAAATTATGACTGAATGTTAGTATTATTCGCCAATATTTACCTATTTTCATAATGTTAATAATAAATTTATAATAAACTTTATAATAAATAATATTGACATGCTTATAATTTTCACAAATTTTTGTTAATGACTTGTTTCTATGCATTTTATGTTCTGACATTCTATTTAATTTATTGTATTCTTTGTGACTGTAGAATTTTCTTGCATGTGCTAAAATAATAAAAATATTGTAGTGTACCTAAACTAATATTGATACCTAATGTACTTATAATATAATTTTTGCATGTCATATAATGGTAAATGTGCTGCACAATCTTTAATAATAACACCTGTATAACCACATTTAAGCAAATAAAATGAATTTGAATTTGAATTTGATCTCTGTCTGTACATTTATGTCATTCTTACTCAACAGGGTTATTTAGGCATTCATAGTTACATAAACAATATAAGGTTTATATTCCTACTAATATTATAAAGTGAACATTTGTAAGGACGGATGGATGTTTATCATTATTTCATTACATAAAAGCGGCAGTTACTTTTTCGGCTTATAAAAGCATTCCCTCTTTTTTTAGTATGATGAAGCTATAATTGAAGTTATAGTTATAATCTATAATAATTATGGAATATAAATAATTTGGTTGGTTACCCGTACAAAAACCAACCTAACATGTTCTACGATGTTCATCTCATCGGTACAACTGTACCGAAAACACTGTAAACCAAGTACAAACGTGACTTAATATTAAAATACAAATATATTTTCTTTTTCAAAACTCATTTACACCAAAACTTTTTTGATATACTCGTTAGACAGATTGTAGAGATCATCATAATTTGACCCTAGGGATCTATCTTTTTAGGTCACGTCCTCCGATAATGCGTCAATCCCTTAGTTTTATATAGTCATCTTCAGCCCATGTTTTTGTTTTTAGGAGATACTCAATTTACCAATATAAGGTTTCCGTTTGTAACCGCGGAACCCAAAGATTTTTGAATCGATGTTGAAAATTCTTTTTGATATGTCATAAACTGCCAGAGTAGTCGCATTTGAATTTCTTAAGGAATTATGGATACCCGAGTGTTAGTTTTCGGTGTTTTGTGGGCACACCAACCATACACCAGCTACTGTTGATTCTGAGGCAATATCTGTCATCCATTTTTTCGCCTTGACAACAAAGACCTGGTTAAGGTTAGCCCTCATACATTCACTTTAAAAATACGATACTATTGCAACACAAATTGGCTTTCATAAAAAGCACCCTTTCTTCCAATCTGTACTTTAATTCAGACTTCTTGCTGCTTTTAGGCTGTTTAGAGTTTGTGTTGTAAGACGAGTTTTAATGTGAATAATTCTGTACTCAATTTATTCAACGAATTACGAGAGAACAATTTTTCCAGCACCCATTTACAAGTCGTATTGTTAGTACTTTTTGCGTCGCGTGACAAGATTACTCCGTATTTATTTACTTCGCTAAACACACGCCTTCGCTCCCTTGCGGCGCTTAAAGTGGTAAAAACTCAACACAGCTACAATCCCAGATTAAATTTGTGTAAGCAAAAGAGAAGTCAACCTCCCTCAGGATTCAATTTAGGTTAGGTTAAGTAACGTGTAGGATTCGACTACTACATTAGGTATATTCTTTTTGTATTTAAACAGCGAGATTCGGTTTCTGTATCAAGACCTACGGGGGCTAGAAAGTCTGACCGGCAAACTGGAACATGGCATTATACACCATAATATCTAACTTTTAAACTCTCGCGTTCCATGATATATAAATAAGAAAACGGGAATTAACGCGATCATGGTATAAGTACATACATACATTGTCTTAGGTAGGCAAATCAAAAGTATATAAGTACCTATACCATGATGGTGTTAAGTCCCGTTACCTTTATTGTATACACCCTATCTTTTGTTTTTGTTACATTACTGTCCATCCAAAGATTATCTGAACGAAATCGCTTCCAGTGATTAGCCCTCCCATTATACAATAAATGCTATTTGCTTCCTATTTGTCCTTCTGTTAATCTATTAGAGTAAAATAAATAAGTATCGATCGAATAAGTAAGACAGGCTGGCGAGAGGTGAAAGCCTTGGACACACAGAGAAAAACGCTAAGTTAATATTTAAACAGTGGCTTTCAAGTATTTAGCTCTATTTAATTCTTAAAAATTCAATTACTATAGATCCGATGGCCTAAAATGTTACACAAACAGCCCTTTCTTTATTGTAACTAATTCTAGACAGCCTCTTGCGGTATTAGCACAATTTCGTGAAGATAATTACGTAAAGTGAATCTTTCCGTGTCTCAAGTGCTAGGCAGCTTTTTTATTGCGGACAAGAAATTTATTGGCGTTTTGGTAACGAAATTGTGGATCAGTAAGTCGAAACTGCGAAATTGTTGCGCATAATAACAGTTGTAATATATTGTAACAAAGCAACAGTAATAATGTTATTGTGTGCAATGTAATGATAATATACAAACGAAAGTAAATATGATAAGACAATCACCGCAATTTCATAAATATAATTTACACAGGTTTTCTTAATGACAGACCTGGGGAAGACCCAAGTTAAAAGAAGTGAATTAAGGAAGTAGGCATGGCACTCTTGCAGATCGTTTAAAACGTAGTACCTATGCTGAAACTTAAATAAGCGAGTCGTACAATAAAATATCAACTCATTTGTGCTACATAATACGCATAGCTCTACTATTCGAAATTGGTATAATACGCGTATAAAACCGCGGGCACAATCTACTATATCCCACCATTATATCAAGGACTGTAGGGCGGGCACCTCATCAATCATTCACCCTCAGCTTTTTAAACCCAGCAATTATAACAGCAAAAGATAACCCTGAACTATCAGCTTCATTCAAAACAGTCATAGAAAATAATAATTAAGGAAAGTAAACTTAGTTTATTTGTTAGCAGTTTGTTATCAAGCCTTTCAGGCCGTAGCTTAAGTTCTTTCGAAGTTGTGTTTCAAAACTTTCATGATATCAGTAACCCGTACTTATGAGAAAAAAAAAACAATTACAAGCAATGACATTAACACGTTTATATCAAAAATTATGTGAAGGTTAAAATTTGTAACGGGACACCGAAACTAAATGAACGAGTTAAAGAATTTTTACATTTAGGCTAGTAGGTACTTTTATGTGTTTTGTTACCTACGTATCTGTTTTTCATTTTGTGCCGACGCAAAAGTGTTTCCTCTGGAAAATGTGGTTACCCAAATACTCTATTTATAAAACTAGAAAGATTTTTTTGGAAAATTCACTACAAGTGGGTCTAAAATAAGGGCTGAAAGTTTGCATGGAAGTCCGCCATATTTAAAGTAAGCAGCAAGAAATTTCGCACTCCTGCGTCTGATTAGAAATAAATAAACACCTATATCAGCATTTTTCAAAATTTCACTTCTAAGGGGGTAAAGTAGGCTATGAACGGCGAACGAATGACAGACGACGAATATGCCTCAAACACCTACTGAGAAATATCTAAAAGTTCTCTTACTATTACTATAATGGAACAAGCGCCGAGATCTCTGTGGCCAAGCTGAGTTAATTTTGTCAAGAATTATAAGCTGACTTACATTTGACCTCTCGTATTTTTTAAAGTATTAATCCAACAGTAATAATGTTCAGACGTAATTTGCAGGAAATTTAATGAAGATAAATAATGTAGAAGTAACTAAAGAGGTATTATTAACAGTTTTCAAAATACAAGCAAACTAAAAAAATTACCTTTCCCCTCCTCCATCGCCGGCTCGTGTCCCACACTCGGGGACTTTTAGTAAGTTCAACTGAGCACCTTAGGAACTAACTGTACTAACTCTTAAAACTACACGAATTATTTGGTCTGATTTCTTTAATCTTCGCACGCTATAAGCAGAAATCAATGTGTAGAATGATACTTGACATAAACCCGCTTTATAAAAAAATATTTAAGGAAATTCAACTTCACAAATGAGTCAAATTGAGCATTCTTTCATTTCCGGACAGCTGACAGCTGTTGCTGCAGACACTTCATTCTGGAATTGAAAAAGTTCATTTGAAACAAAAGTCTTAGAGCGTTTTCACATTGTCCGATATCCGATATCGGAGGAAGTCAAATGTACACACATAAACTTTCACATTGTCCGGCCCGATATCGGTTATCGAAGCCAACACCACTGTTTTGGCCCGATATCGGATCACAAAGAGACTAAAGCAGGACTGCAAGCAATTTTCTACTTCAGTGACATTTTCTTAGTTGCATGTCTTTTCGCGTTAATTGATGACGCTGATCACAAATATAAGAAAGAAGTAATGCTGGCCTTTTTTTATTCATCCCTAGCACCCTAGCATCCCTAACTAGTCTGTGCTTTCAAGCAAATGGCCGTATCGGGCCATTTTTATCGGATAAATGTGAAAACAGCACTATCGGCTGTCGACTATCGGCATCCGACACCGATATCGGATATCGGATGAATATGAAAACGCTCTTATTCGGAACTCTCACCTCAGGGTGGTAGTAGTAATAAAGATATACCTCGGGACATGTATCTTGAATTTGTCGTGTTGGTTCCCTGTGGAGTAGAATAGGGCCTCCCCATTTCTCCCTGTGGGCGTCGTAGACGGCGACTAACGGGAAGGGCTGTTCTTCATCCGATAGTAAACATACAACCCATAAATAAGTGCTCGGTTGTCGGCAATAGGCTTGCTCTCTAATACGTGGGGCTGAAAATCATAGTTGGCGAAAAATGCCGGTATTAGTACACCTCTGCCCACACCTTCGGGGATTGACAGGCGTGAATATATATATGTATACTATATATCTTGCTCTAAATGTGCAGTACACGTTTCTTGGATGTCTTCTAAGGATAGCACTTGGTGCAACGATGGTAAGCGACCTGAAATGCACCAAGCATATATTATTGCAGAACAATCCGCACGCGTCAGGATCTCCTTGTCTCGCGACATAAGTCCGACATATGTTTCCTGGGGTATATCAAAAGAGCAACCCATTACAATTAAAATAGACTTACTTGGGTGTTTATGTGGCCCCAATGTTCCTAGGGCCCAAGTCAAACTTACCTGCAAAACTACCCTCCCTGAACGTGCTGATTTTCCAAGGCTTTCCTTCATGAGTTTGAGGTCGTATGACAGACGCTCCCATAAAAATCGTATAAGCCAAACCAGGGATGTGCGGATCCTGAGCGCACCGAAAACAGCGCTTAGATGATGATGCCAGTTAAATTTGGACTTGTATCAATATTTCAGTGCTAGTTAATACTGTTTCCATACAACCATCATACAGCGAATAGAAAACTTCGATAGAGAAAACCTTTTGCAAAACCGAGTTTAGCCAAAAGCTACAGTGCCTAAACCTAGGTATAATCGGTTTTTAGTAAAAAAAAGCTCACATCACGTACATGAAACGCCTTTTTCAATTGTGTCGGAATACTGTTTGAATTGTTATTGATTACATCAACAAATAAAGAGCACAATGGAAGTTGTCATTGAGATATCAATAACAGCTAAATTGGAAGGCGCGTGCTCCACGGTGACGTGTAATGTCTTTATTAGAATAAAATATCCGCCAGCTTTTTTGTATGTTTTATTACTGTCACCTACCCAGTGATAATGTATTCGACGATAGAACTTGCTTAGCTAGAAATTGCCTGTTACCTCGTGGCTTGAAGATTCCTAGGTCAAAAGCTTTCTGGGTACAGAGATTCAAGCAAGGAGTTTCGCTCTTTTGTAGTACGCATAATACGCATAAAGTATTGCCGAAATATCTTGCGCGTTTGAATGGAATGTCCATCAGGTAGTGATGGCATGTCGCCATTTATGCCGGGTCGTTCGGTAATGGACGGCTTGGATGAATTAAATTATGTGAGTCCTAGCGCACAATCTCCGTGTGTCCAGTAAAAACCATAAAGATCCTCATAACAATTCATTAGTTGCGTTTGCGCTATGGAGCCTGAAGTCCACTTTTTGCTGTCAGCTTTTCCGCCAGGTTTTCCGATCTCCCAATCCCGAGCAGGAATCTGACGCCAAAGTCTTAAGAGTTATTTAACAGGTTCAGGTTGGTTTGGGCCCTTGGGTAGGCACACTCGATAAGATACCGATATAAATATAAACACGAATATACGTAAATACGACTTTATGAGGCAGGCAGCTGGCAAAATGGCGGTTATCGTCTTTAGAGAATTGCCCACTAAGTACTCGTTACACAGTCGTTCCCAAGCGGCCAGTAAGAGAATTAATAAAGGCGTACCATAACTTGAACTGTAAGCTATCTTGTCAAATTATGAGACACGAAAGGGCCATGGCATAAAATAATAATTTTGTTTCTTACCCATTTATTTTCTGGGTTATACCTATTCAGCTTACTGCACCCCTATTAAGTTCCGCTTTCTGTATTGCTGATCAATATAATGACAGATAATGACAATAGTTTATTAAAGTACGGTCATACGGTAGAAAGATGCGGTAACTTGTTTTCTCGATAGCTTTTCTAAATAGATTTTGAAGCTAATATAGGAATATTTAAAATAGGCTAGAGTATAAGTATCTAAATAGGTGAAAAGTGTAAGCACTAATTTTGCTCTTTTGATCTCCTGTAAAGTTATGAAAGGTTGTCCTTGGCCTTAAGGTTGACCTTAGACCTTATCATCTAAAGATCATTTTTTCTTCATTTTATACTTGAGAATAAGTTCACTGTGATTGAATGCCGCTACTGAAAATACTTATATCCATGCACCATTATTCCGATATGAAACTTAAACATTGATTCAATAATCGTACTTTCTTATAATTGAGCAATAGAAATAAATGTTCCACAACATTCTACACAACGCTATCTAGACCCATAGTAAGCATAGCTTAACTAGCTTGCGTTATAGAATCCAGAAACCCTTTTTTTTGTTAATACATACAAATTATAAATAGTTTATAGATGTGTTAGTATAAGGATAAAGGTTCCAGTGTTCGCTTCCTACGAATATTTCCATAGGATACGGTTACGTTCGATAAACGCCTTACCGAACTACATTCCGCGATGTGCCTTGCAAACCTTTTTCAGAAAATCCACAGAATAGATAATAATAAATGGCATAAAGCCAACAAAAAAAATCATTTTTTGCAGGTCCTGAGAAAGGTACCCAGGACTTTATTGCGTTTCCCGCGTTTGTATCGACTATTGTTTTGTTAAGGTTTTGCTCCAAGCTCGCAGTACTATTTGTTTGCAAAAGGCAATAAAGAATGCTTATGTATTACAGTAAGTGCAACGACTGGATTGTTTTACACTGTTTGTTTTTCTTTCTAAGCTGGCGGGAACTTTCCTTCTTAGGATTGAGATTCGGTTTAAGATACGTGGTGTTTGACGGCAAAATAATAAAGACAAACTTCAGCTAATCTATTAAAAGCTCTTTGAAGTAACGATGACCTCTCGTCCGCGTTATTTGCTAGTATAACCGTATCTCATAATCATTCTCATATTTAAAAATGAGGTAAATCTCGGCATTCTCTCTTTTCTCTCACATTGTGCTCTTATAATGTGTTAATATAAATACCAAGGAGGTTACCTGTTGCTAAAGTGAGTGATTGATCGATGGAGCAAAACTTTGTAAACTTTAAGTTTACGTTCTTGCCAACGGCAATAGAGTACTTTATCAAAAGCATACATATATTTTATGACTAGTGAAATCATAAGTTGGAATCCCCTCCATAAAATTAATGATCGGACGTTGCAAAGAAACGGATAGTTCTTTTATGTAACCGCCCCGACACCCACAAAATTAGATGAAAGTGTTATTACACATATGATCGATTAAGTCGGTCATTCACGAGATTAGAACGAGTCTACGCGACCGGCGCGGCCTGGTGCGCCAAGTGACCACATGAGTGTGCACTGTGCATGGCTCCAGCGGGTGCAAGCCGTGCACCGTTCACTGGTCGCCGCGGCTCGTTACACTCCGTTGTGTAACCGCCACCACATGTGTTTGTTCATATTCCAATTTCATGTTGAAACTAATCTGATCGAGTCTGAGAAAGGAACGTTCGGGCCCACTGAACAAGACACACTGCCCTCAGTCTCGACGGGACAACCTTTCACGACTACTTTCTGAAATGACGCAATTGTCCATACCGAGCGCGCTGTCCTCCATTAAGCACTAATAAACAGATTAAGCATCACATTTGGTTTTATTATAAAAATAAAAAAGCTATTTTATAATACATAACATAACAGTCGCAGTAAAATGCTTCTTTCGAACTACATTAACACTGTGCACTAATAACAAGTAGTGGATGAGCGGCGATGATGAGCTAAAACGATGAATCGTGTTGTCTTATAGAGCTCGCAGGTGAACGCGGTGACTATATACAGTGCGTTCAGCCGCGGGCTTTGAAGAGACGGTGGCAGGATTCTACGAGTATTTCCAGCGTTCTGAGACGAGTTTAGTCACAAATCTTCATTGAAGACCGGCAACTATCAATAAATAACTCCACTTAATATCCGACCACCCTATTTCTAATATCGTTTCGTTTAATGAAGAGGTCCCGCCACGTGACCGGGAGGTCCGTACTGGGTGCTGGTAGCTCCTCCATGACTGCCATGACCACCTGCTGAACTACCTTCATCACCACCGCTGGATCCGAAATCACCGCTGATTTCAACTCCACCGTGTCCACCGGCACCACCGCTGATAGCATCTCCACCGATGGAGGATCCACCGCCGATAGCTAGACCACCAAGGTCACCACCGCCAATTCCTCCAGCACCACCACCAATAGCACCACCGATAGCTCCACCGCCGATGCCGCTTTCCTTCTGGGTCTGGTATTTGATGAAGTAAACCTCGGGTTTGGCAGGCTGTGTGGGAGCGGGAGTTGGGATGATAATATCGGGCTGCTCCTCGGGCTTCTTGACCAGGACGTATACAAGAGTCTTCTCTTCGTTCTGAGGTTGCAAAGGAATAATGGGTGCGACAGGGGTCGGGGGAGTCGGGGCCTTGATGAAGATGATTTTGTAGTGTTTCTGGGGAGGTGCTACTTCAGGGATGCGCGGCAGCCTCTGTTCCTGAGGTTCTGGGGGAGGAACGTGTACGTATATGTGTTTCTGCACCAGAGGAGCTCCAGAGTATCCTCCGGCATAACCACCATCATCACCACCAAATCCGCCGCCGATGCCGGAACCTCCACCGCCCAGGGAGATGCCACCAGAGTGTCCACCCAGTGAGTAACCACCGCCTTGGGAGTGTCCGCCGATTGAGATTCCACCTGAATGTCCACCGAATGAGGAACCACCACCGAAGGAGTGTCCGCCACCACCGGAATGTCCACCGTGACCACCGGGAGCTGAGTAGGAGTAACCTACTGGGGGCTCAGGACGACCATAAGCCAGCGCCACACAGGCGAGTACCTGCAACAAAACAAATTGATTGTTAAAAAAAAATTAAAAACCAAAATAATGTAAGCTATCAAAAACTAAATAACTTGTAACGGTCACATGGACCATAAGGTCTATGAAGTACTGTTCTATATTACTCTAAACAAGAAAATCGTTTAAATAATCCACACTTAATGCACGCTTCACAATTAACGTATAATTCAGTAAGCGTAATAAATTAATAGTTTAATGTTTTAGTTAGTTACAACAACGTATTAGCTGGTATTAACTAACAAAATCGTGTTTGGTGGTACGAGTGAAAGACACTTTGAAGTTGCCGTATCGTTCACATTCAACCCAGTGATATATCGCGGCGCGGTACGAAACGCGTAGCGTTAATAAATAATTCGCCAAGCACAATCATCCCGTATATTTGATTATCCATATAAGTTTGGTAGTAAATATAATAAAGAGGAAAGTGACTTGTTTGGAATCACAAACTGTGTAAAATCGGACGTGACGTAACAGATGTTCTCGTATGCGGCACTAATATAAAATAATTTGTATTATGCAATAGGGACGGGTACACGGAATTTCTGTACTTGATTTGTACTATGCTTAAGGTTCACGGAATACTGATGGACGGGTTGCTTTTATCACACACACGTAGTAAAGAAATAGACTCGGTAAAATGGAGATCGCACCCGGAGTGAATAATGATCGAGTTTTCATTTTATGCGTTTGTGTAACAAATGCGATGTACTTAGTGGCGCTTGCGATGCTACCGGCCTCCTTTAATGCACTAACGTTTGTTAAGGATACCAATAGGCTAATTAAATAATTCTTCGTAACATTTTGTAACATAAAGTCTGGTCTATTGTGATATTTCTCGATGTCCTCATCGGCGCGTTACAAAAACAGATATGATTTGGTTTCATTGTTGTAACTATGAATATATGAAGATGTAGGTGTGCTCCTTCACTATATAAATTTAGATAGATGATAAAGTATTTTTAATCCCATGGTTACCATAAATCTGAGAACTAACAGAAACTTTCATAAAGTTCTCATACAGTCTAAAATATTTTTTAGGTACGGATTTAGAATGGAATAAGTGGATATCCCTTAAATCCTGAGTCATTTTCACCAACACTTTTAAAGCACTCACACTGGAGTTATCTTCATACTGTTCACTATTTGGCACTACGATAGTCCGTTCACTGAACACTTCACTTCAGTTCCAAAGTTACCTGAAACGCTGTGACACTGCGTAAAATATCACATTACGAACACTTATTTAAAATGGGAAAATATTTAAAAATAATTAGTCAATCGCATGTGCCAAATAGTAAATATTGATTATAATTAATTTGGTTGTTAGTTAAATATCCCGCAAGCTGCTTACCAAAAAAGCGCGCATATTGTGCTTGGATGAGACGGATGCGATTTTCTAAGACTCTTTTCTCTGAAGACTAGGGGTCCGACCGATTAGAACAAATCCACTTTATGGAGATGTTCCTTTGGCTGTGAGCTCGTGTTAACTGATGACATTCGCCATGCCGACCCGCTCTTAAATAGTAAGGTGCTCATCTCGTCAGAACACTCCATCCCTACGAGCATTTCACTAAGTAACATGCAACTATCGTCATTATTTAACAAGTATACGGTCCTTTCTTTTCGACGAGGTCTGCGGGCGCCGCCAGCGCATTCGATACGCTGCCTTAGCGACCACCACTCGCTTCGACGCATCGCCTTGCTCGATATTCATATACACTACAGCCTACATTGGCTCGTACACATACGCACGATGTACTAGATCTGTATTGATTTTTTTTTGTTACCAATATGTCTGTTACGCTCTAGGTAATGCATCTGTTAGACGTGTGTAATTCCATCTCACCGCGGTAGTTGTATAACATAGTGGATGTGCTACAGAAAGTGTCTAATAAAATGAGTTTATCTACGAGTTGGGCTCTGAACAAACATGAGATCATGATGTTAGAACTTATTCCAGGCTACATGTGAGATATGCTTAAAGGGCACCAGTTGAAGTTGCATCATAAAATTTGTTTGTTATTAGTTTCCGAGTTAATAGATTTTTCTGTGGAGAACTTGCGGAATAACTCATAATATATGCGTTCTTTAACATTGTCGAGCAACATATTATGCAATTTTGTAACACTTGATGCTACAGTAAACATTAAATTACCACAGCATTTAATGCAATACATATATTAATAATAAATTAAGTGAACATTGTTTCAAACGCGTAAGTATTCTTTATCTTGGAATTAATTAAATACTTATTTAAATGTATTCATATAAACTAACTAGCTGTCGCCCGCGGCTCCGCCCGCGTGGATGTCGGTTATCGCGAATCGGACTATAATTTGAGATTTAAACTATCCTATCTCTCAAGTTGGATCGAACTGCACATGGTGTGCGAATTTTATTATAATCGGTTAAGTGGTTAAGGAGTCCATTGAGGACAAACATTGTGACACTTGATTTATATATATTAAGATTAAAGAATCAGTCGATATTAAGTTGGTGACTAAAAAGTTCGATGTATGACAGTTTGAAATTCAATATCATTTGTAAGTTTGAATTAATTACTTGATCAATTGGTTCGCGTTCGGTGACATGCACTATCACGTTTTGAATCACCTATTGAACGGATTTAGTTGTTTAACTTCCCCTTTTTTGTAATCATAGATCAAAATGATAATATGCTTTAATTACACCATTGTGATTAACTGCGCAAATCGTCCAGGATTACAATTTTTCTATCTAGCGGTTCACGTTATTTCAAATAAGATATTACCCTAAATTAGGTTTATTTTTCTTTTTTTAAATATTACTGATTAAGACCACTAAGTATCTATGAGCATAAACTAATCGTCTGTGCTGGTTGTTGGAGTTCCACCAACGAAAAGTGGATAATTGAGAGGTAAAGTATGTAGTTGGTCTTGGTGCCTCGGAGAGCACGTTAAGCCGTCGGTCCCGATTGCTATACGAACATCATAGCAGTGGTGATGGGTAATTGGAGCCCTTAAAAGTCCAACAACTGGTTTAACTGCAATAGTTAACGAATTTAGGTAGTGTAGGTCAGATGGCAGTGCCTTCACGGAAAATATTGAAGTTTTCAGGCAAATTCACAGTTAGACTGGTAAAACGTACCCCAGACTCAGAGGGGAAAGTTTCGAAAGCAACTGGGATTAACGCTAAGAGAAAAAACAAGAGCAGTTGGTCTTGGAATGGGTGCCAATTCTTAATTCATTTATTCCTTGAAGAACTTTTGCGACGGTCCGGGTTGTCTTACGAATATCTGTAGCTGAAGCTATAGCCCTAAAAAGTCCGACAACTGGCCTAATTAGATTACTTCGATATCATCAGTGCATTTTGAAGGTCAGATTCACGTAAAATATTGACGCTCGATCGTTTCGTAGTTAGACTGAAACCTAACCCCAACTGTATCACGAAGTGGATGATGATCATTTTACCAAGTTGCCACTGTAATCTGTAGCCAATTGGGTATTTTCCTGTAGTTAAAATAAATTAATTAACTGAACGTATTAAATTAAGAATAGTAAAAGAGTCAAAACAGTTGATCCGGTTCTTATTTTATCGTTATTATTTATTTTTAATCATCCACCCAACCATTAATAGTAAATGATTTGACTTTTAAATATTATGACGTCACAAATAAATTTTTCATATAATTTTCCTTAAAATTTACCGTTTTGACGTTTAATAAAAAGTAACTAATTTGACTAGTCAGTCAAATACTCAATTGACGTGTAATATTCTTCTACATAATACATTACTGGTCACATTGCCTTGATATCCACTAGTTCTTTAACTAAATTAACCACAATAGCTCCATCATTGGGCTACCAACCGTTAATGTTATAGTAGTTTATGATACTGTTGCATAATAAGGGTTCTTATAACACGAGTGTGTTTTAAAAAAACGAGCCGTAGGCGAGTTTTTTTATATTATCACACGAGTGTTATAAGACCAAGTTATGTACTGTGTCATACACTACTTTATCTACTCTCATACTATAATACATAAACTAATTTATTTTACAAACCAAACCAAACTATGTTTAATTTAAATGTATAGAACAAAAAAAAAAAGTGTTCGCGCCAAGGCGCAAGCATTGATTGCGCATGCGTGTTTCTTTTTTTTTCCCGAATCGGCGGATTCTTTTTTTAAAGTAGAGGTTTAGTCCAGATGGAGGTTGTATAGGTGTATCGTTATGATTAAAAAGTTATTTTATGATATAGGTGTCCATACAAGACCTGTATCGTAATAAAACTTTTTTTTTGGCCTGTGCGTAATGTTTGTCATAAGAGTTCTAATTTCAATTTTATAATCTTTGTATTATAGTATCAGAGTAGATAAATTAATTTAATTGACTCTTACGTTTTATTAACATTGTTATTATCACGCAATAACTAATATAATCACATATAATTTAATAATAATAGCGTATTGTACTGAATTGTTTAATGATAGTTATGGGAACGTACAAATTTAATGTTCAATTAATAATTGAACAAGTGTAAAGTGGTATACAGTTATATAATTAATTAACAGATTTTTTTTCTTCGGCCTAGTGCCAATCCTTTTGTCATCTAAAGTTAGAATTTGTAGTCTGGAGTCAGCTAATTCACTCTTCCTTCCCGAGCTTCCGATTTGGCATTAAAGGTAACGCTCATGATCTTACTAAATCGTACTTACAAAATAGAAGAGACGTACCTGAGATAAGTCAAGTTGAAAAGTGAAATAGTATGCTCATCTAGCCCCAGATCATTATTATACGGTGTTCCTCAAGGACCAGTCCTGGGGCCACTCCTCTTTATATGCTATTTAACGATTTTCCAAATATAATCCCCCAAGCAATGTCATTGTTTCCTGATGACAGCGCGGTCATATTTAACACTAATGACTTGGTAACGAAAGAAATTGAATAAGACATTAATACAAGCCTTGTTACAATTATTAATATAAATATAATGTTCATATAATTAATCATAAAATTAATCTGAGTCAAACTAAAACTATGACATTTAAATTAAAACAAATAAATCAATTACAGTTACAGATTAATTACAGACGGTCAAATAATGGAAATAAATAACACGATTTTCTTAGGTTTTAATTTAGACAATGATATGTCATAAAAAAACTCAAATTGATAATGTCTGTATAAAACTCAACAGATTCTCTTATGCCCTGTATAAGTTAGTTAGAATTAGAATGAAACTGTTCTCTTAAGAGCCCACCATGGCTGTGTTGCCTCCACTTTGCAAAACGGTGTACCCTGTTGGGGTAATGCCACAAATGCCCAGAAGAAATGTGTACGGTCCATCTGTAAATTGCACCGAACAGATACCTGTAAATCGCATTTCTGAATCCACAATATCTCTCTACCTATCCTCACTCTACATCTATGAAATGAATATTTTTGTTAAGACTAATATGCACTTATTCAAGCGCGTCGACAGTCAATGTCGCTGAGAAAAATTGCATTGGGTGCCATCAAAAACATCGTTCTTTCATAGAAGCGTATAATATGTAATAACACTTAAAATATACAATAAATTACCAGATGCCAATAAACATTGTACGAGCATTTTTGGATTTAAATCAAAGCTTTTCAAAATTTATGTACCAAAGCATTTTATTCTATAAATAAATAATCGATCTAATAATATCTAAAAATACCTAATCGAACAATTTTAACACATGAATATTTTGACATTTTCGTTTTTCATTTGACATGATTATTCTGACATTTCTTTTTTTGTTGATATGTTCTGACCTAAATAACTTAATTAGATTTTGCACATACTTATCTAATTGTGAATTATGATTAAATTTATTTATTTGGCGGAACACATCTTGAACTATTATTATTTATAACATCTATTTTGTAACCTATGCGTCACGAAATAAATATTTTTTTATTGCGGACTCCACTGCCATCACTAACCTCCCAACCCAGAGAGGGAAGGCTGCGCTGAAACGGCGTACGGTATACCGAACAAGCACCAGGTGTACCGGCAGCAAGTGGTCTATAGAGTTCTTGGTGGGACCCCAAAATACCCTATATCTAGGTTGACTACAAAAATGGCCAAAAGGGAAGGTTTACAATAAGTGCAGGTTATAAGTACCATTTTTTTATTTCAACGGAAAGACCCATCAAGGTGAACATGCGTGAGCATATTACATACAATAATGATCTCTGTGACATAACAGGAGATCGGTCAACTGCTACGTCGAAAGTTGCAGGTTTAATTGGCGTTCAATACGAATATTTATACTTGTATGCATAGAGTACCTATGTTCATTTATTAGTTTGGGCTGTACTTGTCTATTCTGTGGTCGGGATAATTTTTATTATCTAAAGTTTATCCCCAACCTGTATATCAAGTCAGTTAAGCTATACTAACTGTCTACGTACCGCTGTGTGAGTCGTTTATTATTGTTAATTATATCATAATAAAGTCGGTATTTCTATTCAATATAGGCGATAATGAACTACAGCGATAACGTAAACCATTTTTATAGTCTGCACCTACCTTGAAAATACACCAATGCCCATAACTTTTATAAGTAAATTTATAACCTTTCGACATAGAGTAAGCCGTGGGCCATTCTTTCCAGTATTACATAGACTTTGCTTTTGGGAATCCAGTTCTTTTATACTCGTACTTTAATTATATGGGTCCAGTAAAAATGTAAATAGTAGCGGGGCCGACGACCCTCGAATTCCCGACTCGGCCGTTGCGTGTTCTAAAATAATTACTGCGCCGCATGAAGTAACAACTAAGTTGGAGAGCTTTTCACTGTTCCATTCAAATTATACAAATTGCGTTGGAGAGGAGTTTGATGTGGTTGAAATGACTTATTGGATTAGTTCTGAAGAAATGAGAATTGAAGTACTGACGGGTGATAGAAACTTTGTATTATCATTGTAACTTTATAGACAGCTAGATAATGACCACGGCTACTACCACGTGGATATCTCGTACTATTCCCGCACCCGATGAGAACCAGTCCCAAAGATAAGAAGTAACTTATATTCCAGAGTAGGAATAATCTTTCATGTACCAAGAATTCACTCTAATCTATATAAATATATAAAAATCAATGCCACTTTTCGTTGTGATTTTATAACTCAAGAACGGGCTTACCAATCCAAACAAAATGTTTATGCTTTGTTCGGACTATTTAGTAGATGGTTATATATATAATTCTCTTTTTATTGTCTGTTTGTCATTGACAGGACAAGGTTTGAATGCTGGAAAATTTGTGTGTGCTGCATTCAAACAGGAACGTTGTTCGGACGCGAAGTTAGTGCTTGACTGTTTAACAAATTATATATATATATAATATAATATAATAGTGATTCAAGAGTTAGCGCTGTGTAGTTACATCCCGAATATCTACTTATTATTACTATTTATTCATTATTATGTTTGAAGTACAGGACATTATAAGTCGTGTAAGTATCTTAGTCTCAGGCTGCAATGTGACGACCTTGTGGCCCAGATATTCGAGTCGGTCAACCTTTTGAGAGCACTATTATTTAATATGATTCTTGGCACGGAGTCATACGTTTCCGTACCTGGGGCCCGATTCAGTACCCATGTTTTCAAAACGCGTGATATTAATACTACTTATTTGAACGCTTCAACTTTTTATGGCTAAAAATCCTCACGTTTAACCACTATCTCTCCTGTTGGTAAATGATTGATGTGTGAATGAACACGCTTGCCTAGAAATAACCTACTCAAGCTAGTCTTGAAGACCCATAACTTTAATATTCCGTATGGTCTGTGAAAACAAAACCTAGGTACTTTAGCTTTTTATTTTCTTAAGTTTTTAAATCACACGTTCTTAGACATTCCTAATTTTACTGAGTCGGGCCCCTGCTTAGTTCGACACGGTTTCACTAGTATTGTATATTTTAGAGAAAATTGATTGTAGATGTGCATAAATGGTAAATACAAGCTCGTTAATCCTGGAAAGCCTCGGGGACCAAAATCGTCCATAGCTAAACATATAAAAATGTATAAACAGATGATGAACTACATTGGTATAACGTTTCTGAATGTTCATGTCTTTTTGCAAATTCTGCGCTATTAAGATAAAGTTCGAAGTTCGTTCGAACAGTTAAGTTTAATTTAGCATAATGCGTTACTTGTTAGATATTTCAAAAACACACACAAACATTATAAAATAACCCGTAAAAATCTTATTTTACGAAATCCTCCACAAAAGATTTGCGAACACTGGTAAAAAAAAAATTCTACCACTCATATTTCGTGACTTAAAAAACTATTAACACGCCAAACATTCAAAAAGCAAAAAAAGATAATAGATGGAATAATTCAATCTTATCCCGTTTGCGAACAAAAATAGGGTGCTATTGTATAATCGATATCGAAGTTAAAGAAAGCTTTTTAAAGCTATACAAACTCGCAAATCTCGCATCACAAACCTCTCGAATAGGTACGAAGTGCAAATGACTAAAGAACTAGCAAATTGCATTAAACTGTCCTTTCTCATATAGTCATCCCTTTTGCTTGACACAGGTGTCGTGCGAACCAATTACGGCATAATAAGGGATTTTATCAAGATAATCAGGACACACCTGTGTGCTGACATCACAATGTAATCAATATTCGTGCTTCGTTTATTGTATGAGTAGGGCATGCAGTAAGTGCCAAAAGTATAGAAGGGCGGCCCGCGCAAGTCAGGGCTCAAAGCCAATACGATGACAAAAAATTACGTGAATCTATGAATGGATACCTACACAGATTGCAACATTTTACACTTTTTATAAGGAATTTCAAGATCTTAAAATGTGTATAGTACGTATTCAGGTATTCTGGTATTGTATAGAATACCGAGGGCAACCGGTAATGTATGAAATACTATGAATAGAGTTGTCCATTACATACTTTACCTAGACAATGTATACAATGTCTAGGGATTGTATAGAATACCTACTGTCGTATAAAAATAAATAGGTCTTGGTTTATAATTATCAATGTTAACTGGTCCACACTTCAAGATAGCTTCACAGGAAGTCTATTTCTAGTTGGGTATAAAAACTAACCACTGAGGCTAATGTGGGAACTCCTTACCCGCAATAACCTTCTAAACTAATCTATTCAAGTCAATTTAAATTTATTTTTATAAATTAAATTTTATCAATGAATTACGGTAATCGGTTCATCTATTATATAACTTATTACCCTGATGAAGCTAACAAATTACCTACTGTCAACACGCTTAGATACTAATCAATTTAGTTTTCGAATTTTTCTAGTTTGACCATAATGAACTTTGATGGTCAGGTGTTTGGCCAAATAATATATTAAATATAGGTATGTTTGATAATAATTTCTAAACGTCACAATTCATAAAAAAAATATAATACACATATTTAGCCGTACCCGGTGTAAAAGTGCCCATTACACTCGCTGCGTTTCCACGCAGACGACGGATCGATAATCCCCTGTTGTCTCATTGAGTCTTTGTCCCAGCTCTTTCACAAAGGCCTTGGCCTCCTTGCCGCGACTTCCCAGAGTCTCCACGACCATAATAATTAAAAATTAACAGTATCTTTTATAGAACCAGAACTAAATATGACAACATCTGATAGAACATTTGAGGTTATCATGAATGGTGAAAATATTCTTTTACCATTTCAAGCCCGCTCGCCCTATTCTGCTCGAATATTAAAACTGTACTTATTAATATTGTAATAATTTTTACTATACAGTAATACTTTGTGTGGCCAATATAGCCAATATAGCCACAAAATACAGGCTTTTGATGCGGCAAACACAAAGAGGGGTCTTGAGGATCATCGACTATCACAAGCTCACAAGAGATGTTGAACCTCTTAAGTTCAGAAGAGCTTTCACTTCTCCTTTCGTTCTAAACAATTGTTTGAGATGATGTCTATCTATTTTCTACCATGGTAGCGAATTTCATAGGGGGGAGATCATCGAAATTTATGTTCTGGTACTAAACCTGCCGTCCTAAAAATTGAGTAGTTTCAGGCGGGATTCGAACCCGCTTTCGCTTAGGTATAGGGTGAATGCTCTGACAATTCAGCCACATTACACATGCCCATGTAAGGGAAAGATCGCGGGCTCAAATCCCGCTTGAACCGATTCAATTTTTCCTATTTAAATCCATTTGAACTGTTAGCATACAATGCTTCAAAATTTCATTGAAATGGCAATTCTTTGGCCGGCGTATCGTAGAACAGAATGACGAATGTATGGGATTTGAAGTTTATGACATGCGTTGACGACTGTCATAAACGTCAAATCCCATACATTCGTCATTCTGTTCTACAATACGCCGACCAACGAATTGCCACTCAAAATGGATCCTGCTCGACAACAGAAGTTTCCATTTATAGATTATCATATTGTGGAACTTCCATTTATAGATTATCATATTGTGGAACTTCCGTTTATAGATTATCACATTGTGGAACGACTTCACTACTCATTATATTTATCTTTATGCTAACCTAGCAACTTATCTAACACTAATCGTAATCATTATTGAGAATTTGGTACTTTAGTTACCAATAAAATGTCGCCTAATCTTTGATATTTTACTTTACCAATAGAAATCGAACAAATACATCCATACCAAAGCGGTATTCTTACGAAAAAGTAAAACGGCCTCACAGATATATTCATAAGGATAATATATTGTGAATAAACTAATCGATTGATTGAATATACCATGACTTGGTAACATGATTGAATATGACAAACCACTTAAAAGTATGGAAATGCCAAATAAAATAAAAGAAATCTTAATCGCAAGCCCGATTGCCTTACCGTTTTAAGCAATTTCGTTATTAATGCAAAAGTATCTCTGTTTATCTACCTTTAACGTTTCCTATATCGCTGAATCAAATGTTTGTTTGTTAAAAGTCACGGTTCTTTCCCAGTCATGAGGTCACGCTTCTTTCCCAGTTGGGTAGGCAGAGACTACATGTTTACGACCAAATGTCGACGAAGCAGCGTGTAGCAGTTAGTAAGTTTATCAAAGTCAAAACTGTAGTTGATTAAGGTTATATGAAGTTAGCCTTTGCATTACTCTGCGGCTTAGGTTTTAAGAAACATTAATGGTAATTACAGAAAATTTAAACTTTCGTAATAACAATCCACTAAAGTAACTCGTGTGTTTACAAAAGAAATAAAATCAAACAAAGTCTATATAAATTTGCATAAAATTATTCTGTAAGAACTCATTATTTTTTATTTAACACGCGTTATAAGATTATAACATTAAACTTTCTGACTACCTCATAATAATAATAATTATGTATACTATTGCTACAACTCAGAAACGAAGGAAAATTAACATTTCAACGCAAATAATAAAGGAATTAAACGAGTGTCGTTACACATTTTAAATAAATTAAGCGTCATTATAAAAACAAACTTGACTTGCTATTTCAATAATCCGAAATTGTTGTTTACCATCTTGCTCAACATCATTCAAATGCGAATTTATAAACATACAAATTTGAATCCCTTTATGACAACAGCATCTTGTTTCAATTCAACATTCAACTTATCATACGTTTGTATATAGACACACCGTTTAGCACGTATTTTGTAAATTAAGGAAAAGTACAAAATATTGGAAAATTTAGTAACTTCGTCGGCATTGGCATTAAAAACGCAAAGAGATGCCAAATTAGGTAAACAAGAGGGACCATACCAAAGGTATACCCGATTCTGGTGCTCAGACGTTGATAAGTTTAGCTCGTTGTAAGACGACAAGACTCGATTACAGTAACTGCTCTACTCAACATGGTTAAAATTTGCTGCACGTTTGATCGAAATCAGTAATATATAACTTGAAACATGGCAAATAACTACAATGCAATAGAAACGCATACAACACACGTGTATCAGTATGTCTATTCCAATGATGGCTTAAAAATAAGATTACGTTCATAGTTAACAACCAAATGAGTAATTAACGCGAATTTTTTTTTTGTATAATTGTAGATACAACACATATGACGTAATGGTCCAAATGGTTACTCGGCCATTAAGAGGCTTGTGGGTTTCATTCTCACACCGGATTTACTATAATTATGTGACCTATAACGTTGTATGTTAAAGTATATATTTGTACTCTCTCAACGGATTTTGTGAGTTGAATATTATAACTATTAATGTGTGCGATATTCGTAAGTATCTTAAGCCGTGGATATCTGAGTGAGGTGATGTAGCAAAACCAAAATATAAAAAGACCCGCCAGCCGTCCAATGCTAGTCAAGGCATGTCTCTTCAGCAACAAGTAGCATCAATTAGCGTTTTAAGATCACGCACATCGACACCGAATAACATTGAGACACGTATTATAGAACAACGTTCAGTCCTGAATCTAGTTTTATCTGAAGAAAGATTGACTAATTTTCTATACAATCCGTCCTCAGATAAATCGTGATTTAGAATGAGTACGATTCTAGGATACATATAGGAGTATTCAAGTACATCACTAATAAACCAATCACGTCTTTTTTTTATATAAGACACTTCAATTTAACTTCACCTCGCCTTCACGCCACTATTTTGTTTGTAATATTGTTTGTTGTGAGAGTTTGGCAACACTAATTTCCTTACTAATGAGGTTTAAGGGCACTTCCTCTTTTTATGTTACGTCGCTTCAATAGACAAGCGGAACACAGATTCATTACATTACGGTAATATCCGAAATAATTGCTAAATTATTTCCGCTGACCAATAATTTTAAATTTTACGGGCTCACTATGACCTATAGGGCTAACCCGACGTCTGATGCCAAAGCCAAATTTATAAATGGTGGGAGTAAGCCAAGGCTTTCTCCTTGGAGTCTCCAGGTTCCAAAGTGAAAACCACAATAAGATGAGGATAATGATGACCTAAATCTGATTGTCACCCATATAAAGGCAAACTATTCTTTACCCATGTAATCTGTCTAGCGGTATACCTACGTAGAAGTCATTGACCAACATCACTAGATTTTAATAAGTTCAGCGAAATGATAATAATATTTCTTCATCCTTTAAACAAATATTAATTAATAACTAATCATTATAATGTCAGTCATTAGTAGGCAATCAGATGATTTGCATCACACGTGTATTCAACATATTATGAGTGCAGTTTTTTTTTTACGTGCGGGAAATCCCCACGGATCCACGGGTCTCCCCCCCCCCTTCCGGAGGCGGAGGGGGAGGTTATGTCGGACTCGAACCGACTCGATTGTTGTGCTAGGCCGAAGGTGAGGTTGTCTCGCAACATATCCCTCGCACCCCGGCTGACCCAAGGCCATTCCTCTCGGTCTGGCCCTCCTCGGGAATTATGAGGGCAGTAAAATAAGTCCTACCTTTGCCATCGGTATTGGATATTCATATCATTAACATACTGTATCATTGCAATATTTCATAACTGTGTGAACCTAATCGTTTCCATAGCACACAACTAATTTAGACTGCTTATTATAATATAGGTAGCTGTTTAACACCCGCATTTCACCGATCCGTTCTATTGCCGCATTCACCTCTGCTTAACCCTCTAGGGATGAAGGAGTGATTAATATATTACCTGTTGACTACTATTTTAGATAAGCTGTTTAGAACAAATAGTGTCACCGTCCCTTGGCAAAGCGTAATGAATTTCGAATTTTGACGCAGAAACCAGATAAATAAGTATTAAACCAGTATTAACTTATTCATATCAAAAATCATCAAAATTTTGACACCTATCTGTATAATCCTTCTATTATGTGTTCATAGTGCTGTCACACATCGATACCGGTCAAGTAGTGGTTTTACACGATGCAAACTAATTCACTGTCTAAAAAATGTATAGTTCATGTCTTATGACCATTCTTACGTTGTCGATACACTTCCAAGGTTCTAAGAGCATATTGAATCATCACGTGTAGTTTGAGCCCTAAAATTTCCGACACTATAACAGAACTTCAATACTACAGGCAAAGACTCAGAGAAACCTATTTCTCCTATATCTTTTAATAGTACACAATTTTCAGTTGAAAAGCGTTCCATATGTTCTTGTGAAGCTCTCTGCAACGAAAGAAACACGAAACCTACCATTTCGGACGAGTTGCAACACAAAATACAAAACCATTACTTTGTCTCGGTACAGTAATCAGTAGATACAAATTAACTGATTGGTTCGTTAGAGCTCTACGTCTTCAATACACATCTCAGACTAGCCACCGTTTATAACCGGAATACTTTTTAAAACTGGTTTTATTTTACGTGTGTAGATGTAACTTTACGACAATCACTTTTTTGACGCTCTCCTTTCTCCAGTTAACAAATAATTTGGAATTTATATCGGAATGTTTCGTAATACCTGACCCCACCTTTGTTTTACTCATCATTCTCCGAGCCTTTAGGGTCAGTTTTAAGTCCAACTATGAAATGCCGAACTACGATATGTTCCGTAAAGCTACTGCCATGCCATCAGACCTCCAAAATATGAGCCAGCGCCTCATCTGAAATTCAGCAAGTGCACCGGTTTGCAGGTAAGGTTGACGCTGCCTCGAAGGTCTCTTGTGGAGCCTCTATATTGTATCCTACATTCATCAGGTTTCATTAGTTCAAAATTTGTTATCATAAATTCAGTTTGTATGTTGTCCTGAAAAGTTTGTTCAACGGTTGAAAGCGGGGAAGTGACATCGCCGGTAAACACAATAACATATTTCTCAGCTAGAACCAATAATAAAATATTACAATACATAATAGTTACCCAGCCAGCGTTATCAAACTTAAATTAAGCAGCTTGTGATATGATTTCTAATATATGGGTACATTTTTTCTTTTAGAAGTGAAGGAAGTCGGAAATAGTACTCCAGCTCTCACCTTTTAGGATGAATACCTCAGATGCAACCAGGACCCAACGCTAAGATTATTAGATTAGTTTACATATACATTTTTCTTTTATAAATATAAACGCACACCACAGCTTTCTAAAAATTTACTACGAGTGGGAACCGATCCCGCAGCCTCGGACGTAGCAGACCACCACGCCACAGAGGTCGTTATAACATTGATTGCCGAGCAAACAATGTCAGCACTACTCAAGGTGAAGACAAAAATTAAAAAGCAAACATTTATAACCACATTTAAACCGCTAACGAGTCAACTCGTTATCGCCTCCGTGACACATGAAACTTTATAATTACAGCCCGAAATATGTAAGAACATTAAATTAATTAAGTAAAACGATTAGGAAGATCGCACCCTATAACCATTCGCTTTTCCATGTTTAATGTGGCCCGTCATGTCGAAATTACACACACACGTCGAACTCCAACCACACCCTGCGATTATGAAAACATAAATTAAAAATACTTTATCAAATACTTTTTGCTTAGACAAGTTTGTAATTGCGAAATTAACATATGAACATCATGTTATAACCGTACGGGCAAACCATGGGCCTAATGAATCACATGCTCTTCTTACGCTTTCTGTGATATATCATGGACATTTTAGGTACCTGTCCGTAAGTACATATAGCATCAAATCAGTTTATTTTTATGTCAAAACGACAGGTTCTATGGAATTGTATATACTAATATAAATAGTCAGAATTGAGGGAATGAAAGAATGTGTCATAACGAATCCATTCGTATTTAGTACCACAACGAATAAAAATTGTACCTTGATTAAAAATCTGTAACTGTCCATGGAAATAACGATCGCAGCGACTTGCTTCCTGATGAAGCATTTATCTTTTCTGACTCACTGACAATGATGATCTCCACTGTCGATTTTTAAGATTGAAATCAATCATTTCATTTTTAGGACCTTAAGTGATAATCGCCGATATTATCATAGAAAATCATCATGTTTAAGATAACGTTTTTTATTACAGGTGACAAGATTCAATTTACTTTTTATTTAGTTTAGTTAAAAATATATAATAATTAGTAACATTTGAAGCTTTTACCTCGGAGTCTGGGTTCCGCTTTTCCAGTTTGACTGCGGGTTTAGCGGAACTTCTATATTTTCCGTGGAGCGACCACCACCTGACCTCCGAAATCCAAATCAACACACTGGTACTGTTGGAAGTTATGCAACCCAACGAAAGGGGATCGTGATAAATACTAAGGATGAACAAAAGACGAGAGATGTACTTCATCACATTAATTAAAGTAAGAAAAAATAGATTTGCACACACGTACCTAAAACAACAAATATAGATAAATACTATTAGAAATAAAGAAGGGCTATACAAAGTGGAATCAAATCATGTAATACATTCAAAAGATATCAGAATAGATTGCTTATTAGTTTTAATGAATAGAATATCGTGATGCAATTCATCGCATATTTAAAATCTGAATGTCACAATAAGCCCAAAAAGAAATGTGGTTTAAACAGTGTCTTCGGTGTATACGGTGTATATGTATTTGACAAACTGTTTAGAATAAAAATCTAGTCTCGGTTCGGGAATTAAGGGAATGCAAGGTTCGCTTTCTTCGGAGTCTACTTTTTCCTGTCTAACTGTGATGAGGCTGAACATCGATCTTTTTCGTGAAAGCGACTGTCACCAGGGCCCAGATTCTGATATTATCTTTTTCATGGCAAAGCCACTACTGTACCACAGACACTGTCACCACTGCCATTTAACTTTAGATTTTACTATCATACTGTTGAAGTCTAAAATTAAGTGACAATCTTGTAGAGTGTATGAAAAATGTTATAAAGTCTTTCTTTTTTACACTTATAAAAATAAAGTCTAAAATTTAATGACATTTTATGCAATGTCAGCGGTATGACAGTGGTGTTGTTATGTCATAAAATTAACATAAAACAAAAAACCTGATCTCCACAGCCCATTGTCGATATTAGAGTTGTATATTTTGATTAGATATCAGACTTTTTAGCGCGCCAACTACTCGTAACGACTGCGATAGATGTTCGTATCGCAAACGGCTCTCCAAATCCAATATGTAATGGATAGCAGCAAATAAAATAATTATTCAACCATTATCTACATACATGACATTTAAATCATAATTAAGCACCATATTAAAAGCAAAATGTTTTAAAAATAACACACGATTAAATCAACGTATTTATCTACTTCATGTGAATATCTCATTGATATTGCTGTTCATTTCATTAAACTAACTTAAACTAACATTTATTCTAACTCTATCTTGCATAAGCGTTAATTATAAGACTTTTAAGCATTCTTCGTGCAATTACGGTAACAAATTAATTACTTTTTCGCATTTTGTACAATTATCGTTCACTCAATTGTGAGCGGCCTAAGATGAATTTTCGATATAAAAACCACATCCCAGTAAACGTTGGCCACCATGTGACCTAGTAACATTGTCCACACTCATCGCCCTTACAATCTTTTTCAGGGTTCAATTGAGATCGGCCTTCAATCCGCCGTATTTCGATATTTTCATTAAATGACTACCATCTGAATTGGAAGCTGGCCCCAACTGAGTTAGATGATGATAACACTTCCTCGTTATCTGTTTTTTTCTTGGTTATTTTATCTTAGGTAGGTAATTAATAATTACACGTAAAAAAAAATATTCTAAATTTTGCATAGGTACAGTCAACGTCAGAAATATCTTGACTACAAAGTCTCAAAATGATTTTTAAACCAAGGTATTAAGAGCAAATCAAACAATCTTATTTGTTCAAATTGTATTACTGTCCGAATTAAAGTTGTGTACCAAATATCAGAACAGTCAGTCAACAGAAAGTGGGGACAACCAAGGAATTAAGATCATTTTGAGCACTTTGTTATGATGCTGACTGTACAGTCGACAAAATCGATAGTATCCCACCTTTACATATAAAGTTGTATGTAAAGGTGGGATACTATTGATTTTGTACATAACAACGCTCATCACTATCAAATTATTCCACCTAGGTATTTGATTCCGGTTGTCGGTACAGAGTATTTAACTTTAGGCTGGACTGTAATGTAATCTAAGATTGAAGATAGAGTTATACAAGCATTACCATACATACACATACATATAATAATACCGATTCAGTCACGCTTTTTCTCCAATGAGGTAGGCAGACATTCCGATTGCCACGATCCTGGCATATTTATCTGTCGATTTTTATTTTCGGTATTGACCGAACCTTTTTAAAATGTTTTAAAATGCCCTCAGCTTAATTATATGTCGACGTCGACCCTTACCGGGTTGTCTTTTCACCCTATATTCATAAATCTGTTTCATCAATCTTCTTACGTCCATTCTCTTTACGCGTCCGAATCGTCTAAGCATTAAAATCATTTCTCAATTTTTGTATATACATCTTCTACCTTACCCCAATATTCCCTAGTAAGTATTATTCGTTCTAAGAATTACATTAAAACATAAGTTATAATTTTATTTTGAATTAGTTCTACTCACTAATTTCACATTTCAGTATATCTACTATACGAGCGTAAAACTAAAGACTATATTACGGCTACACTTGATATATTCGAACTGGCGGCGGTGAATATAAATGAGCTATTTCAATAAGAATGTCCTCGGGCGTCGTGAAAAAAGACCTAACTAAAAGCATGACAGTTTGAAGACAGTTTAAAAGGCTCCCCTTCAAAAACTGTTTTCTAGATGTCTCTTAATATTTGAATGAAATTTTGAAGCATTTACTATGCTAACTTTTCAAATCGATTAAGAATAGGAAAACGGTGGCTCAGTGGTCAGAGCATTCCCCCTGTAAGGGAAAGATCGTAGGTTCGAGTCCCACCTGGGCATTCACTTTTTCCTATTCTTAATCGATTTGAAAAGTTAGCATAGTAAATGCCTCAAAATTTCATTCAATTATTTGGGCGGAGTCATCAAAAAACAATGTTTAAAAATGATTGCAACATCATTCATTGTTTCCGATATTTCGTATAAATGTCGGTAGATGCCTCCCACCGTCGCCCTAAGACGGTAATATAGGAGAATTTGGATAGCTTCAGATGTGGCCCGGTGGCTCAGTGGTCAGAGCATTCCCCCTGTAAGGGAAAGATCGTGTCTCTTAATATGCTTGAAATGTTATTAAATTGTATCCGGCGATAATATCGGTGAAGTTTGCTGACGACATGTTAAAGTAAATATTTCAATTTAATTTTGGGTATCTTATCTACGAGAAACAGTCTGCTTGAATTTAGACAGTCTTCAGATCTGAAAGGAACTGGTTAAATAAATTATGCATTCATCGTCGCTTAAAGGTAGGTACTTGATATCGATATTACAAGAAAGTATGTCAATTGAGGTTAGCGGCAGTTTGTCGATCCTTAAGGCATCGACAGTTCGACACTAAGATCAAGAAATCCGTGATCCGAGTTTTAGCCATTGCACAACTGACGTGATCCGACACAAAAAAATTGTTTAAGCTAGCGAGGTAAGGGTGAATATTAGTAATTTCGATTCTTCATATATTATTATATTCATCAAAAAATCATTCATTGCAAGTCTGATAGGTATGCGAATCATCTTTATACGCAATACTTTTCAAAAACTTTTCTCGATTTAAGACTTAACTTGCTTAAATTCATCAAGGATAACTTTTTCTACTTACTCCGACATTGACTATCAATGTTGTGAAATTCTGTAGGACGATTCTGAGCAGCGTTGAGTATTGAATGAAGATTTGTCATTTTTAACACTCAAGTATTCATTTCTTTCAAAACTGTACATCACTTACGCCGTTTTGACTTTTTACTTTTAATTGCGATATCTTCGACATAATATAAAACACACTCAGGAAAATATCAGAACACATCAAAAATCTCGTTTTCTGTATGTACTTAGTTCTTCCATACAAAAAATTAAGAAAGTACCTAAGTATGCCACGAAATTAGTATTTTGTATTCATTGGTTATTTTGAGTTATCAGAACTGAAATATGAAGTTTGTTATAAAAAATCTACCACTAAAATTTTCAAAAGAGATAAGCTCTATAAAATTGTAATTTCGTTGTATACAGCGGTAATTAGGAACCCACTAAAATATTTTGCACCTAATGCCGCGGTTTTTTTAACACTTATTTTCTCCTCAATTTGTTAACAGAATACTCAAATGTTAAGTATATTCGATACAACGTATTACCCTTTCAATATTTTACCCAAAACCAAATCTCTTGTAGTATAAAAATATCTTTTATCTACTCTGATACTATAATACAAAGATTATAAAATTGAAATCAAAACTCTTATGACACACATTACGCACAGGCCAAAAAAAGAGTTTTATTACGATACAGGTCTTGTATGGACACCTATATCATAAAATAACTTTTTAATCATAACGATACACCTATACAAACTCCATCTGGACTAAACCTCTACTTTAAAAAAAGAATCCGCCGATTCGGGAAAAAAAAAGAAACACGCATGCGCAATCGACGTTTGCGCCTTGGCGCGAACATTTTTTTTTCTGTTCTATACATTTAAATTAAACAAAGTTTGGTTTGGTTTGTAAAATAAATTAGTTTATGTATTATAGTATGAGAGTAGATAAAGTAGTGTATGACACTGTACATAACTTGGTCTTATAACACTCGTGTGATACTATAAAAAAACTCGCCTACGGCTCGTTTTTTTAAAACACACTCGTGTTATAAGAACCCTTATTATGCAACAGTATCATAAACTACTATTAAAACACTATTTAGCAAATTTTTGACGTTATAGGATGGCCATTATAATATCTATACTATCATTACATTAACCACTCTAAATTCAAAAACATTTTTAGAAATTGTTAATGATTAGCCCATTCTGTTTTAAAATATAAATCTGTTCGCGAAAATTATTGAACGGATTGTGATGTGATTTCGTTATTAAAATTCTGCCGCATGTTTGATTGTAATTAGCAGAATAGAACTGGAGATATGACTAATAGTCGCGAAAACCGACATCCACGTGGGCTGAGTATTATATAAATTGGATTATAGATAGGATTAAAATAAAATTTGACTAGCTGACACGGTCAGCTCATAATAATACATGTAAGGCACTATTACAGATTTACTAATTAGACAAGTTTTTGCAATGTGAACCGTATATGCAACCAAATTAGCTATTCGTAAAAGTGAAACCGACGTATATCGAAATAAATTACGAAAACATGTAACACGACATTGTATGACTAAGATGCCGCCAAGTATATATTATGTAGTAAACTTTATTAGGCGCTCAATCGTAATTTATCTTAGAATATATAGCGAGACAGTGTAGGCAAAGCTTTATTTATCGCCAATTATAAAATGACCTTAGTTTCGTAACAAGAACAAACAATTCATTAAATCTTTACAATCGAATTATCAAATCGGCTGGGGTTTTACGTATTTCTACATAGCCTTAAATGATATAATATATATACTTATAAGCTGCTTGTTAGACTTTGATTATAACTGTCCTCTCATCATTCAAGTGTCAATTTAGTTTTAGTTTAGTTATAGTCAAATATGTCCTTTGGCACTCAGCTCTCCTGCAACTTCATTATTTGCTATATTATGACTTTTTATGGGAGTTACTGCCATATGACTCCTCGACTCCAAGAGCATAGCGTATCAACCAGCAGATGTACTTGCTTACATGTGAGGTTGGCTATAGACCGAAGATTTCAGTGGTGTCCTACATATTATTGCTCTGGTCCGCGGTTTCCGGGAACCTAGTTCCCCCCCCCCCTAGTTTAAAACCTACTCAAAATTGTTCTGGAAACAGACCGTCCTCGTTATTCTGATTTTTTCTCATTTTTCGACACTTTAGGGTCATAGCGTATTGTAAAATAGCCTTCACCTAGAACTGGGCTATCAATTCAAAAAGATTTCACATATTTATACCCTATTATCGCGTTGAAGCAAACAAACTCTTCACTATTAATATAGATTTCATTCGTATATCCAGATTGAGTTCAGTGCATATTTCAGGACAAAATAAATATTACGTTTTATCGTACAAAGCATTGTACAAAAAACATACTAAAGGTACAATTAATACGAGTAACATCAGCTACCCTTTGTTCAGAGTATTACGTATGAAAATGAATATTTATTTTTCTGTACCGTATGCATTCTTGTTCATTCATCCCATAATTACAAATCATTGGAATTTTTTAGTATAGCTGCCTTAATAAAAGCGTACAAGTTAAAAAAAACTACTGTTGAAAATGTGTATACGACTGTTTTTTTAAAAGTATTCTACAATATCTAAGGAAGTAAGCTCCTCTAGGTACATAAAAAGTATTCGGTTCGGTATTGGTGAAATATTTACTTTACGACCATATGCACTTATTTGGTACAAGATCAAATTCTTGTCAACCCAATGCGTTGGCCGCTACCCACCTGTATGGTATTCCATAAATATTGATAATGTGGGAGAATTAAAGATAAATGTTAGTTACTCTTCATGTAAAAGCAGTTACACGAATCAACGTATACTCCCCACCACAACTTCACTATACTAGAGAGAGAAGAAAACCCCTTCTGAGTTAAGCTCGCTTGCACCCGCGCTCAGTCTCTTACAGTGGAAACACTCTAAACAACTGAACTATCTGGATACGTCCTGGATACTCGAAATTCTCTTGTGCACATGTCTTGAAGCAACACTGGTGCCATTACTTACTATTCTCGTTGTAAGGGGCTGATTCCGAGTTCATCTTGTCCAGGATGTATCCTTTTTCCCATCCTAATCTGATCTTAACTAAGGTGAGTATTCCATAACGAAACTCGATTTATAACTAGATCTAAGAACAGATTGTATTCTAGAAGACAGTGCTAATGTTATTTTGAGAGTAACTAAGTTGTGTAGAATTTACGAAGTTGTGAAAAATTTGGATTTTCAGCATCAGGTGGGTCGTGTACGTGTCTGCCTGCCACCTAAGTGTTATAACAAAAATCTGTATAATATCTTGCGTGTTGATCTTCATGCTGTGATCAATAATCAAGACGACATGTGGATACCTTGAACTATGAGTATTTGGAGGGGTCAGTGGGCAGGCAACATTTGTAATGATTTACATATAATTTTGCTTTTCATATTACATGTACTTCTCATTACCGTGTGGAGGTCATGATTACCCAACGACGAAGTTACGGACAGTATCCGAAACCTTGACCCGACCTTTCCAATACATTCGCCTACAAATCAATGGGTAATAAAGCTGGTTTTTTACCCTACATAATCCGTTAACAAAAAGCAACAACTCATTAGAGCTAGCATAATTATCTAAGTGCTACTTCCAATTAATCTAGGTAAATATTTATGTTGTGAATTGGATTCATAACTCCCAATGATTACTAATGAAAAAGATATAACATATTTTGAAACTCAATGTAGGTAGATTTGAATTGAAGCACATTTATTTATGCAAATTTTAAAATAAAATAGCAATGGCATTTTCTGAATATTTTAAACTATTTACTTTATTTGAATTTTTGGGCACCAACCACTTGAGTACAAGATTCCATTTTATTTCCTTCCTGAAGGGAAAAAGATTCGTAAATGCTTGTATACATATATAGACGTATTTCACACTGCCGCGAGATGAAAATAAAGGAAATAGGGGGTTTTCACAATACAAGTGTTGAAGACAACTCTCGCAACCTTGCATTTGACGAAATGAAAAAGAATTTATGCAACCCTACTTAAATGTTGAATTATATGCAATGCTTCATATGTTCATACAGAGCTCCCTGTGAGTTATTGTTATTATAATATGAAAATTCTGAGAAATCTAAGTTTCAGTATGAAACATTTCTTAACCTTCTGCAGTTATGAAACTTGCTGTCTTAAAACATTACCCAAGTGAATGAGATAACAAAAAGCTGTTACTTATTGTAAAATGTCACGTCTCTTATGCAGCGCGCCCACTAGATATATTTGCGATCACCCATTTTTTCATATTTCTTTGTTCGCTTTTATTTCACCGGTTTGTTTGTGAATATTTGCTACTGTGTCATTGTACATTAATCACTTCTTTTGTATCTTGTTGCAACTTAATGAAAAAACAAATAAACAATAGGTTGCTACTTTTTAAAATACTTAATCACATTTTTCCTTTCTTTTAATAAAGAAAATGCGTTCGAAGTTGCGGCGATCATATTTTATTATTATTGAATATATGTAGACGATCAGATCGTGATGTTCCTTTGTTCAAGACATATAAGTGACGTCATTAATCTAACCACTATATGTAGTATTTACCTGTTTTAGGCATCTATTGCCACTATTACGCTAAGATTTCATTCTCAACCACGCTATTAAAAAGTCAGAAGGCCATCAAAACAATTTGTATTTTACTCAGTTATACAGCTTTATGAGCAACTAACTTTAAAATAAAGAGCATCGAACTTAACCAATCTTTAGAAAGAATACACTATAATTAACCAACAGTTAACTATGATTAATGATTATGGCAAGTGGCAACACTGAAAATAATTAGTAATATTTCTTTTGTACTAGGTGTTTCATAATTTTCAACCCACATTGCTGATTGTCGTCTTTTATGAAATTATGGCTCTTGTGTACAAACATCTTTCATATTGAGAATATGATTTTCAAGAGTGAAACCTTAGACTATATTAGTAGGTATGTATTATATTGTCTGTGACTATCTTACACAAATAAATAGGACTTAATATCTGAAACTAATAGTAAGATTGTTGTTTTTATAACGAAAATGATTATCCTATTCTATTCTATTATACTAATGATGATGTAACTTATCTAAGCTACTTACCCACAATACCTCATAATGAAGAAACGAGTTGTGTCGTGTCGTGTTGGACATTGAACGCTTTTATGTATGTTATCCACGGCACGACATTATCGTACGATAACCATCGATACAAAACATCCATTACATGAACGTTTGATATTTCAAAGTTAAACATTTAATTTGAAGAATATAAATACTTTACAAAATGAATAATTTATTAGACGTTCGACAGTAAAAAGTAAAAAATGAACATTAGAACTAATGCCTTGTCGTCCTTTATTTGAATGACTGGGTCGTGCTTACTATGAAATAAACTTTCCCATTGACCTGATTGGTAACATAGATAAGCAAATATTGGTAAAATTGGTTACCAGTGGCAACGAAAGTATTTTACTAGTAATAACGATAGGTACTCATCATACATATTTTTATAAGTCGTTATCATAATATTGTATCATAGCGGTAGAGCGTTCTACTGCTAAGTCGGAGCTCGCGAACTCGCTTCCCGCACATTCTAGATATTTGCATGCATGAATTATATTATGTAGATTCGCATTGACATAGGTGTTCACTAACTATGGTTTATCCGTATGTTAACCCATAACATGTGCTAGTTAAGCTACGTTTCCTTTGGGTCTAGATATCGCTGCCGCAGAATATATAATTGCGCTACGTAGTATTAATGAAATATTTATTTATTTCATGTGATAGAAGTGATCTGAGAAAATTCTTACGACTTGTATGATTGCTAATTTATTTTTAAAACCTGTCGAAGCATAGTGGAAGTTTAGGCAGATTTTTCACCGGTCTGATATTGGTCCTAGACACAATATAACTTATGGTTAGCTATATAAAGCATAGTCACATCTTTTTAAGCTTCTTCCTAAAGAGTTCCCTTATTAAGGAGTCCACTTATTATTTTTGATTGATTTTTACGAGAGTGACTGCCGTATGGCCTCCGAACCCCAATAAAAAAAGTTGTGCCACACGCTCAACCGCTGTCTAGCAGGTACCCCGAATAGCAAATAGGGTCGACTTGGGCCGCAAAGGACCTTGTTCCAAATCCAATTTGTATTCCCCAATAGACGAAGGAGAATTTTCTCTAAGAATCACATCGACAAATGTCCAAACATATCTTATATAATATTTATAATATTCATTCTTGGCAAAGAGAACTGGGGATGCTGCCAGCACTTTCATAACCTACCTCGGCTATAACTCCCGACCACAGACAAGAATTGCCTCACTGACCTTCACATCCAATTCGTATTTGGACACAAAATGTTAATTATGTTATTATTTATGGTTGCCATCAAGTCGCCATGAGCTATTATTTATTCTATGCCATGAGTCTTAATTACGAATGAAATTATTTTATTCCTATTCTTTATTTTATTTAGTTATATTTCTACTGTCTACACATTTAAGTTAAGCTAGTATATATAATCCCATGATTTCCCAATTGCTTCCCAGGTTTACACTTAGGGTCAGTTTTTTGGTTTTGTTCCCGGGAGCAACTGCCGCCTAACCCAAATTCGAGAGGAACACCAGCGCCAAAGGTTCTTCCGTTGTTTATCATTTATATTGCTCGTCGGTACGCCTCTACCGACTAGCAACTGAGATTAGTTTAGGCTCTGTAGGTGTTGGGAAGGTATGTCCAACACTGTATCTAATAACGCATCGCATATTTAAAGCTAACTAGCTCCGCGGCTCCACTCGCATTAATTACATTCCGACAGTTCCTGTGAGCAACAGCAACTACAAAATAATTTAAGAGAAGCTGTAAATTTGAATTCACAAAGTGTTTTCTACGAGCATGAAAGGAAAATGTACAAGGGAAAAATATTTCCATTCATTAGTATGTTTACGATCTAAATGCGAAAAGCAATTCGGACTTTTGGCACCAACTCTTCATCTATTCGTACTTAATCTGCTGAAAGTATATACATATCGATGTGTGTATAGAATAACGTTACATGTGATTAATGATTAGTAACTGTACCACTTTTTGTATTTTTCGCTAATATTACCCGTATAAGCTTTAAGCCACTGATCGACGGGCGAGTAAAGACCGCGGTTTTAAATACCTACGAGCCTGGCTCGCGGCTCGTTGGTGCTGATCGACTAGCGAGCAAAACAGTCGCAAACATGTCTTGTTCCAAGTCTGAAGCCTTGTGTTATCTCGCCATAGGATATTACGAAATTAAGAAAAAAAAGAAAGCGCCCTAAAGTGTGGGTTAGATTTGAAAAAAGGATTGAAAAAAAGGCAAGCTTTGTCACATATACATTTAATTCAAGCATTGGCAGTAGTATATGACGACGAGCCGCGAGCCAGGCTCGGCGGTATTTAGAACCGCGGTTTTGCAATGATACACCGGCGAGCCATAAAACCGCGGTCTTTACTCGCCCGTCGATCAGTGGCTTTATAACGTGCCTCGGACAGCACCTTCAACTGTCTGTTCAGCCCCTCTAGACAAGTGGTAATTCTTTGGCGGGCGTTTGGTAGAATAGAATGTCAAATGCACGGGATTTGACGTTCATGACATGCGTTAACGACTGTCAAATACGTCAAATTCCATACATTCATCATTCTATTCTACCAAACGCCGGGCATCGAGTTGCCACTTGTGTAGAGGGGCTGGTTTTCATACGAATCTATGGTAGTCGGTACATGTAATTAGAACCCTAAAAAGTCCGACTAGTAACTATAGAATTTTGATATCACCAAATGGTTGTGGATGTCAGATGTTCACTTCACGTGAAACGTCGAAGTTCAGGCGCATCATAGTTAGGTTGGAAGGTCGACCCCCCTTTTTTTACGTGCAGGATTTCCCATCGGATACCCCCCATCCCCCCTCCGGAGCCGGACGGGGAGGTTATATCGGACTCAAACCGACTAAACCGCACGCCGTCTGTGGATCGTTGTGATAGCGAAGGTGAGGTTGTCAGGCGACATATCCCTCGCACCCCGGCTGACCCAGCGCCATCCCTCTCAGTCTGGCCCTCCTCGGGAGGGGGGACCACGCGGTCTCCGACTTGCCCCCGGTGTGGGGAGGCGCGCACCGCCGACGTAGCCTGCTACTGCTAGGGTGACGCCCAGGCCGGTGCTCATGGGGGGCGACGTTCGTTCTCCGCCCTCCGGGAAAGTCGACCCCCACTGTGTTGGGAAGAAGATTATACTTTATAATGCTTTATATAATCATGAGAAATAATAATTTCTCTAGAAAATAAAGAAAAAAGTTATAGCAAGCTTTGTGTAAGACGCACTTTATATCTACCTTTATTAAATAGATATTTCTGGACCATCCATACCAATATTATTAATGGGAAAGTGTGTATGTGTCTGTTTGTACGTCTTTCACAACTAAACCACTGAACCGATTTTGATTAAATTTGATATAGGGGTAAATAAGACCTTGAGAAAGGACATAGGCTAAGTTTGGTCGCGATATCCAAAATCCACGCGGGCGGATCCGCGGGCAAAAGCTAACCTCATATATTTTATTTATCACACAAGTCAAGGCAACGTCTCAATATAAGTTTATTGCAGCGGCATTTTGTTGTTTTTGCTCAGGCCAATATTTGATCGAATGCCAACAACGATATGACTCCAGAGAATGCTTATTGGGTATTTTACTTTCGTAATAAAATGTAAATAAATATTACAAACACCTTTTTACACTATGAATTCTTGAATATTTATGCCGCGCCATACGATTTCGAATTCTTTATGAACATGCGTGTCACCTGCTTCGTAGAATCTCGGATCCGAAATGACTGATAAAGCATTTGGTGACGGCGCCAAAATGAGAGCCACCATTGTAACATTCCTGAGACTTCGTCTTTAGCTTACCATCAGGTGAGATATAAAAAAGTGAATCTTGTACATTGCATGTAAATAATTGGAACACAGATTCATACATTCCTTTATGAATGTACTAGCTTTTAGCCGCGGCTCCGCCCGCGTGGATGTTGGTTATCGCTATAATATCGGTTATCGTTATAAATTACAGCCTATGTGTTATTCTGATGTATAAGCTTTATTATTGTAAAGTATCATTAAAATCCATTCAACAAACATCCATCCATACACATCCATCCATACACAATCATATCCATCCATACACATCCATACTTACAAACTATCGCGTTTATAATATTATATTATTATATTATTATCACTATTCTGTCCACATCTTGCAGTTGCTGTGATCCTACAACACTATACGCATTTCGCTTATTCTACTTTCATAATTGTTTATAATTAGTAATAATTGTCTGAGTGATTACAAAAAAAAACGTATTTCATGTAACTAAGAACCGCTTTCAATAACAACAATGTATTGGGGTACAGTCATTAAACTAATTGCTCAGACTCTATACATATTCATATGGCATCCAAGCCATACTTTTCATGATGTTGGACCCACACTGTGTTAATTCTGAGAATCTTAAGGGACCTTATCAGCACCATTAAACCGTATATAATTTATTTGCAATAGAATCGACGACTGTTGAGCCTTACAGAACGTACGTATTCATGAGGAAGTCTTTGAAACGGACATTAACCTCCGCTACGGTATTCTGCAATAAAAAAACTACCTATATCGTACAAAGCTGATAGCCCATATGCATTGCGTCACGGGCAGACAAAGATTGCAATTTTGCAGAAGAGTGATCAAAGGCCGTTGCTATACAAGACTAATTGCTAGTGCCTCAATGACTCAATAGCAGCTCCCTGCGGATCCTAATCGATATCTGCTTTGCTTGTTCATTTGGTTCAAAAAGGAAAAAGTTTCCAATTTGTATGCTTTTAGACTAATCTGTAGAATATTTTTTTGTTCGAAAAAAAATCATTTCAAAGTGATTCAATTTAAATTTTGTAAAGATCTGTAGTTGAATTTCGGAGACCGACAAAGGAACTGTTAAATAAATAACCAACCGTGATTGCTACTATAGAATATCCAGGCATCGTTTCGTTTTGATAAGACATAGCCTCATGCCTGTACCAGAGTATAGTATGGTATAGGTGTACCCTCCAAAAGTGTCTACAGCTCAGTTCGTAAAACACCAACAATGCGATGTGTCCCCCATAAGTTCCTTCCAATAACGATAAAATTTTAATGTTGCCGAAGTTGCTGTAATAGTTGTTGTAATGACTTTAATTGGCTCATTCTGCGGTTAGTCGATGGTCGAAGGAGAATCAACAGAATTTTTTTATTCAGTATTTCACCTTTTAATTAAATACGTAGTTGTGTAGACTTTTTCTACGAACATTTCCCACATAATCATGATGGATATCGAAAATGTTCTAAAGTAGACCCCCTGCTCCGAGGTGATAGCCTTAGTTGGAATCCTGAGATGATGATGGTCTTGATGATCTTTCTGGGTACTATATACATACAAATCCATGCTCTCATCGATATTATAAAACAATATCTCCAAGAAGTTTGAAAGCCATTCTCTAAACAATTAACATAGCACAACATAATGTGAACCGGTATCGATAGGGTACTTCCATATTGAGATTGCGTAAGCAAGGAAATTGGTCTCTCTACTCTATCTAACTACAAAAAAAATTGGTAGGTTATTTAATCTTACCTATAAATAACATCTTATGCAATAAGTTCTATGTATACTAAAGTGGCTGTACGGAACAAAAATAATTGTATTGAATTTTCGAGCCACACTTAGTTGCAGCCATACAGATGCCATTAAAAGGCGCGCTAAGCCTAGTCTTCCGTTCCCATATATATATTTTTTCCACTTACGTGGCAGACAAGCACACGACCCACCTGATGGAAAGGTTACCGTGGTCTATGGACGTGTGCAGCACCACCATCACACTCGTGCTGCCAACCCTGTAAGCACAGAGCGTTTCTGCGCCGTCAGTGCAGAAGACAAAGCAGGTCAGACCTTTGGCCTACGCACTGACAGTACAGAAACTCTCCAGTGAACTCTGGCTACCCTACTCACCGCCTGGAACACAACAAGAGGTTATAAAAAAAGACGGGTTGCACTCTGGGAGTGCCGGCAGAAGTGAAAACTTTTCTTTCTTTCTTTTTTCGTTATATACATAAAAAAATAAAAAGAACATACCATACCATACCTATAATATAGCGCCAATCATAAAACCTATCACTAATTTTCTGCTAATTTTTTGTCAGAAGCAATTAATAAATTACAAAAAGAAAAAATAATCACAAAAAGTAATAAATTACAAAAAGAAAAAAATATCACAAAAAGTGTCAGAAGGCCAGGTTTGAACCCGGTACCATCTGAAACCATAAGGACTTACAGTCGAAGCATTTATCGATAAGCTACGAAGCTATTTATCGTATCTTGCAAAATAGACAGTCTGTAGCTACTGTTTTATGAGGTCAGTCGTCGGTTACGGTTCAAAGGTCAAGCGATCCTGACGCGAGTTTTACACTTTTTACCCATCCAACACCGCCAAAGAAGTTTTCATTTCAAAACCGTGGTATTCTGTAGAGCGAAGGTGCTTCACCAGTCGGACTGCTCAATTAGGACGGAAATACCGTCTTTTCCTACCTCGTTCAAAAGGTTCCGCATAATTTGAAATGTAATTCAAAATCGTCGGATACATTTTGAAAACTTGTAGAAGAGATACAAAACAATATTGTAAAATGAACAAAAAAGTCGCGGAAAAGTTTTGACTTACGTCAATAAAATACGGTTTCATGTGTTTTTATTTCGTACTAGCCGACCCACCCCGGCTTTGCCCGTGGTATATTTTAAAACCTCGTCACACCTTTAAAATACGGGAATATATGGCATACTCCTGTAATTTTTCAAATAATGTATGTCAATTTGCCGAATTTTTTAACATATATGATTACTGCTCAGCTCCTCAAAATAAGTTTAACCAAACAAACAAAAAATCAATCAATCAAACTCTTCAACTTTGTAATATTAATATAGTGGTATTAATATAGTATAGGTATATATTTAGTACCAGCATTGCACCCGTGCGAAGCCAGGGTGGGTCGCTAGAGTTTTCTGAAGAGTTTACCCTCACTGCCGTAGTCATAGGCCACTCGCAGCGTTTGTATTTCTTTCAGCTCGCTTTTTTTAGATATCTCTTAAGCCATTCCTCCAAATTATATACTTTGAATGGCAATTTTGATCTAAATTAAATGCAACGTGACCAAAATCAACTCAACGTATTCAATTGGATAAGTAATAATACTGTATTGTTAAAAAGAAGTTTCGTAAATGTCACATTTTCTTTTTGTAATTAGGTATGTGTCAAAATGTGCCATTTAGATAAAAATGGGTACTGTGGGCTATCCTTAGCTGATAGACATATGCTTTTGATGAATTTTATGTTGTTGTGTTGTTTAATTTTATGTGAATTTTGCAATTTAAGCTCTTAAAAAAAGATAATTTACGACATCACGTTAGAAACGACCAACATTATCAGATTACCTCTACTATTTTATACATCTATTATACAAATAAACCTTCCTCTTGAATCACACTATCTATTAAAAAACTGCATCATAATCCGTTGCGTATAGTTTTAAAGTCTTTGTGTTATACCAAGTAGTGATATTGACGATTAAAATTAAAAAATTCTCAAAATACAGCGGGTTTATAACACTTTTTGTTTGGTGCGTTTCAGCCTTGGACCCCGCACAGTCACCAAGGAGACCTAAAAACGCTTTCTGAGTGCATTATATAAATGATTCCTAGTCATTATACTTTTTTCGAAATACACTTTGCCTATTACTGAGTGCTTACGCATGATTCCACCCACATTTCCTTCGTCTCCTTGCGAAAATGATTCGAGCGTTTCTCTTGCAGTTACGAGAACTTCATTATCATAATTATTGGACAAAAAGTATACCTAAACTCTGAACATTTCCATAAAATATCACACAAATCATCCCGTATGAGCTTTGTAATTAAACATAGATAACCAAAGTCAATATTAGTATGCCGCAAAAATATTATATTATCCTTATATGTATGCTCGAGTAACTGATGATTGATAGTGGAATGTTGGCAAATGTACGATAAGTAGTGGGAGATTTTACAATTTGCAACCTAAGCATTAATGATTTCTACCTTTATTACTTGCGGAAATCCCCACAGATACCAGCAGGGAAGTTTAGCCGACTTAATTTACACACCGTCATGGTCTTCAGATGCCCAGGTGTAAGGTAGCCTAATAAAACATTACTCTAGCACCTCGGCTGACCCTAGGCCAGGCCCCATCGACTGTAGGAATAACGGTGTTTATTCCTGCCCTAGAAAACTGAAACACATTCTTAATTTTTATCTGAGATAGTTGGCTATAACGACGGTCGCGTGACCTCTGCGTTAGAACCTCGTCCGTGATCAGTAGGTTTACCAACTAGCAGGTGGTGTTGACTTATATTGTGTCCCACACGCCCTGTAAAATACCTTCCTATATGCTTTAAACGTATCTACAATTATCACAGTCCGGCAATCCATGCTTAGATCACGTAAGAGATTACGCGGAGTACCTACTTCCTCCATTCTCCTTAAATCGATGAATCGTGCTCTCATTTGCACTGCGAAAATTTAGGTTATTCATTGTTGGCTTTAAATGGATTAGATTTTTATTCTCTCAACACTTTCTTCCAGAATTCTTTAAAGTACGAGCATCTGGGATATAAAATGTAACATACGTGCTCATACGCTCTTGTTAAAAGCACATACAAACACTCGGTCCTTCCTTCTTTCGGGGTAAGTAAAGGCAATAATGGTGATATACAAGTAGAAACCGGCGATTTGCTGCTATCCTTACGCAATAGGGTATTTGACAAATTTTGGAAAACCATTTTAAATTATTCCTTAGCATATAATATGCACACTACATCGATATTTCAAAAAAAAAATCAACGGATAATAACAAAAAATCGATGTTAAAGTTTAAATGTTCATAAATGCGCCAAAAACGCTGTCACCTTGTATGGAGGCGATTACGTGACGTCATACGCAAATAAACATTTTGTATAAACTTAAAGCAGTGAAGTCAAAGTAAATAATAAAGTTTTTCTTCAAACTTTGTGAATAAAATGGTGTATAAATGGTGTGTAGTTGCACAATGTACAAATACGTCTATAAATAATCCACAAAAACTGTTTGTTTCTGTTCTGTTATGTTCTGTCACAAAGCCGTGTTTACTTGCGTGTGACGTCAGCACTGCTGTGATCGATCACAGAGCGTTTTCGTCACAGATAAAAATTCGAAAAAATATTAGATATTTTTAAGCGAAATTCTCAAAAGTATGCTTATTTTAGTTTAATTTATAGTTTTAAATGTCTTTTTACGCTATTATCTCATAGGATAACCATTATTTGTAGTATTTTTTTGACGTTGTCATGAACCTACAATTGTTTGTAAAATAACAGAACTCATAAAAATCCCCGCTGCGTACAAGTTCTCCTAAACTCTACGGAACGAATTTTCATACAGTTTTGTCTGACATAATAATAATAACTGAAGAAAAACGGACAATCAAGATGCATCCGAAGAAAGCCTGGGTGAGTAGTACTAGTATTATTATACATTCCGAGAGGTCGCCAAAGTGTCTCATTGTCCTGAATCAGGCCACTAAGAATTATGCATACGAAGTTACATTTGCACACAAGGTGGAAAACAACTGGGTGAAATGTGCGCCGCCGAACCGTGAGCTGCATCGTGATTATAAAATTTTGTTGATTAAGTAATCCTCTCAGTTTAGAAACCGATTCCTCCTTGAAATAGTATACTCCGGTTAAAATCTGCGTTATTAATTCATATACCACACAGGATAGACCACCAAAGATATCCCAACTAGGTTCTTCTAACAACAATTAACTAGAATGTGCATATCAATTGAACAATCAGTAACGTATTATGTGTATTGAACAGGTTTCAATACTTTCATTAAAACAACAAAATGGATCGTGATCACTTTATCTCAGTTCTAATCAGTCTGTGCATAAGTCGTGCGGTCGCCACCAAGCATTTCAATTCAATTATGATTCACCAATACGATTGTATATATTTCTTTCGTTATCTTATAACTAAGCGGCAATATATTCATTACTCAATATTGATGGATCTATTAGTTATACTTTCTAGGCAATGTATCACCTAAAGTATAAACTAGAAACGCATGTATTAAAAATACCCAGCATTTAATCCACTTTCGCTCTCTTTTAAGCTAGCCACGATGTACTCGTAGGTTCTATACTATTTTGACTACGTTTCACTTATTCCGCACGTGAGCCATATACACAGACACACACAGCATTGAAATGTGGTGGCGATTACAACCCGACGCTTCAGCCTTGCTTTAGAATTGCTCGGACTTAAGAAAGATAAAATACTGAATATGAACGCTCTCTTACGGCTAATTGTTGCTTCGTAGACGCCACAGATACTCGCTGCTTCTGGCCTCATTCTAATATGACATGGTCATTACATTTTTAATAACTGTTTTTGAAACATATTGCTTGACATTCGACGAAATACCTATACATAGGTACCGCGATGAATAGATGACCTTGGGAGGTCAAGCAGACCGTTTGAGCCACGCGTCTTTATATTGTGTTATCTGCTCTCACCATAATCAAGTGCGGTAATGCGTTATAAATCCATAATTTGAACTCCATTGCTAGCCCAAACCTGTTGTTACACCATACATGTCTTTAAAGAATGATAGTTAGACGGGCATTCACTCGATGACGTCGGTGAGTGGGTCGACCTGCCACATTGCTAGTTGCATTCGACCACATATAGTGAAAATTTAAGATGTTCCCAACTAACTGGTACAACAATCAGCTATTCTACTTCTATTAGAATGAAAAATTTTGAAGTGTTCGCTCACTAATTGAGTAATCAGAAAAGTTACTCAATTTTAGGCTTTTTTGTTTCCTCAAGGGTGACTCAGGCTAGATATTATACAGTCAAACAAAATACAGAAGAAACGTAACAATGCAATGGTCGTAACGAACCAAATGGTAGTGTGACATGAATGCCTAATAAATTGGATGAAAGTTAACACTGCATAATACTGACCACTAACTGCATCTAGTCTAAAATAAGGACCAGTCTTTATGGACCTTGGAATCGTTTTATTTAAAACGTGAAATATTAAAATTGATTTTCGGAAGTATACTTTAAGAAAATCTATCAATTAAAACATAATTAAGGCAACTTTCTATACCCTTTAGAAGGGGCGTTATATTTAGTGTATAATATACTAGTCATAATTATAAATTTAAATACTAACTTTTCACCATCCAAAATAAACAGATATTTTGGCAATGTTGATAACTTAAGTAGAGTACATGAATAAATCTTTTTGAAACTCTCGTAGCCCATTTTCACAAAGCGTATTTTTATAATTAACGGATAAATTAAAACAGCTTTTAACCCATCATCTAAAATACCATTTTATATACAGTACGTAATACGCCTGTGTTGTGTACCCAGCTCTGGCGAGTGGTAACATTTTGACAGAGGTTGATTTATGACTAAAGATCAAGAGCAACTCTGTAAATTCAACATGAATAACTTGTAAAATTACTGCTATTTTTGGCACTTACTTTTGACCTCGAGGAAGGCCTTTGGTAAAAAAAGCAATCTGTCAAAGATAACAGCCGTTCACATAGGTAGGTACCTACTAAAATGGTAGGCACGGATCTCGTTAAACACCCTGCAAATGGCAGTGTTCCGAGCGAATGACAAATGGAATCCTTTGTGTACTAGTCATCGGCCCTTTCACACGCTTACGCAACGGATACACACCGCCTTTCCTCTCTGTTATGTTACTATGAATTTGGGGAAACGAGAGGAAAGACCCGAAGTGTTGAATTATTTATTTATCGTGCAGTGTAATCTATGTAGGGCAACCAGAGAGGATTATATCGGACTTTGCGGCATTGACCGATACGACCGCAGCCTTTATTGCCCTTGAAGTCAGATCCATGAACAAGGCGTAGACACACTGACGCCATATGGCAACGCAATTTTCTCTTTGGATGGAAAACAACACTCGAATTATTTTTTCAGAAACCTCTGCAACCGTAAACAAGTCAAGCATGACCTTCGAAAGTATATCAACGAGGCTTACAATATTTGAGTCGAGTGTGAAGGAAAAAAACATTCGAGCCATTTGATCACGTTGCAATGAATTATCTTCAGACTATACCTATCGTCTTTGTGTTCACCAAACCTATATTATATTATGATTAAGCTTAACGTTCTTGAAAATTTTCGGCACATTTGCTGATTATACTTATCTATTAATAAAGATTTGGTTATAACTTTAAAAGTTGTTATGTAACCAAAGTGAAATTGCTTTTAGTACTGAGTCGGATCGCGGTCTCATTTTATTTTATGTATTCCGTTGCTAATGTTGCAATGTTAAGCTCTTACTGCACATTAATCTTACCGATTACCATGAGCGTAAAAATAATAACTGATTTCCTGTGCTCGTGTAGGGCCAGCCACCTAAAAAAAGAGCTCTTATTTTGGCTGATTAAACCCCAATCCGGCGATAAGCAACCAAGTCCTTGATTGTGTCTGCTCGCCTAGATAATTGAAGTCCCAAATCACTGGAGTTTATTTACGGTACACAGACGATTATCTGTTTCGGGTCGATGGATAACGACAACGTCCTCTGATCCTCTTGGTTCTCAGATCAACTTTCACACCATAACGTTGCACCAAAGTTGTAACATGACCAAAGCTACTTTCATTTTTATCGATTGCTCGCGGTTCCGTCAGCGCGTTACTGAACTTAAGTTTTCAGAAACTTTTCAATTATCTGCAAAATTTTCTAAAACAAAACCGTAAGAATTTTCTTTAAATATTAGGAAACTTAAAGTAATGAAATCGGCAAAGTAATTCTCAAGTTATGGTATAACCAAGGGTACGCTAGTACTATTATCTATTATTCTGTGCCAAGGGAAATAAGGTTTCATGTTTCTATACTTACATTGTCTTTTAATAAATCTACTGGGCACCGCAGTTAAGCTCTTTGCACTTTTTGATATACCTATATGAAATGTTGTTAAAAAGAAGCATTAAATTTGAAACGCAGTAAACTTAATAAACATTATACATTACAATTAATTTGTATGCAAATGTGTAACCAATTCATCATTATCTAATTTATACATGGCTGCATTACAAACATTTGCATAAAGTATATGCGAAATATAAAATGAACGTCTAATTATAAATCATATTTTATAATAAATGTTTAGATTCAGCATGGGCATGAGTGGGACGCCCAATGTGTCAATGCCCTAAACTACATATACATGAGTCTTCGCTTATGCAATTGCCTGTACTGAAGCAATAGTATGAAGGTCTCTTTATATATCTGATGCTAGCTGATTTATAATTTACTTAAGTTAGTGTTGAGAGCACTCTAAGTGAAGTGATGGAATCACACAACACTCGAAATCGTTACTTATTCAGATAGCAATTTTGTATGCAAAAACACATCTCCAATTTAAAGTTATGAAGGTTATGAAGGCACATTTTCAAGTTTAACAAACACGTTCCATGGTTTAAGTATGAATTTAAAATTCTTTTACATACAATTTTTGTTTTTCTTATGTGGATTTTTTCATCTAAGTTCATACACAGACGTGCAATTTCTTATACCATGACTTTTAAATAGATCGTATAACATTTTTTCAAATAACAAGAATAAATATTTAAATCGATTTCTCTGCAGGTGCGTAGAGATGTTGCTTCCTTGGCAGTTTTTTACCGTCTCTACCATGGTGAATGTTCTGAAGAGCTATTCCAATTAGTCCTACCCTCCCCCTTCCTATACAGGACGACAGGTGCAGGACTTAGATGTCACCCCTATACGGTGCAGAACATTCCTTCAAGAACCAAGCGGTTCGGTGACTCTTTCCTTTGTCGCACCATTAAGACCTGGAATTCCTTGCCAGCTCACGTGTTTCCCTCTTCCTACAGTCCCGGGTCCTTTAAGCGGGGCGTGAAAAAGCATCTGATGAGGCCGTCAAGCTGAGTGCCACCATTGTTAACATGGCACGTGTATATAATGGTGGCCCTCTTTCTTGAGACTTTACCTTCAGCTTACCATCAGGCGAGGTAAAGTCAAATTGACGTGTCCTATTTATAAAAAAAAAACGATTTTAGCTGAGTTAGTTCACGGTTAAGTAGAATAGGGCCACTCCATCTCTTCCTGTGGGTGTCCTAGAAAGCGACTAGATAGAGCTGTTCAGCCCATGACTAAGTATCCGTTTGACGGCAAGAGGCTTGCCCCTATTACGTAGGATCGAAAATCATAGTTGACGAAATGTGGGTGTTAATATACCTCTGCCTATAAATCCTTCGGGGATTATATGTACGTAAGTACCTTTACTGTGAACTTCGAAAGTTTGTATGGATGTTCATTTCATCCATTCACCGAGTGATTTCAATAAAGTTCTTCTAAATGTTATACAATCGTTTCTCTACAGAAACAATAACCAACTACCTACAAATGCAATTTCAACTACAGTAAAGGTGTTACGCTGCTAATAATATAATAACAGTGAACGTTAATGCCAGTTCATAGTAAGTATATAAAAGGTATATTTTGTATACTATATCATTTTATAAAAGATGAAGTTTAAGTGCTTTGCATTTTTAATAGCATGTGAGTGTGGCGCTAACGCTGTTTTAAGAGTAACAGCACAGCTTGCCAAAAAGAGGTTTTAATGACATAGCAAGCGTAAAAACGTTTCGTGAATAAACTTCGCGCAAAATGAACCGAAATAATAAAGGACTAAACCGACGCGTATTACTTTAAATTCTACTTCCATTTTTTGTCCATACCCTTCTAAATCTTGCTTTTCACTACAAAAATATACTTATCGCTCAGGACTATTATTTCTCAACAAAAGAGAGCTTAAACGGAATGACTACGTAAAACTTGTATTAGCCTCTGCATAGGCAAACATTTTTGAAGTTCATGATGTTGAAATCAATATTAGTGAACGGTATTGGACGGGACTCGAGTTCTTAAAGTCCTAATTTAGGGACTGAACTCATTTTGGCATAGCTCGCAAGATTCCGACTAAAATGAGTCCTGAGTTCTGAGTCTTGAGTCCTTTCGTTGAGTCCTAATGCAAAAAGACTCGTCTCATAGAACTGAGTTTTTATTATGGAACTCAAGCTCTTCAAAAAACTAAAGTCATATTGGAGAATTTAAGTTTATCAAAAAGAATCGAGTCCTGTTAATTTTTTTGTAAATTATTGATTAACAAAGATTAGGAATAAAAAAATCAATTCCACGCAGACAGAGCCGCGGGCATCAGCTAGTGAATATTGTATATAGACTTCAACTTCAACTTCTTCAAAATGGCCTCTGCAGCAAATCGCCACAACTCGCCAATGTCAAGTAAAATGTCATATAAAATTATTAATGGCGACACGCCAATGTCGAGTGTACCAGAGCCACGTTAGCCACGCCAGTAAATTTGTTTCCGTGTGTCCGTCCCCCACGAGATTCAGGTGGACGATCAGGACGTGTGGTTGGATTTGAGGGGGGCGTATATAGACTTGGAAACAAAACTATACAGGCACGTGGCTTTCTTTTTTTTAAATAAATAAGTCAGTAATAAAAATCTGCCTGTGTAAGTTTTTATTCTAGTTTTTAATAATATCTAGGCTACAGGTTGTTATTAACCACCTATAGCCTAGAAATTTATATCAATAGAAATAGAACTCACTTTTTTTAAAAAGACTTCGGAACCAGCAATGATCTCGAGTCTTAAAAGTCTCTTTAATTATATTATTGTAAAAAGATTCAAGTTCATGAGTCATATTGTGAGGACTCGCAAGTCTTGTTAGTGCCAAAAAGGCTTGAGCTCTCTTTTATGAGTTCAGTCTCCAAAAATCGAGCCTAGTCCCTAAATTAGGACTTAAAGAACTCGAGTTCCGTCCATCACTATATTAGATACTAATACTTACAATTGTAAACGAAAGTTTCAGTCAGATACTGTTCAAACGATTTAGCAATCATCACGATTGTCTTTGTGAAATCATTTTAGTACAATATACTTGAAGCTAGTTCGACATTTGGGGCGTTTGCGGCAGATAGCTGTCAGACATTATTTCCTAATCCTACAATTTAATAGTCCAATAAAATTTAAATGAGAACTTTGAACGTTTTATAACCTTTTATCGTCCTCGTAACGTGTGCGGCGCTACTCGCAGTAGTGTTATGCCATTACCTTAGAAAAGGCTCTTAATAATGTTGTTATTTTAGTAAATTTTGTTAAACACTTGCAGAATCTCCGTGATGTAATCCATATTATGGTTCGGCTTACCAGTTTTGTGTGACTCATGATTACTCGCTACATAATTAAGTCCATTTATTATTCTAATAATTCTAAAATTCCGTTACAAGAAGGCCTGAATGTAAGGACGAAGCCAAGACAATCTCACGTGCATACCGATACACCTGCTAATTTAAGAGCGACGTTTTCGCACTAGCTTTTCTCTCGGGCGAGACTGGCAGTCAAAAGATATAAAAATATTTATTGATTGTCATATCAATAAATAGTCGAAATCCAGTCTATCCCAGCCATTTAGTTAATTTATATATCACTCAAGGCTTATTCCCTCCGGCGTAGTCAAACCTATAATCTAACAAACTTCACGATGTTTCTCCTCTATCATTCAACCTTCCATGAAAGCCCGGTGTTTAGGTGCTCCTGATCTGCCCCTTTTCAAAACATTAGCAAATTGATCGGTGTATGTTCTGCGAGGTCGACCCCGATTAGTCTGTCAATTTACATTTTCCTTGTATTCTTGATTTGTCCCTTGAGCCCAAACCACTTTTTCCTGGTTTCTTTTTTCAATACCTGTCACTTACACATCCTATATTCTTGCGTCTATATTTTTGCACGGTAAATATAGTATTAGCGCTAATATTTTGTCTAAAATAAAAGCCTAAGTTACGTTTTATGACATGAGGAGTCTACAGTAAATGCCGTTAAAATCGGTGCAGCCATTCCAGAATAACTGATACAGAAAGCTTTTTTAGGGTTCCGTACCCAAAGGGAAAAACGGGATCCTATTACTAAGACTTCGCTGTACGTCCGTCTGTCACCAGGCTGTATCTCAAGTACCGTAATAGCTAGACAGTTGAAATTATCACAGATTGTGTATTTCTGTTGCCGCTATAACAACAAACACTAAAAACAAAGTAATAATAATAATTAAAATTAAGGGCTCCCATACAAAAAACGTGATATTTTAGACCTTTTTCATGGCTTTTAGCCTAATAGCCTTTTTTCTGGTATGGTTTTCATAATGTATTTCTTAATATTATAGACGGCCACTTCAATTTAATTTATTTTAACCTAAACGACGTTCAACATCAAAGTATTGGCTCCATTCATAGCTTCTCTAAATTGTATTTCACCAGTAAGTAACGTTCGCCATTGTTCTAAACAGAGCGGCAAGATTGTTTTACTGTGGCATTATGCTATTTGCATCTGACTGTTAACTTCCCGGACGTCACTGACACTGCTGCCGCTTAATAAATTTTAACAAATTATCGCATAATTAACTCCTTAATTACTTTGTACTTCAACAACCATAAAGAAAGTTATGTAACAAGTTTAGTAGTAGTTTCCCATGGCTTGATTCTGAGGCTTTGAAACGATATTACGACGCGGGCAGACTTCTTTATCGACATGGGTGTAACTATTTTAATCGTAAATTTGTAGAGGGATCTAATCACATGTTACACGTCCGGTTGGATTGCTAACGCTCGTACATGACGTCAAGTGGACGCAGCCGAGCACCTTCTATTCAAAATATAAACATATCGATTTAAGTGAGAGCAACTTGAGAACTCATAAAATGATTGCTTAAGAATTTTTTGATATGGTAACACGTTATTCGTTAGAACTACCGCGGAAATTGTGAAACCATCTCTTTGTGTATAGTGTAAGTTTTTATATCATTCTGTTTGTACCAATTGGTGCAATACAGTGTCTCAATTGAGACTGCATTACTTTATATCAGGGGCTGTAGAGAGTGCCTAGTTTTGTATTAGAATATAATTAGAATAGCGATGTCAATTATGTACAGTACAGTCATTGTCATCAGTGACGTCACGCTCAAATTGAAAAGGACAGAAGCTAGATTAAGTAGTGATAAAGATACTTAAATATAGCTTAGTGTTCACGACTAGGTTTGTTTGTTATTATTAAGTGCTGTAATACGTTTATATTTTCGCGCTAATATGAAATTCCTAGATGACTTTACCGACTTTGTAATCATCTTTTTGGTCCCTATCCACAACTGCGCTACAAAGCTAATGCATTACCTACAGAGGTAACCAGTGACATAAATTGTCAAAAGCCAATATAGAAATAGGAATTTGATTTGATGATTTTGATTTGAATGGAGAAATGAAAATATTGCCAGTGTATCCAAAAAATAATATTTCTTATCTACCCTTCATATTTTCGATAGCAATAAAAATATTATACCATAAATTATAATTCTATGGACCTACCCTGAAGACCCCCAGAATCATTGGGACCCCAGAAAATTTTACCTTTGATCCGATATTTACATCTAACCTGCTGTATGATAGATGCAACTCGTACGCAAGATAAAAAAAAAGACGGGTTGCACGCCGGGAGTGCCGGCAGAAGTGAAAACTTTTTCTTTCTTTCTTTCTTCGTTATATACAGAGAAAAAGATAAAAAGAACACACCATACCATACCATACCTATAATATAGCGCCAATCATAGAACCTATCACTAATTTTCTGTCAGAAGAAATTAATGAATTACAAAAAGAAAAAATAATCACAAAAAAGTGTCAGAAGCTCAGGTTCGAACCCGGTACTATCTGAAACCATAAGGACTTACAGTCGAAGCGCTTAACGCGAAGCGACGAAGCTTCTTAACGCATCTAACAAAATAAACAATCTGTAGCTGTTGTAATGTTGTATGACGTCAGTCGTCGGTTACGGTTCAGAGGTCAAGTAATCCTGACGCGCGTTTTACACTTTTTACCCATCCAACGCCGCTAAAGAAGTTTTCATTGTTTTAGTTCATCTTCAGTAGCTATTATCGGGCTCTGTATATTATAAGAGACAGAGTTTGTTGTAGTCAGCAAGTCGCTATTTCTAATTCACAATAGTTACTTAAATATTCGTAACAGAAAACCCAAAAATACAGTGTATTCCAATACGCTTGGTTACGTCTGTAATGGGGTAAAATGTACAAAATCCTGATATATATATATATATTTTCGCATTAATCTAATGAGATTGACAATCTGTAGAATATAATAGGGTGCTGTAGGGCACATAGGAAAACAAGCAAATCTTGGAGAGTTATTAAAGACTGTTTGTTTATCCTTGCGAAGATTTTTTTCGTTTACGCATGACCAAAAAAAAATTGAAAGAAGTTTTTTTTTACAATAAGTTTAGACACAATACCTACATGGAATTTGTATATGAAACTAGCTTTTGCCCGCGGCTCCGACTGCGTGGATGTCTACGGCCTATCCTTGCTCAAGGTCTAATCTACCCCTATACCAAATTCTGTTCAGTGGTTTAGGCGTGTAAGGTATTTTTCGTGGTAACAAAGTGTCTGTGTACCGATTTTAAGGTTCTTTTCTTGAAAACTGCGAATAGTCCCATATATCATTTCACCCCCTCTAAAGGGGTTGGGGCAGATTCTCAGATAGTCCGCATATGTATGTGTATGTGTTTTTAGCTTTAAACCTTGAAAATTGCGGAATGCTCACCCCCTCCCCCCTCCCCCCGTTTTAGGGTTAGAAAGAGACAAAACATAGCCTATGTCACTTTCCATTCCTTCTATTATCTTCACTTAAAAAATCACACCAATTTGTCGCTATGTTTTGCCGTGACACACACATACATACACTTTCCGGCGTGGAAACTGAATTTTGACAGTACCATACTTCGACATGTAGCGAACTTCGAATACACATAGATCGACAAGTCATTGCTTCGACAGACAATTTTTAGACAACACACACCTTCGAATTACCACTACTTCGACAGACAATACTTAGACAAGACACATCTTCGAATGACCACTACTTCGACAGATTTTTTTTGTAGTCTTTCGTTGAATTGCAACTGTTTTTTTTGTTGTTTTTATGCCTCAAATTACTTCATTATGGTTAACACTCCGACTCAGAGCACCCCGACTCGGATAGGTCAGGTTAGAAGACTAAGGCGGGAGCGAAGCGGAGCGGAGCTCCCGCTTTAGCCTTCGTGGTTATTTTTTTAAAACCACCCAGTAATAGGAGAATGATAAAAAACGTCCGTAACTCACACTTTCCCATTTATAATATTGGTATGGATTTAAAAACATTTTAGAATCCTCAATTGTTTCACGGCCACTGACACGTTTGTTTTCTGTAAGTCCAAAAAGCCGTTACAAGAAAGATTTATAGAAAAAGGTTCTGAATGGTTTGTTTCGCCATAATAAGTGTTCCCTACGAATAGAATTTAGGTCGAAAAGTCAAATTCATTTAGCTTACACCTGCGAAGAGGCAAAATAATCATGATTATATTCTAGGACACACTACACAGCGCTATCTAAACCAGACACACTTAACTGGCTTGTAATATAGTTTTAAGAATACAGACAAACATACTTAGATAGATTTTTGTAAACATATACATATACAATACAATAAATGCATTATATACATACCCAATTTAGCTTAGATGGAGATGTTAACAGGAATACTTGGCATTTCAATTACTAGTAACCTTTTAAAAAATATACTTATAACTTGTATAGTGACGTAAAAAGTTGATAAAAAGAATGCAAAGTCTTAAAATCGTATAAACGTTGTAATATATTGTGCTTTCAAATTAAAATTGGGGCAAGAAACGCAGCAACGTGGGTCAGGAAAATCGATAGAAAGTCCATTTGTCAAATCGCCCTAGCAGGATGGGGAAACGAGTCCCTAATCCTAGCGGGTAGAGCACATCATTTCAAGAATGCTTTTCTAATATTACGTGCTTTAGATAACTCATAAGGCTTAAACGAGATATAATTCTGAGCGATATTTTTTGCATAGGCAAGGAATTTTTAACCGGCTCCCAAAAACGAGGAGGTTTTACGCATTTTTTAATTTATTTACATCGATTACTCTGAGATTTATGATTCAATTAGCGTGATTTTTTTTTAGTTTGATGCGAAATATTTGCCATTTGGTCCCATAAAATTTTAATCTAATTTGAATCACAGAGATGTTTAAAATTCTTATAGAGATGATATTTTTTCTACGGAGCTTTTATTGAAGTGAAAACTTCTTTAGCGGCGTTGGATGGGTGTAAAATGTTAAGGAAGCGTCAGGATTAGTTGACCTTTGCACCGTAACCGACGACTGACGTCATACAAGATTAGGTAAAGACTATGTATTTTGCAATTTACTATGGATAACGTCGTAGCTTAAACGGTAAGCACGTCGACTGTAAGTCCTTATAGTTTCAGATAGTATCGGGTTCAAACCACCGGGCCTTCAGGGATTTTTTGTGATTGTTTTTTCTTATTATAATTTATTACTTTTGGTGATTACTTTTTCTTTTTGTAATTTATTACTTTTTATGATAATTTTTCTTTTTGTAATTTATTATTTTTTGTGATTATTTTTTCTTTTTATAATTTATTAATTTCTTCTGACAGAAAATTAGCAGAAAATAAGTGATAGGTTCTATGAATAGCGCTATATAATAGGTATGGTATGGTATGTTTTTTTAATCTTTTTCTATGTATATAACGAAGAAAGAAAAAAAGAAAATGTTTTCACTTCTGCCGGCACTCCCAGAGTGCAACCCGTCTTTTTTTTTATTCGTTTTATTCACCTTATATATATATATATATATATATATATATATATATATATATATATATATAGTCTAATAATCATCCTCATAGTAACTTCCTGATCGCGTCCAAAGTTTGCGGTCCTTGATTGGTATGGATTTTCCGGGAGCGTCCGTGGTTTAGTAGGTGCACCGAGGTTGCTTGAACTCGTACACATTACCTCCTCGATGAGTAACATACTTGATTAAATCATTTGAATACTCTGCAAACAATTACATGTATTGTTAGTAGTAAGTAGTTAGTGACTGATTGTCGAATAATGAAATTCCCTATTGTCCTGCATTAGTGGTGAACGCACTAATTGCATTTACCGTGGCTGGCTGCACGCTATTCTCAAGGTATCACACCTACCTCTCTAGAGAAGTGGCAATTCGCTAGCCGGCGTTTGATGGAATAGAATGACGAATGTATGGGATTTGACGTATTTGACATGCGTTAACGACTGTCGTACACGTCAAATCCCATATATTCGTCATTCTATTCCACCAAACGCCGGCTAGCGAATTACCACTTGTGTAGAGGGGCTGCTCGACTATCGCTTTCCCATAGATATAGCTTCAATCTAAACGTAAACCATAGTGTTTAAGTAGTGTTACGATATTGTGTAACCATTTTATTGTCGATGACCTGTTGCGTAGTAGTAGAGCGTTTGACTGCTAAATAAGCTGTTGCGTGTTCGATTACCGCTGAAAATTGTTGTATGCTTGAATTATTGTAAATTGAATGGCAATCAAACGTGGCAATTTTTGACTGAAATTGACTTCTAATGAAAAATCCGCATCAGAATTCGTTCTCCTTCATCCTAGCGTTAATTCCAGTCGCATCCGGAGCTTTCAACTTGGAGTCTGGGGGTCCGCTTTACCAGTCCAACTACGAATTTGGCTATACTTCGATATTTTCCGTGAAGCGACTGCTATCTGACCTCCACAACCCAAAGGCGATATCGAAATATTGCAGTTAGACCAGTTGTTGGATTTTTGAGGGCTCCAACTACCCGTAACGACTGCCATGGATGATTGGCATGGCAACTGGGACCGACGGCTTAACGTGCTCTCCGCGGCACGACCAGACTAATGCAAATACCCGTATTCATGCATAGAAATATTTGCGTTGAGCGGGGATCGAACCCGCGCCTCCTGCGTATTGGCCGCGTTCACTACCGTTACGCCACGGAGGCTGTCACATTAAAATTCGATATATATAGTTATTGCGTGTAAATGGGGTGTGGAGGTCAGACGGTAGTTGTTAAAAATATCGAAGTTCACCAGTTCGAAAAACCGGACCCCAGACTCCGAGATGAAAGCTACGGATACGACTGGAATTAACACTCCGATGAAGCAAATGTTATTGCCTAATAAGTTTTTTGAAAAGCCTACACTAAAATAATACTGTGAGCTACAAATCCAATTGTATAGAAATGTTCCTATATTTTTCCTTTATTTCTTATAATAATCAAACCAATGTTTAATGAAATAATAAAGGCGATGTATGATTGATGCTTTTTTGGGTTCCGTAGCAAATGGCAAAAAACGGAACCCTTATAGATTCGTCATGTCTGTCTGTCTATCCGTCCGTATGTCACAGCCCCTTTTTTCCGAAATTATAAGAACTATACTGTTGAAACTTAGTAAGTAGATGTATTCTGTAAACCGCATTAAGATTTTCACACAAAAATAGAAAAAAAACTATAAATTTAGGGGATCCCCATACTTAGAACTGAAACTCAAAAATGTTTCTTCATCAAACCCATACGTGTGGGGGAAAACCATACGTAAAACCAAAAGTATCTATGGATAGGTCTTGTAAAATGATATTGAGGTTTCTAATATAATTTTTTTTCTAAACTGAATAGTTTGTGCGGGCTACACTTCCAAAGTGGTAAATTGTGAGTCCCCGTCCCTCCCATCCGTAACTTCTAAAAAAAAAAATATATGATGTACATTACCATGCAAATTTCCACCGGAAATTGGTTTTAACGTGATCTAGTAAGTAGTGTTTTTTAAAACGTCATAAATGTGCGTTTACAGCAAAGGTATCTTCTTTCCTTCCCCATCCCACTCTTCAGAGCACGCCACTGCCATTGCAGGACAACCTCAATATCCTCGGTATGGATGTTCGCTGCAAACTGAACAACAAAAACAACATCGAGAGTATCATCAAAGCAGCCTCGCGTAAACTCGGAGTCCTGAACAGAGTGAGACGGTTTTTCACGCCGGAGCAACGGTGTCTTCTTTACAAGACACAAATTCGTTCCTGCGTGGTGTACTGCTCACATCTCTGGGATGGATCCGCAAAGTACTTATTAGATGCTCTCGACAGGTTGCAGCGACGTGCGGTCCGCATTATCGGAAATCCTGAGGTCACGAGTACCCTCGAGTCTCTGCAGATGCGTAGAGATGTTGCTTCCTTGGCAGTTTTTTACCGTCTCTACCATGGTGAATGTTCTGAAGAGCTATTCCAATTAGTCCTACCCTCCCCCTTCCTATACAGGACGACACGTGCAGGACTTAGATGTCACCCCTATACGGTGCAGAACATTCCTTCAAGAACCAAGCGGTTCGGTGACTCTTTCCTTTGTCGCACCATTAAGACCTGGAATTCCTTGCCAGCTCACGTGTTTCCCTCTTCGTACAGTCCCGGGTCCTTTAAGCGGGGCGTGAAAAAGCATCTGATGAGGCCGTCAAGCTGAGTGCCACCATTCTTAACATGGCACGTGTATATAATGGTGGCCCTCTTTCTTAAGACTTTACCTTCAGCTTACCATCAGGCGAGGAAAAGTCAAATTGACGTGTCCTATTTATAAAAATAAAAAAAAATAAAAAAATCATACTACCTACTTGCTGCTACGGAACCCTTTATGGGCGAGTCCGACTTGCACTTGGCCGCTTTTTATCTGAGTACACGCATATCCGAAAAAAAATAAGATTATCAAAATACAATATGCTGAGTGTATTGTATGATATATGTCATAAGCATGCATGAGTCATGGTCGTTACCAATAAAAAAAACCTTAATTTTAAATAGGACACGTCAACTTGACATCACCTCGTGAAATTTTAATATCAAACTTTTTCATCCGAGCGCCAAAATTTACACATTGGATACCAGGGTCTCCAGCTCACCTTACCAGGTTTGGTTTGGTTGGTTTTTACGAGAGCGTCTGCCGTCCACCAAGCAAGAACACCTCGCTGTCTTCAGCAGAACTAATTATTGGCGACAGGCTGCCCAAGGCACAGCTTAGATCGCTACAATGAGAAGCTTTTTCCAAGTCTCTATAAGCCGAAACGTTATTATATTAATATTGCATTTCTTCTAAATACCTTGCATATTTCGCATAAATATGAATTAATGTTATTTTGTATAAACATGAGAATATATTAACATAACTACAATCATGAATTGGCAAAACTATTATATAATGAATCAAGTTTTCGTGGGTCAAGGATACCTAGTATTCCAAATTGTTATTATATTGAAGTCTGATTTAAGTTTTAAAAGTATGGTTCTAATTCTGGTAAATAAGTGCTCGTGGCTAACAGTTAGCACTAAAAAAATACAAGTATCTATTTATTTAAATAGCATCTAATGATTTGAAGGAAGGGCCTCACTAAAACCTTCGGGACCAAGCCAACCTCACCTGCAGACTGGTACACCTGCTGTTTGAAGGACGAGGCTCTGCCGCAGGCGTTCCTCTCGTAGTTAAGAGGTCAGACGGCAGTCGTTCCTAGGAAAGCCGTATGAACCAAATAAAAAGAGGGAGCTGGACACCGAACCCTGAGTTTCTAAGTGGGATGCTTTCAGTCCGACTCATAAATCGATAAATCGGTCTTTAGCGATGCGATCTTTTTGCACAACTAGTCAATGGTCGTTAAGAGAACTATGAAAAACTTTGTTCAACTAACTTTGGTACAAAAGTACTTGATACTAAAACAAAAGATTCAATAAGGAGCTATACGAAAGATTGCATTTTTATTTCACTTTAAACAACTTTAGAATTGTTCTATTTACGATATTTGAACGAGCCGTTGAAATCTCGGCGTCTCTTTTCACTGTTGAATGCATTTTATCGTGTATGATCATAAGATCATTTTGATTCTGTTGGCAACCGTCTGAATAGAGTATCTTCTGTGAAATATATTTTTATGGTGACTTTTGTAGTCATCCTCTTTGTAACAAGCATTGTTAGGTTCAAAGAATTTGTGTTTAATAGTTAGGTAAGTATCTTCTCAGCGTCTCTTTTCTATGTTGAATGCATTTTATCGTGTATGTACATACCTACATAAGATCATTTTGATTCTATTGGCAACCGTCTGAATAGAGTGTCTTCTATGAAATATATTTTTATAATGGCTGTTATTGTCATCTTCGTTCTAACAAGCATTGTTAGGTTCAAAGTAGTGTTTAATAGTTAAGTATCTTACTTTCAAAGCTCTATTATTTATTAATATGATTATTAGTGATGAAACGTCGGGTCTGCAACATACTAATCCAAGGCGTAAACAATCTCTGAATGACTCGCTACCTCAAAATATTTACTAGCTATAGGTTGTTCACAAGAGTGGCTCGAATATAAACAAGAGTCTGCCTTTAAATAAGTTCTTTACATTCAATAACATAAATAACATTTGGAACTGACTCCGCAGGGAAGCTAAAGAAACAATGGCGTAATTTAAATCATAATTCTTTTTACATCTAAGTAAAAGAATCTGATTTAACATTGTTCATAAATTATTTAAGTAAATATTTTTTATCTTGAAAAACGTTTACTTATATAATTTATGGTGTCTATTTTGTTAAAAATACTTGTACTCGTTTCCATTGCAGTATACAATTTGTATTACCAGTAACAATACTGCTACCTCTTGTAACTATTTCAACAGTAGGTAAGTTATAGTCATCAAAAATACTAAAATGCACATTTGAATTTTGGACTATGTAGTCAGTTCAGTTATTGTTGGGATGTTCCACTACCCCTACCCGCCACACTTTCCTAGACACACCTTTTTCCTCTAATTATTTATAAAGATAAGTAGTAACACATTAACAATCGTCAGAAAGCCTACTTCTATTGAGAATTTCGGTAGTAATTTGATTTTCTGAACTAATGTTATTGTCTTTGCTCTGAAACTGAGCTATGTTAGAGAAAACCGCGGGTAAATGACATTAACATACTAATCTAGTGTTCTACTCGTGCTAATGAGGAGCGTCGCCACAGCTGAGAGACGAACGAGTGAGGCAACTCGTGACACCTTTTTGTGTTTTTAGTATAATATGACTGTAGTCTATACTAAATTCTATAGAATTTTGTGGATTTTTATCTTTATATGAATGCTGAATGCTGGTTTTTAATGCTGTGTACAGTCAGTGTCAAAAGTAGATAATGATTGCATTGATTTTAAATTAAAAATCGCCTAAAAGCGCACGCTGTCTTGGGTCTTATTACCCGGGCGTAAGGTGAACCATAAAGCAATTCCCTCCCCCGACTTATATCTGAAGTTAGTGGAATTTACAATGAGGACAAAATTTATTGCACTACTTGATTATATTCAATTAAAACTTAATTTGGACTTGAGATGCGAAAAATTTAATACACCTATATAGATATTTAACCGAGCCATATTTTACTTGTAAGGTAAACAATTAACATTGATCTTATTTTAGGACAAAGGCCAAGAGATTGTATGCCTTCGTATTTTATCCTTAATTACATTTCCGTGGAGTATGTTTTACTTTACTGAAATTGGACATTTAATTAATTCTGCCGACAGCCCTGACATTGGTTTAAATAATACACTCGACTTTACGTATATACTGTCTTTAACAAAAGCGGAGGTGGCCATAAGCCGCTCAACAGGACGTTACTATTCTTGGTTCCTTTACCAAGCACGTGAGTAAGGTGTCTCACAAAAATCTCCGGGACCAACATAATTCGTATAATAGTTCTTTTAGTTTCATTTGAATTGTTAATACAGAACAGAGAGTACATTAAAGTAAAAAATATCATCGTGAATCATACCTACTGAAAAGGCATAATATAATCAAAGGAAAATCGTACGTACGTCTATATAATTCACGTCTAAGGAAGAATGCCTGTACCAAGAGACGAAGTTATCAATTACAGAAAAATAGTTCTTAGATATCTTAAATCAACAACGCAAGCTATGGTTCCGAAATCGAATAAATTATTAGACTTGGGCTAGTACCCGCCAAACGAAGTCAAACACCATTTACTTTCGAGAACCCTTGATGTACCCGACCGGTGTTATTTTTGTTTGATAAACCCAGGATCTTCAAGAGTTACTATCTATAAAGCAATTTTATAGGTTTGCCCTTATTTTAACAATCTACTTAAATGAGTTAACGGCACAATTACTAAGCGTTTCGCTTCTTCAACTTTCATAATTGTCTGCAAATATTTATTTGCGAGTACTCTTGACTTTGCCTTTCCTTAAAACGTCTTATGATAGATTGTATCTTTGTGTATCGGCAATAATAGTACTTAAATTATGCATAATTGCATTTTCATTTGAACTTTTTAGCATCCCTCATCACAAAATATTATAAAACAACGTCTCAGCTGTAAGTAATACGAGTCGGTACATAATCGACGATCAATACCTACATTCAATCTAAAGCTTCATATTTTTAATCCACCGATCCACTGATGGTTTTGAAGATGGTCGCCGTCATTGTTACAAAGAAAATTTTGTTTATATAATATTAGCTGTTCCGTTTTACTTTTAGGTAATTACTGATCTCGTCTTGCGACCCACAGGAACTCATGCCTTTAATAAAAAGGAGCCAGTGTCTTTTATTACTTATATGAAAAATAATTAAACCCGGATTTGGCAGTAGTTTCGGTAATATCACTAGCTTAATATTCGCGGCTCAGCCCTCGTAGAAACTAATTATCACGGAAAATATTAATCTCACGGAATAAAAAGTGTTCTATGTAGGTACATCTTCAGGCTTTAACCTAACACTGTTATATGTTAACGATTCTGTAAAAACTGTATAAAACATTTACCTCAATAACTGTAGACAATTTAGACCATTTGGGAATCTATCTAATAAAAAGGAAGCCGGCGAACATAAATAGTCATATAGTCCACCTCGCAATAAGCGTTATCATAACCTTTAACTGCTTGCAACACTAGGGCACCGTATTGCCGACCCTGTAAATGATTCATTCAAAACATATGAATTGATTTTACTTTAAGTTAGGCAATTTCGACTACGAAAATTTTAAATTTATTAATATGCGACAAAAACCAGTTGTATGTCTCTAATTATAATAATAAAATAGATAACCCTGACACAAAGTATCGTAACTTATGTTATGATATGATGCACAATCCTATAATGTCCCGTCCACTTATGTACCATTTCGTACTTGGAAAACACATATTGACCTAATACAGAGTCATTATTGCGTTGTTATTTTGAATATTTATGAGTAGGTTTCATTCAGATGGTCCGTTTTAAGTACTGACCGCATTTTCCTATCACATTTCATAATATTTTGTCATTTGACCTCAGTTTGTTATTTTATTATAAAACGTGGTTATGACAAGTACAATTGTGCCAATGTTAATGGCAACATAATCTACTAGGTGAGATCTGTGACGAAAATTATATTGCATGTAATATAACATTATAATTACGTTCTTCGTCTTCCACCAGCTAATGAACTGATCGATCAGTTTCTGTTAACATCGTTATGGTTACCATCTTCAAATATTTCAGACTATGTTTTAGATACTTTGCCTTATAGAAATACATATGTTCTAAATCCTAGTAGAAAATTAATAACTATAAAATTACAAAATCTTACAAATTAATAAAACTTACAATATTTGAAATGACTTCCCGCCATAGTGGCCTGCATATATTATTTTAGTCTGAAATAAATGACATTAATATTTAAATATTTTCATGCAATTTATTATATCGACTTAATCAATCCTTCGAACAAATTGAGACTTTAAGCATCACCGTAGAAGCGTACCTATCATTATTTTCCATAAAACTCTCCTTGACGGGTTCTAATGTCGCTTATTTGGCGTTATTTTATAATTAACACTGATACCGAAATTTTAATTAATTTTCTTTATCATTTTATTTCAAGTCCATCTTCATATATGTGATCCTTATATTAATTACATAATTTTCAACGGAGGTACGCACACCATAAATTTTAATAGTTACACGCCAGAGCTCCACATTACAAGCCCAAACGTTTTTGAACAAAGAATTTAGTATGACAATGCTGCGAGCATTCTGAGTGTTTTCCCAGATGGCGGCGATGAAGGGAAACACATACGGTTGTTTTAAAATATTCTAGTGATGTACCGTTGTTATATTTTGTAGCAATCTACAACGAAACCGTATTCTGTACCGTAACCGTAGTTACTGTACCAAAAGCTTGCACTTTGGAGCCTGTGATTCCTATGTTATTAACTTTCAGGGCAGTTACTTCCGCAAGACAACCAACCCCTAAGGGAAACCCGTCAACCGGGCCCGGTCAGTGCAGGTGTAGGCAGGCATGGACAGACTTCGCAATGAAGTCTTAATGGGGTCCTACTTACCCGAACTACCTACTCAAATTTATTTTTCTTAATTAATTATATTATCTTATTGTTATGAACCAGTTTGGTTCTCGCCTATACATACAGATGAAGATAAATTAAATAAAAGGATTTTCGTATTTTCCTTGACCCCGATTACATTAAAGAAGTAACTACTTATACTTTTTATTGACAATAGATTTAGATTGAATTAATTTGAGATTATCTTAAGACAGTACTGTTTATTTAAAACTGAATAGTGTAGAAAACATATTGGAATCTTAGCAGAGAAGCATGCGATCGATAGTAGTCCTATATTAAGTGAAAATGGTACTATAATTTTGTGTGCCCACGTCTTCGTCTTCGTGAATAGATTTGGGTTTTTATTCCTAACCCTAATACTTAGTCCAAATCCAAAAAAAAAAAGACGGGTTGCACTCTGGGAGTGCCGGCAGAAGTGAAAACTTTTCCTGGAACCTATCACTAATTTTCTGTCAGAAGAAATTAATGAATTACAAAAACAAAAAATAATCACAAAAAGTAATAGATTCCAAAAAGAAAAAATAATCACAAAAACTGTCAGAAGCCCAGGTTTGAACCCGGTACTATCTGAAATCATAAGGACTGACAGTCGAAGCGCTTACCGCTAAGCTACGAAGCTTCTTAGCGTACCTAACAAAATAAACAATCTGTAGCTAATGTTGTATGACGTCAGTCGTCGGTTACGGTGCAAAGGTCAAGTGATCCTGACGCGAGTTTAACACTTTTTACCCATCCAACGCCACTAAAGAAGTTTTCACTTCAAAAATGTTATATTATTCATTTGTAAACATACATAAATATTCTCATCTGTAAATCCACAAATCTACGCGGTGTATATTTTGTATTTGTATAGATGTTTTCGAAATTATTTTGCGAGTAATGCTTCGATCACGTAAACTCATTAAAACTGTTACAAACAGTAGCACGGGATGGGGCTTTGTCATGAAATATCAATCGAAGTGTATCATAACTCTGTTGTTTATTAAAATCAAGTCATAATAAATTATGAAGTGATAATCTTCAACCATCAAAATCATTTTGACACACGACTGACACGACACGCACTTTTTAAACTACGTACCCATTACAGCAGTATTAGGTACTATTGTACTACACTGAGTGGAGTGGCGAGACTGCATTCAGCCTATGTTCGGTGCGTGTGAACGAGTGCGCCGAGTATTTTGCACGTATATGGCACTTGGCCGACAGTACTGTCTCGACACTCCACTCGGTACGTGTGATCAAGGCATATCTATTACCAACTCGAACTCACTTCGGATACTAGCAATTTAGCTTTTTAACTGGAGGTTTGAGAGGTTAGAAATATCCGTAATTTCGGTAATTAATATCCTTTTATAAAATAAAAACTAACTGTCTCTGAAAAAGAAGAACATTCTGAAATCCGGGCATCTCGGTTACATCAAAACCTTTAACTTTGGGCACACGGGCCTCTAATCTAACATATTTTGGTGCGCTTGTTTTTTATGAGCGTGGCTGCTATCTGTCTGACCATTCCCATGGTATAAACCAAACTAAATAACTTTTTTAAGTAACAATGAGTATCCAAGGTTCAAGTTTAGGTATCGACAATCAGAATCAAAGAAAATAACTACAGAAACGTTAAAATCAGTGGTAAGGTAACTACATCTGTAATTTAATTATCGGAGAGCCAATATTATGTAAATTTGATTAACGATGTACCGTGTACGGTCGAAATTTTCGGAAATTAGTTTATTCCTTGCCCAACTTCACACAAGTCGTAAAGGCGCCCACTCACTAACAGTCCGCCTGCAGTCCGCCTGCAGTTCCTGATCTGTCCGGCGGCCTGCAGTCCTTAGCCGATAGCGCCCACACACTAAAGCGATTTTGGCCCGCCGGCAATTCCCTGTTGTCAGTTTTGCAACCACACACTAGCAGTTGTGAGTCGTCAGTTTTAGGTCGTACGATCGCCTGCCGGTAATGGTCTAATATTAGTTACATAGAGAGTACGAAACAGTGCAAGCGATTTTCGACCTTATTGACATTTTCTTAATTACATGTTTTTTCGCATAAATAATGATCACGAATATAAGAAAAAAAACTAAATTTGTTGTGATGTCAATAAGGTTGAAAATAGCTTGCACTATGTTATTCTTATATAAGTACGTGCTAATCATTGTGGGAAATAGGTGTTAGCTATTTTGAACCTTATCGACTATGTGCATAAGAAATATAGACGAGTATGTACAAAAAATGAATAAAATCTTAGTAAAAACTGACACGAAACGTCGATCGACAGGACCGTTGTGCTCGTTCGCCCTGACGGCCTAGGACTGTCCGGCTTAGAACTGTCCGGAATCGTTCGGCGGCCACACACTATCGGATCGTATTAGTCGTCAGTCCAAAATCGTTAACGAAACTGTGAGTGTGTGGGTTATTGCGATTAACTGACAGATTTATATCGTCCGGCCGTCGTCCGGTAAACTGTTAGTGAGTGGGCGCCTTAAAACCTCGGCCAGGCCGCGGTGCGGTGACCTAATTTATAATACATATCACCTGTTTTAGTAAGGTTATTTTATTAATGAAAAGAGAAAAATGTCGAAACAACGCAAAAGAGAATGAGGACCTGTTAGGCTGATTCACAATCAGCAAATCAAAGCCTGTCACGAACGTGAAATATGCATTTTATTATAGGACTTTCATAAATATTATTACTACCCAGGCTGAACTACTGCCTCCTTAGAAGAAAAAGCTTCCAAAGACACATTTTCGAATTTGGTCTACGGAAAAACTACGGCAACACACTAAGAGCGTTTTCACATTCATCCGATATCCGATATCGGTGTCGGACGCCGATAGCCGACATCCGATAGCCGACACCTTGTACTGTTTTCACATTTATCTAATAAAATCGGCCCCGTATCGGGCCATTACAAAGCACAGACTAGTGAGGGATGAAAATTAAAGAAAACAAAGTTTAAGGTCGAAAATTGCTTGCAGTCGCTGTTTTCGTCTCTTTGTGAACCGATATCGGGCCAAAACAATGGTGTTGGCTCCGTTAACCGATATCGGGCAGGACAATGTGAAAGACAGATACATATTTCAAACATTTGACTTCCTCCGATATCGGATATCGGATGAGTGTGAAAACTCTCTAAGGGAATTATAGGTCTTGGAAGTTTTTTCACTATGTTTATGAATTGGATAAGTCCACACATTATTTTATAGGTTAGGTTTGAAATATTCACGAAGTTCTCAGGATGAAAATCGAATCTGGCGTTAGAATATTCTAGGTTATTTCTCTTAAACTTTGACTAGAAAAAGAATATATAAAGTAGGTCAGAACAAAAAAAAATTATAGGTATAGAAGAAATCTAATCTCGTGCCTGATAAATCTGTAAATTCAGACTAAATTCACCAATTAAACATATATCAAAAAGACCTTTATTTTATCTGATTGCCCTGTAAATTATAAGGAATAATTTACTAAGTGGCGCCGCAAATCCGGAGATGAATTGAGTGTGTGAAAGATGATATGGTTAGGAAGGGACTGAACATTGAGATGACTGCAACCAGAGATGAATGGAAAAGCACACATGTTGCGCTCACGCAGATGTCTGTTATCGCGACCGAACATCGCCTATGTGCTTTCAAGGTCTAATCTATCTCTGTATCAAATTTTATCAAGATCGGTACAATAGTTCAGGCGTGAAAGCGTTACAGACAGACAGGTTTACTTTCGCATTTATAACATAAATATAGATTATTATTCAAAAATGTTTAAAAAGTAGAGATGGTATTAAAAAACCGTGTTTAATTAATTAACGTTGTACGAAAGTTGGCACTATCGATAACGGGACGATTTTTTTATGAGTTCACAATACAACCCGAACTATGTAAAATCGAGGAATATTATTCCTTCCAACTTATTCTGCCTTCAAAGGACATTTTATAACCGTTGTTTTAAAAAAGAACTTTATTGCGCATTGCTCCCCTTCAACTTGGTTATTAAATATTTATGATGAAATTTAATTACATTTTCAGTTATTTATAATGAGATCCAGCTTCTAGAACACTACAGCTGAAAAATAGTTCTTTGAAGTCAGGTTGTTTCGTTTAGGTAAGTACCTGAATATATTTGTTTACTCTGAGTGAATTCACAACAATAGGCTTATTTCTTTACCAGCCTTCTGCCCTCGACTACGCCTGTGTGGATCTCTTATCTCTGGTTCTATTCAACCGATTGCCATCGATTTTAAATCTAATCAAAACCTTTTTAACAAAAAAAACGCATCAAAATCCGTTCAGTTGTTTTTGCATCCATCACGAACCAACATTTCCAATTTACAATTAGCTGTATATAATAGTATAGATACACACGTTCATAATATTAGTAATTTAAAACAAATAAAACTTTGTATCCAGCAAAGGTGATGGTAAGATGTAAATATGTAAATAAATAAATATTATTTTTGTAATTAATTCTTATATATGCTCATTCTGATCTTTATCTACAGATTTCAAGTGTATCAAAATAAGTCATAATATGTACTATAGACATATAGATATAGTCTACAAAAGCAGAGTAAGCCAATTTTGCCGCCAAAATCCGAATGCTGTATTTTTAGATGACAGCATATTTATATGGACAAAAAGTTTGGTATGCTTTTCAGTCGTAAAAGCTTTGTTATCCCGAATAGGTTTTTCTATTGAACCAAAAGACTTCTTCACTTCTTCATTTCTCGTATAGAATAAAACTATTACTCATTGTTCTCAATATTAGATAGGTACTAATAAATTTATTTTTCCTATTGTGACCTCTCAAATTTAGATTAATATATCGATAAAAGAAAATCACGTTTTCGTAACACGTAAACGTAACCCATAAAAAATAATAATCAACTTCTCTACCCTCATATATTTTCATCTAAATCTCCTCTTCTTTGCTTACAAATTAGGTAACTTAGGTATATCGTAAGTGTATAAGCACAGAATAGATAATAGGTTTAAGTGTTCGTATTCATTTTTTTTATAATTTTCTTTACCTTCAAGTTAATCTATTATTTACATTTCATATAAATGGCGTTGACAGGCAGTGCAGCGCTTTATATGGTTTGTCACGTTAGACCTCATACCTGGCCAGAAGTAACGGGCACTGATGCTTTGTAAATTAGTTGTATCTGTACAAATTATACTTGGGTTAAATAATTTAGCCAGGTTAAAATCTTTCGTATTTTTATTCAATTAAGAGTGAATCGGTTTAGGCAGGATTCGAACCCGCGATCTTCCTCTTTCAGGAAGAATGCTCTGACGACTAAGCCACCGAACCATGCCTGAATCCATCCAAATTCTCCTAAATATCCGTCTTAGGACGAAAGCTACGGTTGAAGCTATCTACCGACACTCTTACGAACTATCGGAACCAATGAATGATTTTACAATCATTTTTAAACATTGATTATTGATTACTTCGCCCATTTTTATTGCAACCAGAGAGAAATCATACAAATATACCTGGGACATATTAACTCATCTACACGGGCAGAGAGGTTATCAGCAAGTAACTTATGACTTATTATTAGCTAAAAAAACATAGTATGTATTGTACCGTAGCATTGTCACATTGTAACAAGCTGTTCACAGCTATTTAGATCCGTAAAAGCCTTTGATGTTGGTCGATGCCCCGCCACCGGCCTGTAAAAATTATCTACTTACGCTACCGTACACAGACAAGCAATAAGGGTTGGCACAAAATGGGTACAAATTTTTAACATTTTAATGTAGCTTATCTTCAATTTGCATTACTTTTCGGTTATTAAAATAGTGAGAAAAAAGTGATAAAAAGAATTTTCAACTAGTGACGTCCGTGAAATGGCAGACTTTTACGGGCATTGGTTGAAATTTTTTCATTTTTTTCTTTATGCCAATGATCCACCAAGTATGCAATGGATATGTAGGCACCCTGGTGTCGACTGACAGAAAATACACAGTTCAAATTGATAATGTTTAAAATACCTCTCGAAACCAGCGGCATTGCATGACTGGTTTATTGGCAGTAGAAAAAGTAGAAAGGTGTAATTCAAAATGCTTACAAAGTAGGTAAGTTTTGTTGTTGTTGTTCGTCGGTATTTTATGAAAGTGATCTTATCGTTAGTTATTCCAGCCCCCTTATTCCAATTACCTAACGATATTATGGTGAACACGCTCCTTCGCATTAGAAATCAAAATTAAATTGGTTTACTTTTACGCCAGTTATTTCTTATGTTAACCAATTGAAGTTCGTATTCCAGAACTAAGACATGAATAAGTCATGAATGATTCATAAAATCTCAACTTAAGTTTAGTTCTAGAATACAATCGGTGGTTACGACTATGTAGTTTCGAGATTCATGGATGAGAATTCTTCTAGAATACAGGCCTTAACTCGTTTCCAAGTTGAGTTATGACTTACGACCCCAGTTTAAGAAATTCAAAATACATTGAATACCGTACAACCTCTGTGAGGTCATTCGCGGTAGTCTAATTATTAAGGTCGGCAATTGCAGTAATTATGGTGGTAGCCAGCCCAAATACACTAGCTTAATTAATCAATTGCTTACACAAGTCAAGAGGAAAGGCCAACAAACTTAGTGGGAGATGTTAGCGAGACTGCTGAAGTGTACCAACTTTACTATAATTGCAAACAATATAGTCCCGATCTCATGATCATGTCTATTTAAGTTCAAGTCTTGCCTTAGACCTTTCTAAAGAAGCCTTTGTATGAACATGTGGATTGTTTTTTTTTTACGTAGTGGAATGCATTTACGCACTTCGCTCACCCCCCACGGAGGCCCCCTTTGTGTGGGGCCGAGGCCAGACTACCCACTAAACCACCACGGTGTTCCACCTTCGCCCAATCCGAGCCACGTGATAGAATACTCACCGCGACTCGGCTAGGGACGCCCGCCCTATTTAACGGGCCCTCCTCTAGAGGCCCCACCATCCCGGCCACCGGGCCGAGATGGTGGGGCTTGTCCTCCTCTTAAGAATGCGCCGCAGGAACACGGAGGGGCGCATTCCGCTACATCAGCATAAGGGCAGCGGGTCCCCCGACCCGCCGCCCATGGCCACTCACATTCGGGGACGCGGGCGAATTGTGCTCGCCGGCGTCCCCTCGCCGGCGGCCTGCGGAGCGGAAGAATGAGCCCAGCTCGCTCTCGTTCCCGCAGCGCCTCTCTTTTTGCCGCCATCACCTCGTCACCTCGCTGGCAAACGAGGCGACGGCGGCCCAACACTGTTCGCTGCCGGCCATAGCTGGAACTACGGCCGACTGCGAGAGGTCAACACCTATGGTGCTCGTGAGGGCCGTCCGTTGTCCGTCCTACGCCTCACACGCGGCCAAGGTGTGGTGTGCCGTGTCGGGGAGGATTTGTAGTGTCGTATTAGTTCGGCTCGATGTCGCTAGATGGCGCTGGGTACATGTGTTATCGCCACAAACAGAAGACTTTGAGACAAATATAATCTATGAAGTCGTAGAAGTCGGGTGTAGAAGCTCTTCAGGCCTTCAACCTTAACCTCACAATCTGTACCTAACGCTAATCAAGGCAATAAAACATAAATGCCTTATACTGGCGGATCCTAATTAACTAAGCGATCTGTGGGAAGGTCGAAATACGCGTGTACCCAATTAATTAAAAGGTTCACAATATGAATTTAGAGTGCTTTAGGAGCAGAGGTGAGCCCAAGAAAAGATGGATGGATTGCTTGAAAGATGATATGGCAAAGAAGGGAGTAACTGAGGAAACGACATCTGATAGAAATTTATGGAGGAAAATGACATATTGCACCGACCCTAAATAATTGGGACCAGGGCAGGTAGATGATGAAGGGATTCACTTAAACAGGCATCTGTTTACTTTATTGTCATACATAGAAACATCCACACCAATATTATATATATTCATGCACATAACTATGTATACTGAGTGGGAATTGAATAGCCACCCCCAAACACTGGCGCCTTTATGTATACCGTACTATTGACAGCGGATTAGCAAATCCTTTACTCAAAGTACGTTGTTATGTAAAAACTTTTAGGTCGATACCTCAAAAGAGGGGGACTTAAGGGTCACTGACTCGCCAATGAGTGAGTTGCACCACTGTTGTCAATGTCTCGCTAAAAAAATTTGCTTCTTTCATACATTCAAAAATTTAAAGTATAAATGATTGTTACTGAACCACACCATAACTGGATGTATGGATCTAAACGAGACTTGGCACACAGATAAATTTTATTCTACAGACCTAGGCTAATCTAACTCAAAAAAAATCTGATTCACTTGGGAAAATCGCGTTTTGTCAAAGAAATACACGTTGTATCTAGTAAGAATAGATTTCAATTTATAATCAATTCTGAGCATTAGTTAATTCTAATTTTACCAAAAGCATTTTAACAAACTAGGGAAAACGCATTCCATCTAAAAACGAGTTTTAACTATGACACATACACAGAACTTAAACTCTTAATAATAAGAAAGCATTGACGTCCGTGGAGGAAAACTCAAGTGATAACATTTATTTACGTGTTATTATTATTAATTCTGTGGTTCCAGCCCATCTTCCCGCGGGTGTCGTACAAGGTGACTAAACGATATGGCTGCATTGGCTGCTCTCCAGCCGACAGTAAACATACCAGCCATGAAAAAGTTTTGTTGTTAATTATGTTTGCTTTGCTCCCTATTACATTCCACCAAATATCATAGATCGCAAAGTTTTCGTGTTAATTTACCTTCCCATACTTCTGGGGATAAATATGTATGTATGTATATAGTGTTACTACCTTACTAATATATAGAGTAGTTTCTTACGTGTGTATGGAATGCTAACAACATCAGATATTGTATTAAAAATTGGTATTAAAATTTGGTAAGTACTCTAAATTACAGTTATGACATTTAAATTTACATTGTAGCAGATTGTAGTCAACTGCAAAATACTTCTAATAACACCTCTAAATGCCAGGTTACTTTATAGTTATACTTACACAGATTGATATCAATCACTCCGACATTTTTTTATTTGAAGTGGCCAACATCCTCTTCCTCCATTATAAAATAATTCCGTAATAGGATGTAGTGACATAAGAAGAAAGATGTGTACCAAGATTGTTTGGTCACGCCGAATACATGGATGAGTTATGAATGACTAAAGAAAATTACAATACGAATATAGAAGGGTACGTGCGTACTGGGGTACTGAAATGGGTACGTGTACGGACCAAATAGGCCATGCTCTCGGAAAAAGTAGGGGAGGTACGAGGAGGGAGGGAGGACGGGTAAAATTATCGTTTGTATCGATACAGCAAGTCGATTTATCATAAAGTATTGCATCGATGCTGAGGATATTTTCTATATATTCATATACCTGTATCAGTGCATAGTCCGAATTGTTTGTTGGTGACAGTAATTTGATGATGTTGTAAGCGAAAATAAAAAACAATTTTTGAAATATTACGAGGACTACGATGTGTAAAGTACGTTAGTGTATCGAATATAGTAGTACCGCATAGCTTGTAACAATACTCAATAATATCGATATGTAACGATCATCTCTAGTGCGTAGTGAGGTAGGTATATAAGTAAAGATTGTAAAAAGCGTCGTGCTTTCGTCCCTGCACATTCCTCTAGGAAGGGTAAATACACAGTTCCTATTCTTTTTCTACGAAAAAATGTGTTCCAGAAATTATACTTTAAAATGTAAATTGTGATCTCTATTCGTAACGTTGACGTTTATCCGGCCGTACTTTTATTGCCAAGCTCTTTATTGCTTGATATTTTACGCAGAACATAAATAATGATGAATGTTAGAAAAACCATACGGCAAATGGACATTTTGCGAAGTCATATCTGTATTTTAACATTTAACGTCTAGGGTTACGATGGTGCCGGCGACGAGGGTTCTACCCAAAGGTATCATGTGAATAATAAAAAACACATCACGTAAAAAGAAAGAAAATATCACTGGCTGCCTTGTTTTTTTCGTCCTGGAGGCGCAGTGACGAAGAAATATTAATATTTTTTTTTGTAAATCTAAGGCAAGATAGATGTGGTGTAAGTAAGCCATAATCAACGCAAAATCGTACGTATCGCAAACTAACTCGCGAGTACAACTTACACATTCCGTATAGAAAATGTTTGAAAAATGTATTAAAAACGTTTTGTTGATTTTGAAATTAGACTTCGCCTTAATACGCTTTAATGATGCTACAGACTTGTCAGACAAACAAAGCTTCAGAGAGCGACTCTTGGATGAAGACAGCTATTGTTTCGTTCCCGTATGGGCTTCGTGTTTACTTACTGTAAATAGAATGTCGCATCTTTGAATCCGTAGATGAATGATACAGTTTTAATAAAAATAGAACGAATTTAATCTTTTGTGTTTTATAGTCCGGACAAAGTAAACTGTATTCTAAATTAGTGAAGCTACAATAATTCCCACCCGGCTGAAAATTGACAGGATTGTTCAAAACATCATCTTAAACTTACTCTTAAAAGTCCTCATAAATCCGATGCCTGGATTTATTTCATTCTAGATCAAACCGCAAGAATTTGCGATTTTTGTATGAATTTCAACTTGATAGCGCATTCCAAAGAAAAAGGTCTTTTATCATTTTTAACCCTTACAACTCTTCCAACTTTATCGAGCTGATATATCTCTGGAACGGTGACTCGTAGGCAAAAGAATTGATCATTTATTAAAGATAATTTATTTTATATTATTGTTACAAGCTATCTGATCTGTAATTCTGTCTAAGATATTTTTGTGATAAAACGTACCGCTTGGCTGAAAATCGCGAAAAACATGTAGAAGTGACATTTGGCAATGAAAAAAAAAACAGGCATCGGATTTATGGTGACTTTTCAGAATTCATTTACAATGGTGTTTTGAACAATCCTACCAACGTTCAGCCGGGTGTGATTTATTGTAACCTCGGATGTTTTATCTAGACCAGGGTAATAAGTTTCGAACAATTTATTAAATTAAAGATATATTGCAGTTTGTAACGCGTATGGGTGTTTAACTCAGTGGTGTTCTCAATATAATACCTGACCGGTTTCCTATCGGAAAACTTCTTAATAAATAATAGTTTAATTGAACCATGTAACGGAATTTGTAACCCGATTTTGGAACACTACAAACCATTGGATTGAAAAGGGTTTGGATAACTGTGTATGGGCTAGTGGCGTCATTTATTGTTTCAGCGGCCAATGATGATTATCAATGATTTTAATACCACTTTATCTTAATAAAAATATAATTTTATCACAAGTATACGTATTATTATTTTCATTTTAAGTTATATTAAAGCTGAGATATCTAGGGTAGATGATTTCTACCTTACTACATCGTGCGGCACAGGAAGGTGACCTCAAACCGTTTGGTGTGAGATGGTATGGATTCCGTAGATTTAGGAAGAAAGTCGGTTTGATAACCGGGTTTGGCACTTTCTGAAATCCCCATCTCAAGTATTTAGAGTATTTTTCCTTGAAGAAAGAATCCACCCTGAATAGCTAAATATCTACGTCCCGATATAGTTTAGAAAATTTTTGCCATAGTATTTTATGATTACTTTATACTGTACGTTCATATTACACAATTTTCATTAACGGCCGCTAAATTTCAAAACAACATAAGCCATCATAACCCAACCCCCTTTTGCACACTTTTTAAGGACCGGTGACAATACAATAACAAACAAAAAGGTAATTAATAAATAAAATTTCGAAAGTTTTAGGTGCTTAGAACAATCATCAACGAGAATCCCCAGATTTTTAGCAATAGAATAAATTGTTTGTTATTTACTGTATACTGTTATTTACTGATAGCACTAGTATTAATCCCGTATTGGAACGGATGTGAGGGCTTGAACTATTCAGTATCTAGTTTTAATTGCTAAAGGATAAAGCGCGTTATGTAACTAAGCCCCAGTCGTAAGCTCCAGTCGTAAGCCTACTAATAGTTTACTAGTTTAAAATCCCTTGCGTGCTCTAGTAGACACGTGCTCTTATTTGCTGAGAACTTAAAACGTTTTACCAATTATAGTTTCAATCTATACCAGTAGAGGTAGTGTGGAAATGGTTTAATGGTATGTTTTTTTCTTTGTGTTTAGTAGGTTATGTTTGAGTTACGACAATCAGCGGTTTCTGAGAATTGAGGATATTGGGAATGTATTCAAATTGGTAAGGCCCAGGGCATCCTCGCGTGATTAGCAGTACACCTGCGGATTAACTAACGAGATTTTGTATTTTCTAATACCTCTCCTTCTAATACCCCCAAATACCTATAGAAATTATATATATAGGTATATATATATATGTGTGTGTGTGTGTGTGTGTGTGTGTGTGTGTGTGTGTGTGTGTGTGTGTGTGTGTGTGTGTGTGTTTGTGTGTGTGTGTGTGTGTGTGTGTGTGTGTGTGTGTGTATGTATATATATTTGTATGTATGTATTTTTATAGGAATTTTAATCAAATCTTGAAGCATTTAAGCTTGGCCTGAACGTGTCCTAAACTCGCTCGTTCCCAATCCCAGTGGACCTTTGACTTGCCTTTATTTCTGTCTTTTACGACCGCATTTTTATGAAGTCAAGGTGAGGAACAGGAACAAAGGCACTTTATTTTTTATTTCTGTATATAAAATGGATATTACGAAAAAAGCTTATTAGGCTATGTTTTCATTAGAATTTATGCAGAATACTTTTGTTCAAACATCTCTTTCAGAATGTTACTCCATAAAGAAATATAAAAACTTGCCGCTTTTTATATACTTGCTTCCCAAAAAAGTCATATCACTACAAGACATTACAAAGTTCCTAAAAATGCAATATCTTTTGGAACTATTCTCAATTTAGTAGAATAATAATTAGTAGAATAGTAGGAATAATAAGGGTGAAAGGACATTGCTACGCGTCCATACATCATTCGCCCCAAAACCAACATCAATGGAAAAAGGTTTATTAAATGCAGAATAATTTTGTAATTCGACAACGACGATAAGACGGACAAGATTCTAAAGCCCAAAAATGCAACAAATATGTGACATTTTAAGGTTATGTTTGTTCATAAGTCGGCCATATTGGGATAATATTATTAACCTATCGATTAGGTATTAGTTATGCACGTTTGCTCTGAATGGACTTCGAAACATTTTGATGCTTTTTAGATAAGTATTATTGACAGTCGAAATTATCCATAACGATCTAAAATACGGTAGGCTACGAATAATGTATCCCAACGGTAGGTAAGATAAATATTAAATTAAAAGTGCCATATTGTCTCGGTATTTATCAATAGGTAGTAGATAAGTACCTACCTATTTAAAAATTATATAGATATATTAGAGTTCTTCGTACCTATTATTTTATGTCAAACTAGCAGACCCGACCGGGCTTCGCCCATGGCCCACTTTGAAATATAATTAATGTAGTATGCCGGTTTTGACATTTATGATTACTGCTCCGCTCCCTTGAGCAGTAGCATGATGATATTAGCTTATAACCTTCCTCGATAAATGCACTCATCATCATTCTCAGTCAGCTCAGCTCAGTTCAGCTTTCAAATCTGTGATGCAGCTGAACTTATCTCCACAATCAATTGGCGAAAAGTTCTGCATTTTGTGGGCTCTAACTACCAGTAACAACCGCCATAGATCTTCGTATGGCAACCGAGACCATTAGATTAACGTGAGACCATGGCACGATCAGACCAATGCAAATACCATACCGATGCATATTCATATATATATATTATTTGCACTGAGCGGGGATCGAACCCGCGCCTCCTGTGTAGCGGTCGAGTTCACTAACGCTACGGGACAGAGGCTGTATGGACGGTGATAATTCGAACCACTAGCTCATGAGATTAACGCGTTCAGCCAAACAAACAAACTCTTAAGCTTTATAATATTAGTATACAAGTGTAGACTTCTGCGTAGGTATTATATATTTTATTAGATGAATATTTATTTAAGGTACATAAGAATTGTCTAAATAAAAATATCAAAACAATACAATATACTTACATATGTTATGTAATGTTATAAGTAAAAAATACAACACATTTTTGATTCTTTATTTTTATTACTCATTTTCCACATTACAAGTAAGAATATTGTCTAAAAATTGTGCACGGGTGTTGATATTTTCATACCTTGCGTAACTTAAATACCAAATAATGGTCATAACATGGGCGCAGCAACCAATGGCTCTGCGCCCAACGATACAATTGCAGCAATACTGCACAACCGCTTGTCTACGAACTTGTGTTGGATCGATCACAATATACACAAAATAAGTTTTGTGGCTTATGTGACGGCTTTGTATTTTGCCTCGCAATAACCATATGTTTTCCGAGTTTAAATTGTTCATCAGATCATTATCGACCTTAATAATTATTATTACCACAATTCACACATTTCAATGGTCTCCTTGAAGCAGATCTTGAGGAAGATGGCTTTGAATAGTGCACTGCTGCACGATCAGCATTTTGCCAGCAAGGATGGCATATATAATGTGATGCATGTATCTGAAAGATATGACATTTTTAGCTATTAACATTTATGGTATATGCACAACATAATAATAAATATATGTTAGTTGATATACCTCTATTGGTGCAAGCGTTTCTACAATAATATTTTTCAAACTAAGTTGATGATGTGGAGTATGAGTTCTTAATGAAATTATTGGATGTGAACAAGCAAGCACACAGTCATTTCTTCCAACATTTCTGGTAGTTGGAGCTGTTGAAGTGCGAATAGTCACTTGAGCCAAAGTCCAACATGAAGTGCATATAAGATCATGTGCATGGATCTGAAAAAGAAAGTCAATTTCATTCCATGTAATATTTTGTCTAAATGTTATGTAGTGTAGGTAACCATCAATTAAAAAATAGCATGGTTTTTTTTATTATGTTAATGCAAAATATTTATAAGGTTTAATATAAATATGATTGATAACTTCTTTAGCAGCAAAGGGCATAGGTACTTACCAAGCGAGGTGCTGTCCATTCTCGTGTACAGAAAAGCATTTGCTCGTCTTCTGAAAACAAGGAACCGCCAGCAGACCTTCAATTAACACAATATACACAGTCCATTTCGTATGACTTTTATAACCATTATCAAAGTACAGTTCACAAAGTCCAGAAATTACAGCCCCAGTATTTCGATATTTGTAAGAGATCACAAAGTCCAGATATCAAAGTCATTGATTTTGCAAGAGATCAGAGTCCGTTTGAATAGCCGAATAGATTATAAAATATCTACATTATTCAAGAATTAAAATTCAAATCAATTATAAAGTACACAGCGAACTATCGAAGTGACAGTGACAGGCATGACCAAAGAGAAAAATACGATGGTAGTTTTGTTATGTTGTTATTCATTGGTTGAAAATGGCGATAGTACTTAGGTTATTATCGTTACATTACTCTTAATTATTAATTTAGAATAGATCCTTGTCCGTTTGACACAGATATTTGCATCTAATTCATTCAAATAGATAAATAATTATGGTATATGCCACATGTTTGTTGGTTCTGGGGCGACATTCAGCGATGTCCTTTGTTAGATGTTTGTTATTCAATCATACTCTAACGGTTTAACGGATCCGGCTGAAATTGGGCACAGAGATAGATTATAGTTTGGAATTTAACTTTAGAAAGATCCTCATGCATTAATCCCAACGGGGGTCACCATTCTTTGCGCGGGTAACAGCCAGCGTGAATTTAAATAAATACTTTTTTACATATAACACGTCTATATAAGAGCCCGCCAGACGGTAAAAAACTGCAATTGCAGTCTTAAGGGTACCTAAGTTTAATGAATGGTTTTCATTGAATATAATCATAATTAATTTTTGAAGTGAAAACTTCTTTAGCGGCGTTGGATGGGTGTAAAATGTTAAGGAAGCGTCAGGATTAGTTGACCTTTGAACCGTAACCGACGACTGACGTCATACAAGATTGGTACAGACTATCTATTTTGCAATTTACAATAGATAGCGTCGTAGCTTAAACGGTAAGCACTTCGACTGTAAGTCCTTATAGTTTCAGATAGTATCGGGTTCAAACCACCTGGCCTTCAGGGATTTTTTGTGATTGTTTTTTCTTATTATAATTTATTACTTTTGGTGATTATTTTTTCTTTTTGTAATTTATTACTTTTTATGATTATTTTTTCTATCTGTAATTTATTATTTTTTGTGATTATTTTTTCTTTTCATAATTTATTAATTTCTTCTGACAGAAAATTAGCAGAAAATAAGTGATAGGTTCTATGATTAGCGCTATATTATGGGTATGGTATGGTATGTTCTTTTTTATCTTTTTCTATGTATATAACGAAGAAAGAAAAAAAGAAAATGTTTTCACTTCTGCCGGCACTCCCAGAGTGCAACCCGTCTTTTTTTTGTTACATGTTGCATACTGAGTAACAAAATAAGATCCTATCATTAATTGCAATCCAACGTAACCATAATCTATCGATATATAATCTATAATAAGAAGCGTCGGTAGTGGTTAAGGAGTCAGCCTTACGATCGAGAGGTCTCAGCTTCGAATCCTGACCATTACACTACCGACGTGAACCCACTCCTAGCACAAGCAATTTAATGGAATTAGTCGATCGACTGTGTTTTTATTAGATATAAAAACTTGAAAATGTTGCAATCGAAATAGACTACTGGAACATTACATACCTACTGCCGGTTTTTTATTAACATTTAATTGATTTAAAACTGATTTTTGTCACGCTCGGTACTATGAAAGGATTTATCGAAAGTGCGTTGTTGTCGTCGTTTAAATCGAAAAAACACCAAAGATATATTACACAATGTGAATTAGTTTGATATATGTTATGGAGATTAGCGTATCCGTTATGGCCCACAATCGGTTTATGATAACTTTATGAAATGTACAGACATGACATATCTACTGCTTCATTTTTATGTCTTCTTCATCCTAGCGTTAATCCCAGTCGCAACTGAAGCTTTTCAACTTGGATCCTGGGGTCCGCTTTTTACCAGTCTAACTGCGGATTTGGCTAAACTTCGATGTTTTCCGTGAAGCGACTACCATCTGACCTCCATAACCCAAAGGCGATATCGAAGCATTGCAGCTAGACCAGTTGTTGGATTTTTGAGGGCTCCAACTACCCGTAACGACTGCCATAGATGTTTGTATGACAACCGGGACCGACGGCTTAACGTGCTCTCCGACGCACTATTATATATAGATAGATAATAAATAAAACTGTACATTAAATGATGAAATCATCTACATTAATCAATTTATAATAATTAAACAAGTTTTTTAACTTAATCAATATTTTAAATCTTTGTGCAATCACTACTTCCATATGTCAAAAACAAAAGCGAATGGACAGAGTACCTATAGTTAGTTAGCTTAGTTTATTTGTTTATTAAGTATATGGTTTTATAAAAGTCACTACAAGATTGTTTACCTTTAGTTAAGTACCTAACTGAATGGAGTATAGATAGAGGTAAGATTTTTTTACTGGCTTCCCTTTTGAACATTTTCACCCTTCGCCACTGCCAGATATACCTGCCTGACAGTGGCTATCGCTACATGAAAGTCAAATGCAAAATAGATATACATTGCTGCCATCTACACACAACATCGGGAAGCTATTATACTCAAAGTCACGTTTCGAAGCCAACAGATTTTATCTAAATGACCGGATAAAAGTAAATGTTACGCATAGGTGGCTCTGTCAAGTTTCGTGAACATCGGTGAAATTACCTTTTTAAGAGCTTTTCGCAGGTTTTAAAAAGGTAATCACACCGTGAATTGAAAACGTGGAACTCGCGACTTCGTAAAGGCGCACTCACTATCAGTTTACGGGACGACAGCCGGACGATAGAAATCAGTCAGTTTATCGCAATAACCCACACACTCACAGTTTCGTTAACGATTTTAGACTAACGTCTAATACGATCCGATAGTGTGTGGCCGCCGAACGATTCCCGACAGTATTGTTGATTACCGTTTTCGGCTCCCTTTAGACCCTCGCCTGATCAACTTTACACACTTGTACCATATACTACTATTTCTTTATACAGACTGTTTTCAATTCTGTCAGCATTCCCGTGCTACAATTCTTTATTGTTCCTACCAAATAAAATTATCCACGATAACCATAAACTACGCATAATTTTTGTGGCTTTCATAAAGACGACACAACAAAAAAGCGCACAATGCTTATACAGATAGGCGTCAAAATTAATTAACTCATTTGTCCAACCTGTGTCCTATCCCCCTAACCCTTTCCCGCCACATCCCCGGCACCGCAACTCAATTATTGTTCTAAACGAAATTCAAGTTATTTGCTTACACTTAGAATCACAGATTACTTATGAGGTACAGACGTAATAGAAGTCACTGAGAAAAAAAGACGGGTTGCACTCCGGGAGTGCCGGCAGAAGTGAAACTTTTTCTTTCTTTGTTTCTTCGTCATATACAGAGAAAAAGATAAAAAGAACACACCATACCATACCATACCTATAATATAGTGCCAATCATAGAACTTATCACTAATTTTCTGCTAATTTTCTGTCAGAAGAAATTAACAAATTACAAACAAAAATAAATTACAAACAGAAAAAATAATCACAAGAAGTAATAAATTACAAAAAGAAAAATAATCACAAAAAGTGTCAGAAGCCGAGGTTCGAACCCGGTACTATCTGAAACCATAAGTACTTACAGTCGAAGCGCTCACCGCTATGCTAAGAAGCTTCTTATCGTATCTTGCAAAATAAACAGTCTATAGCTAATGTTGTATGACGTCAGTCGTCGGTTACGGTTCAAAGGTCAAGTGATCCTGACGCGCGAGTTTAACAATTTTTACCCAACCAACGCCGCTAAAGAAGTTTTCACTTCAAAAAAGCGAGTTCGTTTTTCCAATTCTTTTTTTCAAATGTCCACAAATATGAGCGTAAAAATAGTCTTTGTTTCATAACCAGGCAGATATTTATGAGCAGACCCATATGTATGTTGGTAGGTATTAAGGCTGACTAAAAGTTTATCAATAGCAGCGACGCTCAACCTAAAGCTACACCGCATAATACTAAAGCAAAGTTATGCTTTGCTACACCTGACCCTGTTAAAGTGCTTTTAACATTGTGTGGCATACGCGTGGATGTATTCTTGAAGTTAGATACAGGATTATGGAGGTCTCGACTTCACTCTAATACAAAGCAACTACAGTGTATATCGCTGCGGTTAAGAGGTTTTGAACTATCGATTGCAGTTGAAGCACCCTGCAAACCCGAGCACTCGCTATTCCATACTGCATAACGAGTATGACAACCAAACCCACTCTCGCCTCTACTTTACCGAGTGATGATGTGAGCAAATTCATACACATATTTTTCTACGTAATACCCAGTTTTTGCTTTGTTATAATTTCTTTACAGAAGTACAAAAAAATAAGCTGTCCTAAATTGGTCATGGTCCTATTAATAATATCTGTCTCCTACAATCATATTGGTTTGGCATTTAACTGCACTTATCCCAGAAACATTCCTAACAGATGTCAATTTACAGGGATTCCTCTGTTATCATATCCTCTTTCACAATAGAATGCCATTCGACTTCTCTTGGGCCTACCTCTGCAATGACAGATATTTTGTACCTACTATGCTCTGTAGGAGCCAGTGCCTCTCTCAGGAATTATTCCGTCAGCCAACAACAAATCTAATTTATAATATACTCCTACTAGTAAAATGAAACTGACAAATATTTTTCACTGGCTGTTGCCCGTGGCTACGCCCGCGTGGATGTTGGATTTGTTGACATTAATGATCACTACTCCGCTCCCTTGAGTAGTAACGTGATGATTAGCTATATTATTGTAAAGTTTCATTAAAACCCATTCAGTAGTTTTAACGTGAAAGAGTAACAAACATCCATACATACATCCATCCATGCCCACAAACTTACGTATTTTTAATATTATGTAGAGGTGAGGTGGAGGTGAGCGCCGGCTGATGCATCACAAGGTGGCCACCCTAAACCTACATGTGGGTTGCAAGTCCCAGTCGCCGTCACGGTGTACCTCTCTGTACCACGCTATGGACCCGGCGGCCGCACGGTGAATCCATGGAGAGCTGAGAATCGGATCTCTAGTTAGTTGGGGTTTTTGTCAAGGGAATCGATCCAGCTTCAAATGGTTTGCAGAGTTGCTAACAACAACAATTGGACGGTTCAGTTCTAAGTTCACCTCGATTTGGTATAAAGGCCTATTTGTGTCCTCAATATGGCAAGGGAGGATTTCCAAATGTTAAAATAAATAACGTCAAAACTGTCAATGCGTTCGGCAGTCATTTTTTGTTGGTTAACCATAATTCATATTTACGTCGCTAATAACGTGTTTGTACTGTAAAGATCGGCATATCGATGTCTGGTTATATTTAGAAAAGAAATTGTTTAGCGAAAATGTTCGACTCTTTGAATTACATTTCATATTTTTTTGATGTGTTCTGTAGAATGAAGTCAGTGTGATTGAACACGCAAGCAGTATTTCTAGAAAAGACTAATTTTAAAAAGGTTATTTAAAAGGTTAAGCTAAAGTAGGTTATAGAGATTATAGACAAGTACTAGGAACTTGATAATATTTCGGAGACAATGTGACGGACGATCAAAGAACACACTAATAATCCTATTAATATTACCATACGAAAGTTTGGTTAGATGAATGGATGAATTAATGTTACGGTATCAGTATTTCTGTGAGCTTGGTAATTTTTGCATGAAGTATCAGGCTCATAGAAACTTAAAGGAACTTTATCTGCGTTACTTTTTCTGAGCCCACTCCCACTACCTATAGATTTCGATAGGTAGTAATATAAGTAATACATTTGTATTCAAGGATTAAAATAGTATGCGAGTTAGCCTAACGCATAGTAGCCTATGCGTTATTTTATTACAGTACTGTACCAAACTTTAGCCAAATCTATTAAGCCGTTTAGGTATGATTGAGTACCAAACACCCAAAAATCTTTACAACGAACGAAAATACGGTATCATTTGTAACAGTTGGATGGAATTATCGTAAAGCGAGTGGAAGTCAATGGAGTCGGAAAAGCGTACGGCAATTTGGGGTTAATTGTGTCTTAGACAATAGCACTGCTAAGATGTGTTCCGAACATGCTAGGATTCAATAAGGGCTCCGCTGCGACTGAGATCAGATTGGAAATAAGTATGAATCAAGTTAAGTCTGAAGTTTAGACAAATATAATTGCTGCAAATTAAATTCTCATAGTACATCACGAAAATATTTTATAGCCTTTATTTCTTGACACACTACACCAATTCCAATACAAAAGTGCAAAATAAGTGAACAAACGCTGATTAAAAACATTTTTTATTTCCATACAACTAACACAATCACTATATACAAATTATACAATATAGACGATCTCCTTTCAACAAACTATTATGTCTCACTGATAAGTGATAAAGCAGAGTCCTGTAAACATGAGTAGATACTAGATACCATGCGATACTTTTAAATGGTTGTATTTAATTTAACCTGTCTGGCCTTATGGTGGGTCAATGTTAATAATTGAAATTTCCCTTCCTTTTCCTGTTGACTGTTTGATCTAATGTTTGGTTAACACTGACGAATATAATGTCAATCAATAATGGTTCCAATTTTTTAAGTATTACTCTTTTAAAATTGGATTGCTCTCCATAATGAAGGTTTCAATAATTATCAAAATATAATCACTCAAACTCATCTGCAGTTTTAACGCGTGACTTCGTAGTTAAAGCGATTAGTAAGTTTGTTTCTGAACTTCAGGTACTTGGCTACTTCCTTACTCTTCAATCCTGTAACAGTACGATTGCTATCAATGATCATTAATGGTTCGTCAATGTCTTTCTTTGGCCTTTGCTTCTTAATCGTTTTCTCGTTAACAAAGTAAATTTTTGGAATATCGTCAGCGACGAGATCGCCGGAGCCATCATCTGGGAATACAACATATACAATCATTTTCTTTTTCTCAGCCCCTGAACCTATGTTGACATTTGGTGGTGCAGCCACCACAAGAATTTTGTAATCAGAGTAGGGTTGACTAATTACAGGAAGATTTAAGAAATTCATATTGGCATTCTTCCACATTTCTGTGTCATTATAATCAATAGATACTTTTAGAGGTTCTGATGGTTTATTAGCTGCTGTTGTTTCCTTTGATGGCTCTGATGTCTGGGGAAAAAATGTTTGTGTGAAATATTCCCGTCTATTCTGTTCTATAAATGTATCAGGAACTTGCTGTATCTTTGTAAATAGCCGTCCTAATGTCTTGGTTCTAAAATCTTCTCTCGAAGAAGTGGGATTAAATCTTATAGTGAAGCCATTCTCTATTGGTAAACTTAGACTGACACAAATCATGATGTACACTATAAGGAAGGCGATGATCTGTAAATAGAAAAATATAACCTAGTTACTTAAATCTAAATATCACAACTACTAGTTGGCCCTAACCCCAAGAGGCAATCCTGCGTCAAAGCTTCGTGCATTAATTAATAAGCAGAGGCAAAGGCGAGCTGTTGAGGTTGGCTTGGACTTCGAAAAGTTTAGTGAGACCTTTTGCATCAAAAAACTTAAGGACTTGTGCACACGCCGCAATCATTTTGTTTGGCTTTGCTGGGGCTACAAACGTTTGGTGAATTTAGAAATTAAAGCAAAAATGTTGTAAACAACTACCAATAAAGGATTTTGAAATATTACCACTACGCCTATGTACTTGACGTAGACTTTTTTTTATAGTAATTTATCATGAAAAAATCATTTCAACACCATCTAGATTTTGACAAATTTGATCCAACAACGGAATTTTCGGTGGTCAAAGTAATTCATACTAATATTAAAAATGCGAATGTCACTCAGACAGAGTTACATTCGCATTTTTGTGTGCATTTTCATGTATGTTAGGTACGCTTTCACGCCTAAGCCACGGAACTGATTCTGATGTAATTTGGTATAGGGGTAGATTAGACCTTCAGAAAGAATATAAGCTGTTTGGTCAAAATAACCGACATCCACGCGGGCAAAAGCTAGTTGTTAACAACACCAACTGCTTCAATCATTACTTGGATATAAATTTGCAACACCTTAAAATTACTTACATGGTCCATGAGAATTTTTTGTTAATGAAACCATCACAACCCGTGCACTGACATGAACTGAGGCGAGGCGCATCACGTTCTCGCTAATCTTTGTTTTTTACAAACAATACACTTCCGAGGAGGATGTTGAAGCGGTAAACTGATCGAACACCTAAACATACAGACTAGCTCTTATTGAATAATGTGAAACGAGTACACATCAATGAACAGTCTCCATAACATCCTTATTAAACGGTTTTTGCAGCTACGTGAGATTCGAACTATTACATCAGCAATTAACGAACCTGAATGAGAATTATGACTGTCGAATTTAATTAATCTTACCCGCAAAACAGAAGCCGACATAATGCACTTAATTTATTAAGTCTTCTGGATAACTAACGGTTTACGCTTTTAATAATCAAGATCGTAATCTTAGGTTAATTAGCAGAATTAACCTAAGATTACGATCTTGATGTTTGTTTGAATGTTTGTTACTCAATCTCACTAAATTTGGTTAATGCTGGCCTTAGCGGGAGCGTGACAAGTGAGGTTGGCTTGGACCTCGAATATCTACTTCTCCCTTTACACCGCTCAATCTAGTGATAATATACATAAATAGCATAAAAAAACAAACATTATTTTTAACGTATTATTATAAGGTTTCATTATATTAGCACCTTGGTTTTGGTAATCTTGGTTTGGTAAACTAGCAGCCAGTCCTATACTTTTAGGTGTATGGAGAACTTATTTAAATAAACAATGCAGGTTAAGCCCCCTAGTGTGTCTGACGTGGAACAGGGGAACACTAATCCCTGCCCGTTCCCTTTTCATCGCTTCTTAGAGGTATAACCTCGCAAAACGAGGTGGCCCAATCCCACGCGTGAAATTTCATAATTTGGAAACAAAATGTCTTCAGTTTCAAAAAATGTTGTCAAAAAACTTTACCTTTTGTTCTTTCGGCCCCAATTACACATTAATGCAAGGCTGGCTCAGAAACTGAAAGTAAAATTTCTCGTGTATTAGCTTTGTAAGTGTAAGTTTTAAGGTTAGATTCCGAAGATGACCGCATGCGACAACTTCAGACGCACGCAGTAGATACGTGTAATTAATTGCTGCTTCTCATTGCTGGTCCTCTTTATCCATATCAAAGTTTAACAAGTAATGTATGTACCTAATGTATGTGCTGCATGCGTCTGTAGTTGTCGTATGCAGTTGGCTTCGGAATCATATCTAGGTACTTTTATACTTACAAACCATATCCAGTCAACGAAATATAGTCCTGGAAGTTGTATACCTACTTATGACAAAAACTCCAACAGAAACGATAAAACACTAATGTAACCAACACTAATAACAACCTTCTACTATACTAGGTACCTTCTTATCTCGGCTAAGTTTTTTTGAGCAAAATATTCGAATCTTTGATATAGTTATGTGAAGAAACGAGTAAAATAGGAAAACTCCCTTGCTGAAAGTATTCTAGTACGTCCGGGACGTGTCTATAAGGCGTTTTCATTTATCCTATTCACAACAACGCTATAAAAGAACAATAATTGACTACCCGCCTTACGTACTGAGCTATTGTAAATCGAATGCTAACAGAAACTAAAATAAAGAATCTAAAACATCAAATTCATGTCAATCAAAGTTAAAATCACGAAATTCTGACTGACAATGACTTGCTAATTTATTAGATAGATCCCTAATTAAAGGGTCATGGTCTATTAAGTCGATAAATGACTACAGTGGTATGAGCGGCTAAGTAACTTCACCACCACGGATCAGAATTGAAACTGGTTACCTCGCAGTGATTCCCGCAGATTTCAGAGCTGGTCATGGATATTAAGGAAAATGTTATAAAGGAATACATTATTACTATTACATGACATAGTTTACAGTTTCTTAGACAAGGTTATAGAGTCAATCAATCAAACAATTAGCCCACTGCATTCCACTGCTGCACATATTATTCTTCCAATAATATTTTACATTATCATCATTATGAACCGAGCAATAAGATCGGAAAGCTGGTGAAACGGGGGGACACGCTAGTCTATATATTATAATGATTCTATCATCATCAACGTAACTTTAGTCCCTGTCGCATTCGAGGCTCTCGGGGTCCGGGGTCTGCCGTAAAATGTAACGATATCGCCTCTGTAAAAAAAATAATTATGCGCGGCAACGTTGCAAAATAAAATGAAGTACCGCGTCGCAATCGCAACATTACAGCATGTCGTAAATTAAGGATATCGGCTTTCCATAAATCTTGACATTTTACCGGGAACACACTAATACGGTATATGTATCTATGTGTAATATGTAAACACCTACATATATATGTTTGTCATCGATAGCAACTTACATACATATACGTAAGCCTGTAAATTCCGAAAGGGATAGGCAGAGGTATATTAACACCCACATTTAGCCAACTATGATTTTCGGTCTCACGTAATTTGCCATCAATGGGGCACTTAGTCAGGGGCTGTTTGTTCACGATCAGATGGCGCACAGCCTTATCCCACCGGCAATCAATACGCCTAAATATTCGATGACAACTTAATATGTTACTCATTGTAATATGTATCCAATAGGCCTGTAATCGTCGACCAGTGTGATTAAGCGGTGACTGCCAACTTAGAGGTCACTGTTTCAATTTTCTCTTTGTGTAAACAACGATTTGTCTGAATGAATATGTCTATTTGCATTGGTTTGGAAGTGACTATATAGAAAAATATTACTGCATTCTTAGTATTTATTTTTAATTAAATAAACCTGTAATATATACTCACAATGAGCATTGCTATCCATGTAACCTATTCGTGAACACGTACTTTACCATACGATAAAGTCACAATAGAACAAATCAGAACAAGTTGTAGCATATATTGAGTAGATCTGAACCCTTCTTCGCCACGAAACTGTAATTTCCCACGAGAATGTACGACCGCTTCGCATTCACATCGAAGACCACAATTATTGTTACGATTTCACTTCAAGTTGGATACGTTTCTTCATTATACATCCTCTCGAAGTTTGGGCAGAGTTTAGACTAGGGTAGGGCAATGTCTACAATGTTTAATATTCAGTGCAATGGGACTTGTGCGTAAGTTTATACGCTATGCTGATTCTATGTTTAGCCAAAATAATTATTTTACGAATAGAATTCTATGTAACTGAAACATGTCACGTATAGTATTATCTTAATATATATAAATCTCGTGTCACAATGTTTGTCCTCAATGGAATCCTAAACCACTTAACCGATTATAATAAAATTCGCACACCATGTGCAGTTCGATCCAACTTGAGAGATAGGATAGTTTAAATCTCAAATTATAGTCCGATTCGCGATAACCGACATCCACGCGGGCGGAGCCGCGGGTGACAGCTAGTAGTATTATAAAATAATAAGTAACGATTCTGGATCCATACTTATATTTTTTGATTTTTTGGATTTTTTGTATGTTGGCGTTGGACGTAAAAACTACTGCCCCTATAGACAAGTGCCAATTCGTAGGCCGGTGTTTGATTAAATGACGAATGTATGGGATTTGACGGATACGACAGTCGTTTACGCTGTCAAATACGTCAAATCCCTTACATTTGTCATTCTATTCCATCAAGCACCGGCCAACGACTTGCCACTTGTCTAGATGGGCTGATGCATGATGGAATAGAATGAGAAGGCTTATTAATTGAGTTCCTATTAGGAATAGAATGACGAATGTATGAGATTTGACATATATGACAGTCGTTAACGTACGTCAACCTCGGCAAACGAATTGCCTCTTGTCTAGAGGGGCTGAACCGATTTCAAAGCGTTTCTTGTAAACTAGAAAGGTCACGGTTAGACTTTAAATCTGCCGTATGTTGGATTTCGATTGGTTGAGTTGAACCAACGTCCACGCGAACGAGACTGCAGGCATCAACTAATGGTAGTGTAAATACTGTACTATTATCACATAATGAGCTGTACACTCCGACAGACAGCATTACAAGGTTAACAGAATATATGTAGGTAAGAGTGACGGAACGAGCTATGATGGATGACACCGTTCCTTGTGTCGGCATACATGTGCACGTCATGGTAAAATAGCTATTATAATGAGAAAACTAAGTATATATAGGCACGTAAGGTTGATATTTTTAGTTTCGATCACGCAAGTACTGCGAATAGTATATTTTAACTTAGTAGATACCTCTGAAATTTACGATTATAAAGATTGTGCATTATCAAGATCATCTAGAATAGCCGCCTGTATCTTTTCGGCTCCACCCTAGCTTCTTACCATCCAGCAGGGTTCAGTCAATTGACGAACTGACACAACACAATGTACGTTAAATGTGGCTTTAGGAAAAGAAAAAAAAAACAACATGAAACCGGTTGAAAGAAATGATAGAACAATTAACGGAAAATTTGAAAATTTTCCAAGTCGCCTGTCAGAATTGGAATGAATTTTAGGTGTAAAAAGTTGTTTTTCATTGTGAGACTAGACTTTCTGTCTCAAGATCGCCTTCCACAATGACGTTCCATTCACGGAATTTGGTAGTAATTTACATTTTTATATTCAAATACGCTGTAATGGCTTTTTAATCAAGTGGTACGTAAAACAATGAAAACAATTTTACATCTTTCTGTTAATCGTCGGTAATTAGTTCTATTCCAACTACCAAAACTGTCCGTGGCGTAACTTGCAGTAAAGTCAGTGGGCAAGTAATTAGGACTAAACTGGCAAAGCACGTCTCTCTGAAATTTTGCTAGCAAAATGTTCAGAAAATCTAAAACCTGAGGTAGACAAATGATAGGCTACCTACGTTTAGGAAATTATAATGTTCAATTGTTTACTGCCGTTGAAGCTTGAACAGACCTGAAGCAACACAATAGAATAATAGTATTATTAGGCAGCCTCTGTGGTGTGGTCGTAATGAAAGTGGCCGCTTGACAGGAGGCGTGGGTTTAATCCCCGCTTAGTTCAATTATTTTTATGCATGAAAATGGATATTTGCATTGTTCTGGTCGTGCCTCAGAGAGCAAGCTATCAGTTCTGGTTGATATACCAACGTCTGTTGGTGCCCTAAAAAGGCATGGTCTAACTGCAATGCTTCGATTTCGCCTTTGGCTTGTGGAGGTCAGATGGCAGTCGCTTCACGGAAAGTTTCGAAGTTCAGCCAAATCCGCAGTTAATGCCAAATCCCAGACTCTGGTGTGAAAACTTCAGAGGCGACTGGGATTATCGCTAAAATGAAAAAGAATAATAATATAATTATTCATTCACTTCAAGTTACAAAGCCAAACTTGAATTTCGGTATATTTTAGTAGTCACTGTAATGATAACGTCGACACATTACGTGCATTACTGAAAGTTACATGAGGTCAAGAACAATGACAAAGTTAGTTTGACCTCAATACCATGTGCATAGAGAAATACAGTCGGCCAAGCGGCCAAGGTCGGCCTAGCGGCCAGGTGGCAAAGCGGACATCCGCTGAGTTCGCCACCTGACGTGGACATGTCGGTATAGCATTACTAGGTACAGTCAGCATAAGTTCTATCTTAGCTAAAAAGTCTTAAAATGAGTTTAATACCAGGGTATTAAGAGCAAGCCTAACTGTTAAAAAATTTAAATTGTACTATCGTCCGAACTTATTGTGTACCTAATATCTTAGGTAGTTTTTTCATCAAGTTGGATCTGGCGTTGATTACTCTTATTAATCGATTTTAGGCAAGAATGATTCGTATGTGTCGATTGAATTTAACTGCAATCCCTAATTTATTCTTCTTTATTTCATAATTTTAAGTAAATTTATTGTTGTATTTTTACAGAAAATAAACATTTCTATAGTTAATGAAATCTTAAACCAAATGAAACCTGTCACTGATTGATAAATGGGCGGTAAAGAGTTACAGAATTAACAGAACTTTCAGGAAATTACACTTTAAGCTTCTTTAGATCTTGAATTTGTTCATTCTGCATTAGTTTAATTCGTAAGAATAATGTACAAGATATTTGTTTGTGTTGTGACCAACATTTGAGATACAATAAAATTAAACTTGTCATATTTCAATTCGAATTCTATCGAAGTAACACAAGTTTAATTATTTCTCTAAGTTGGAGTAAAAGGAAAATTCCCACTAATTATAAATATCATTTACTTGTCTGAATTTGTGAAATTAATTTAGGCCCGTGTTTGCATAAAGACTTCATTGCTTCTCGTTCGGGGATTAATCAACCTCAAAGCAGAGAAATGCTCGACCCTCCAGTAATACGTAATTTCCTGAAACTGAAATGTCTATAGGTTGTGGAGACGTTTTAAGGACTTATGAATTTTATCTCAAGAAATGACGGTAGGGCCACCGCCTGCTCGAAAACCCACTTCCAAAAACACATATAAGTGATAATGCTTTTTAGAAGATCGAGGCGCTTATTTTTCACTTCACTTCAACATCATCATTGTCATAGCGATTTTCTAATTGTGTTTAAATCTTGCATTTTGGCATGGTGTAGGTTTATGGTTTTTGATTGGTATGTTGGATTCTCTAGAAGTAGCGGTCTGACCTCGCAGTCTTGAAAGCATCGTCTGTTATTTGGATTAACTTATGCCCGAAGGTATTGGTAGGGTCCTGCACCTCCCACTTTTCACTTGATCATCTGAATTAGGACGTATTATCCTTATTGCATCTGAGGCTAAGGTGCCCAAGGCGCTCAGGGTCCGCCTTCCGGCTCTTCCTCCTCCATTTCACACGACCTTGAGCGTCCATGGTAGTAAGACCATTTGTTCTAGTAGATCCTGAAATGGGTTCTTGGTGCTGCAGCCGAGAGACGCGTGCCCTCATTGCCTTATAAGAACTATTTTTTTATTTTCCACCTCTTCTACTTGTAAACATATCTTTATATTTTGCTACCTATGTTTTACACGAAGAGAGAAATGCCAATTTATGGCAGCAGTATTAAAAAAATCCCATGGTGGCTTGCAGAATTTTTGTACAACTTAGTTAGGTTCTTACTTTCGTTCGTTCTTTCTAGTGCTACTTATTCATTTTAATTTCTAGATTGTGGGTAAGTGCTTTTTGACATATTCAGTCTTACTGGTCATTATCAAGACGGAAAAGGATAAAAGATTCAGTGGTAAAAGGGTATGCCATAAAGTTTTTATGCACAGAAGAAATGTCAGTTGCTACATATTACCAGATAATAGCAGCTAACTTTTAGGTTATAGCTGTAATAAAAACTCTCGAAGTTACTCAACTGAGCTACGGTTAGAAACTTACATTTCTCTCTAAGTTTTAATAATTAGAAACTAAGAAATCCGTAGAACGTGTGAGCTATTTATATTATGAAAATGTGATACTATCCTTGTTTTCTTTAAGTGTCAATCAATTTAAATTAATTGTATTAAGTAAAGTTAAGCGTATGGGCTACGCCTAGAATACCCCGGAATAACTGGGATTAACACAGGGCTGTTGACGATGACGAAGCAAAGTCTACAGGAAACCACACTGCTTAAAATGAATTGAATTGAATGAATGAAAAAAAGTGTAGTCTATCTCTGTTCCAAATTTCAGCTGTTCTGGCGTACCCAATTGATCATTGTACACCCTATGTAATAATTCAAGGAAATATATAGTAATATTCAGAACAACTACAACGCTACCCAAATTTCTATGGAATTTCAAAGATAATATGATTATAGTATTTCTCTTCAATCTGCAGAACAATAAAGTTGAAATAGCGTCACTGGGAACAACTTAATGTTGTCTAAAAGCCGACACAGAAGTTTACAAATGTAACTCTCGTTTCCAATCAAAAGTTTTCTAATTCAAAACTTTGTAGGTTAGTACTAACAAGAATTAAAGCGTAAAATCAGTAGAAATACAGCAAGTCAGTCGCCCTTTGTAGAGAGGAGTATTAAAATGGTTGGCGCAGGTGGTGCTTGGTAGGAGCCGTTAAATGTGCTTGCAGTCTGGAACAAAACACGTTGTATTTATTGCAATAATGCTGCGGTATTTCTGTCTTAGCTCTAGTGTGAGGAATCGTGCTCGGCCCCCAAGATGTGTACGTGCAACGTATATTAATATAACTTGTACGATTTGTACTTACAGGTTGAAAAATGGATACTTGCATTGTCATTTATAAAAGTTTTAAAAAATATTATTATAGGCGCCTAATTCCCCCGTAGTATTAAGATGCGCAGGGAAGTGACAATTGTGTGAATAAATCTGGGTATATATTTTTGAACTCTGATTGAAGGGTTACATGTAATAAAAACAATGTTGTTTCAGTTTTCGGAATCGTTTACTAGTACAAGAAAAATATCTCAATTAAGGGGGCAAAACTATAAAAACATTAAAAACATTCCTAGTAGCAATTTTCTTTTGGAATTCTTTGAGGAAGGTCACTGGCATTCTAAATTCAGATTTGCGTGGTATTCGGTTCGTTGTTGTTGTTCTCCGCCATCTTCCCCGTAGTATGCAAAAGTTTTTACTGTTACATATCTATCTTGTGGAAAAAAAAGATAAGAAAATTACACGCGGAGGGCTGTTATTCTTACAAATTGGAAGGTAAGTAAAACCGCGGGGCACAAAAGTATATATTTAGCACTGTTTAAAAAAAACTTGACAGCATAAAAGAGCATTAAGACTTTTGCTATTATATCTATACGAGTCGGCCATATGCCAAAGCGCATCAAAAGATATTTCATATCAAAGGGAATCATTTAAATTGGTTGATTCAAAGATACTATGTAATATACACAAAGGAAAGTAACGAGACTTCTACTTTTTGTGGTCAGTTAATAAAATAAAGATCCTTTCCACACAGAGATATATCCATTCCTTTTATGATTATGAAAATGATAACAATATGGGGCATTACATAACATACCTATATCCTACTGTTATCCACGAATAGCGAACTAAAACGTATTCTTTGCACTCAACAATGTAAGTAATATAAAAACATAAAATCAATATAAGTCTTCAGGTTTTCACGGCCGGCGTTGCATGTAGAATATACTGCTTCCGGGCTGATTGGCCGGACGACTTGCGACTGATCAGCCGCCGGCGAGGCAAGGTCTCCGAAGTTGTCGTCGCCCGGCCCTGCGCCACTGAAGATGTCGACCGCAGTGATCGACGAAACGTCTGGAACGCAAGTTTCACATCGACCACGGCTAAACAGCCCGGAAGCAGTTTATTCTACATAAAATCAATGTTTATTTGTTCGTATTTTATACATTTTATCAACTTATAGCTTCCACTTGCTATTGTAGAAGAGTGATATTCCCAGTAGTCCCCTCTAGCTCTGTCCTCTGGGGTGACAGCTAGGAATTGTCTTCCCAGTTGTCATCGGGGTGACAATTGTGCCGACTGTTCCCTTTGAAAGTTGACTAGAGGGGACAAATGAGAAGTTTGTTTCTCAGTTGTCACGGGGGGGGGGGGGGGGGGCAATTGCAATTAAAAACAATCCATAGATTTCAGCTTTTTTATTTCTTATGTTTGTTACATAGAATCTTCGAAATTAATTATCGTTAACACCCCGACTCAGTGCAATCCGACTCGGATAGGTTAGGTTAGAAGACTAAGGCGGGAGCGAAGCGAAGCCGAGCTCCCGCCTTAGTCTTCGTGGTTATTTTTTTTTAAACCACCCAGAAGTAGGAGCCCCGCGGAGCGGGGCTCCGTCGAGCTTGGTTAGTAGACGCCATAATATATGAGGTTTAACTACATTTCAAAAATTAGTGTTTTAAATATTCGGGTTTCGTGTATATGGATTACGGTCATCTGGATTATTTCGAAGATTCTATGTAACATAAGAAATAAAAAAGCTGAAATCTATGGATTGTTTTTAATTGCAATTGTCCCCCCCCCCCCCCCCCGTGACAACTGAGAAACAAACTTCTCATTTGTCCCCTCTAGTCAACTTTCAAAGGGAACAGTCGGCACAAATTGTCACCCCGATGACAACTGGGAAGACAATTCCTAGCTGTCACCCCAGAGGACAGAGCTAGAGGGGACTACTGGGAATAATCGGTAGAAGATGTTGCAATCAGGTGATAGAAATCTTAGAGAAATTTTCTCACATGTAGCAACGTAGGTATAGCTATATACTAGCTACCTCGTCGTTGCTTATAGGTTATAAGAGCTTTTCAAATATATGTATATGTCACGCACATGTCAAAATCCATCTACAAAAACGTTAATAAAGTTTTATGTGCCATTTGATGTAGGGTAGATACCTTTTACATTTTGCAGATACCATCGCTTAAAGATAAACTTAATGCTCGGGGACTGAAACAAAATGTACATATAACGTTTCAACATTACCTAGATACTAAATATGTTTAACATTCAAAATGATCTTAAAACTCTCGTATTATGAGCAAATTAAACTGTCTTATTGATTTAAATTGTATTGTTGTCCGAGGTAAGGTGTGTATGAAATACTTTAACAATCAGTCAACAGGAAGTAAAGGAGGGGGAGGGGGAATCGAGTCAATAAGTACGATCTGATGCTGACTGTTCCTATACACATTTCAGTATGTCAGTATTATTATTATCTACTCTATGATTTTGTTGATTTATTAACCTATATAAATTAAAGGTTTTTTAATCCGTCTGAAAAATTCTGCACACTACTTTTAATGGTATTATTCATACGCTCTTCACTCTAAGAATATAGGGTCTTTTCCCAATCCCAGAATAACATAAACAATCCTACGGTATGAAATAGCGGAAAATAAACCAACCAAATGAGATAAAAGCAGGTCAGTATCACACTATGACGCGTTAGGAGCGATCGTAAATTATGAAATATCTCGAACTTACCATGCAGTATTCAAGAGAGGAAATCCCTTATGTTACCTTCATGTCCCTAATGATATCAACCGAGCTGTCAAAGTTCATATCTAAAGTGACTGTGGGATGACGAGTGATTTATGTGGTAGCTCCTCCGGTACTTATATTAAGATGCGCAGGGAAGTGACAATTGTGTGAATAAATCTGGGTATATATTTTTGTACTCTGATTGAAGGGTTACATATAATAAAAACAATGTTGTTTCAGTTTTCGGAATCGTTTACTAGTACAAGAAAAATATCTCAATTAAGGCGGCGAAACTATAAAAACATTAAAAACATTCCTAGTAGTAATTTTCTTTAGGAATTCTTTGAGGGAGGTCACTGGCATTTTAAATTCAGATTTGCGATGGTATTCGGTTCGTTGCGTTCTCCGCCATCTTGGTAATTTTTTGTTTCCTGAATAAGTCGTTTATTTTTAATTTCACACGAATACTGGTAACCACAAAGTTGTTTAGAATTAAATATCCTACAGTTCTGGTCTTTTCATTTTTTCCTAGGATCGATATTTTTCGACTTATACCCCAAAAGGTGGTGGTGAATCTATATTTGATTTTTTTGATATATGAAAAATTCTTGGTATCAATTTTCTTTCAGAATTCGTTGAGGGAGGTCACTGTCAGTCTACATTTGGTTTTGCGTGGTTTCAGTTCGTTGCGTTCGCCGCCATCTTGAATTGAATGTTGAGTTTTTATTTACTGAATATTAAATTAATAATTTTACACGAAATATGGCAATTCAAAAATTGTTTAGAATTTAAGTTACTACATTTTTGTATTCTTCATGTTTTTGGCGTATAAATCGAAAAATATCGATCCTAGGAAAAATCCTATAAATCCTATAAAGAAGAAGTGAAAACCCGATTCACTTTTCTTCTGCATATTGTTTTTTTTTTATCTAGATATACCTATACAAAGACATGAGGTGCATCACGTCTTCAGCATCTGTACCTGACACTACCGAGATTGGAATTAATAGCTCGCACGTGCTCGTGCAAACTCATGAAGTGGATAATATCTTATTTATAAAAACCTAGTGATAATTTGTCTGAAAAAAAGCAGTTCTATATCAAGTTTATATAAACCTATATGACTCGCCGAAAAAAGCCACTGTCAGGATTCCGTGTTGGAAGTTTCTTTGAATTTGTAAACTCAATATCTATGGTGACGACAATGTCAACGAGTGAGGTAACCCCTTAGCGCTGCATCATTATGTGAAGATCACGTCAGACAAAAGACAAATGTGGGGATATCAGTAACGTATATGTGTACGTCTTCGATTATTTAATCGCAGGTGTATGCCGGTGGCGTAGTATCCCCATAACTCGATTCCTACCGGCTTCTTAATGGGTTGCATGGTGCATGACAAACTAGATCAAAGAAAGAGTTTTTCTACACCAGCTTCCCTTCCTGTTGTTTGACTAATAAGTCTCTGAATAATTTAGGTTCCCAATCACCTGATTTCAGTAGGTACATACCTACGTATGTACCTACTGAAATCAGGTTACAAAATTCTATATGATTTTTGATGAACACGCATACACGTTGCTCTATTCGAAAATTATTAACATATTAATGATTCAAAGTCAAAGTCAAAGATTTTTATTCAATCTAGAACAACACGGTTGTTTCTTATTGATGTCAATAACACATTAATTAATTAATTCTACTTAACCTAAGTTTACCACCGCTTCCTAGGTGCTGGTGGAGAAGAAACGGCGCAACAAACTCCACTGCATTTTTTCAGACGTCAAAATTATTGAATTTATATGATTACCTGTCACCATGACCTGGATTGGTTCGAAGGATTCATTATAATTTATTTGCACAGCGAGTAAATAGAAATAATATCAAACGATTTCTACTTTGTTTCTGAAGCTTTTCAACAAAAAATACAATAGCAGCAACTCAACTTAATATCTTCGAGAATTTGCGCCTGCACAAAATTAAATAAAGTTTACGAATAAAGCCAAAGAAAAACCAACAAATCGAAAATGTGCTCAACTAAATCTACCTTCCAGTAGAGGTTTTGTTGGTTTTTCGTTTTCAATACAGCCATTAGTTTGAGGTTTTCCGTGCTCGAATGTCGGCTATTCTAAAACCACTTTTAGCTTTTCAAATGGTGTGGTATTCAATTTCTTTTTCGTAGTTTTTATTCCGTATTCAGAATAACAAAAAAGTAGTTTAATTCCTATTCTTTGTAAAAACCCACATATACGGACAATGGATGTGCCTAGATTGCTACATCGGTTTATTTTGAACAGTTGAAACAATGTCGTATTTATTAAGGCCGTCTCTAGTGCCTTTTAAAAATGACATTAGACATAGATTTTGACTACAGTTAAATTTAAATGTGATTTAATCGCTAGGTGCCTGCCTACCAGTTTAATTGAATAATTGAAGAACTAGTTGAATTAGTAAATAAATGAATATTCTTTGGTAATCTCCATATTTACGACAGCGTCTGTGGCATGGGTAGGGAATTCGACTGCTACGCAGGGGGCACGGGGTTTCGATTCCCACTCCAAGTAAATATGTCTACATATTCTGGGTGTTCTCGTGCCTTGGAGAGTACATTAAGCCGTACTAAGGTCCCGGTTGTCATACAAATATCTAGGGCAATCGTGATACTGTTTATATCACAGGTATAAACCTTAGTGGTTTTTTGTGCTATTACTACAGTGCACCGACCATGAATAATATTCGACAACGGAGCAATGCGATTGCCTGCCTACAGTGAACCAATCGCAATGCTCCATTCTTTCGATACGTTTACTTTACGAATTCGATTGTTTTTCGTGCTCGAGGCACTGATATTGTATTGTTTTGTATTAATAGTCATAAATAAAAAAGATCTATAGTGGAAATGGGGGAAATGGCCCTTACCTAAGGGCTGATCACCGGTCCGGTCATCGGCGTCTCCACCGGCTCCGCATATACCTACATAATGTCGTTTAGTTATTTATTAATTAAAATGTCTAAACGTATGTACTAGTTATGAAGACAACGATTTATGTACCTAGTACACTGTCCGCTATATAAAGAGATTGATATGAAGTACTTAGCTTTATGGAATGTTTATGATATGAATGATAATGTTATCTGAAAACTAGTATAGGTAATGAATCATTAATCTAATGTCATATTTATGTTAATTTGTTTAATTTTTAATGTACTAATTCCTAATGTTAAGGTTTTTGTTTTTGATGCCGTTTGAACGATGATATAAATTTTGTATTTAAATTGGTATTACATTAAGATTCTTGCCAAACCAATGGCCAATATTTTTCGGCAATATTTTTTTCAAATTTACATCTTTAAGTACCCACTACTTAGTTTACTGTTCCATTATTCAATCTAAGGACAGTTAGGTACTTATAAACTTATACATTATACTAATACAAACCATTTCACACTCGCATCAGCAATTGATATCAACATAATGTACATCAAAATATAGTGACTGTCGATAAATAAAATCTGTACCTAATTAATACGTTGAGTACTCAGAATGTGTTCTACGTTTTAATTAAATATAATGAATAATTCGCACAGCTGTAGGGTATTCATTATTTGCCTATAGTCCATTAGGTACATACCGATAATTTTACTCGCAGAGGATAATAGAAAATAATAATTGATAGAACTTTCACACGCCATTATAGGTATAAATACCTAAACAATTAGTTACCTTTAATTATATAATTTATCTGATTTTACTACGATAAGATTTCTCAAATTACATAAGTCAGTTACGTAATATAATGTAATTAATTTACATAAGTACATACATTTTGATTCAAAACCTGTTTGGTCACGCATATCAACACCGTGCGTAGAAATAGTTTTGGGTATGTTACGTAAAGTAACGTTTCGTTTAGACTAGATTATACATATTTGCATACTGTAACTAGACTATACTCCTAAATAATATGCCACATTTATATTGGTATTCAAATAAACGGTAAATCATCAAAGCGACCTAATGACGTCTTTATACTCACATTTGATGAGTTTGAGATATTCTTAATAGAAAAGTTATAAATTTACGTCTTGATTTAATTCACATCGGTCGGTGGTGTAGGTAATGGACGACGGAATAAATGACTTTTCGATCGTGAGTATTCGTGAGTTTACCTTAGCCACAAATCACTCGCCATTTACCATCAAAACATGTGATATTACTATAAAATTAAACATTTAAGTATAATATTATTTATTTGGTAAAAGTTTCATTAATAATAGAAGTATACAAAATTAATCATATTCTGTCTATTCAGCCTCTTGATGATATCAGTGCAGTATATTGATTAAAAGAACGTAAATACACTTAACATAACAAATAAATTAACTTTCTTGCATATATATTATTTAACTTTGATATATAATCTTTGTTTCCACGTCAATAACGGTTTAGATTACAAATATTATGGTTTTATCAACTCATTCGCATGGCTGGAACTCTAAATATGCATGTTATATTGTTTTCCCTATTATTGAGATATTTTTCTATATGTAAACTAACCCAGCAATTTAAAATACATAAGTAAATAAAAAACATCTTTCATAATATATAAAAGACGAAATTAATGAAATGACTCGTATGATCGATGAATTTCTCTTTGGACCTTAATGAATTTCTTATTACCACATATCGCTTTCGTTTGGAATTCTCATCATGCTGTCTAAGTAGATATATTGCAATAGAAGCCTCAGTTAAAATATAATTTTACTAACACTCGTTTCAATCACCTATGGCCATTGACAAGTCCTGGTTCTAAAGGAACAATACTCTTAATCGAACCAGTTTCATCTATTTCTTCACTGACGCGTGCTGCGATTTCAAATGGGCTATCATTATATTTCACGAAAAATACTTCATGTTGAGATGGCTTGGGTGGAGGTAAGACCACTGGTTTTGGACTTTCAGGTTTCTTCACCAACACGTAAATAAGAGTCCTTTCTTCGATAGGTGCATTCTGCATTTGCTGCTGTAAACGAATCAGGTTCAATTTCGAGTCCTGTGATGGTATCTTTATGAACAGTATTTTGTAGTTCTTATTTACAGGAGAAGATGCTAAAAATGGCTTACTGGGTTCTTCTATCTCCGGAGGAGGCACATGGAAGTATATGTGTTTATGTATTATTGGAGTTACACCTGTATTCGAAAAGCTTGTTTTTACTTGATCTTTGAGGTTTTTTTGAGCAAATGCATTATTCAAATTACTGTTGTCAAAACTGTTGCCTGAAGTAGTGGAAGAAGTTGATGACGTTTGAATGAGATCAGAACTTAAATCAATATGAGTAGGCCCTGTTGTAAATTGAGAATAACCACTGATCGCACCGGTCGTTGATATTGGGTTAGGCACCATAGCATTGTTTACATTAGTACCGGAAGACGTTGAAGTTTGTCCGTAGCCTGAGTTAAAATTAGTATTACCTGATTTAGTTAAGCTCTGGGCGTATCCATTATTCAAGTTGACAGCTGATGCCTGACTGTAACCAGAATTGTATTGATTACTTACTGATGATAAAACAGTCTGAGTGTATCCACTGTTGGAATTAAAGGAAGTTACTGGAGTAAAGTTCTGCAGTCCGTTATTAACATTATATCCAACAGAGGAAGTCCTTGTTTGGCTATAAGCATTGTTCGAAGGTGCACTAGTTTGTATAGCTTGATTATACCCATTATTCAGAGGGGCACTGGTTTGAGGTTTCATAGCCGTATATCCACCACTATGAGAATTAGTTGCAGCTTCATTTGAAAAGCTACTCTTTAAATTATTTCCTCCAATTGGTGTAAAAGCCTGACCGTAAGTGTTCTGAAGTGCAGCAGAGCCAGATGGTGTGTATGTTTGTTGGTAGCCATTATTGTTATTACTGCTACCCGATGCTGTTAACGGTTGTTTGTAGCCAGAGTTTAGATTTAAGTCATATATAGGTGAGGCGTAACTGTTACTATAACCAGTCTCAACTGGCAAAATCAATGTACTGGCAGCAGGAAGCGAAGAAGTCTGAATGGAGCCAACGTTGGCACCACCACTGATAGATGATGACACTGCGTGTTGCAAGTTCATTTGGTCATTGTTGAATTTGTTAAGAGGCGTGAAAGGTTCTGTATATCCGCCATATCCATTACTTAAGTGACCCGTAACATAGTTCTGTGAACTCTGTGGATTTAAAAGTTCTCGTTGTACTCCAGCATAACCAGTATTTCCATAGGTTTGCACATGGTTATTATTTGCGGTCAATTGATGGACGTGTGCATTATTATTTTTAATATAATCGTTTCTAAAATGCACATTGTTCTTACTCACTTCTTCCTCGTTGTAACTATTATGCATATAATTGTTATTTGGTAAACTGAAAGCCAATTTAGGTGGATTGTATAAATATCCTGCGTCTGTCCACACCACAATGGCTGCTGTTGTAACCTAGAAAAATATTACAAAAATTATGAGATCGCGTAAGGCAATTATTGTTTCAGTAAATATACAAACATGAAACAAGCTTGTTTGGTAATCAGATTTCGGATAGCAATAATTAATTACAAAACACTAATTCTAATGATTCATAAACCTGTCTAGATCCTTTCATTACTTTTCGCCCTTGCCTTAAACGAACCACGTTACAGGATTCGAACAAATCCAGAAATAAAATAAAAATAAAAACAAACAAGCACTTTAAACGTAGCACTAACACATTTTGTTTTTCAAGCTATGTTCGATTGGTTTTTATATAAATTACAGAAACTGACCAGCAGAAGCCACATCTTTGTATTCCCGATCAAACTCGAAATGACGGCCAGGTGTCAGTTGACAACATTTATAAACACTTTCTCTGTTGTAAAATGTGCCTTACGTTTGCTAATTTTGTATAAATGATAAGTTTGGGCTCGATAAGACTTCCGGTGTTAATAAAGCGGCGGATTTAGTGTCAGCCATAGCGGAAAATTTGTATTAAGCGTTTTCCATATTGTTTCTACAGCCCTGACATGTAATGCTCATAATTAACTGGACAACGATAAGCATTAAGTACGGAAGTTTTGAATTATGTTTGTTATTTTCTTCTCTTCCTTGGGTACGAACTATAGAACTTCTTCTGGGTAAAGTATGATTATCAGAATTACCTAGATTCATACAGTAAATCAATACTGGAATTGCAAGTGTTCACAGTGTACCTAGGTATCTCCATTGAGCATTGGTCAATATACAAACGCTTCTAATTTGGCATGTAAATAATATGCAGTTGACATTTAGGCAAATTAGTAAACATAAATCTAAATTACGACAATAAATTGTAATACTGACTATCTATAAGTTTTACCTATGACTATTATAGAAATATAACGAATCTTAAGATGATGATTGACGAGCGACTACTACGGTGACTGCTCCTCAGTGCCCCGTTTGCTTCACTCTAACCAATGACCATAAGCACATGTGTGTTTGCTCCGTACTGACTACCATTTGTCTATTTTATTTTAGGCGCCGAGAGTGGCTGATTTTGATAGGACGAGAGGACTTAAGTACTCCAGCAGTGTACCGCTTATCGCTAGTACCGTATACGCGGCTGTACCCTTAATATAGTCCGAATTTGATATTCATTCGCAACACGGCCACCAAAAATATTTAAAATAGTAAGATTATCACAAATCAATGACATCAGAATCCAACCGTTAGATAGTGGAAAAGTTCAACGTGATAACCGAATAGTTACAAGGCGATTATCTAACTCTTAACCGCTATCTTATGTAAAAAATCTTATATCTAACTAAATACCTAGATGTAGGAGTCCTCATTCAAATCAGAACAATCCAAATCTTCACCTTGTGGAACCCTACGAATTCAACGCTATAAACTTGATAAACAGGACGTGGGACATGTGGCTAAATGGTAACCGGGTCAGCACATTGCAAGGTTAAGTAATAGTAACCATGTCAGTATTAGAATGGGTGACCATTCTTGAAGAGCACATTAAACCGTCGATCCCGCTTGCCACACGAACAACGAACATCTGTGGCAGCCGTTATGGGTGATTAGAGCCCTTAAAATCCAACAATTTGGTCAAAGTACAAACTTCGATAGGTATAGTTAGTTGGTTGTAGAAGACAAATGGCAACCGGTTCACAAACAATGTTCGTCAACCTATAAGCCGACTCCACTCCCTGTGTGTTGAGTAGGATGACTTACTGGTGGGGGACGGAATATACTTACGAGGATCGTGTATCACTAGGTTCTATCTTTATTAGGATTTTTACAAGGTTACCACATCGCCATCACTTTATATTGTGGTTAAATTGTAAGGCATAGGTAGGTACTATTCAGTTATCATGATGAAGACAAATATGTACGTTGAATTATTTTTTGTATGATTAACTCAATTTCTATTATCTAAGGTGCACCTGTTTATAAATTACTTTTGTTACGTCGCCGATTTCAATTTGCCTATCAACGTTCTTCTTGTTTATTCATGTAATAGATCCAAAACATTGAATTCGGTAACATCACAGAGAACAATTTTACCTTTATTTATATACTTCATTATCATTAACACATTTCGAATATTTATCTAATTTTGTAAAAAAATCTGATATGCAACCCATATTTCTTACAGTTTTATAAAAATACTGCCATTCAATCAAAAAACTGCTGTTGCATCTTCCGTACACCTTTTGTGTATTACCGCCTCAGTCGTACGAAAATATACTACAATTTAGCCACAATTGTCCCAGGGGAAACATGTCAAGTCAATCTTAGAAGAAGCATGTGTTATTTTCTGAAACGTCTGATATCCTTATTGGGTGAACCGAATTTAATGGTCTAGCAAATACGCTCTGTGCGTACTGCGTGTGATATGAGTATGAATTACATAGTATCGGGAGAAAATCGGGAATACAAGCCCAATAATATCTTGTGTTAGAAGAATAAAGACACGAGAATATAAATGTGTGAACAAAATATTTACAGATCGTAATAGGACACATGATTGGGCAACGCAGCTGCGGCATTAACATTTACAAAAGACTCTGTAATTGTGTCATAGTAGATATCACGATAGCATGTGCACAATTACAAAAACTTGATCTGCTGAGAACATACCAGGAATATTGGTAGGTTCTTAGATATTGGCATTCCAAGATCGACGGGGCTTAAACCATTTTATCTGTAAGCTGGGTGCACCTATTAGCTGCGTTTACACGTACAGGATCGCAACGAAGGATTTAACACGAGCCAGTCCAAAACCGTCATTCGTAACGAACGTGTAAATGTTAGCGACGCGCCGGGAACAACAGTTTGATCTGACGGTTGGCGCACGCGCATCGCATCACAGTTTTATTCACGCACAAGTAGGTATAAAAGATATTTTCGCGAAATGTCGGCTTGGGGCGCGGGGGCCATTGCACTGTTCTGGAAAATTATCTCATAATTCTTTTATCATTGGTATGTGTCCATATCTTCGACTATATTTCTTTTCCCATATTCGATGTCTTCTAGTGCTATCCAAACCGACTACGAACCTAGCCAACGCTACTACCACATACCGATATGTGAAGGATCTGTCGTTCCGAACTGCGGTCATAATTTAGTCGCAATATCTTTCGTTCGATCCGCAGCCCAAACTGACAGATCGAACCGGCACGGCCGATTGCAATGCGGTCCTGATGCGCGGTTTGAAACTGTAAGTGTAAACGGCGCTATTAACTGATGAACTAGGCTTTGTCACAGGCTTGATTTCAGGGCTGTGGATCAGACGGCAGTCACGCCCATAACAGAGGAGTTTTGCAGCGTTGGACCGTCTGTGATGATTATGATTGTAAAATTCTTGAAACTGCATTAATAGGGCCGAAATGCTCAATTTTATAGGATCTTCTCTCTCTTCAAGAACACAGAAGTGGTTACGTTGAACATTAACAGACATAAAGCACATTAAGATACATTATGATTATGAATAGGTACCGGACTCTATGCAGGTCCAAGGTCTATCCAAGATAAACGTAACAACTCTGCACCAACCCTTTAGACAAACACAATCCTGATTTTGATATAAATTATATCCGAACGAATTGTCCGTAAAATTGTTCCAATTGAGCGAATTTAGGCGGACCCAGACGCGGGGATGGAATGAGTCGATTCGTGTATACCGTTCGCGAACCTTCTGTATTGCTATAAAGCCTAACATTTTATCGTGATTAGCTATGTACGGATGGTATTAGATTCGTATTTTATTGCAACCTTACTTGTATTATATTGATGTACGAGGCATTGTGACAACATCAAGATTTTTGGAGTCCAAGCGAATCTCTCCTGCAAGCAAAGAACTTTTCTAAATAAAATAACATCTTTATGTCAACTAAAAGTGACGTATATTCATAATTTTGGCCAAATCTTACAATAAAATCGTAGTTACCTTCCTTCGTTTCAAAAGATTTCAAAAAGTTCTGCAGCGATTACGCTCAAATTGCGACAAGATATAAACAAAAATATTAACAACATTTAATTTTTTAAATGAATACCTATCGTAACTATTGTTTTCTTTTGTTACAGTTACTGAAAAGGAAATCCGTCTGTGGTATGTATTACGTCCGAAATCAGCTCATTATTATTTATTTTTAGACCTTTCGACAGCTACATTAGAGACCACGGGTTCGATTCCCGTTCAGTACAAATACTTGTATCCATGAATGCTTTTTTAAATTGCCCTTTGTGTTTGGATAGCGCTATGTACTATGTCTCAGACATATTTTCTTATTAGTTGCATTTTAATAGTACATTATGATAGAAGTGTGTAAAGTTGGTGATTACCACTGAGTCGCCATTGAAACCCGAGCCGTTAACCGTTAGCCGTGAGCCGAGGACGGTAATTATCAATACATACGTGTGTCATACTATGTTTTTCAACACTCTTGTGAATAAAATAATACTAAAATAGATCTTTACTCTTGCAGTTTTCAGGTAGTCAACTTCCCATAACGTTAATGACTTCACATCAATCACATCATATTTCGGACGTTGTACAACATAAATAATTTTCTTCATAATTAGTGCCTGTATGTACAGTTAATTAATCAATAAACTATAATTTCAGGTGACAACGAGTTGCGAAATTTTTTTTCGAAATAGCGGGATTAATTTTTTTTAATATTTTTTTTATTTGTCGTGGATTAAATGGTGAATTTCAAGTTTTGTTTATTAAACAAGTACAATTATCTATTTAAATACGAAGTTGCATGAAATGGGCAAGTAATAGGTTGGTATGTTAATTTATTTGTACTATCGAACTCGACCTTTTTTGTTTCGAACTTTTAAAAAAAATTTAGAACTCACTTGTATTTTATAGCCTTCAAAAAGTCACAGTTTGAAAACAGGTGTCATTATGTACCTAATTGCGGTGAAATTAGAGCCACTTTATGAGCAAGTGTTAAACATAATATTTTCATTTCACTTGCTCATAACGTGGCTCTAATCTCACCGAAATTAGGCATATAATGATACCTATTATCAAACTGTGGTTTTTTGATATTTAAAAAAAAGAGGATATTAGCAACCGAAATTATAGAAATTACTAATATTCTCTCTAACCCCACCAACTAGTAGTGGATTTACGTCGGTAGTGTAATGGCCAGGATTCGAACCCGGAACCTCTCGAATGTAAGGCCGCCTCCTTAACCACTAAGCTACAGACGCTTATTAAATCACGAATGGAATAAAGATTTTTTTTTAATTTTTAAAAGAAACCTCTTTCTTTTAGGCCGTGGCGCAAGTTCTTTTTATTATGCCCGCCAGTCCGACAGTACCAAAAAGTTCGTTTTTACTACTGAAGTTATGGTTATTTAATAATTAAAATATCTACAAATACTAGTTATGAAGAAAACGATTAATATACCTAGTACACCGCCAAATATATACACATATACTGTACAACGTCCGATATATGATGTGATTGATGTGAAGTCCTTAACATTATGGAATGCTTACTATCTGAAAACTGTAAGGGTAAATATCTTTTTAGCAATATATTATTCACAAGTGAAATGAATATCGTCATATGATACACGTGTGTATTGTTGATTTCCGTCTTCGGCTCTCTTTAGACTCTCGCTTAACGACTCGGGTCCCAATATCGCCTCAGCGGTAATTACCAACTTTAGACACTCCATGCCATAATCTACTAATACCGGCATCGGATACAACTACAACCGGTGGTTCCATAAAGAGAAACTTCCTCACGATACGTGCCCTATCGGGAAGCATTTTTGCTACAGATATTACCTTCTACATCAGGCCTCTTATTAATATTATTGTATACAATCTTATATGTTTATAACAATTGTCTTTCACTTTTAGGCACAAAGGATTTCTTAAGGACTGTCCGAACGGTCTACTCACCGAACAGGTATTTATAATAATTATTATAAATATACTCTAAAAATACGAATGATTCCTTTATGATAAAATCGTGATATTTTTTAGATATCCCTGTGCAGCACATTGTTGCTACAGATAGGTACAGATTAATTATAGTAGTCTACTACGAACAGTCCAGTGCTTACTGTAATAGTCCAATCCAGCACAACCTAGGACCTTTCTCTCACATAAACATAAGCCCAAACTATAGTGACCAGACTAACCAACGACTTATATTTTTCTCTTCGCCTAATGTTGAATATATCCATTTTGCAAGATCTTAGTGTTGTCCCCGGTTGCATCTCTTTGAGTCCGAAGTACGCTTACTTATTTTCCTCCTCTTGTTTTGGATTATAAAGCTTTATGAGACGACTGCCGTCTGATCTCCAAACCCCAAGGGGAAAGCCTGAGCCTTTTCCATCAGACAGCAGGTGTAAATCAAATAAAATAAAATAAGATTGGCGTACCTATGTCCCGAAGATTTTTGAACGCGAACCCGTCAATATTCACACTTTTTATATAAAGCCACATGGATTAAACAATCAAATTACCATTTCCAGGGATTCATCAAAATATACAAGCAGTTTTTCCCGCAAGGCGACCCGAGCAAGTTCGCTTCTCTAGTTTTCCGTGTTTTCGACGAAAACAATGTAAGTGATTTAACTGTCTTGTTTACGCTTCGGATGTTACTTCGAACTCACATTAAACAGTTGGATAGATCAGATCAGACGAAATATTATTTCCTATATAAATCTAGTTTCTAAAGCGAAGAGAACGTAATGAAATGGATATGTTTGTGGCCTACTTTCTTAAACATCAAAATATACGGCCCTTAATTAATATCCGTTAGGTAATTCAGTTTAATATTCATCAGATTATGACAAACAAAGTGATAATCTAGAAACTTCGTTCAAATGGTCATGTACACATGGCTGTTAAAAGTTGTGTGTCATTTTTGAGCCTCGTAACCTTTAACTGGTTAACCGTGGGTTTTAAAAAAGGGATGTTCTGATATTTTCGAGGAACATGGCTCTGGCTTTGTACCGTTCATTTCATTATTACTTAATTATTACTTTACGTCTATTACGAACAGGCGGCAGACTGTATTGATAGGTACATAAAACTAAGAAATGAATCTTAGCTAGCATTTATTTATACCGCCTCTTGTATATTTGAAAATTTCATTATTGCCGCATATCTTCTATGTTTGAATGAAGTACGACGGTTAAATTGTCGATATATGTCTTAAAAACGCAAGTGAGTATTTGCATAAAGAAAATACGAACTTTTAAGATAATGTGAGTTTCAAAGTGAGTAATTTGGCTACTTTAGGTATTTGGTAACTAATATGTTAAATGTTACATACTAATATTTGCGCTCTTATTCTTATTCTAATATTAGAAATATTATATTTCAACAGAACCGTAAAACTATGGTTCGTGAAGTACTGATGACTTACTGATGAAGTATTGAAAATTTTAGATATTCCAAAATTATAAATTATAAGTATGATATGATATGATATATATACTTATTTAGAAAATTGGTGAGACATATCGTAAACGAACATTTATTTTATGCACATCTAATAATAGTAGTCTATGCAACTGTTGCATAATAAGGGTTCTTTAAATACGAGTATGAGTTTTATTCATCATTTCATCATCATTTCAGCCGAAAGACGTCCACTGCTGGACAAAGGCCTCCCCCAAGGATTTCCATAGTGACCGGTCCTGCGCCTTCCGCATCCATGCCCTTCCCGCGACCTTCACCAGGTCGTCGGTCCACCGTGTGGGAGGCCTGCCTACACTGCGTCTTCCGGCGCGTGGTCGCCACTCGAGAACTCTCTTGCCCCAACGGCCATCTGTTCTACGAGCTATGTGCCCCGCCCACTGCCACTTAAGTTTGGCGATGCTGTGTGCTATGTCGGTTACTTTAGTTCTCCTGCGGATCTCCTCATTTCTGATTCGATCACGCAGGGAAACTCCGAGCATAGCACGCTCCATCGCCCTTTGGGTGACCTTGAGCCTTCTTATGAGGCCCATAGTAAGGGACCAAGTCTCAGTTCCGTAGGTCATCGCTGGCAACACACACTGATCGTAAACTTTAGTCTTGAGACACTGCGGTATTTTGGACGAGAAGATATTACGAAGCTTCCCGAACGCTGCCCAGCCGAGTTGGATTCGACGATTGACCTCTTTCTCAAAGTTGGACCTGCCTAACTGGACTGTCTGTCCCAGGTAAACATATTCGTCGACAACTTCGAGTATAGAGTCTCCAACCTTTAAAGAAGAAGTGGGTGCGACATGGACATTTGACATAATTTTCGTCTTGTCCATGTTCATTTTGAGGCCCACTTGTTGGGAGGCTCTACTGAGGTCTTCGAGCATTGTGCTTAGGTCTTCCAAGGTCTCAGCCATGACTACGATATCGTCAGCGAATCGAAGGTGAGTGATGTACTCGCCGTTGATATTTATGCCGAGTCTTCTCCAGTCCAGGAGCTTGAAAACATCTTCCAGGCCGGCGGTGAACAGTTTCGGAGATATAACGTCTCCCTGTCTCACCCCTCCCTGCAACTGGATAGGTTTTGAGCTTTGATCCTGGAGGCGGACTGACATGGTGGCGTTTTCGTACAAACACTTCAGCGCTTCGATATATCGATAGTCAATTTGGCACCGTTGGAGAGACTGTAGCACAGCCCAGGTCTCGTACGAATCGAAGGCTTTCTCATAGTCCACAAACGCCAAGCAGAGTGGCTGATTATACTCCTCAGTCTTCTGTATAATCTGTCGCAGCGTATGTATGTGGTCTATGGTGCTAAAGCCTTTTCGGAAACCGGTTTGTTCGGGAGGCTGGAAGTCGTCGAACCTGCGAGCGAGACGATTCGTAATGACTCTCGAAAACAACTTGTAGACATGGCTCAGAAGCGAGATGGGTCTATAATTCTTCAACAAGGTTTTATCACCTTTTTTGAAGAAGAGTACCACCACACTTCTGTGCCATGCCTTAGGCGTTCGTCCCTCGAGTATGACGGAATCAAACAGCTTCTGAAGAGCTTTAAGTATCGGTGTTCCACCAGCTTTTAGAAGCTCAGCCGTGATCCCATCATCACCCGGTGCCTTATTGTTCTTTAGCTGTTTGAGAGCCATTCTAATCTCGTACAGGCTGACGTCCGGGATATCCTCGGTATAGTGTCGGGTCAATCTGGCTCTTGGGTCTTTGGCCAGATTATTAACAGATTGCCGTACACTCGTGTATAATTGTCCGTAGAACTTCTCGACCTCTTCCAACAGCTCCGGCTTTGACGAAATAATTCTGCCATCCTCCGCCTTCAGCTTATTCAGTTGGCTTTGACCAACAGACAGATCCCTTGCGAAAACCTTTGAGCCTTTGTTGCTCTCAATCGCCTCCTTAATACGAGTCGTATTAAATTGGCGTAGGTCGCGAGTCAAGGACTTGGAGATCTGTCTGTTTAAACACCGATACTGAGTAGCATCTTCAGAGGACTGCAGAACCAAATTTCGTCTTTGTTCCATGAGTTTGTTGGTGAGGTCCGAAATCTTTTTGGTTCCTTTTGAACGACGGGCTTTGAAGATCTTAGACCCAGTCGTTTGGACAATTTCCACAAATCTGTCATTGTAATCTTCCACATTTTCGCAATCTCCCAGGCATTCGAAGCGATTCTGCAACTCGAGCTGAAAGTGCTCAGGGTTCTGGAACTGGATAGGTGCTGGTCGGAGCGTAGACTTCATCAGTCGACATCTTTCGAGCTTTGTTCTAAGATTCAATGTGCCTCTTACCATCCGGTGATCGCTTCCTGTTTTTACTGAATTGATCACGGAGACATCATTGAATATGTGCCTCTTCGTCGACAAGATGAAATCAATCTCATTTTTTGTGACACCGTTAGGGTGTAGCCATGTCCACTTACGCTGTTCCGGCTTTCTGAAGAAGGAGTTCATCATAAAAAGGCCCTCCTTCTCCATGAAGCCGGCCAGCAGATGGCCACGTGCATTCCTCTTTCCATATCCAAATTGCCCCACTTTCAGCTCATTGTCGCTTCGTTTGCCCAGTTTCGCGTTAAAGTCCCCCATCACAACGGTATAGTGTGTTCGGGAGCTATGCATGGCTTTAGAGATATCCTCATACATAGTCTCCACCTCGTCGTCGGGGTGTTTCGAGGTCGGTGCGTGTACCTGTATGACCTTCAGCGAATACCGTTTGGTGATTCTGAGTATAAGGTACGCTACCCTCGTCGAAACACTCTCGATCTGGACCACGTTGTTGACAAGGGACCTGTGGACGATAAACCCGACACCACCCTGGGACAGTATGTCGCCCTCCCGGAAATAGAGCAGGTTACCGGATTTGAGGATCATGGTGTCCTGCCCCTCTCTCCGGACTTCACACAATCCTACGATATCCCACCGTAACCTGCTCAATTCTTCCTCGAGTTCAGCGAGCTTCTCGTCGGTTCACAGTGTGAGCGTGTTGTACGTTGCCAGGGCCAAAGGTCGTCGGGGTTGGTAGCCTGGCATCTGCCGGGGATTCTTCGCACCTCTTGCCCCGCCGTTACCATGGCCGCTACCATAGCCAGGAATAGAAGGGCCGCCGGGGACTAGGGGCCGTTTCTTGTGTTTCCTCATCATGGGGGGTTATGCCGTAATCGCCACGCTTGGCAGGCGGGTTGGCGATCGCAGTTTGGTGGCTAGTACGCGGAAAGATGCTGCTGCCCATCCTCCGGTATTTGAATCCCTTAGTCGCCTCTTACGACACCCACGGGAGGAGATGGGGTGGTGCTATTCTAGGGCCACACCACAGGCCTATTTATATTAATTTTTTTATTATATTATATTAATTATTTCATGATATTAGATAAATTAAGTAGTGTTTGAAACTGCACATAATTAGGTATTAGAACACTCGTGTGATACTTTAAAAATTGCTTTCGGCTCATCTTTTTAACTCACACTCGTATTTTAAGAACCCTTATTATGCAACAGTTTCATAAACTACTCAAATATACCTTTCAGGATGGGTCCATCGAATTCGAAGAGTTCATTCGAGCTTTGTCGGTGACGTCACGAGGAAACCTGGATGAAAAACTGCATTGTGAGTAGTACTAGATATATTTTAGACCACATAACAGAGAAGACGTGAATATATTGCGGGTTTATCCATCATCCCTCATTAACTATATCGACAAACTATGCATTTATTCTGCCGCTTACAACATGAGCAATCTCATTCCGTACGAGTACGATTAAGAATTAGTTATACAAGTCAGTTCACACTAGTTATTTTGCTTAACCGTCTAGCAGGATGAAATAGTAAATTTATGTAGGTTTATTGGTGTGTATAAATTACAGGGGCCTTCAGGCTTTACGATGTAGACAACGATGGGTACATCACACGGGATGAAATGTACAACATCGTCGACGCAATCTATCAGATGGTGGTAAGTACCATTGTTCTTCCTAAGGGTGCATTTAGACAGGCAATACATATACCACGATGGTGTCAATATATTATTTGGATAATTTTATCCGTGCACATATATTATTATCATAGTGACTGTCGTACCCAGTGGCGTAACTATAGGGTGGCAGGGCTGGAAAAATGCCACGGGCCCCCGACCCAAGGGGGCCACGAGCTCAGAAATAACCTAACATTTTTAACAAAATTTTGTACCTAAGTCACAGAATAGATAATAGTACTAGCGTACCTAAGTACTTAAAATCAATCAAACACAACTAAAGACCATATAGAAATTCAAACTAATCAATAAAATGTCAACACATTCAAAACAAAAAAAAATCGAATTTCATTGATTGCTTCATTTTTTGTCGCGGTACATTGGTAACGCGGGCGAGCTAGTGACGGTCGGGGAATTCCTCCATTTTGTAGCTCGACAAATAGGCTAGGAGCCAGTGACACTGAAAGTCTTGTCATTACAGATTTAAAAAAAATTATGTAAATCGACAGTGAACAAATATATCAATAAAATCAACTTGGTTTTTGTTTTGTTGAACCTGCAAATGGATGTAAAATAAAGTTAATCGTGAAAGTTAAATTTCAACAAGTCTGGTTCAAGATAATATTTAAGTGGGAACGAAAAACGAAAGAGAAAGGGGGAGACTCGAGAAAAACAATTAAATGTTACCTAAAATTTTTGAGTATTGTTGAGTTATTAGGAAAATACGATCCGATTTTACAAGAATTGTTAAGTAAACCAAAGCGACAGATAATAAAAAATGATAATAAAAAAGAAATATCTGAATCCAGCCAGGGAAATGCTCAGTTTTCGGTCCACATTCAGAGATGAAACAAAAAAGTCTTCATTCATAAGAGAACTTGCTGTTTTATTACTAATGAAGAATCATTTTATGTCGTGCAGCTTTCCAGTAATATGTACTGCATTAATGTCATTTGTTACCATTCCTGTGATTACATAGAACGGTTATTTTCGAAACTAAAATTAATAAAAACCTATTTAAAAAACTCTACGGCACAAGACAGGCGTCGTAACTAGGCTATTCTATCTATTGAAAATTCTATGGTTCGATCTTTAAACCTTGATGAGATACTTTTGCGGAACAGAAAGCTCGGATAAAAGAATTTAATTGATAAAAAAATATTATTAAAAGTAAATTGTTATTGCATAATAAATGTTTGTATAAACCTAAGCTTTTGAAAATAAAACTTATTAGATATTCAACTAAAATGCACACAATATTATTATCAGTTTTGGGTAACTACTAACATCAGTGGTTTATTAAAATTAAATTCTAACGTGACTATTTTCTACTAGGACGCTGGAGGGCCGCATCCAAAAAAATTGCCACGGGCCTCAGATGGTATAGTTACGCCACTGGTCGTACCTAATAATGTTAGGTATAGACGAGCGCCTTAGAATTGTTATGAAATGAGTGTAAGATGCAACTATTTACTTGTATGTTTTATTTCTCAACTAATTTTCTTTACTTTATATCATTGCAACATCCAAAAAAATGATTAGGTAATACCTTTTTTTATACTACTGAGGTGGCAGACAAGCGCACGGCCCACCTGATGGAAAGTACCTAGTTACCGTAGCCTATGGACGTGTGCAACACCAAGGGAGTCACACTCGTGCTGCCGACCCTGTAAACGCAGAGAGTTTGTGCCGTCAATGGAGAAGGCAAAGCAGGAATAGCCTTTGGTCTTCCCACTGACAGCACAAAAACTCTCCAGTGAGCTCTAGCTACCCTACTCACCGCCGGGAACACAACACGAGGTTATTATGGCTGCGGAATTTTGTAGGACGGAGGTACTTCACCTGTCGGACTGCTCAATCGGACGGAAATACCTTCTACCTATTATTGCAACTGTAGATTTCTGTGCTTTAAGTTATTTTTGAAAATCATAATTCTTCGTTGTATAGTTTTTTAAGGTCTTCGACACTGAAGATCCGAGATGGCGTGCGGTTTTAGTCGTTTCGAATCCGACATAACATTACCGAGCAACCAAGGGGATTTTCACACGAAAAAATACTTCTTACATTGTATTTTAAAGAATCATTAACGTAATTTATTATTTGTTTTTCCAGGGCCAAACACCCCAGCCTGAGGACGATAACACTCCTCAAAAGCGCGTCGACAAGATCTTCGACCAGATGGATAAAAATCACGACGACCGTCTTACCCTTGAGGAGTTCCGTGAGGGCAGCAAGGCAGACCCACGCATTGTTCAGGCACTTTCGCTTGGTGGTGATTAATCCACAGTCATCCTCTCGCCGGACTTCACATTTACTTAGAGAGCTAATATACCCCGTCGCTTGTGTTTGACGAGAATTTATATATCCTGATGAAGTAATTTTAAATTGTTCCAAATTTGAGTCGTGTGTGCATTTCGAATTTTGTTCAGTGTAATCTACGCTTTAGTTCTTAATTTTTATCGTATATGTTACTTTAGGATTGTTAATTTAAATTTACTGATGCAATAATGTTTGTTGATTTTCAGTTAGAGACAGGTCACTGCTCAAGTTAGTCTTGTTTAAATTGTCGACACAGCGACGGATAATTATAATATATTAATGTATATTTCATGTAATATTTGCCAATATGAACACCGGGCCAAGAGCGAGGTTTGATTTATGGTTAAAACCAGTTTTAACAAAAAATATTGTACCTAACTACATTTTATATTTAGTTATAAAAAGTAACGTGATTTACAGTTCTTTCTTTATTATAAAGTATTGTAACAATAACATTAATTTTTAACCTGATTGTGTCAAAATTGTTATAACTAAATTGATTCCACCTGCTTGTTCAAATATATTATTGGCTATGTAGATAAACGATGACTGATGTAACAGACTTGAATCAGTGATCGTTATGGCTGTAACAAAATGTGATTTTCCTTGTCGTTACGATTTAGTACGTAAATGTTATGGATGCCAGCAGTAGTGGCACTATGCTAATAATATGTTTTCTCAAGTAAGATTTCATTGCAGAAAGGAAGCAATGGCCGTTTTGTGCGATGTTTAGACTTGAAAATTTAAATTCTAGTGGGAAATCCACTGAAGATGATACGTGGTTCAAATAAAAGAAACTGGGTCGTTTAACTTAACAACAAAGTAATGGAGGCAGCTGGTGAACGAAGCTTCCACCAATATTCGTTTTAGAACCATTCAACTGCGATTATGTTGAAATTAACTTACTTAGGTACATAAACAGAGGTGCATGAAGTTGTTCTGGACCTAAATTTAAGAGTTATAGGTATCTATGTATGTATAATTATTGTTGTTGTTGTAAATATTATTTCTGACATTGGTCTAATATTAATACATACTTACAAGTAAGTGTTTACTTGCGTAAGTTGTACTTATATACCTAGTTATTGTGTAATTTGTAAATTAACCTCGACATCCACTTCGTGTTGGCAAATTAATGCACTTTCTGAAGTAAATGATAAATACCAATATTCAGCTACCGCTACAGTTAACAGATACTTTGAGACAGATTTAAGTCAATCCGCGCGAGAGAATGATTGGAGACAGCTCTGCTGTATAAGTCAAACAATTTTTTTTATCAAGCCATATATAGTTTTTCGAAATTAACATGACTAAAGAATAATTGGAATATTCATAAAGTCATAAATAAGTCAAAATGAAAGCTTGAAAAAAGCCATAACGGAAAATGAAAGCACCCACTTAGACACAATAGCGGTCGCGCACATTGCGCCCTGCAGGGCCCTGTTTGCTAGCATTGTGCTAGCAGTTTTTGGTACCTACTATATGTAGATACATTTTATCGAGACATAAAGTTATCACTTTACTGTTGTTGTTGATAAATTGTTAGTTTTTTAAGTGTTGCGCCCCACTAACTTTATAATTGCATTTTATGACAATATAATAACATTTTTGGCGGTCATGCGTTTTGGGTTTTATTGCCCCATGGTTAGTTGATATTAAATTTCTTATAAAATTGTACGCAGTTGTGGCAAAGCCAAATATAAATTGTGTCATTAATGTCAAAAATACTTCTGTGCATCCACCGTTTTCGGAAATTACATCGAAGACGAGATGCAACAGTTTTAAACATTGAGAACTGTAATTTAAAAAATATTTCAAATAACTTGTAATAATCACCCGTTCAATGTACTATGTATTATTTCAAACGTGTAGGAAAAGAGATAAAAATGGAAATGGATCAGAGTGAAATAATGTATTCTGTAATAAGCACGGTTAATATAAAAAATAAAATACATGACTCAAAAAGTAAATTAAGTAAATGATGATTGTTGATACAACTGCGACGCGTTTAAACTTTTGGCGATATTTATCAAAAGACAAATAAATAAGTGTATTAAATTGTGTACTATGTTCAAGACAAGTTATACATGTATGATGTATTAGAGCAGTAGTAAGTGACGTAGTTTGTGTAATACTTTTTAACTTCAAAGTTATAGCACGATCGTCACGTACGCAGCGGCCGTTGGGGCCCGCCGGTGGTGCGGAGGGCCGCGGTGCCCCGGTGGCCCTGTTGCGTCTTTCTCGACAGCACTACTCTTAATATATATTGTCATTGCCAAATATCTACATCTCGCTCCATCCTTCTTCGCGTATTCTGAAAATATATATTTTGGAAGATTTTTGGATATTTCCGTTTAGCGATTCTCAACTTAATGTAGTTGTTAAGAGTCTATATACTTATCGTGTAAGGAACTTAACTACAGCTTTATACAAAACTTAATATTTATCTTTTGCTTATAAAGTAAACTAAATTTCTTACGATACATGTAATGTATTTCTATACATTTAATGATGAGAAATTATGCGATTTATACATATAATATTTACTATCCTAATCTTTCCGCTATTTTGCGACATCATTGTCAGTTCGAAGCAATAAGTAAGTTTATTGTAGTAGTCTTTGATTACATGCACGTCTAGATTCTTAGTTTTTTCTTCTTAAATAATACAATTATGGCGATTGAGTTCAGTCAGTATCAATTCCCAGTGCCGTAATTAAAATAAAAATGTGCCCTAATTATAACGATAAAATAACGTGCTGAGACAGAAAAAGGAATCAAGTTGAATAACAACCAACAACAACAACGACCGACGTTAAACTTCGTTAGTAGCTGGTTATCAAAAACCAGTTTCGAAAGTAGATAAGCCAAATGAACCAATTTCGACTTTATAATAACGATACTGTTATATTATTAAAAATGAAAATTATATTTTATCCTTCACTTCTAAAAAGTATGGTTCAAATATATTAGAAAATTATATAGGTACCTACACTGAAAATCCAGAGTTTCACTAAAGTGAGGTCCATACAACTTCTCATTCTTACACTTGCACGACAAGGCAAGTGGACATTAGCACGAAATATCAAACGCGTTAAGATTATATATTAAGATTTATAGATGGTGCATTATTAATAGATAATGTTGTATGCCTCAAAATCAAATGTAGTGATACTTTTGTAATGAACATGTACCAAAAATACAAATGCCCTACCTACATTTGCGAATCAGAATCTAGACATGTGTGTAATCGAAGTTAGTAGTTCTGAATTGCGTGTCAATTTATGTCTTTCAATGGTGTTTGTAGGCTTTAAGATGCGTTTGTAATGAACTAGAGTAGGGAATTCGTCGCGGGCTGTGCATTTTGTATAGAGTTAAGTACCGGATTCATAAAGTACGATTGTTGGAAATGTTCTATTACTGCGCTTTTTGTGATATTTTTATCAGTGAATTTGTTTATTCTATTCTCAATAATAGCTCATTTGTATTTGCAAACAGCGCATAGACATTCAAGAAAATACCTAGAAATTTAGAGGTAGACATTTTAGGAAATGTTCATTTTAGAAGTATATGAATACCTAGTTCAGGAAATGGAAATTACAAGAAATACTCAGACATTCCCATCCAAACGGACATTCCAGTCAAAAGATCAGATATTAAAAAATCTGCACTGTCCGGTACCACTAATACGAATTCTCAGATTTAAGAAACGGCAGTACCTAATTTTTATGAGTTTGCTACCAACATTCGAAAAAACAGTCGTTAATGAAAAGCATCCTGAAGGGAGTTATGTTGAAAAAGGGGAAAAAAGTTTGGTTTGTCTAAGAGAGCATCACCTATCATTTACTACGGTGTAGTGAACCCTCTCTATTGACCTTTCTCTTTTGCCTACTCTTAATTCCTCCCTTACCTCCTTACTTTCTTTAGGGCCAGTGACACCTCCAGAGCTGCAGTCTTTTTGTAGGCGTTTTGTTCTTCTACGGCTATAATAAGTAACATTATTCTTGTATAATGAACACTTATACTTATTAGAGGCACTATACAAAATAATAACTCACTAAAATTGGTCTAAGTACCTTTGATCTTTCTTTTTTAATAAACTTGTGTGCTATGTAGATTGTAGTTGTTCTTTCCACAGCCCTTTTCATTTTCGCTTCAATATTGCAGATTGATGCGCTTACATAGCTTTTCTGAATATTCGCACTAACCAATATACTTATAAGGACTGTGTTTACTAACGGATACTTCGACCTATCTCTCGAATAAAGATATTTCTACAAAATCTCTACTACAAGACAGCCGCAACGAATTGAAGTTTATATTTACTACACAAAACGTGCAGTAACTTTTTCTTTACCTTCTAGAAAAATGACTCTTTTACATGAACATCTTAAGCATTATTAAATGTGGATACTATTAACGACAAAAAATTTAAAACAGGGATTCATAATTTTAAACCTTCACGTGCCGCGGTATCCGTTTTTCCCGTCAACATTATTGCATAAAGGGTGTTATTAAATTCATAGTCACATGTAACTTTACTCTACGCATAGGTCGATCTGTCCTTTTTTCTCAATCTGATTTTAATGTCTATATGCTGCATCGCTGAAGTTAAAATAAATAGTATTAGTTAATCTCACATACCTATGAAATAAAGATTATTACTTAGAACTTAGCATTTTTCTGTAGTTGTTTATGGTTACAAATGTACCTTACCTACCTATTTTTGTAGCATGGAATTTCAGAATGTATACCTTATTCATGTGTGGCTTTTAAAGAATTGCCAAGTTAGATTCAAAATATTTAATAACTAAACTGGATTGTTGATGTGAATATTATTTAAGCAATGGATTACATAAGAAATCTTTACCTACCTATCTACATAATGACTTCTATAATTACTTAGGTACTACTAGGTATACTAGACTGACTGTACGGAAAATACAGCGCATTTACATGGCGGACCATCCATTAGTGGTCTTTCGGGTACGTATTTAAGAAAGACCGCTAATGGATGGTCAGTTATTTTTACTGCTCTATATGTATCAAGGCTAATTAAGAAACTTATTTATTTAGTTTCTGCATCCCGCTCCTTGAATTTTATAAATTGTTGAGATGTTTGTTCTAAACAGCTTGTCTAGTATCTAGTAATACATAGAAGTCAATGTACCTATCTACCATATTTAGGTACCACGGATAAAGGCTACTTGATGACATTATGTTTGAAGTTCATTCATTCATTTATCTATTATTTATCTACCTACCGATACTAGTTGAATATCTATTAATCCTGATTCAGTTACGACTAGAACTTGTTTTGTTATACACCTACCTATATTTTCATATTAAAATATGTAACCAACGAGCCTAAAGTAGAATTTCTTGTGCCTGGTTAAAGAGAGAAATACAACCTAAATAAAAGTACCTAGGCGTTTTAGATCATTATTCTATGATGAAGGAGCTTAGGTACAGATTTTTGTACCCAAACACCTGATATACCGTAAATTTTCAAAAAAATGTAAGTATCAGTTGTAACCTATTCTTCATATTTACTTATATGGACTAAATCGGACATTAGGTAACTATATAATATTTTTCATAGAACTTACTGTTAGACCATATAGATATAGCTACTTAATTAATCCAGAGCGATTGTTTATTTTAATAACACTAACTCCCGCGTTATGTTTGTTACAATATACCTAATAATTTCCTTAAACTTCTGTGTAATTCGTTTTTATCTAACTTGCCAGCGTGTTCCTTTGCGGTTGATAATGGTGGCGGATATACTTACATACGAAATTTATTTTTTGAAAATTAAGGGTGTAAGCGATTGCCAGTTAAGTTAATTATAATTATATAATATCTACATATAAACGAATAAACGAAGAAACTACCTAAATCACCTTTGCATACTTAGTAATTATCAAGATTGGTCAGTTAATAACTATAAATAAATATTTACACCAACCTTTAGTTTTGGCTACCATTCCTTCTTTGGGTCACCACAACAACTACTCACAGCAATACTCCTGAACTGGAACAAGTGTAGAGCGGTAACTGTCCCGTATAGTGTTATAAATTATAATATCGTTTTTTCTTTAGCCATTCGATGTCGCTTGGACCCTTTAGCATTGATATGAAAATTCTATTCCTTCGCCGCCACCCATTTAACACCACCTTTTTCTTAATAATTATGTCTGCATTCTCTTTCTATGTAAATAGTATGTAATATCTACTTTATTATTCGCCTACTTTCTTAGATATTATTGTAATATTCACTTTTAATATTAATAATGATTAATAATAAACAAGGTTGAAATTGATTCATTGTTTTATTTACTGTACCTAGGGATTCACTTACCTACCTCGCAATTGTAAAAATATCTACTTACCTACATATCATAAGGTGATTTCTATTACACCTGATAAAAAGAAAAAGAGAGGCTCTGACCCCGAGAGAAATATATTTAATATCGCCAACTAGCATAATGAGCTGTTCAATTAATCGCCTAGCCTCTTTACTAAACGGCGCCGTTCAATTAACGACCTCTATATACATGAATAGCGTTTGTAACCGTGTTTGTAACAACATTTAATAATCTGGCTGGCTAATGCTTAGGCCATTAACATTCGTAGTTTTTTTTTTATAACTGTGCAGAATCGTATTGTGAACCTGTTTGATTGAATGGTTTGGAAAGTAGGTAGGTAGGTACTGAAACGTCCACGACCCACGTCATTTGCCTAGCTGCTTGAAATGAAATAAATGGCTCAATATCATTCAGATAATTAATTGAACAGTGCTATTTAGGTAGTTAACGGACTAGGCTGTTAATTGAACCGCTGATTAGGCTAGTTGGCTGCGACATACATACTTCGTAGGTACAGACAACAGATGGTACTTATCGCTCAGAAGGATCAAATCTCTCTAACAAACATGGTGAGTAATATTTTTTTAATACCTACTTAGTTGGCTGACAAGCACGCGGCCCATCTGATAAAAAGTAGAAGGGAACTCCATGAAATCTCACTTTTACATTCAAAGCCAACCTTTTCAAAACCTTTTCAACAATAAAGCTATCTGTAGCGCTATTTAAGTAATTACTAAAATGAGTACCTGGACAAAAAATGACTGAATTTTTTTCCACTTTAGAATGTAACTTTAGTGGGTTTATCTACATGAGGTAGAAGTAATTTAAAGGAACGTCCACGCGGTGTACCTTGGGCAACGGACTATCAATCGATCAATCTATTAGCCCACTGCAGTCCACTGCTGGACATAGGCCTCTCCCAATGTGCGCCATTTCGTACGATCCTCCGCCTTCCGCATCCAGTCCGTCCCAGCCACCTTTTTCAGGTCATCGGTCCATCTAGCCAGGGGGCGCCCTACCCTTCGTTTGCCTTCTCGCGGTCTCCACTCTAGGACTCGTCTGCTCCAACGAACATCGGTCCTTTGACAGACGTGGCCAACCCATTGCCACATTCAGCTTGCTTATTCTGCGAGCTATGTCGGTAACTTTGGTTCTTTGTCGGATGACCTCGTTCCGAATTCTATCCTTCAGAGAAACTCCAAGCATAGCTCGCTCCATAGCCCGCTGCGCGACTTTTAGTTTATGGACTAGTACTACCGTTAGTGTCCACATTTCGGCACCGTAAGTCATAACAGGTAGGACGCACTGGTCAAAGACCTATGTTTTCAGGCATTGCGGTAGGGGGGAAGAGAAGACTCGACGTAGTTTGTGAAATGCTGCCCAGCCCAGCCGGATTCTTCTGGCTAGTTCTTGCTCGAAGTTGTTTTTACCAAGCTGGATAACCTGGCCCAGGTATACATATTTTTGGACAACTTCGAGCGTCGCCCCATCGATGGCAATCGGTCTCGGTGCAACATGTTCGTTGAACATGATCTTGGTTTTATCCAAGTTTACACTGAGGCCGACGCGTCGAGAAGCTCCATCTAGGCTATGCAGCATCTCACCCAGTTGTTCCAGCGACTCCGCAACAACGACGATGTCATCGGCGAACCGAAGGTGTGAGATGTACTCACCGTTTATGTTAATACCCCGCCCAGTCCAATCCAGAGTCTTGAAGACGTCCTTCAAAGCATTGGTGAATAGTTTCGGGAATATAACATCCCCCTGCCTGACTCCACGCTGGAGGCTAATAGGTTTCGTCTTCTGGTCTTGGAGCTGGACAGACATTGTGGCAGTGTCATATAGGCACCTCAGCACCTCGATGTATCGCCAATCGACACGACACCGCTGTAGGGCATCCAGAACTGCCCAGGTTTCGATGGAGTCGAAGGCTTTTTGTAGTCCACAAACGCCATAAACAGCGGCTGATTGAATTCTTGAGTTTTTTCAACCATCTGCCGAACAGTATGGATGTGGTCCACGGTTCTATAGCCTTTTCGAAACCCGTCTTGCTCCGGTGGCTGGAACTCGTCGAGTTTACCCGCGAGGCGATTTTTGACGACCCTCGAAAACAACTTGTAGACGTGGCTCCGGAGTGAGATGGGCCTATAGTTCTTCAGCAAGGTCTTGTCGCCTTTTTTTAAAGAACAGTATCACCGCACTCCCGTTCCACGCCCTAGGTGTTAGACGCTGTTGGATGACGGAATTAAAAAGACTTGCAAGCTCTTTTAGGATACGAACTCCCCCAGCCATCAGGAGCTCAGTAGTAATTACGTCATCACCAGGGCACCTGTTGTTCTTCAGTTGCCTGAGAGCCGCCTCTATCTCGCACTGCTCGGCATCGGGTATCTCCTCAGTGTAGTGGCGCGTAAGCGAGGCTCTGTGGTCTTCATCACTGTGTCCCGTCGGTTTACTCATCTGTGATGCATACAGCTGTCCATAGAATTTCTCGATCTCTTCGAGTATCCCGAACTTTGAGGCAATCATTTTGCCATCCACAGTTCTAAGTCCTCTTTCTCATGAGTTCGAGAGTCTCAGGAGAGAGCTTGGACTCTTGCTGTTTGCGTTTTCCGGGAAACACCTTTCGAGACACTTCCTGTAATGATTTGACCACTGTGTCGGTTTTCTCATCAATGCCGCTAGTGGTTTCCAGCATTGCGAAGCGATTTTGAAGTTCTAGATGGAACTTTTCGGACCCTAGAGATACTTAGAGCGGCGTAGATCGGAGAGTAGACCGTATCATCAGCCTTAATGTTGATATTTAGAGAGCCTCGGATAAGTCTGTGATCGCTTCCGGTATTAAACCCGTTGATCACAGAGACGTCACTGAATGTGTGCCTACTGTCCGTTATGATAAAGTCTATCTCGTTCCTTATCAAAGAATCCCGGCGTTGCCAAGTCCACTTCCTGTGGGGCTTCTTCTTAAAGAAGCTATTCATTAAGAAGAGCCCCTGTGATTCGAGGAAGTTGACTAGCATTTACCCTCTGTGATTTCTGCGCCCCACTCCATAAGGTTCGATTCTCGTCTCGCCACGTTCTTGTACTCCCACTTTGGCATTGAAGTCCCCCATAACAACGTTGTAAGTGGCCTTGGCGGTGTGATTTATTGCCTTGGCAATATCTTCATATACGGCCTCGGCAGTTTCGTCGGCGTAACGCGAGGTGGGCGCATATACCTGTATCACCTTCAGCGAACAACTGTTCGTGATTTTTAGGATCAGGTACGCTACCCGGTTCGACACACTGCCGACTTCAACAACGCTGCCAATGAGGTCCTTTTTAACCAGAAAACCGACACCTCCCTGGGAGAGCAGATCACCTTCTCTGAAGTAGAACAGGTCGCCTGAATCAAGGGTTATCGTGTCCATCGTGTAACGCACATGGCGAGAGAATTGCCTTATTGGGGCATGTAACCCAGGCGTGCCATTGTAGACGGATAGGTAGGGGAGAGTGGGTAACAGTGGATCACGGGTCACAGTGGATTATTTGCTATAATTCTTACGTGTGATGCTTTATGCACACAAGCAAACGCGTGGCTACTGCTCGTCGATACCCCCCTCTCACGCGCTATTTTGCCGCCCAGCTCGCCGAGCGGAATCACGATATTGTTACACGCAGGCCAGTAGGTAAGTACGAAAAAATTTTTTACGTAATTTAGAAATTTGTCGTATTCCCAACCCTTTAATAAATATTAATGACAGTTGTATGTTTTGAACTTGTTATTTGTTAAATCGGTTGTGGGTAATGTAATTTTGGCTTAGGTATAAGTAGTTATTTTTTGAATATTTTTTTTCTGTCGTAACGTCCTATGGGGCACAGTGAATAGTTTTCATTTGGGTCACAGTGGACTGTGATCCAGTGTGACCCATGTGGAAATTACATAAATATCATGAAATTAAAATGGTTTTGTACTTCTACGTAGGTAACGATGCCTCGCAATCGGGTACGAAAAGCCAGTATCGGTCTTCACACTGAAGAACAGATGAGTAACGCCTTAAAACTTATATCTAATGGCTGAATAATAAGATGGCTAAATCGACTGCTATTCCATATACAAAGTTATATCGATACTATGTCAAGAGAACGAAAAACCCTGATCCTGCAAAACCAATGAGGCTAACACCTAATTATACAGTTCATAAGATATTTACTGACGTAGAAGAAAAGGAGATAGTTGATTTTACTCTTAAGTGCAGTCAAATGTTCTATGGACTTACTATGACAGACGTTCGCAATTTGATTAATGAAGTACCACTGTTGAATAACAAAAAGTGGCATGAAACTAAACTAGCAGGTATCAAATATCTATATATAATCTTAGAAATAGAGATAACAGATTATCATTGCGAACTCCCGAGGGCTGCAGCTTGAGTCGAACGACATCTTTCAACCGCCACAATGTTGGTTTATTCTTCGATAACTTAGAAAATGTTACGTCTCGGCAACCTGTCTTTGGTAATGGAACCAGAGTATTTAACGTAGATGAAAGGAATACCATGACAGTGCAAAAAAGTGCTAAAGTGCTAGCAGCCAAAGGACAAAGACAGTTTTTAAAGGTTACAAGCGCAGAACGAGGGACGTTAACAACTATTTGTTACATATTTAGTGCTTTAGGGAATGCTCTACCGCCCGTCATGACATTCCCAAGGGTGCACTTTAAACAACACATGATTATAATGAAAATGTTTGTTAATGATTACTGAAGAAGTAAATATAATTTAATTGAATAGAAAAGAGAGCTTTATGGAAAATAAAGGCGAAAAACGCTTGCTTCTTTAACAAAATTTTGATAAGTTTAGGTCTCTTTATACCAGCATAATTTGTAAGACTTTTGTAATTTTTTATAATACTGTGATAGCACGCTGTCTTAGAATATAAATAAATAAATAATTATGTAGAAAATTAGTATTTTATTGAAGTTTTTTTTTAATAATTCCAGTGTACCCCAAGCGATTCACTGTGACCCTTGAAAAGATCCACAGTGACCCATCCACGGGTCACAGTGGATCATTTTCCATTTTTTTTAAAACTTGTTATAACTTGTAAGTTTTTGCCGTTTTTACCAATAATTGCACTTGTTTTTGTAGATTACGGACGTATCTTCTAGTTAATTATCATAGATTAATTATTAAGGCATAATCTTGGGATTTCTGGAGATTAAAAAAAAAGTGATCCACTGTTACCCACCCTCCCCTACCTACCCCCGCTAGCCAGCAGGACACGAAAAAAAGGACAAGTAATTTAATTATGGACTCTCTCTTTATTATCTGATGGACCTTTGAGATTAAATGCTTTATTTTGTCTAATTTAATTTTAAAGATTAGATTTCAGGAATTTCCTATCATTTAATGTAGCTTGTTTGTTAGAGAGATTTCTCCTCCTCCTTCATCCTTATAAATGACACCATCGATTGATGTCATAAAAATACAGGTGTTACTATTTTGTTAGATATGCGAGTTTTCGAAAATATTTGAATGCAGTTTTGTTTCTTTTTAAAAAGAAGAGAATTCACTATCTCAAATATTTAAAGTACCTACTTTCTCTCCAGGTTAGGTCAAAATCTTTCCCCCTGTATAGCATGCACTAAAGCTTCCTCCGTTTAGCAGTAGGTTGATTTTACCGGCAGTTTTGGGCACATTTTAAATGCAAGTGAGGTCGAACGGCGTTACAAGACAGAATAGATTTACGGATTGCCAGATTTTCCTCGCCGCACTCTTCGAACTCGCCAATCTTAACTTTTAAGTTTTTTTATAATGGTATCTTTTCGGAATCGAAATTGTGTTTGGAATATGTTAGGAGTGGATTGGTCAGTGGTACATAATAGTTGGGGTTCGAACCCGCAAACAACCAAAGACTTGACCTTGCCTCTTCATCATCCGACCGCCAATTTCGGCTGCTTCCAATGTTTGCACGTCGGAACACGGGATCCGTTTGTATGGGCCGGTAATGCCCCACCCCCAGAGGAAAGACTGCGACAGAACCTGGCTACGGACCAGGTTCTGCCGCAGTCTTTGGTAGATGATCCGTCTAGCAGAAGAGGTTGACTTGGGCCCCGGATACTTATTACCATACTTCCAACCCAGTGGATATCAGATTATAGGACTTTTTTTGTATCTGTAATACATACTTCCAGTGCGAAACCGACTGGGCCACTAGTATAGTGGAGAAAGTCATGTCGGCATCTTGTATAATCAGCGTCAGAAATATCTTGACTACAAACTCTCTAAATGCTCTTAAAACTCTCGTATTAAATTGAAAATGTATTATTGTCCGAACAGACAGGATGCTGACTGCACCAGGCGATACGGCGATGGGTCGGCGAAATGGTTATCAGTAAGTAGGTAATATGTCGAGCGCTTGAATAAAATATATATTCTGGAATTACTCTTTATTTATTGACTGATTTGCAATAATATTACATTATATATAAATTTGAACAATACAAATATTTTCACACATTTTATAGGCACACTGCATATAGCAGCTGACAGCTTTGCCAAATATTTAAACGATAGCCTTCAACAAACTAAAGGAACAAAATTGAAACCAATTCACACAGATCAAATTTGAACAATAAGTATTTCAATAAAAATTACAAATACAATTAAATATGCATAAGAATAAATATATGAAAATACATGTAGACATGATAATTATCAAAAAATAGTCGAACTATGTAATACACCCTTTGCCGTGTCCCTAAGGTCTCCTTTAATTTTCAGTCAAGATATAAGACGATAAAATTATTAGCAGGCCATTCAATTACAATTGCATATATGTGATAAAGATTTACATAGTTCCTTTGTGCAATTTTCTGCCAAAAATATATCCTATTCTATTTTTTATTTCATAAGCATGAAAGACAGCTGCTGCCGATAAATACTTTGTAGCATCTATACCTTATTCGGTTAGGTAATTGACTAAAGGTAAACAATCTTGTAACAAATTTTAATAAAATCACTTAGGTACTATGGTTCAATTTCCATTTTTAGTATTTAAAATGAGTGTCTAAACAGAATAATATTTAAAAAACTGAGTTTTTAAATCACTTAAGTTACACTTAATTAAGATTGTTTGCGTTTAGTGATGTATACCTATCTAACCGCATGGAGTATAGATCTAATAAGTGTAACATTGTTGCGTTGCAGATGCCGCGTTAAATATGAAGAGATTAAGATTGAACTGCATTTATTTACTAAAACGACGGAAAAATATGAAGATATTATACCCAATTATATTGATAATATGCTAAAATGAGTAAAAGATAATGTTAAAAGGCCTAGGCAGCAGTGGCCAATTTACCAGCAGAGCATACCTAGCTGAATATACCTAGAGTGCTAAATTTTAGGGGTGGTCAATTTGGAGTTACCATTTTTTATAGCTCATAGAACCAAACAGAACTTTTAGATCCACAAACAATTCAACATAATTAAATGTTTCATCGCTTGCTGGTAAATTATTCTGGGGTGCTTGATTCGGAACCTCCACGCGGTGCACCCTAGGCAATTAAGACGGCAGCACCTCTCTCCAGGGGGAGACACTGTCGTCTACGGCAAATTCCGGCCAGGTTCGCTCGGAGGTTTTCAAAGTGTCCCTCTGACTAGGCGAGGGTACAGTGGAGAACAGGTAAGGGGCGGGATGGTTCTCCGAGCGCAGGGCTGAGGTGGCAGGTGCGGCCGACTTTCACCCCAGCAAAAGCAAGCATTCCCCTTACCCGAGTAAGATGGGGCCATCTAAAAACAGGGTGTGAGAGAAGTGCCTTAGTGGGTAAATAACGTTATATTTCGATACCCCGAAAAAGGTACACTATTCTACAATTTACATCTTAGCCCTGACACAAATTGTAGCTGGAGGTCGGTAGTAGCGCTAAATTTGAACTAAGCTTAAGCGCGTTATTATCGGTCGATAATACCGCACACTTTATTTCGATATCTGCGTTCAGTAATTATACTGATCAATCAGCAGCTTCGCTCGCTGTATCTGTTCCTGTTCTCGTTCATGTTCATGTGACCCATGGCCACATTTTTATTTTAAAACCTTCCGTGGAACTAAAGGAACATACGAAACAAAAGTTAGCAAAATTGGTCGAGCCGTTCTCGAGTTTTGGTCTTAGCAATATTATTTTTTTATGTATAAGAAGATTAGGACAAGGTTATTACGACACTCTGCTGCGATAATAACGGTGCACGCATTTGTTTGAAGGAATAGGGACGCAATATCGCAATGGCGCGTACGGTATTATCGACCGAAAATAGCGCGCCTGTGTGTTTGAGACTTTAGCCTATGATCAATTTCATCTGGCGGTAAATGTTAAAATCCGCCACCGCCCACACGCTAGAAGGTAACTAATTATAAGCGATTTGTCTTAATTTATGTGGATAATGCTAATAATTTACATGCCGAACTCAAAATTATTAGATAAATTTTAGAATTCTAATTCAAACATCAAATATTTAACACTCGTGCGGCGTTACATAAGCTCCGTATAAACTCGATGAAGGTTCAGATTGAAACGGAACTCATGTACCTACGTATCACAGAAAAAGAATAACTTGTGCATTGTAAGATAAGACAAGATAGTGGTAACTATATAGTTATACCTAATAGATATAATATGATACATAGGCTTTCCTCGCGGGAATTCAATATCATTAGATGGAATAATATCATAACTTTTTTACGGTTTGATGAATTCATACTCTGCAAGCAGTAACGACGTTTTTTTTTTAAACCGATTGCTCATAATTGAGATTACTTGATCACTTCTTGATTCAAATAAATGTACGCTAATGAATGAGTATTAAATTTTAGAAAACAAATAACACAATCTAGTAATGGAGTTTAGAAATGAATTTCGACTTTAAAACGGCAGAAAATTAGGTTTTAGTTTATAAGATTTATAAATTTTAGCTGCCTTTTAAATTAAGAGTTTGTCAAATGATCTCTTTTCAGATCCAAACCTCGCAGGCCTAGACATACGCTCCTGACCGTAAGGCCTACGTAACAATTGTCACCGACAACAAGCTTCATCAGCCATTCTATTAAGTGCCTAGGCTGGTAATTAAATGGCGCAACTCAATTAACGGCCTGAATGATATTTAGCCGTAACGTTTATTACAACATTTAATAACCTGGCTGGTTAATGCTTAGGCCATTTCTAAGATGGGGCGGGGCACCACTTCACCATACATATGCTCACGCCTGTAAATCCCCGAGTGGGTAGGCAGAGGTGTATTGACAGAAAATTAGTGATAGGTTTATTGAGATAGCTGCGCAATCCGACTTGAAACCGAAACTCCCACAATAGCCTTCGTGGTTATTTTTTTAAATACCATGCAGAGAAAAGTTTTTTTATAGCTGTTTAATTAAATGGCTAGGCAAATAATTAAACGTCATCGATCCAAGCCATTTGCCTAGACGTTTAATTAAATGGCTGAACATCATTCAGGCCCCTAAGTGAACGGCGCCGTTTAGTAAAGAGCCTAGGCAGTTAATTAAATGGCTCATTAAGCTAGTTGGCTGCGACATATACATACGAAAAGTGCCCGTTATTTTAAAGGCCTAACTAAGAGTTATATTGGATATGAGCTAGGCAATACAACCTTTAGGTGAACAAAACCTTCATGATTAGGTTGGCTTAATCTCACATTTATAGAAAGATATCCTTGCATTAATAATCTTATATTACAACTCAGTAGAATATTTCGTTGTAAATACATAATAGGTATGCGAGGCACTCTTTTATGACTACAAGTTCATTAATTATTTGTGCAGGTGTAATATACCTAAAATGTTGTGGGTGCGAGCCACCCATAGACACTCATTAAAATAAAGAATATTTCTTTTATTTTTCTTTAAAAAATATGCATATTGTATTGTTGATTAAACTGTATTTATTTCCTTTAATAAACTAACATTTGATGCAAATTTTTATATAGATTAGATTTACTGCCAAACGACTCGCAACGTATCAATATTATATTATGTAATCAAATAGTTAAATACTAGTGTCTTTTTTCAGCATAGCACACTAGATTACACATCAACAATTTCATGTTTAATTTTCATAGATTCGCTGGTCGGTACAATATACAGGCCACTAAATATCATGAATGCTTTTCTTAATAATTCATGAAAACTAGTAATGCCTATATATAATGGTTGTTTTCTTTAGTTACGTTTCGCTTACAGTTAACCATCAAGGCGGGGTGAAGTCATATAGACGAGCTCAACATAAAAACTTTATGATTTATAAACTTTTCTACAAATATGTTTGAGCACGGTGACATATATCACAACCGGGAAGGTATGGTCACGGTGAAATGGAACGACGTTGAGTCGTGATGGAGGTTATCATAATGGAGGTTTTACCATTATACCTACCCTGGGTCGGTCGAGGTGCGAGGATATGTCTAAGACAATCTCACCTCTGACAACTCACGACCCAAAGGCGGGGTGCGTTTTAGTCTCCCCTCCGGCTCCGTTAATAATAAAACAGTGAAATTCGTAACGTAAACGTACAGAAAGAAGCGGAGCATTGCGATTGATTAACAGTAGGCAGGCGGCCAATCACAATGCTTCGTTATCTCGATACATTTACGTTTCAAATTTAAATATTATTGGTGCTAGGTGCACTGTAGCGACAAGCCTACTTTTGTGATACAATTTGTGATTCTGCACATTATATCTTGCACAGTTGACGACCACTGACAGCAACACACCACACTTGACTTGCACATGGCAGCAATTCAGTCAAATGTAGCGCAGGATCCGACGGATCCGACACACTGCTATGGATTGACCGCGCTTCCACAAGCGACACTCCTCCCATTTTTCATCAGTGTGAGCTGACCCGCGCCCGTCTACTGAATCACGTACCGTGGCAAGACCCCTTGACCTGACCTCCAGGTTGGACCTGGCGTTGACTTAAAGTAAACGGGTTTCAACTGTGCATTTTATTGGACTTTAGCATATCCGACGGTGGTGAGATAAGCGTCCATAGGGTGCGGCAACCGCTTTCTATCAGGACCTTGATTCTGCTATTATTTTTTTCATAGCAAAACCACTGCCGTATTTTGATACTGTAACAAATGCTATTTAACGTTAGACTTTACGATGATACCATTAAAGTCTATAATTAAATGACAATCTTGTAGAGTGAATGAAAAATGTTATAAACTCTTTCTCATTTCATTTTGGACCTTAAAAATTCTAGAATTAAGTCTAAAATTTAATGAACATTTATGCAATATCAGCGGTATGACGGTGGTGTTGTTATGTCATAAAATAAGCAGAATACGGCATATAAAAAAACCGTGAATTTTACATCACGCGTATTATTACTGAATTTTTGATCTATACAACTTTTTTATACCCAAATATTCAATTACATTTTAATGTGTTAGTCACCCCTATTCTTAACTACACACATCATTATTTTTAGTAATAAAAGGGTAAGACTACATACAATAATGCGAATCTATGAACTTTTAATGTACACACGACCAAGGAAATAAGTATACACCTTTACATACACCCCCACATGTGAAGGTGCACCTATACCTATTTACTTTGCCGTGTGTATGTGCACTGTTATTGTTAGCCTTTGTAGAGCCACGGTTACCGCGCAACATCAACTGACCAGAGCTTATCTGTTACTTATACCTCTAATGCATTTCAAAAATGTTATTGCAGAATGAAGGCTACTATTTTAAGTTCATATATTTGAATAATACCTTGACATTAACTTAATGAAATCATAAAATATAATCATAGATATGCATAGCCAAAGAAATAGCTGTGCAGGTTTACATGATTATTTGTTGGTGGGCCTGCACAACAGGTATCTCTTTGACAAGGCGTAGTATCTAAATTATATACATCTGGCTTACGTACTTTACTCATTTCTAGAACAAGGTTTTTATCCACCTGTTGGTTAGACAACGAACGTAACATAATTGACCACAAAAATAATCTTTTTTTTAATGTGACCTGTAACAAGACCAATCTTGTGCTATGTGAGCGCCTGGATCGTGCAAATAATAGTGAGTTAATGCAGAGGAGATAATTTACACAAAATCGCGCAAAATAATTCATACGATTTGCACAATGGACTTGCGTGCGCCCGCATGTGGCAGCGATAAGGCAGAAAGACTTCAATTTTCTCTCAAAAGCCCGAATTTTTTTAAACTAAACTTGAATATTTAACAAACATAAAATATGAAGCTTAAAATATTAAAACTAACTTTTGTGTATACCACTAGACTGAAAACTGAAAAACTTTTTGTATCTGTCCGACAGAATACATTACGAAAAGGCGAACTATGACATGATAGTATAATGCGTGTGCAGATAGATGTAAAAATTAATTATCAAATTTATCTAGTGCCTGCATCCCGCACAGGAATTGGGTAGGGCCGTGACACAATATTATAGTTCTAAACAGCGTGTCTAGTAGGTATACATAGAAGGTCATTAGGAAAACCAAGGTAAATGAGTATTTCCTTCTGGGGAATGTCATCATTTGACAGTCAATTTTGTTCAGTTTACAATCAATAGTTTCGATATATAAATACAACATCACCTCAATTACTTTTTATTTTATACAATGAAACCAAACATCTAACGGCAACATTCTCTACCATTATTTAAATTATATCATAATAAACAAGCAGAACCCTTCCCCACGAAATATCGTAAACTAATATCAGGTCAGTTAAATTTAACATAAAATATTTTTTATCATTGTAACATATAGTAATTTATCATTAATTTACGAAAAAAAAATTTTTTATAAGCTTACTACAGTTCGCCATCTTAGCTCTACGTCAAAGCAATATACACAACAAATATAACACAAATTATTTAGTTAAATAATAAAATAAATTAATTTATTTATAAATAATCAAATACTTAACTTTATTTTTGAGACACCATCACAGTTAACACTGAAGTGATTTATACAGATCTGCATAGATTATTTTCAACTAATTTTTATATTATGTTATTCCGAAATAGTGTCCCAATTATATCTAAAACTATAACAGGAAGGTATTATTTCGATGTTGCGCGTTTTAACTTTTTACATTTTATGCTGGACATTGCCTAATAAGCTCCGAGTCGAAGTAAGCAATTGTGACAGTAATATCGTCCCTGAACATTCGACTCACATCGGGCGACAGACTAAGTAGATGCGCCAATCGAGAGTGATCGATCCCGTACTCAGTACCACCTATTGCGTGCCTTATCAAATGGGTAGCGGCATTCCTGTCCGTAGGCTTACTTTTCAAACTCTGTTTCCTGTGCACCAAAAGTTCATTTAAATCTCCCAACTGTATATTTTTCTTTGGCAATTTTAGCGGATTGAAGAAAACCTTCCCTTTCATATGCTGACCGACCAGCTTGACAGCTTGTAAAGGTGTTATCATGTCCCAAAGTCCATCGGAGGCTAAAATTAAAAAGCTATCTTTCGGAGATATTCTGTGATAGAACACTTCAGGTTTTGCCGATAAGTAAGGAGGCGTATGGTAGTTAGCTGGTATAGCTTTTTGGCCGATAAACGGCACAGCAAGTTTACTCAAAAGTTCTGTTGTCCATTTGTATCTATAGTCACCCAAACTGCGGAGAGGAGCCAACTCACCGAGAAGCCTGTCCCTTCGTATTACAGTTTTTTTCTCTTGTTCGGGATGTTCGTTCCATATTCTCTTCAATTCTTCAAAGTTTTCAGAATTATGTTCTTTGGTTATCTTTTTAGCTATCCATTCGTTGTCTTCTGTCAAAGTACCTATTACCGCGTTACAATCACCTACGTTGGCAACATGAAGATGAGGTCCATCTACATGGCAAACACAGGCCACTGCGCCAGACATAGCCACCGATAATGTCTTTGGGTGGATGATACTTTCCTTTTCATATGCATCTATAACTTCTCTAGATAAATCACTATCTAGTTTTAAAATAGCTTTTTCTAAAGCAAGCGCAACCTCATTGGCACCGATAGGATTTTTCTCCAATTCCTTTAAATACTCTTGAAAACTAATTTCATATTTGGGTTTTAGGTCATCGACAATATCTGCCTGGAATAAACAGGATACAATTTGTTAGGGTGAATAAAGAGAACATGTAGTATCGATAGATGAGGTCGAAGCTAACGTTACCTGCGAGCGGTGCACGTGCTTAACAGGGATGAGGCTCCGGCGCACGCTCTCACAGGATGGAGAAGTTAGACGGCAGTCGTTCTCGTAAAAGCACTTTCCAAATTCATATTTAAACATTTTTTGAATCAGTCTATATAAGAATTATATTAGTAACAATGTACTACCCAAGTGTTAGTATTAAAATTGAAGATATATATAATAAAAAAATTAAAATAATAAAGCTAAAGGAAGGCGAAGCTAAAATAAATGGATACAATCAATAAAATAAGTTAAAATTAAAAAACAATGAAATATGAACCAGTTTAGAGGTCCCCTTCTTACCTTATCGTTAAAGGATTCCAACAGACTAGATTTAGCACCATCTTTTATATACGATTTGAGAGTATCGAGCGGGAGCAGGGCAGCTGCTATATAGGTTAGAAGTCGCTTCGATATTACTTGTGCACAGGCAGGCCCTCCGTGACCATCATAAACACCCATGAGCATACCTGGTCACATTAATTTTTTTATGCATATAAAAAATTACAATATTTATAAAACAAATAAAACTATCAAACATAACAAACTAATGAAAGTGCCAGCTAGGTTTTAGTCCCAACAAGTACATTTTTCCAAAATTCAATAATAAGTTATATTTCCGCATCTTCCTAATTCTGGCAGTATTATCCTAATACTATTCTAGTAATTCTAGTGTTAATCCCAGTCGCATTTTGGAGTCTGGGGTTCGTTTTACTAGTCTAACTGCAGACATGGTTGAAATTCGATATTTTCCATCAAGTGACTGCCATCTGATCTACATCCACAACCCAAAGGTGATATCAAAGCATAGCAGCTAGACTAGTTGTTAAAATGGAGTAGCCACCTAGACAATAAATTGGAAAAGGCCGGGATTACTTTCTGGCAGTGCAGAAGAATGATTGGCAAAAAATTGGGGGCTAGCGCCGAAAAAGGCTTTACGAAACAGTGATCCGCCCCATGATAGCGTATGGTGCTATCGTCTGGTGGCTAAGGACCGAAAACAGCACAATATCGGCTAAACTACAACGGACCCAAAGACTAGCCTGCATGGCAACCACTGGATGCATGAAATCTACCCCACCGCGGTAATGGAAGCCATGCTCGGACTTCCAGCCTTGGATCTGTTTATACGCCAAGAAGCAACTGCTGCGGCTATACGCCTAAGAGCACCAATCTATGGACCGAGAGAAACACACGACAAACCTCACTGCTCACAGATCTCACAAAGGAGATACCTATGATAGGTGCAGTAAACGATCGTGTACCCAAACAACTCTTTTTCGACAAAAAGTACACGATCCAGCTCCATGAAGAACACCGCTGTGAGGCTTTATGATCAACAAAATTACGCAGGACCTCAATATAACCATTTTAACACCGCTGGGGACCCATAACACAGTATTTCAAGCTGAATGTATGGGAATCACCCTGGCAGCTTTAGCGATAATGGCCAGGAGAATGGAAGGCCACTCGATACGCATACTTTCAGACAGCATGGCCGTGCTGCAAGCTTTAAACAGCCACACTATAAACTCAGGACTAATACTGGAAAGCCATCTTAAATTAACCAAATAGGCCACTTCAACATCATAACCTTGCAATGGATCAAGGGCCACAGCGGCTGACATGGTCGCAATAGGACCTGAGCCCATACAACCAGTCCCTTTCATTCCTTCCATTCACTACCGCTGTGCTACAGAGGCTGTTGCGTGAATACCCCCATCATCATCATCATCATCTACATTTAGACTTATCCTGATTGCATTCGAGGCGAAGACTTCTTCGGAGCTCAGTGTCCACCTTCTGGTTCTTCCTCTTCCACTTCGCACGATCTTGGGCGACCATGGTAGTAAGACCACTTGCACGCATGTCACCCTCCCCGACGTCAAGCCAGTACTTCTTGAGCCTATCCTTTCTACCGGGACCCGGCGGGGGCATCATTGCTAGGCATTTGTTAACCACGTTACCTGGCTGCTGCAGGATGTGGCCGCACTACCGAAGGCGACGCTCTTGCATTTTATCTGCGATGTTACAGACATGAAGGCTGCCACGGATACGAGAGTTCCTCACGCGATTTTTACGCGTGACATACACCGTAAATTCCCACGTATATGATTAAAAAAACGTGTGGTAAATAAAATTATATAATATTGAAATAAATCCAATAGGTACCTTTAGTCATTTTACATAATGCTTCACTTCTGGTGTCCTCAATGGGATGGTTTGAGGCCAGCTGATTACAGTCATAGGATTTAACAGATCCTGCTGTAAACTCTTTGTTGAATTCATTTTTACGCAAAATTGATGTAACCTGAAAAAAGGTAAAAATCCTTAACAAAATCGAAAATCTACACATTACAGCTACTCCTAATCAGGACAGGATACAATAGTTAAGAAATGGTGGACGGCATAGAAACAATGGGACGACAACATAATGCAACAAGTTCATTGGTACAGTCGGCAAATGAGATAACTGCACACCTTTTTATAAAAAGTTGTATGAAAAGGAGAATATAGGCACAGATGTATATGACAGCCTCCGTCGTCCGTGTAGTAGTGGTAGTGAAAGCGGCCGCTCCGCAGGAGGCGCGGGCTCGTTCCCTGCTCAGTGTAAATATTTGTATACATGAATGTGGATATTTGTATACATGAATGTGGGTATTTGCATTGGTCTGATTGTGCCTAGGAGAGCATGTTAAGCCATCAGTCTCGGTTGCCACATGAACATCTATGGCAGCCGTTATGGGTAATTGGAGCCCTCAAAATTCAAAATCTGGACTAACTGCAATGCTTTGGGTTGTGGAGGTCGGATGGCAGTCACTTTTTCGAAAATGTCGAAGTTCAGCCAAATCTGAAGTTAGACTGGTAAAAGCAGACCCCAGACTTAAAGTTGAAAGCTTCGGATTCGACTTGGATAAATGCTAGGATGAAGAAAGAAAAGGATGTATCTATGTTGCAGATCCTACACTTAGCTTCTTGAGTTTTTGGCAGCTAATGAAATACAAGTATGAAGCCTTATTCGCACAGGAACTTTTTTAAAGTCCATTAAATATAATTTAAAAAAGTTTTCCAAATAGAACAAATACATTTCTGTAAGTTCATACTGCAGCTCTTTTAAAATGCAATGTTTTTTTATCAAGCAGTGCATTTTGCATGCTTGTCTTTGGCGTAAGATAGTAATATATAGTTATCACAATGTCCCTATACTGTAAGCTGTACTGTGAGTGAGGTATGTGACGGTACATGGCGAGAAGAAGATATTGAAAATGTGCAGGTAGATGTTGAACCTACTACCTCACCGACTTGAAGATGGCGGGCCTGTACCGCTGAGCCAATCAGCCTGTGACCATAGCCGCGGTAACCTGGTCGAAACTACAAGCATTCAAAGGTATGTAAGTACCTATACCATGATCGCATTATTTCCCCTTCTCTTTATTATAATATCATGGAATGCAAAAATCTAAGAGTTAGTAATATTTAAAAATAGAGACGATGAGGATGGTCAACAACAACCCACCTGCTTATTTCTCATTTGTTTCTGAAAATACATACCAATAGTTTCACTAATGTATCTTTCACTTTGTACTGATATTATAAATGTGAAAGTTTGTGGAGATGTTTGGATTTTTGTTTCTTAATCACTCTCTAATGGCTGAGTAGATCTGGCTGATATTTGGTACAGAGCTAGAGTAAAGTCTGGAATAACACATGGGCTTTTGTCCCAGATAGACATACCCTTGAAACTGGGGATTCGAATCTCATAATTGCGAAAACGGATCGAAATTCTACACAGACAAAGCTGTGAGCATCAGCTAGCTCATCATATAATAAATGACGTGCTTACCTCTTGTGGTGAAGGGAGAGACGTAACACCATCTTTAAGAGACTGGCCTGGTTTTGGTGAAGTCCGAAAATAACGATAACAACTTGACTTAAAACATAGTTTCTGATTTAGAAACGTATGATTTTTATAAATAGCACTTAATATTTTGCTTTTACAGTTAACGTTGACATTTAAACATGTACTATACAAAATTATTTTTATATTTAAACAATTCATATTGAATGCAGCGATGGACTGTTACTATCGAGCATCACGAACTTCTTAGGTTTTAGAAACTGATTTTATTTTTTAATTAGGAAGGATAAAACATAAAGTGCTAAAATTAAATTTAGATCACAATAATGTACAGAAGAAAATCACTGTGAACTGATCTACTACTATAAAATTTATCTAATCACAAAATAATCTAATACTCTCTACGTCAGGTCCATTTCTTGTAATGATTTATAAACACTTAATTTAGACTTGAATTTCTTCTTTCATTTTAAGTCAGTTATCCCAGTGCAAATCTTTGTAGTTCGTAACCTATAACAGCAAAAAATACAGAAATAGCAAATAGACCGAAATAAATAAAGATTCCTTGACAGTCAGTTCTTGACATTTCTCATTTGAATAAATTTCGTTCAAGAATTTTATTCATGCTATAAACTTTCAAGTTCCGAGCACTATCTATTGAGTTACTCTATGGTTCTTTACAAAATGTTGGCTCATGTTGGATTAAAAATCATTGGATCCTCGCACTTTGTATATTTTTGGCTGATGATTTTTAAATATTCATTAAATTAAAGTCTAAGATCCCAAGCGGTGCGATCGCACCGCGAGTCTATTGTTTACCTATTGTGTCTATTATTTACTCACTTGACAGGTAATCAATTAAATACATGACATGGAAGTTATGAGGTAACCTTATTATTTCAAAGATACAAACATGTAAAACTATTTTGAAGCACGTATTGGGCACTTTTATATTTATAGAGCGAAACATCATGTTAGAACGTCCACAAAATATCATTTAATTTTACATAATTTCATTATCGTATACAATTGTACATATAGTTTAGCCATTTTGCTATTTCTAAGAATTCTTTTCCGTTTTTTATAGCCGTTTTTTAGATTGTTATGTTGACTTAAAAATATACTTATCTCTCTCTTTAATGGAGATAAGTATATTTGAATGTTTCATAGTTTGAAAAGTAGTGTTAGTAATTTCAAAGCTCCCAAACTAATTTGAACTGCTGAATAAAATACCAAATAAATTCGCAAACAATTGTTTTACTTATTTTAATAAAAGATATTTTAATAAATAAATATAATTTTTTTCGCTCTAAGAATAGACACCAAGGAAAAAAGAGAACGCATGCGCAATGCGCATGTCGAATTCGTCATTCATCGTTCGTTCGCTTTGGCCGACATCACAGAACGGTCTTTTTTCGTGGATTATAAATACCTACTAAAGTTTATAATACAAAATGCCCAACCAAGTGTTAACTATAGACCCACAAAACGAATTAAAATTTAAAGGTAAGTATTCCATCTGCTTATTAGGTAGAGGCTACAAACCACCGCATTAAAACTTGAGTAGCATACATAGGTCGTGAGCTAGCTCCTGACAAATGGAGTTTCTATTTCCAGATATCGGCGTTTTGTCAGGGTGCGGTTTTTTGTGTTTTTCTTGATAAAGATTCCAAATAATTCGTTCAAGAATATTATTTAACGATTGTGAGTCAATCTCTGAAAGCAACGAATACTCAAAATATGATTTAGGCAGGTACGAAATAACATTGATGCATAAGTATATTGATAGAGAGACAGTAAACTAACCAGATGTGAGAACCACGTCCCACAGTTATGTTGTTTTTGCGGTGATAGCAAATTTTTCGTTACATACAATACATATAAATTGTTAAAAATGAGTATTTTTCTATTTTAACATATTTATAACAATGTGTTCTACAATACAATACTAATGATGTACTACCAATGAAGTTATTATGGAGACAAAGTCGTAAAATATAATGTTGGCATAGTTTCAAAACACACATAATTTTAATGCAAGCTACATATTTATTTTTTCAATGTATTACTAATATACAAATTAAAAGGAAATTTGATGTTTCACCTATTCATGAATGTTTATAGACTGCCTACTTGAATCAGTAGGCAGTCTATAAACATTCATTCATAATAAAGTGATAAAATATTAATATACCCTTCTATTATGGAACAACAAAAACAGGTATTAGACTAGGTCTTTAGTCTAAACCAAGGCTTTAGTCTCAATATGCGTTTTGACATAATCCTCAAAGTTTTATATCTTATGTGGCCTAACTCTGCTCTCACGGCAATGAACTTGATGTCATGTTTAAATATTTACCTGAAGGTTACTTTTTGTTTCTCAGTATCAAAGACAGATCATTTGAAACCATCTGACTTATCCATATTCACAATATATCTGCAGGCAAGGAGTTGCAGAAGGTCTTAGTTTTGTTTTCTTTGTAACATTTTAAAGATCAATTTTACCGTAACCTGCCTGGTGAAGCTCGGATGAAATCCAAAGTTAAAGGCCACCTATGTAAAAGTTATTTGTCAAAATTGCCAATCCTTAGTTTGATGAATTCAACAGACACTTTTTATACCTTGTTTAAAGTAACCATGATTATAGGAAGAAGGAAATGTTTATGTGTAAAGAGTTCCAGTTCTTTATTAGGCATTAACAAAAGAAATACTTGAATATTTGGTTTAAGTTTGCATTGAATGGGGTTTAAACTATTGCTTAAATCATGTTGGCTATATGTTTCATTGAGTCCTTGATGTTAAAGGTTGAGAATACGATAGCATCTTCATGATAGGTATGTACCTATCCAACAACTACTGCAAGCTTTTCTATGATTGATATTTTTGATTGAAATATTATTTATTATTATTTACCATTAAATTACAGTAATTTTACTAATGTTATTGTTGCAGTTGATTTGTAATTCAGTTGCTGTCTGACAGTTGAAGATGTATTTCACCAATGCATTATTTCCTATTTCCTCAAAGTTATCTGTTGAGCCCAAGCCTTACAATTTCTACCATAAGAATGATATAGTAGCAATTAGTGTCATTGTTCTCTTGCATCATTAATTTTTATTTGATTTTATATTATATCCCTATATATATATATACCTACTTTTCACAGAGATAATTAAAATAGTTTCTGTAATTACAAAATGTGGTCTCACTCTTTCTACTAATTCATATTTAATGTTTAAAAACAAATGTCAGCTTGATGGTAAAATATATTATGTATATACCTATTAAACATCATTAGATCTGTGTATTACAAGACATAGTAAGCATTGTGTTATATTGGTTCTAGAATGCAGATGTACATAAATAGATAGATTTTTATTGCACAAACATTAATATACTTAAAAAACCGAGACCAAACAAGAAAACAAATATACATATTCATGCATACAAATATTGACATTGAGGGGGAATCGAATCTACAACCTTTGACTTAGCAGTTGAATGTTACTGTTAAGCCACAGAGGTTTTTGATGAACTTATGACATATTTATTCATTATTGTTTCAAATTTATTCATTTAAGATGCATACAAAAAAATTTGATGCAAACTCACAAATGATTACCTCTCTCTATTAATAACTTTAAATAATTATACCATACCAATAAGATTTACATATAGGTACTAGAAAAGCTATTGGGAACAAAATTTTGGCATGAATTTAAGACCATTTGAGCTAAAATTGTGTCACAGCACTATGGTGAAGAAATAAATAATGCTACTCATATTACAAACGCAAAAGTTTGTAAGAATGGATGGATGGATGGATGAATGTTTGTTACTCATCATGTAAAAACTACTACATTAATTTAAACGAAACTTAATAATATAGCTTATACATCAGAATAACACATAGCCTACAATTTATAACGATAACCAACAGCATAGCGATTATCGACATCCACGCGGGCGGAGCCGCGGGCTAAAGCTAGGAAATAAATAAACATACCACAACATTTCACACAGCACTATCTAGACCCATGGTAAGCATAGCTTAACTAGCTTGTGTTATGGAATCTAGAATGCACATAAACATACTTAGATACTTTGTTACTTTTTGTAAATACATCCATATTATACATAGAAACACGCAGACCAATGCAAATATACATATTCATGCATACAATTATTTGCACTGAGCGAGGATCGAAACCGCGCCTCCTGCGTAGGGCCGCGTTCTCTACCGCTCCGCCACAAAGGCTATTAGAAATGAATTTCGAATTTAAAATGGGATGCAGAAACTAGTTATTGGACCAATTAATTTTGACATCTATCTGAATAGGTAGGCATAGCATTTTCATAAGTTACCTGTGTGACAATATAAGTTTAACTTGGGTTAATTATAAGTTTTTTTTATTATTATTTAGGTATGGTATGAAATATAACACACTATGTTAAATTTTATAATTTAAATTTATATAAACCTCAAGAAACTTCAACAATCATTACTATTTTAAAGTATAAGTTATCACCTTGAAGTAAAAATCAAATGTGAAATAAATTATTACTGGTTGTGTATAATTACATTTTTTTTTTGGTTATGTTTTTTCTGTCTTGTAGTTTTTAATGAGTTGAAAATTAAAAATATATGTATTATAAGATAAAAAATAACTTGGGCCAAAGTCATTTAAACTCAAAGTCCCAATGTTGAGCCAAGGCAACATAAATATTACCAGACAATGCAACTTTGATTAAACTGATTGAATAACTTCTAGCCAGTCTAAGACTCTCCCCGCTGCGTGCCTGCACTCGCTACTAATAATGAATGAATTTCGTGCAAAAAATACATTAGATAAACACGACGTGAGGTATGGGTGGCCGCATGTGTAGGTATACACGCATGCAGCAGTGTGCGGTCTAAATCACTCATAAGTTGCCTATATTCATCTCTATAATGTTTATACTAAAATGCATCCATTCTTGTAATTAATTACCTAATTAATTTTTAATCATCTACCTTTTTAATCACCAATTGAAAATCATTTCATAAGTACAGCGTATGACGTTATTTTATTTTGATGTTAATGTCATACTATACAAATGAATAAAATTTGTGACTGTAACTTTAAAAAACTTAAACAACTTTAAGCAGCTTAGCCTATAACAACAAAATAAGTGTTATGTACTTTAATGGGTAATCTGCGAAACGGCTGGGCTGATTTAGACAGATTTTTACTGTAAATAACTGAGGTTATATGTTTTATAAGATAATATTCTTGGACAAATTTAACAGTGCTACCTAGACCCAAACTAAATATATCTCTAGGATATTGTTCTTTTATTTAGACACCTTTACAATCACCATCCACTTTTGACGCTGACTGTAGATATATAAAAAAATCGTATATTAAATATAAAAACTCGCACCCCTATCAAACCCATAAGCATTGCAAGTACAGTCAGAAGCTAGACTCCACCAAACTAGTTGTCAATTCAGCAAATAGCCCAAATGAATTATTTTGCCATTTAAAATAAAATCATTATGATCTACATAATCAGGTTTAACACCAAAGCTACCAATAGCCTAATATATTATTACCATTGATTGTCATACTAATGGACATGGTCATTATTATTGATTATTTTAGTTGATTATTCAGGACACTTTGAGCAGGGATGTACAACTTATATGCGATTGACAAATCCATCAAATGATACAGTACTCTTCAAGATAAAAACTACAGCACCAAAAAAGTACTGTGTTCGTCCCAATTCTGGGGTGCTCGAGCCTAACTCCAAAGTGGAAATAGCCAGTAAGTACATATTATATTTAATGCGTTTTCATTTTAGGAACTAAAATAATCTGAGAAATCTTTTAACTTACTAGGTATTTAATTCCCGAAATTTTCGTTGATACAAAGCTTTTCCTAAATTCCGAACACTACCTACAAAAAGAAATTATTATCAATATTGGTCAAGCCATTCTCAAGATTGTCTCTTAGCAACAAACTTAGCGTTTTTTTTTTATTAATATAGATTTTTAGTAAAGTTCAAAATTGTAATTGATACCAACTTTCATTAATTCATAATGTGTCTTGTATTTTCACATAGATTAAAAAATATTTAAGTTATTGATAAATGTCATTAAAACCAAATCAAAATGTGTACTACAAAATGTTTCAGTTACACCTCAGCCCGTGTATGTCGACCCCAATGAGAAACATAAACATAAGTTTATGGTGCAGAGCGTTGTCGCTCCCGAGGGAAAGACTAACATAGATCAAGTAGTAAGTATTCCATACGCTGTAATACAGTTAAATATCAAGATCAACAACTCGTGACAACATTCCTTCAATTTACTTTTTCAGTGGAAGGAGATCAGTCCAGATCAGCTTATGGATTACAAGCTAAAATGCGTGTTCGAATCTCCACGTGGTACTAACCTCAATGTAAGTCAAATACAATATCCAGCAGACGTCATTTCCACGTATTTGGCATTTGATTGCATCATAACAATTTGCAGGACGCCGGAGACAATGTCGCTCAGACGGATGTCACTAAGAAACGTTCTGCCGTCGCAGACGAAGCAAAAGTCTCCACTAAGGTAATCCTGTGCAGTCAATCACATTGTTTATAATCATGGAGTCCCGTTTCAAGTATCAATACACCTTGCACGCTGGACTCGGTGCACGTGTTCAACTTGTAATGTCGTTTTCGTTGTTTGTGAGCTTTTTTCAATTTTTATTTGCCCTTTCGCCAATCGACCCACGTAGAAGACCAACAACGACTACTAATTAAATATCATTGTGCGTCATTAAAGCCGATCGTAATTTTGATATAGTAGTAGATATAAAATTGAATCGTTATGGAAAAAATGTAGTCCAAGCTTGGCATGTTATTTAAATTATCTTACAGGATGCAGTAGAAGGTCTTATCCAGAATGAAGCAAAGCGGAAGGATGATGATCACACTACTGGCCCGAAAACGGTACCCGTCTATTACATTATTTAGTTAAATTAACAAAATTTAAGGGGTCTGCAGTTGTGTACGTATTTTAGTATACAATAATAAATATGGCCGGAATGCGCAATTTTTTACATTATTTTTTAACAAAAACAATAAGTTACATAAACATTTTTGAAGCTTCAGTCACAGCTATGACGTCATGTAGTTGAGTCGTTTGGCTTAGCGTATCCTGTGTAAATTCCAACGATACTCTCCGGACATTCCATTATCCTCACAACACACTGTATATTATTTTTACACCTTAATTGCATGTTTACTATTTATTTGCAAATGTGATGTATAGATTTATGTTAGTGTCTACTTGAGTAGGTATATAACTTGAGATTGTTGTATTTACTTTTTTTTATTACGACAATTTCAGACTTTGACTTTCACTAAGTCTGACAATGCTGAAAATGATTTGCATAAGGCTACTGTAGAAGTTATTCATTTGAGGGAGGAAGAAAGCAAATTAAGACATGAAAATCTTCAATTAAAAGTGAGTTACTTATTTTTATTTTTTTTCATTATAGGTGCGTCATAGTATATAGGTAGGAAATGTTAACTACTATATCTGCTAACAAGCCATTTTTTTTAAAGTTACTATGATCCAACCATCACAGACTGTGCGATATTACACCTTGTTCCTTCATTTTTACAAATTCCTCTAAGCAGTATAATAATATAAGACACACGCCTTCTAAAAAATAGCACATGAGACATCTATCATGGAGAAAATATTCAAATATAATATTATAAGTCTTCAGTAAATATAATATTATTGTCGAATGTGAAAAATTACATACATGTTACCTTACTTACCTTATTTTTGAACCCACCCTTATGACTGGTGATGAAATTGACTTCTACGATCGGTACGAGCCTTAAGAACCAGGCAAATAAGAAAAATAGCGAATGACGTTGGTGGTGGGTAGCTGTCTGCATAGAACCGAGTGTGGCGGGTAAAACCGCGGAGCACAGTACTTCATACATTCATACTTCTCGGTAGTCTTAGTATATTCAAAGCTTTTGCGAAATCATTTTTATGAACATTTTAACTCTAATTGACTATTTCTATGAAGCGTAATTTGAATCTAATTATTTAAAAAGTAAATTAACCGAATCAGCATTCGTATTTCAATTAATAGAGGCTTATTCTAAGAACAATGCTTGTGTCACATCCGTCGGTCTGTAGTTGATGATAAAGTAAACAAACGCAAGAATGCAGGTTGTCGGCACTTTTAGCAAACACGATAAGTTTGATGACAGTAACCTTTTCATTCTACGTGAAATATCTGGGAAATTCACGTTTTTTTACGATACGATAAACTAACAAAAATATCATTCCAAAAATTGAATGTATGACTTCTGCGAATCAAATTGATAGCTAAGATAAAGACAAAAATATAACGGCCACCATTATAGATTATCGTTATTTATTCTAAAATGATGGTCTAGTCTTACTTTCACGGCGTTCACAGATCATTTTTGACGCTCCGGTGTTATAGGAAAAGGGAAATTATGTGATTCATTTATAAACAGCTGCTTTATTACACTCATTATTTTAAATGTCACCGGTTATCTTCACCGTTCACCTGTCACTGTTTAATATAAGTACCACATAACGCATCGGATTATATCCCTATAATATGGCCCCGATAAAGAGATACAGATATTAAGTTTCACAGCCCTTTACACACATCTTCCGTACCTAGTATTATAAAAAAAATACTAAGTCTGTCTGTCATATGTGCACTCCAATGCAAAGTCATTCGATCGGCCCGATTTCTGGGTGGCTTCAAATGTTCCCTTTTAACTAATATGCTAGTACTAATATGCTAAAAGCATTATTTTTACACTTAAATCGAGTTATCCTGGCTCTCATTCTTCCACGTGCGAAAAAAGGCATATACTACCCTGTATTTATTGTGAAACATGTAACTGAGTTTTCGACATACATTATAAAAAGACGGTGATTCAATAAAAGTGTTATTATATACCACTTGGCCGCACAATATGTGCGATATTTTGTAGTTATGTAAGTTATTTGGTTATCGTGGCCTATGAATGCTTGCAACTATATACTATACAAGTAATTTTATATGTGTAGATAGGCTGTATGTCCTATCTTACCATTATAAATGTGGAAGTTTTAGTAAATGTAGCTGAAAAGTTCTTGATGAAATTTGACGCAGAGATTTAGATATTTCATCCTGGGAATCTATTGACTAGTCCCCAGATGAAATAAAAATATGCCATACGGGCGTACCGTAGGCGCGTGCTGAAACCTCCGTAGTGGATTGTTAAAAAATATGCCACTATACTATGCAATGTTAAGATATATAAATTGATTTTGACTATGTACTTACGAGGGTAAAATTTTCTAAAAGGATATAAATAAATAAATATTGTATATATAACGGAAGCGACCACCGCGCCGTTTGACCTTCCAACCCTGAAAGGCAATCCTGCGCCCGAGGCTCGGTCGTCAATCACCACGTGTACCGGCTTATAGGTGAGGTTGGTTAGGGCTCCAAAGGTCACAGTGGTGAGACCTCTCACTCGATGTCGCAAACGTTTTGCTTACTTGAGGTTTCTGATCATTTTTAGTTCCACTTGAATTAAATTAACTAATCATAAATGGAATAGTTAAGAAACGTCATATTCTTACTTAAACCAATTGACTTTAGATGAAAGAGATTGTTTATTGAAGTCAATTGGCTTCAACCGAGGCTGAGCGCTTAGTGATAAAATCACTGAAAGAAATAATTATACTGTGCACTGCAATTTAATATTATACAACTTGCTATTAAGTACTTTTAGCGATTTCTTAAATAGAGTTACGGATGAAACGACAGGTGGTTTTGAAACTATACACTGCGTTACATATTCTCTGCTGCGCTATAACTATTTCGTTTGCTTGCTATTTACTCGATCGAGAGGTCCCGGGTTCGAATCCTGGCCATTACGATACCGACACAAACCCATTTCCTAACGCGAGCAATTCAGCTTAGCTGGAGGATTCTACTTATTTTTCGTTAAATACTGGTATAAAAAAAATAGAAACAAATTGACCCTAATAAGATGTATTTGATTTAACGTGTATACATGTTTGCATTTGCTTAGATGATTAAAATTTAAAAAATGCTGAGCGAATGTTACATAAATACCTAATGGTTTCTTTGCTATGCGTCATAACGATTAACTAGATCAGAACCTTTCGAATTGGCAACCTTTTATCCCTCTATATGTAACACTAGCGACCCACCCCGGCTCTGCATGGGTGGCTAAACGTTTCCGTCAATTTCGTACGGAACACAAATTTTTGAAAATCCAATATAGCCTTTGTTACTCACAAAAAATATAGCTATCTGATTGTTAAAGATTTTTTGAAATCGGCCCGGTACTTTTTGAGCCTATTAATATAATGTAGGCAAGCGGCAGACAGTACAAGACGACGGCGTTGTATTGCAGGAGGAGCTACTTCGCCTGCGCCAGGCTGGTGGGGGCGACGGGCGTATCAACCGCGCGCACTCGTACGGCCCCGAGAAGACCGCGCAGGTCGCGCTCATGCCCTGGCTCGCCACCGCCGTCGGCATGGCCCTCCTCGGCATCATCATCGGCAAGTTCCTCATGTGAATGCCCCACCATCCGCCGCGGTGATTCGACATCGCCTCACAGATACTGCTGTAACACCGCTCCCGATGCATCCCTCTCGCACAAGGCAGCTTATATATTTTCTTTTAATAGCTACCTCTCCAAGCTTCTGTCATATTCCCCCCTTCTGGATTCTGTTAGAAAAATGCTTGTAACATTAACCGATTTGTAAACTTGAAAAATAAACGTAATTGATTTCATTTAAATAATTACTGATTTCGAGACGAGCATTTATATTGTGAAGAATATTGAAATCAGTGTATCTATTTTATTCGACTGGCTAGTTTCTCAATTATAATTCTTTCTAATTGCATAACTTCATATTTAAGAATGTTATATATTCAACTATCTAAAACCTTAGAACTGTTCATGATTTCCTTATAGCAAAACTATACAATACTAGAAGAGGCAGTAATAACCCCTGCCCTACTTCTTCAAAGTCTTTAACACAATGTTCATAATCGGTTGAATGATATTCACATAATAATGTAATTTCAGTTCTAACTGAAGCTAATTAGACTGCATTTATTTTGTAATGTTTGTTTCATATTAAGTTTTACGTTAACTGTGATGCAATTATGGATCTTATTGTTGTTCAGTTATGCCCTGATGTTTTCTGTGTCATACATGTTAGATCTTAACTGTAATATATTTATACAATGTAGTGGTGTTGTAATTAGAACATCAAAGTCTATTTTCAGTTTAAATTAACTTGTTTCACGTTATCATAATTGATACACTTTCATATTTGAACCAAAAATAAAAAAATTCTCGGCAGCCAAGGTCTGACAAGTAAATTAAAAGAAAATGAACAATACATACAATGGGTAATAGATAATTTGACTGTTTTGAAGGAAATGCACATACACTCAAGCGCTTGTCTCACAACCACACATTGTTAGATAAAAATAAGCCACGTTGACCTCATCAAAGTTACCGCGGACGAACTATATAATCTAGTTACGTTATTTAGATCGTGATAATACTGATCAAAAAGTGCACTTGGAGCACGGTGTTCAATCAAAGTATACTTGATCGAGTTCCACTTAACGCAGTCAGCTACGACAAAGTAGGTTCGACTGCTATTTGATCGTTTGATCGTCACAACACTGATCGAAGCGCTTTTAAACGATGTAATCAAATGTACTTAAATGCTTTCAAATTCTTAAAGAATGAAGATAATTATCAAAGTGTACGATAATACCATTGACCGGTATTTTATCAATTTTACATCGACGAACGCGGCGCTGGCGGACTTTGATTGTGTCCACGCGGCTTCAATCTAACTCTTTGTGTTTGTATACGTTGATAATTTTATTCTATTTTTAGATTAATCGTCAACCATAGATCCTGTTTAATGTTAGACAATCTACGGTATAACAAAATGTTTATGATAAAAAAATAAGCTCCCTATGATACGTGAAACATAAAATTTATACTGAAATCAAGTTTTTTATATGAATTAAGGGATATTAGGGCAGTGGAATGGTTAATTTAATATATGACGAACACATCTACTAATAAAAATAGTTACTTACTTACTTAATTGGTATAATTGTGGATAAATAATAAGTAAACAGGCATTTTATGAAGTAAATGTATAGATTTATAGATGTATAGATACATAATAACTAGTATCTGTATCTATACATATAGCATCGATGTCGTTTACATCGAGCAGTTAGTATTCAGAGTAATTGATGTTATACAGCATAATCATTTCGGGGCTTATATTGAATTAATGACTATTAACATTTGTGTGACGGTTATATTCTGTGACATTGTTCACAAATTATGCAGCTTACATTTAAAATAGGTAATGGTGGATGTCGTTGACAATGTTTGGGCAAATATTCCAGTGGTAGTGTTGACAGCAGTGGGTTAAGTTATATAAGTATTAACTAGTAAACTGCTTCTGTGTAAGACTTGCTAGGTACATTAGTTCACATCTTCCACTGTCAGGTTCACCCCTCATTACCTAATAAGTGCCGGCAAACAATTTGAAATAAAGTCGGAAAATTCGCGCATGTGCACTAAGCGGGTCAATAAAACCAATACATCCAAGAAAAGGACTGATTATGAGCCCTTTGGTACCTTGATCGGTCTCTCCTAGCATAGCCATAGACTTAAAACCGCTATTTACGGCGCTTAAACTCAAGATGTTTGCCGGGTGTGCGTTCGCGCAGCGGAATGTTGTTGAATTTAAAGATTTTAATTATGCAGATATTTAGTGTATGACGTCGTGTAATTGTGTATGGTAAAAAAAAATTTGTGCATGCAGCCATTGTGGAGAAATTCGCTAAAAACTGATTCCGCTGGGCGAACGTTGTCCTGGCGGAACTTTTTTCTAATCCATGGACTTAGAAGAAAGGAAATGTGTCCAAAAATTAGTGTGTATTTGTGTGTAATTGTGTATGTATGAATAAAATTAGTGCATGCATAAACTTCGGAGAAATTCAAGTTTCCGCTACGCGAACGTTTGGCCATTAGCTAGTTTTCATATAAAGCTCTTATATAGAGAGCTGTAGATTTTTACATAGGTTGTTTTGAATTTGTTTAAATTTGTTTAAAAAACAGATTTAGAAGAAATCGTAGGGTTTAAAAGATAAAAATATAAACGTGAAATACGCTCATTAGGTCTTAGTTCGTGAAGTAGCCACTTTGGGGTCTAGATTTTCACGTTTATACAAACCTTGTAAGTGTCTGCAACATGTTGCCAAGTATCAATGATGGTTCGTTAGTAATTAATGAGTTATAGGACAATTTACCATGAGTAGACCACTGTTTGCAAAGCAGTCAAATATCAAGACGTTCTAAAGTAATTGCATAGTAAAATGTGTTCCAATAATTAGTGTATTAATTCAGCTACTTGCATGCAAAATTTCATCTCACTAAATTCATTAATTAAAGAGGAACAATTAAAATACTTACAAAGCATCGAAAACTTACATAACCCGACCAAATTCGGATAGATATAAAAAAGCGGCCGTTCAATATATCTAGGTAACATTCTAAAATTTACAGTATAATACCGGTATTTAATTGGTACAGGTGATAACACAATTGTTTTGATATAATTTATAGGTCATTTATTTTTCTACACATGATTTTTTAAATGTATTTGACTATGACAGTAAGTACTATTTACGTAGCTACTTTATAGCTTTTTTTTATATGATATTACCGTTGTACTGGACTTATGTATGTGGGCGTGTTCCCGCGCACCCCACCAAAATATTCAGAATTATTTTGTTCGAAGCGGTACACTTAAGGCTAGTCCTTTGATTAAATAGTCTAAGTATTGTGGTTAGGAATTGATCAAAAATATTATGCTAGTGTGAAAAAACAGACAACGCGCTGCGCGCAACGAGCGATAGAGGCGGTTTCCCTCTTGAAACGGTACTTCCATCCTTGAAGAAAAGAGAGCGCAATATGTTTTCATAACTCACGTAAGCCACGGCCTGCGCGCATTCGTTTGCTGTTGAACTTGAACCTGGTTTTGTTTTATCCCCATTCACAAATTTGCACTCAAGGACAATGTGCGTATGCGCTGTTGTTTTGCTATGTATCGCCAATTCTCCGTAATAATAATATTGACAGTGTTATTAATGTTATAGTGTAACAGGGAAGCTTAAAATAATTATGTGGTATATTGAGTGAGTGATAGTGAGAAGCTGATGTTTAATTAGAACTTGTTAATTGAAGATTTATTCTTATCGCAGATAGGGGCGGTATTATTAAAAAAATATTTTTCATTCTAGAAATGCAATTGTTTTATTTTTTCCTAACGCTTGTGTACGCAACTGTACCATATTAATAAATACTATACTGGAAGGTTAAGAACGTTACTTAGAAATATGGCACGGTCGCTTTTTTGTAGCCATCCGAACTTGGTCGGGTTATGTAAGTTTTCGATGCTTTGTCAGTATTTTAATTGTTTCTCTTTAATTACTGAATTTAATGAAATGAAATTTTGCATGTGAGTAGTTGAATTAATACACTAATTATTGGAATACATTTTACTATGCAATTACTTTAGAACGTCTTGATATTTGACTGCTTTGCAAACAGTGGTCTATTCATGGTAAATTGTCCTATAACTCATTAATTACTAACGAACTATCGTTGATACTTGGCAACATGTTGCAGACACTTACAAGGTTTGTATAAATGTGAAAATCTAGACCCCAAAGTGGCTACTTCACGAACTAAGACCTAATGAGCGTATTTCACGTTTATATTTTTATCTTTTAAACCCTACGATTTCTTCTAAATCTGTTTTTTAAACAAATTTAAACAAATTCAAAACAACCTATGTAAAAATCTACAGCTCTCTATATAAGAGCTTTATATGAAAACTAGCTAATGGCCAAACGTTCGCGTAGCGGAAACTTGAATTTCTCCGAAGTTTATGCATGCACTAATTTTATTCATACATACACAATTACACACAAATACACACTAATTTTTGGACACATTTCTTTTCTTCTAAGTCCATGGATTAGAAAAAAGTTCCGCCAGGACAACGTTCGCCCAGCGGAATCAATTTTTAGCGAATTTCTCCACAATGGCTGCATGCACAAATTTTTTTTTACCATACACAATTACACGACGTCATACACTAAATATCTGCATAATTAAAATCTTTAAATTCAACAACATTCCGCTGCGCGAACGCACACGTTTGCCGGTTATTATATCTACCATAAGTCAATGTAGACTTTAACATTCAGACATTCATTATTAAAACTAGTTCAATGCCTCGAATTTCGTTAGAGTATTATACTAAACTGGACACAGTACTGAATACACAGGCTTGTGAATTTAAACTTGATTCCCCTATAAATATATATTTATAACAACAATTGATTAAAAAATTTATAAATTTAATATTGCACGGCAACATTTGTTTAATGCAAAATCATGTAAATTGACATATACTAATGAATTGTACTATTATTGTAATTGTACTGTTTTTCCATTTTTCCGTTTTCCGTTACCTTAAAAACATTCTATAGCCTACTTATATTTCTTCCAAGTACCTAGGTACCAAATACCGGGATTGGTTTTTGAGGGGAAATCGTCGCAGGCCTGTGTTATTATTACTTACAAGTTCTAGAATGATTCTGCACAAGTGAAGTACTCGTAAATACACAACGGTATTGAAAGTACTTTTGACACACAGTGTACAGACGTCTAAGAAGGCCGGTCCTGCAATTTTGTGCAATACTCAAATATGTTATGTTAACATCAATATACTTTATAGTATCTAATACACGATAATTGATCTTGATATATGTACACTTGATAAATAATTATTTTAACAGAAATAGTTATACCATAATAATTATAATATTCATTAAAGGTTATTAAATTCAGTTGTTGTGTCTAGAGTTTATTGGTTTTTGCGTTTTGTAAGTGACCATTACGCTGCGAAATCCATTTCAAGTAATGTCCATTACGAAATGCAAGATAAAATAAACGTTATCATTATTGTTACAAGCATTTCAATACTATGCTTTTATATTATGATCGATTATAGTTATGTTTTATATATTTAACAGTATGCTAATATCCTTGTTTAAACTTGTTAGGTTTTCAAAGCTCCCCCCTAAGCACCCCCTAAACATTAAGTAAATGACTTTAAAATGTCTCCTATATTTGTAAATGCGTCAGTTTAGCAAATCACGTGTGGCATCGGTCAAATATCCATTTGTGCACATCAGCAGTACCTGCAACACATTTATAGGAGTGAGCAGCACGTAATACAATTCTGGGCAAATAGCACCTATTGGGAGTCTTAGCGTACTTTGAGCTTGAAATAAATATTATCTTTTTACTCTTTAAACCATATTTTAGAAAAGGAGTGTGCGTACCCGACTACTAATAGCCCAAATACTCGAGCACCGATTGACAGATATGGTCTAGGTGTCAAATGTTAGTACTAATTACAAGTTCGGTAAACGCAGACGTATTCTCAGATCGTAAATATTTACGCCACCAATTTGACTTGACATTGTTGACTACATTGTTAGGCTGGAATTCAAACCTAACACACCAGCCACCTGGCTGAAAAAATCCTTTTCGTTAATGTCAACAGGGCTGTGAAATATAATAGTCAAGGATTTCTAATTGATCCTGATAAAGAATAAGTTCTGCAACTACTAGCAGTAAATAAATAAATTCCGTTTAAAATGCTTCACCTTGGCCCATGTACACACTGCCGTACTTTCTCGCTCACTATATCGTTTAATACGCATTTGTTTTTTTTTTTATTTCACGAGTTATACCTTCATTCTTAGAGTAAAAGAAGTTGAGCGATTCTATTATATCAGAAAATATATCTAATGTTACAAAAACATGCGTGAGTAGTTTAGAATTAACGTTCTTATGTTATATTTTAGCGACTCGAGTCGAATGATGTATTGTATATTTTAATGTCAAATAAAAATGATGGCTTTAGCAATGTTGGTATCGAAATTGAGTTTTGGTTAATTTACATAATATCAGTAGGTGCGCGAGAGTTGTACATATAATTACGAGCTAAGTGAATAAAATTATGTTATCGTATCCTTACCCACTTCACGTCTCTCGTTAAATCACTATGTTTTAACTTTTATTTCAGTTTGGAGAGCTTATTTGTTAAAATACATTTATTACTATTTTCGTTATATCGGTATCATTTGCAATCAGATATATGTTTGAGCAGTTATGTTATTCATGCTATCATTTTATCACAACGAATATTTAGTTTATTTTAGTGCACAGCGGGAGTGACAAACAGTAAGGAAAGGTTCTTGCTTTTAAAATCCATTTGGTTTAAGATGCGGCCAGGTCTGACTTAGCTGAGCTTCGCAGTTTGCTCCAACAAAAATAATATTGTGAAAGATGTCTTGATCTTTGCACATTAACTGAATCAAAGTACGTATATCTAAATCAGTAACTGATAATGTTGGAACTGCTTCTAAGGTGTCGAAGCTCAGCTGGTGTCGACCTGAGATATAAGGTGCGAAGTGAGGATTGTAAGAGGAAATAAATTAATGAAATAACCGTGGCTCTGTTTTGTAAATTCCACGACTACTATTCGATAATACTAGGCGTCAACATGTCATGTTTCGTAACACATTTAATCGTAGTTTTGTGTCAGTATACCTAGGAAAATTTCATTCTTGTTTATGGCATGGTTAATTTTCATTTGTGGTGGTTTTTTATTAATAATTGCCGATGAACATGTTATTTTGTAGTAAAAGTATCTCTACATCATCTAGTTAAGGTGGAATCTTACATTTGGTGATATATTGTACATACACGTGTTAAATGTTTCTTTCTTACGAATTCCTGATTAAACTTGTTGAACCATGTGCTGATTAACTAAGAATAGAAATCCATAATATTCGAATCACTGCATGGTATTTATGGCAACAGTGAATAGTGCAAAATCGGGAACAACTAATTTTGAAACGAGTTGTTCAGTTGAACATATTTAGAAAGTAAAGAATTTCATGAAACTAATGTATGATTAGTTAAAATACCAAAAAATAATTCAATAGGCCTTACCCCATTACCTTAATATTACGTCTCGAAACAAAATTAGGTGGACAAGGTACGATTATAAATGAAGGTTTTGATGTAGGTACAAAGTTTCGATTTTTATTTATATAACTACTCCAAAGTAGCAAGGGATATATGTTTTGTAAGGGTCTTAGTATAGCGAGTAATGAGCGAGACGTAATATATTATGAAGCAAATGAAATTTAACACCATCGCATCGTTGGCAATACCATAATCAAATTAGCTTAGTGTAACTTCATTAATGTGGACTACAAGCGGATGAAGCCTGACTAGCCACTACGGCACTGCAGACACTTTTTGGTGCCTTAATTGTAGATGTGTCAACAACACTCGGATGTATATGACAGATCATTGTACTTACGGCTATGCGACACTGGCGTTTTAGTTGGGTTTTGAGTATAGCCTATTGAATTTATTCTATAAAGTGTGTAAACGAACCCACACGAGTTCACGTGATCATCATTTCGAAAGATGATGTATTGGTATGTCACTTTTACGCATCAATGTGTAGGTTTATTTCTAAATAACAATAGACCTATAAATTAAATTTCCGTATGGTATTGTTGTTATATTATACTATTATGCTATATTGTATCGTTTTCTGAAATAAAAGACTTAATTTATGACTAAGTGTTATTGTTCTTCTCGACAACCATTTTATGGCCGCGTGTCGACTGTCAATATATATATATATATATATATAGATACCTATATAAGCGAATTGTTAGGCCATTCGTAAGATGGGACTCCACCCCGAAATAAGACAGAAAATTACATACATACATATATTTACAATAGCCTGTAAATCCCCAAAGAGGTAAGCAGAGAATGTGCATCTGGATTGAGTGATCTTTTCTTATATTTCAACGAAACCAAAGCGTACATTTAGTCAAAAATTGTCAAAAATTATAACCGATATCCAGAAATTTGTCACTCACAAGATAATGAAGATATTGACCAATATGTCGATCACTCAATACAGACATTTTGCAAAATGTCTTCAAGCTGAATCTTAGCCAATACTTACTCCGTGGACAAAATTTTCGTATCAAAAATTTGTACCTAATTTGTCACATTGTTTTACAAAAAATCTAGAATTATAAAAGGTAAATCCAGGAATCTATGACAGTTTCATTGGATCACTCAATTTAGATTGAGTGATTCTAGAAATAGGGTATTATGTAGACATAATAAGTACTTTTTATTTTTGTTAAATTATGGCAATTCCAGCCTTGATGTTTTTCCTAAAGATTTGTTTGTTCATATAGATGGCAACTCGAAATCTGACTGTCAAGATGTATAATTGAGTCCTGTTGTTAAATGTGATTTGCAATGTTAATTAATAATAAAGAGATAGATATAATATATGGTGTTTCTTATGAAGAAAAGGTAACCAAGCTCTGCTACATATAGTGTAAGAGAAGAAAACCCAATAGCACTCTTCCACTGCGCCTGAGCACTACGCTAACTAACAGGAAAAAAATTGATAAAGATGGCGTACGAAAAATATCAAATTAAACAATTTTGTGGTGACGGATTCGATACGTGGATTTATCGATTGAAAACTATTTTAAATGAGCAAGAATGTGTAGATGCCATTTTGTTGCCCGCTTTTGCGAGCAAGGAAGAAAACAAAAAGTCAGAAGCTCGTGCGAAAAGCGTCATCGTGGCGTCAGTAGCGGATAGCCATATTGAATATATTCGAGACGAAAATACTGCATATTCTATGATCAAAAGTTTAGAATCTAACTTTATGAAAAAGAGTACTCGAAGCCGAATGTTTTTACGTAGACAGCTAAGCAATATGAAATACAATGAAAAAACGAAATTGCAAAGTCATTTCACTGCTATGGAAGAAATTTTTACCCAGTTAAAAAACGCGGGCACAAACTTGACAGAAGAGGAGAAAATTAATTACATATTATTATCGATGCCCAGTTCATATGAAGTCGTAATTACGACCTTGGAAACAATGCCTGAGTTGAAAATTAATTTTGTTAAGGAGAGACTTTTGGGTGAAGAAGAAAAGAGGAAGAATTCAGAAAACTCGGTTCCAGAACAAAATGTCGCAGCTTTCAATTGTTTCAAGTGCGGACGTGCAGGCCATAAACAGTTCCAGTGTAGGAGCAGCTTTACTCAGAGAGGAGGTGTAAATTGGAAAAGACCAGGACGAGGACATTTTTGCCAACAGGAAGATCGACCAGTACAAGATCAGACCTACCACCAAGAGAGACAACAAGGACAAGTAAGAGGTATGATGAGAGGTCAAGGAAGAGGATCAATGCACGGTCAAGGAAGAGGTTCAATGCACGGTCAAGGAAGAGGATCAATGTACAGTCAAGGAAGAGGACGGTCATACGGAAAGTCATTTGCAGTATCTAATGTACAGGAAGAAAGTGACGGTAATGCTTTTATTTGTACTGACTATGATTCGAAAGTCTCAAGCTGGTATATAGATTCAGGATGCTCAGATCACTTATCTAACGATAAAGACTTATTTAATGATGGTTTTATATATCTCAAAAACCCAAAAATAATTTGTGCAGCTAAAAATGGTGTAACTTTAAAAGCAATAGGAATAGGTAATATAAAAACACAATGTTTGGTTAATGGTGTAACTCATTATCACACAGTTAAAAATGTTTATTTTGTACCAGATTTAAGGAAAAATCTTTTGTCAGTCTCTAAGCTAGAAGGTGCAGGTTATACTGTAATATTTTCAAATGGTTGTGTTGAAATTTATAATCCACAACAAATTCTTGTCATTCTGGGTTATCCAGAGGGTTCTTTGTTTTCAGTAGAATTGAAACTTAGTCAATCTCATTGCAACTATTCATATAATGAAAATAGTAGCCAAGTTGAACTTTGGCATAAACGTTTTGCTCATCTTTCAATTAATAATTTAAGACAACTTACTGATCATGACTTAGTAGACGGTTTGAGTAACATTAAAGGAATTAAAATTGAGAATGTACTCTGTGAGACATGCATGTTGGGTAGAATATGTAGATTACCCTTTAACAATATTGGACAACGAGCGACAAGACCACTTCAGCTTGTGCATAGTGACGTGTGTGGACCAATAACTCCGGAGACTTGGGACGGTAACAAGTATTATGTGACATTTATAGATGACTATACACATTTTGTTATGGTATATTTAATTAAACAAAAATCTGATGTTTTTGAAAAATTCAAGCAATATTTTCATTATGCAACAAAACACTTTAACATGAATTTACTAAAATTACGTATTGATAATGGCAGGGAATATATGTCAAAAGAATTTCATGACTTTTGTATCACTAATGGAATAACTATACAAACTACAGTGCCATACAATCCAGAAATGAATGGGTTAGCTGAGCGGATGAACCGGACTTTGACCGACAGAGCAAGGACTATACTGATTGAATCTAGACTAGACAAGAACCTATGGGGAGAAGCAATACTGTATTCAGCATATGTAACAAACAGATGCCCTACAGCTTCAAAGGATGTGACACCTGCTGAAATTTGGCATGGTAAGAAGCCCGATGTTAGCAACATGAGGATATTTGGGTGCATTGCATATAATCACATACCAAAAGAAATGAGAAAGAAACTAGATCCAAAAGGAGAAAAACTGTATATGGTTGGATACAACATAAATGGCTACAAACTGTGGGATGCAAATAAGATGAAAGTTATTGTAGCGAGAAATGTAATTTTTGATGAAAGAGAAAGATTGGAAAGAATAGTGGAAATACCTAAGTATACTGAAAAAATTACAGAGAATGAAACATATGAAAATGAAAAAGAAAAACAACCCGAAATACAAGAGATTATAGAAACTATTGATGAGAACGAGGGTTTAAATGAAAGCACACAGGGAATTAAAGATTCAGGAAGAGCGAAAAGGAAAATAAGAGCTCCAAAGTGGCAGCAAGATTACATTGTGAATTTTGAAGACAGCGAAGTTGATCAAGGGTTATTTGCCTTATTATCTCATTACTCAGAGGAAACACCACATACATATGAAGAAATAGGTATTAGAGAGGATAGAGATATGTGGAGAAAGGCAGTAAAAGAAGAAATAAACGTATTAGAAGAAAGTGGTACTTGGAAGAAGGTAAAAACAGAAGAAAATATGAAACCACTGGATACTAAATGGGTGTTCACCAAAAAGAATGTAGGAGGTAAAGAAATATATAAGGCTCGACTAGTAGCATTGGGATATCAACAGAAAGAAAAATTAGATGATGTGTACTCACCAGTTTTGAAGATGCAAACATTAAGAATATTGTTATCAGTGGCTTTAAACAAGAACTACATAATTAATCAAATGGATGTCAAAGGGGCATTTTTGTATGGACGAATAGATGAAAAGGTATATCTGAAACCACCAAAAGGATATGATTTTGATCAAAAGGATAATTATGTACTGAAACTAGAAAGGTCACTGTATGGATTGAAAAAATCTCCCAAATATTGGTACGAGAGATTCACTAAGGCAATGATGGACTTTGGATTTGAACGTTCTGAAAGTGATTATTGTTTATATATGAAAAATAATATGTATGTCCTGTTGTATGTCGATGACTTATTACTGTTTTGTAAAGATCTGACTGATATAAACAATTTAAAGAGATTCTTAATTTCACAATTTAGGATGAAAGACTTAGGTAATACTGACATGACTTATTTGGGTATTTCAGTAAGAAAACAGGATGATTGTATTTTCATTAATCAGACTAAATATTTAGAATCAGTTCTCTCAAAATATGGTATGAAAGATTGTAAAGGGATTGACACACCTATGGATGTAAACTTTAAATTTGATGATTTTGAGATTGATATGAGTTATGAGGCTAAATGTAGATCTTTGATAGGATGTCTCTTGTATGTAACTGTTAACTCTAGACCAGATCTTGCTTATTCTGTTAATTACTTAAGTCGACATCAATCAAGACCTAATGCAACTTTGTGGAAATGCTTAAAGCGTGTACTTAGATATATAAAGCAAACTTTGAACTTAAATTTAATATTTAGAAAGAATTGTGATATTTCTTTGTTAGGATTTGCCGATGATGATTGGGGTAGAGATCTGGACAGAAAATCTACTACTGGTTATATGTTTCAGGTTTTTGGAAATACTGTTATATGGAAGTCTAAGAAACAGTCTGTAGTTGCCCTCAGCACTACAGAAGCTGAACTTATTGCATTATGTGAAGCATGTGTAGAATCTTGCTGGATAGCAAAATTGTTAAAAGATTTAAATGTTGTAGTAAATAATTTTAAGATATTTGAAGATAATCAAAGTACAATTAGATCTGTTACAACTTATGATCAGAGAAAATTGAAACACTTAGAGATTAAATATAATTTTATTAAGCAGAAGGTACATGAAGGTTTTGTTTCAGTGGAGTATATAAGTACACATGAGCAGTTAGCAGATGTATTCACGAAACCAGTGAATAGGGTTAATTTACTTAATGTCAGTTTTAAATTAGGATTGGAAATGAAAAACATCGAGTCTGAGGAAGAGTGTTAAATTATGGCAATTCCAGCCTTGATGTTTTTCCTAAAGATTTGTTTGTTCATATAGATGGCAACTCGAAATCTGACTGTCAAGATGTATAATTGAGTCCTGTTGTTAAATGTGATTTGCAATGTTAATTAATAATAAAGAGATAGATATAATATATGGTGTTTCTTATGAAGAAAAGGTAACCAAGCTCTGCTACATATAGTGTAAGAGAAGAAAACCCAATAATTTTCGCCATAAATTTAAGACTCGAAAACATTTTTACAAATTGCAATCACAACGCCAATATTTATAGTTAAATAGTTATGAGAAATTAAACCTTTTTGAATTTGCTGAACTGAGTGATCGTTAGAAACGCATGCAGGTAGGTAACTATCCCGTTTGTTTAAATGTACACTATAATTTGTACTACTTTGTGACTAAAATTTGGCATAAAATTCATTTGTCTATGTCATTTCATTTACGAGATTTAATTTTTTATTTTTATTAAAGAATAGTGTTGTAGGGTAGATATAATTTTTTACTGTTGATGGACTATTTTATCATCTACTATCTATTGTATTCCTGCCATTGAATCTAAATATTAGGGGTTAAAGTACGAAATTGCCGATTTGTACTGACAAATTGAAATGCGTTTTTTTTTTAATTTAACGTATTTATTTAATCAAAATAATTACCATTATTATCTATACATTGCTGCCATTTAGTAGGAAGGTCATTTATGCCTTTGCGATAGAACTCTGGTGATCTAGATTCGACAAACTGTGTGAAAGCATTTTGTACTGCCTCCTGAGAAGAAAACTTTTTATCACATAGAAATATGTCCAAATAACGAAAAAAATAGTAGTCTGTTGGAGCAAGGTCTGGCGAATACGGAGGGTGACGGATAGTTTCTAATTGCAGTTCCTGTAGAGTTAAAACGGTTTCTCGTGCTGTATGTGGTCTCGCGTTATCATGGAGCAATAATGGTGAAGATCGATTCATGAGTCGGGGCTGTTTCACTGCTAGTTTTGCTATCATTGTTCGGAGTTCGGCACAGTAGACATCTGCCGTTATTGCTTGACCAGATCGTAGAAAGCTATAGTGAATAACACCATGCTGAGACCACCAAACAGTTACCATTACATTTTTATTGGTAAGCTTTGCTTTAGGACACTGTTGTGGCGTTTCACCTGGGGTCAGCCATTGCATTTTTCGCTTACGGTTATCGTAAAGAATCCACTTTTCATCACAATTCGATCCAATATTCCTTCATTTCTGTATCGATTCAACAAGGCAACACAAGTTTCAACACGCATTTCTTTCTGCAGATCAGTCAAATCATGAGGTACCCATTTTTCACATTTTTTTATTTTATTGATTTGACGCAAATGAGTCAATATTGTTGGTAAGGTAACGTTAAACCATGCAGCTAATTCCTGGGTAGTTTGGCTCGGATCGGCTTCCACCATGTCTTTCAATTCATTGTTATTCACCTGTGTGGACGGCCTTCCTCATGGTTCGTTCTTCAAATCAAAGTTTCCATCACGAAAGCGTTTAAACCAAAATCGCACGGTGCGTTCATTAGGAGTCCCCTCTCTAAACGCAACATTGATATTGCGAGCTGTTTCTGCCGCGTTAGTTCCGCGTCGGAACTCGTATTCAAAAATCATTTGAATTTTCGAAGTATCCATCTTTCTTGTCTAAGCTGAATAAAAAAAACAACTGAAAGTCGATAATCGAATGTTGCACATTTTTAAATGAAGAACTACATAGGTACCATGTGGAAAAAGTTTCACTCAAAAATCTCAAACCATGAAGGTTCTATGTCAATTCGAAGTACCTATTACAATGAAACGGCAATTTCATACTTTATTCCCTATTATAATAACCGTATTTGGTATTCACGCTCTTAGAAGATGCAATTTCTTTTAGCGACGAAAAGGGAACTTGTTCTTTTTGTAATGGTACTGCTGCCTATAATTACGAACTTTCAAATGTTATTTCGATGGAGTTAAATGGAACAGAAAAAGTCAATTTACATGATGTGCCCGAAATGATGTTAATAAAAAAGAAGTCCTACAGATTACTGGGAGGTATAGAATTCATCGCTTCTATGCATCCTGGTGGAATGGGTCATTATAGAGCACGCGGGTATTTATTTGGACGCATGGTTTGCTATGATGATAATATGCAAAAAATATATGATAGTAAAAATGAATCACTATTTTTTTGCATATACTTACTTACGTAATTTGCGATTTAAAAGAGTAGTTTGCTTTCTAAATAAAAATTGACAAACATTTTATGTAGTCTTTAATTCTCTTATGATCTCATATTACTATGGTCACCCTACTGCACTTTTCTCTGGAAATTAATTGTGAAACGAATATCTCGTAAATGAAATGACATAAACAAATGAATTTTATGCCAAATTTTAGTCACAAAGTAGTACAAATTTTCAACGCAGTTAGTGTACATTTAAACAAACGGGATAGTTACCTGCATGCGTTTCTAACGATCACTCAGTTCAGCAAATTCAAAAAGGTTTAATTTCTCATAACTATTTAACTATAAATATTGGCGTAGTGATTGCAATTTGTAAAAATGTTTGCGAGTCTTAAATTTATGGTGAAAAGAAAAAATACTTATTATGTCTTCATAATACCCTATTTCTAGAATCACTCAATCTAAATTTGTCTGAATTGAGTTATCCAATGAAACTGTCATAGATTCCTGGATTTACCTTTTAGTTTCTAGATTTTTTGTAAAACAATGTGACAAATTAGGTACAAATTTTTGATACGAAAATTTTGTCCACGGAGTAAGTATTGGCTAAGTTTCAGCTTGAAGACATTTTGCAAAATGTCTGTATTGAGTGATCGACATATTGGTCAATATCTTCATTATCTTGTGAGTGACAAATTTTTGGATATCGGTTATAAGTTTTGACAATTTTTGACTAAATGTACGCTTTGGTTTCGTTGAAATATAAGAAAAGATCACTCAATCCAGATGCACATAAGCAGAGATGATAGAGAAAGAAAAGTCATTTTTATAACTGAATTAATGGCTAGGCAAGTAGTTAAACGTCATCGATCCAAGCTATTTGCCTAGCCGTTTAATCAAATGGCTGAACATAATTCAGGCTGTTAATTGAATGGCGCCGTTTAGCTAACAGCCTAGGTAGTTAATTGAACGGGTGGTTAAGCTACCTGGCTGCGATATATATATCGCGCAAAGGGTATTCGTGCACGCATTCCCTTTGCACATCATTATTGTGTCAGTATTGACAATATATAAATGTCACAGCCGACTAGCTTGCCTTCTTCCTCGTAGTCAAACTTTTTGGTCAAACTGGTTTGACTATGAGGAATTACGTTTCCTCGTGGTCAAACTTGTTTAACGACCCTCCCTGTATAGCTGTTTAGACAAAAATGGGTACAGTTAATCAATAAAGTGTATATTAATCAGCCGTTCAATTAACTCCCTAGGCTCATTACTAAACAGCGCCGTTAAATTAGCGGGGTGAATGAAGCCAGTTGATGAAACGGCTAAGCAAATGGTTTGGATCGATGAACTTTAATTACTTGCCTAGCTAAGCAAACAGCTAAGAAAATAATTAACTACTGCATGGTTATAAAAAAAATAACCACGAAGTCTTATTGCGAGGGCTACGCTTGTAACCTAACCTATCCAAGTCTGTCTCAATGAACCTATCACTAATTTTCTGTGAATACACCTCTTTTTACCCCCTCGGGGATTTACAGGCGTGAGTATATTTATGTATGTACGTAATTTTCTTTCTTATTTCGGGATAGTGCCCCACTCAAATGGCCTAAGCATTAGCCAGCCAGTTTCTTAAATGTTGTAATAAACGTTACGGCTAAATATCATTCAGGCCGTTAATTGAGTAGCGCCATTTAGTTACCAGCCTAGGCAGTTAATTGAATGGCTTATTAAGCTTGTTGGCGGCGACATATATATGTTACCGGCAAAGTGATAAATTGGGCCTTTTTATAAATGGACTGCGCGTCTCCACATGGATAGATAGAGGTTAGAATACATGAACCGTAGTTGAGTCGTTACGAAACTAAGACCAATTGTTTAAACTTACATTTTTATCATAATGCCCAATTTATCACATGGTCCATAACATAACATATATATTCAGTACGCTGTAAAGGGTACTGAACTCGACCAGGATGGACGGGGCTCTAAACAACCTCACCTGTGAGTCGGTAGGTACACTTGTTATCTAACGGACGTTCGTCTGACCTGGCTTTCCTTTCGAACATTGTAGTAGGGGTGGTGTCACAAGTGTGTATTTGGACCACGGAGGACAGAATATGATTTAAGTAGTATCACTTAGAATATGATTAAGTACTATCATTTCCTTCTCCATGATCTGGACTGAGAGCCTATTTTTTGAATCCAGGTTAAACTAAATTAGACTTATAGGAAAGGACAGAGTTTCGACCAAGTGCTGCCCCGACATGGCAGTAGTTTCCATCTAGGACTGAACCAACTGCCCAAGGTGCCCCACCAGCAGTTCGGTTATCTCGCATAGGTCCAGCCTTGGCTACGCAACCGTCGAGGCGGAAGCTCATCCATCTAACGTCGTCCGACGGTGACGCCTTTGGAATTGGACCCCGTCCAGCTACTCAGCACTCAAGAAGAAGAAGGTTTCAACGGTCGGCAGCACGTCTGTAATGCCCCAGTGTGTTGCATACGTCCATAGGCCACGGTAACCACTTTCCATCAGGTGGGCCGGGGGCCGTATGCTTGTCTGCCACCTAAATGGTATATAAAAAAACCTCGTCAGGCCAAACAGTGGTCTGTTTAAGACTGTGTTCCCCACCTCTGGACGAAGCAGGCGAAATAAAATCTATCCGCCCCAGTCTACCCCTCACTATATCTCTCTAATCAGAGGTCCCTCGTCGCCTACGAATGAACCCTACCCGGGCCGGTTCCGCCTGGTCAGTAACGATCCTTCGGATCCCTCCTCGAAGGCCTTGTAGGCCACATAACCCACGACCCACTCACGCAATGAAGTGAGCTGTCGTGTTATTCGTTAACGGCTAACAGAGCTCCTAGGATTAGGAGTCTATTAAACGTTGTCCAGAGTGCGCTAGCTCCCTCGCGTCAGCTCCCCAGGACCGAGGTTCAATGGAGAAGCCAACGTAGACGGTAACCTCTAAGCAAACCAAGACGGGCCTGGCACCAAGAAGCTATAAGTCGCCCTGCGTTATTCCTTGACACAGTTGTATTAGATAATGATGAAGATGATTAAAAGCCTAGTGTCAGTAATAATTAAAAATCATAAGTATATACATCGCGATTTTATTAATAGTTTGCATTTATTAATGTGTACATTTTGGGCTGCACTCAGTCCAGCTTCCATACAAAGATGTCAAAGATTGTGGTTTGTTAAAACTTTTACTGCTTACACAAAAAAGTAGGTTATTTTTTGGAATTCTTGTCTGTTTGTTTGCTATGAACATAAAACTGCTGAACAGCTTTAGATAATGTTTTTTCTATTTCATTTGAAAGGCCTGTCAGATGTAGCTAAGATCCAAGAACTACAACCACACTGGCCGACGGGGGCATAGGCTTGTGCTTATTTAATATAATAAAACTCATAAAGGCATTGCATGTATTTATTGAATATAATGATTTTTCTAAAGTAACAATATTTTATCAACAATTACAATAAATATTTTCATGATTACAATCTAAAACTTAGATTTAAATACAGAATGAAATACACATATTAGACAGTACCTACACTGTGATATAATCTCTATGCACATTATAGGAATAGAAAATAACAAATAGTTACTAATAAAAAAAATAAAACATGGCCTATAAATTACAACGGCTGATGCTGATGAAAATCAACAAAATATTGAATACTGTGCATCATTGAGATCATTTTTAAATTTAACCTAGTTAAATGTCTAATTTATTTTAGTGATTGGATATAATCACATAACAATATTCAAATAAATTGTGAGGCATAACCTAAGGTTATACTGAAAATAAATTGTTTAATAATTATGTTCATCTTATTTAACATTAAATAATAACTTTATACAACTCAAGACTGTTCATAAAATTCTAATAATATAACATGTGATATTACATAAATACAAAAGCGTCGATGGCGTGAAAGTCTACATTCAAATTTGAAAGTCTATACCTATTACTCTCAGCACCTTGCATACAAATAGTTCACAAGTCATCATAAATTCACAAGTATAAGTCAAAGAAATTTTAGAGAAATAATAATTAGGTACCAATAAACTTCTGGCACATCAGTTAGCTGTTAAATAATTATAAGCAAGTCGATCTCCAGATATCTTATTTCTCGTACAGTAGAAGGTTCTCAACTGTCGCCTTAAGGTGCTTATTTAGTTTAGCAGTTTAGTGGTTAAGCATTAAAGAGATTTAAAACTAAGACATCTAGTACCATGAAGAATTATAGAAACTGCTACGGTTATTTAGTGTCCCGAAACTGAAATGTTTTGGGGCCTATATACTGTGCATTCGCATAAGGACAGCTAGAGAATCGCCACTCGAACATTGTGTGAAGAGTAATCGAAAGTCATACTACACAATTTCTCTAATACATTATACATTGAGTAGCGTCATTTCAATTTTTAATAAAATAAAGCCTTTATGAGCGATCGGCAAGTGTTTCAAAAAGCGCGCTTGGCTGTTCATTCTTAACATATCTAAGGTATTTTAGGTATATGACATCTCGTGGGCAAAATTTCGTTAAGAGAAATTAAGTGATATCACTGCTTAGACTACGTACTAGAAAAAAAGCGAATATTGTCAAATGAGTTTGGAGTTGGAACATTCTCTAATGTAAGGCAGCAGGGGGGAAAGCCTCACCACGACTATTCACTATCACATAGACGGGAAATGCGTTAAGAACATTAGATTTGCAAGCAATAAAAATTCTTCCGACTCCTTCGACTAGGGCACTGAGGCGAGTGTTATGAGAAAGGTACAACAAGGACCTAACAGTAAACGTTGAGTATGAAAAAACATGAAAGTAGTTAGAGACAACACATTGAGATCCACAGATGAGATCACTGCAATGTAGAAGCCAGAATTCAAAACGGTTTGGACAAGCCCAAAACCAGCCAGTCAGTGCAGACTTCAGAAAGCAAATATTTACTAAATACTGTACTGTATAAAATGGTCAATTACAGTATCTACGAAGTAACGATTGCAGGACGGAAGTAAATCCAAGATAAACGTGTGATTTTAGGTCAGGATGAACTATTTATAAAAGATAAATACGTTCTAACTATATGCACATATTATGTCACACTGGTTACGTATCATCATAACTAAACTTGTTATAACTATTTTCGACATAACAACGGTGGATTCACATGTTCATTCATAACGCATATTGGTCGAATCGACTACTGTTTTATAAGTGGACCAACGAACGATTAATCTAATGATTATAAATAAGATATTGGGTTTCAACTATGTACGACATACCTACTTAATGGACGACTCTCCTACGGTTTGTATGATTTACGGTTTTTCTAATACAGCGTGCGATGTCGACGAATTGTAGGTGAATAAACTGTAGGTGAACCATCCCTTATGGGTTTCATTCATTAGTTATAAAATATAAATATATTATGTTAAACGGTCTTTCGCTATTTTAAAGTGAAAACAAGTTTAATTATTTTGATACGTAATCGTTTCACTAGAGTAGCTGAAAAGGCATTATCTAATTCAGTCAACTTACGACCATACACCTAATACGACAGCGTAAATATCATATATATGTGTTAGTATAAATATAAAGTAGTTATAATATCTATATTGTAAAATCATTGTGATGTTAGGTTTACTTGCGGAAGAGCTTAATTACACACTACAGTACACACACATTGGTGTTCTAACATAAACTAATTTCATAATATTAAGAAAGGTCAGTGTCCGTAAGGGACGAAAATTAAGGCAGAATAATAAAAATAATACCGGTAAGTTCTTAATTACTAAGAATAAACTCAGTCCCTTCACACTAGAAGATAACATTACATTTATTAATTGTATAAAAATAAGCATTTCTTTTCACTCTTTTAGTATTCGGAGGGAAACCTTAAAAACATCAACTTAATACTGAGAAGAGATAAACGATAAAATAATAAATTCATTAACTTATATATAACATACATTAAGTACAATCTAAATATCGTAACAGAATACGCTATTTACAATAAATTATTATGATTATAAATAAGATCACCTTAACTATTATACGATTCTCATATTACGATCTTCATATTTAGACAAATATAAGGAGCCGCCGAACAAAATCGGATTAGTTGTGCGTAAAAAGAAAAAACAAATTCGTGCACTCGTATAATGTCTTCTAAACAAAGAAGTTTCTCATATAAAATGGACTTGTCGACAGTCATATGTACCTGCTAGTTTTTCCTTTTCACTGTGAAGAACGGTTAGCGTACAGATCCGGTTTTGCCTCCAACTCCTTATATTGTTTAATATTTCTTAAAATTTACTAAATATTACATACATACAAATAAAATGGCAACAAAACTATATCTTTAACTATGTCTATTATACGTTTTATGTACTAGAACCAGCTAGACATTTAAGCACTTACACGTGAAGGTAGCAAAGCTGTGAGTAAAAACACACATAATATTAAATTTACCACGTCAGTAACTCGAATCAAGAAATGCACGTCTTGGCTATCAGTCACATATACACCGTTCACTAAATAAATATGAGTTCTTAACAATGAGTATCTTGAAAAAATTTGTTGTCGATTTGAAACTATTGCTTCTTCATACTATAATATTTTGGTACGAACTGTGATATGACACAAAACCAGATGGTTCGTTGTTAATGTTGTCATCACTCCATTAAGCATTCAAATCTCCATTACCTGTGAAAAAGTAAGTGATTATAGTTTAAATACTAAAAGAGTACGCTTTTTATCACGCTATTCACCATATGAGAGTATCTACATCCGAACATATGTTTTGGATATATAATTTAAGAGAACGTGAATTAACGCGATTATGGTATAGGTACTTACATACCTTTGATCAGTCAGCCTGTGACCACGGCCGGTGTAACCTGGTCGAAACGTCAGGCAATCAGAGGTATGTAAGTACCTATACCATGATCGCGTTTATTCCCGTTCTCTTAATTATATATCATGGAACGCGAGAGTTTAAAAGTTATATTTTGGCATTCGGAATGCGCTCTCCTAAGGCTTTTCTTGCTTATCGACTGTCGTCTTACCCTAATCATCTTCTTCACCATCTTTGTGTTAATCCCAGTCGCATCGGAACCTTTTCACTTCGGAGTCTAGGGTCCGCATTTCCAGTCTAGCTGCGGGTTTGGTGGATATTCGACATTTTCCGTGAAGCCGACCACCATAATTATATCCACAGACACCTACAATGTTTCTATCAACTGACCATACCAATCACGACAGAAAACCTTGCGGTAGAACCAGGTCCGTCAATCAGGAGGTGTGAGTTTGGCCCCCGAAGATCTTGGTGCAACCCAAAACACAGTGAAATGTATGGGAATTATTAAAACATTCCACTAGCCTATCCTGGTTTCATTATCAAATGCCATCAGGATATCACATGCTTCCAAACTTTCAATAAGTGAACCTTACGACAATGCTTCACATAAATTGTACCACCTACAAATAACCTTTCTTAGCGTGGAGTCATAGTATAACAATCAACTATGGCAACTAATACCCGTTTATTCCATTATACAATTTAGTAAATAAACTAATTACAACGTCCTCTATCGGATTCTGTATAAATCGTGCCGGTAAAGTTGAACTTTATAACCTTTAAGCAATGTTGCAATAAAACATGTAATTGAGGTGTGAATCAATCAAATCTTCACCAAGTAGCTGTTCTTTCTATTGGAATTGACTAGGAATGCATATTGCTGCTGCTATAAGGTTGGGTTTCACTGGAGTTAATCAGAATGAAATCAAAATTAATTCCTTCCTCTCGTGGATCTGCACCAGACGACATTTAAATTGTAACGCCATTGCATTTGAATAAAGGAGTTGCTTGACTCTGTTCTAATTTAAAAAAAAACTATAGTATTCAAACAAATTCGAATCTCAAATCAAGTGAATGCTAAGGCGACTTCTCGAGCTTATAATACTTCTCTTGTTTAGTAAAAAAAAGTCGTGAGTTAATCTCGAAGTATACATTTGCAAGGTTACTATGACATCACCCGCACGTAAATAGCACTACTATGAGCGAACTCTTCAACACCGGTTAGATTGTCAGATGATAATTAGCAAGAAATACTCAATTAGATACATACTTATGCAGTTGCAACTGCAAACGTTCAAGCCATAGCTTTCCATTCAAAACGCAGCCATCGATGTCCTGGGGACAATTCTTAACCTGGTGGAACCTGAAAACAATATTCTTACTATAAAATTAAATCCTTAAAATCTGCGTATTACATATTTCTTAAGATATATCTTACCGAATATAGAGATATGAGTGCAAATGGTTGCTCTTTATCTGCATGCGACTGCGAATAGCTCGTTACTGAGAGTTTGTTGAACTCGAACAATTAAATAAAAGCATTCTTCAAACACCACAACCAACAACACGCATAGCCAAAAATTCTTATTTTGATATCCAGTTAAAGAGGCAATATTATATATATATTACTATATTAAATGCTTCGTTTGGTAAGATATGATAGACAAATATTTGATTGAGTTAGCTAATATCTAACATGTGTTGATACTTATCGGAGTATTTCATTGGTCTATATCTATATTGGTTGTTATATCGCCGAATGTGGGTTCATCCTTCAAAAAAGTACCGGAGCGTTCCATGGCAGGTATGTCTCTCAACTGAGGTTCTTTCTCAGAGTGTTGCTGATGCCTGCTCACGTGAGGGACTCGCTGGCTCTTCGTCATGCTCTTACTATTTTGAGGCTCTTTTTGTACTTTGGGTACAATTTTTGCTGAGCTCGACTTCGTAGCCATCATCAAAGATCCCGGCACCTTCCTCTCGGGCTGCCTATTAAGAGCCTCAATCTTAGATGCCATCATGCAACGCTTCTGAGGGTCTCTTGAACATCTCGTCTCGCTGGTAGTTTTGGGTTTGGACGATTGGTTCAAGTACACAGGTATCTTAGTTTTCATTTTACTATTTACTGGTGGCCGAACGTTATCATAACAACGTGATGCTTTTATCGCTGCAAAACAACAATATACGCTTAATTAAAATTCTATATAACTATTTGATATGCATGATATAAATTGGATAGAAATATTAACAGTTAGACGCTGTAAAAAGTAAAAAAATAACATATAGTTTACCGTTATGAATATGTTACTGTATCGTTCAACAGTAAATTTTTCTCTACTTGTTAAACTTGTGTGTAAAATGTTCATGCGAAATAGAGCGAGATTTGAAAAAATCTTACATTCAATTGATCCCTTGGTGTGTCTGGCTTTGGTGTACGTTGCATACTTGTTACTAGTTTGAGACTCACTGAGCGAGTCTGTGGAGGGCTCGGCGGTGCGCGGCCGCGAGCTCGTGGCCAGGCTGTCCTGCGACATCGTCTGCGGCCCCCGGTCTCCTCGCTCTCCTCGATCAAGCCGTCTTCCTTTCTGCGGTGACGACCTCAAATTACGAATATGAATTGGACTCGAATTACGCGAAGACTCACTCGACGACTCAATTTTCGGTAAGTGCTTATTCACGACGGTCTTCTTCTCTTTACAATTCTTAGGCTCTAAATATCTCGGTTTGGTATTTTCAAAGGACGGAGCTCGAGCCGTAGATGTCTTACTGTTAAGTCTGTCTTGAGACTTCGTGTTCTTGGTTTTGTTGAACTTAGCGCGCTCTTCCTGTGCTTTAGTCGTTCTAACTTTCGGCGGATGGGACGCTGGCATTTGTTTTTTTAAATCACGGAGATCGTTATTACTCTTTAAAGTGTCCATAGAACCGAGCGGTATCATCGGTTTTGGTGAATATGGAACGAAAGAAGCGCGTACTTGTGCAATATCAATACTTCGAGCATTTGTAGTAGTGGTAACTTTATTGTTCTTATTATTCACAACGTTGTTCTTAGGCTTCTTTTCTGAGAAAGACGTAGGAGGGGTAAGGGGCAAAGCATGAGCGCCGTACTTAATGCAACCGAGTTCTCGTAATCTCCGCCGTAATTCAGATGGCAGATCTTTAAAAGCTTGCGTGGTGACCACACGCGGTGAAGCTCTTACCAGTGCACCCTCACACTGCAATCGCCAACTGCCCGCGTGCGTGTAAAGTAAGTTATTAGGCCCAAAACCTTTATGGCTATCTGTGCCGTTGCTGATTAAATCAGGTTTAGTATAGTGTTGATGACGAATTTCTTTGACGAGGGCAGAGAGAAAACCGTAAGCTCGACATGCCTCTTCCGGCGGTGCCCATTCGATAGCTGCTGCCAAACAATCGTCCAGAGCTTGTTTGGCCGCATGAGGATATTCAGACGGTAACGGGGTTATTGCTTGGAACACCGCGACTAATCTCGGAGCCGCGAAATGTGCAGCAGCGTTGATGAGCCTTCGACACATTCGCGCTACACTTTCAGCCCACCTGCTGTTATGAAGCGATGAAGCTGTATGACACAAAGATAAAGTATGTAAATTCAAGAGTAATTCCGTTAATAAAATCATCGTTAAGTAATAAACCAAATCTTACCGGCAATCCCGCAGCCGTACACTGTTTCAACCAGATTGTCAATTGTTAGATTGACAATGTGATTCTGGTAGCACTTATCCAAGAGGTCCGTAGGCAGCGTTGCGAAAGCCTTAGTAGGCCAGACTTTCGAGAAGTGTTTCGTGATCCATTTGAGACATTTATGGTATAAGTCGTCCAGACCATAAACAGATGACAATGGAAAACATTCTAACACTCCAACTACGCAGACCGCACATGGCTGAATCGAAACAAAATAAAACAATATGTAACTTAATTATATCAAAACTGGTCAAAACAAGATTTCACCTTTTTAGAACATATGAAATATTTTACCTTATGGAAATGATGACAGTATTTTGCTTTGAGCGTAAACATAATTGCCTCTTTTAGTCCTTCCAAGCCTAGCATATCGGCAATCGTGGCTAACTCTACGATGCTCACAGAATCAGGTATAGTGGCGAGACCAGAATATATGTGACATAGCGCAAAATATACGACGTTGTATGAAAACCTAGGACAAGAAACACAGTTAGGAAATACAATATCTAGTCTTATAGGTACAACATTAAACAACTGAAAGAAACTCACGGGGGTAGTACAATAACGTTGCCTAAGCTCTCGACCCAGCCGCCACTCAATATACCGGCGAAGTATTGGCACCTGTAATAATTTCAAACTTACGTTACGTAAAATATAACTAATTTCAAACTAATAGATCAAAATTGTTTCCCATTGTCATACCTGGATGATAAAATGCATTTGTGAGCCTTAAACCGCTTGCCGGATACTTCTACTATTACATCGGGAGCTATTTCCTCCAAAAACATCCTAAGCAAGTCCTGGCCCAGACGTGAGGTACAGTTCTCTATTAAACTTGAAGTCTGACTGTCGGTTGTACTATTTCCTGCAATCATAACTTTCGTTATAACAAATAATAATCTAAAAAACAATATCATTATGAAATTGTTCAATCTTACCAAATCCAGATCGACAATTGCTGCTTTGCATGCTACTGATTTCAGACATATCTGATACTTGTTCATCAGCATCGCCAAGGGTACTCGAAGTGCCCAACCGCAGAGGTGACCGTGTTCTACTAGACAAGGATCCAGGCATGCTTCTGCTAAATTCATTCTTTAAGTGAGGAAATAACCTATTTAAACTCAAAGCATTCTCCGAATGAAAAGAGCTAATAACTTCTATTGATCTCGAGTTTGCTGAGAAAGATGGGTCGCCCCAGTTATTATCGGGAATGGATCTTGTCATTCTAATATCCACTTCTTTATTCTCGTTAATAAATGTTATCTCGGATTTCGGTACTGGCTTGTCTAAGTCCGATAATTTTACAAAAAGATCTTTCGTCTGATCTATTGTGGGTTCACTCTGATTTTGAATAGTGTCTTTCTGTAACGAAATATGTTCAGCAATGGGCGGGCACGTTTGTTCAGTTTCTGATATTTTTTCGGTGATTGGAGTTTCCGTAATCTCTGGTTTTTTTTCATGTTTTTCAGGAATAGCAATAATTTCTGAAATACTTATATTAGGATCATTACATAAAGATTCATATTTTTCAAATATAGTGACGCTCTCATGTATTTTATCCTTGGGCAAACTTCGGTCGGCACTGTGTGCCGTACTCTTAGAATTTTTAGATACTAGTTTGCTTTCATTATGGACTACGTTTTTCTTTGTATTCATCGAAGATGATAATCTCGCAGGCATGTCTTTTAAAGTTGATTTTTCTCCTAAATCTATATACATTGAAAATATATTCTTCTTCTCATTTATATTTTCTTCAGAATTTTTAGAATTATCGGAGATGCTGTCGTCCTTTTTCAGATCAATTGACATATCGACTACCCATGCAGATGCAGAACTTGTTCTGACTCTACCTTGAGTAATGTCAACAGACTGCGGCATGTACGCGCCTGTCACAATAGGTACGTTTTCCAATTTGAATTTAGGTAGTGGACTGTTTTCATGACTACTACCTACATGAGGTAAGTGATCCTCGATTGACACTCCTCCAGATAGAATGGGTGGAGAACGGCTTCCTTTTCTTTCTTTCTTCGCAAAACTTTCAGACCCTACTATCGTAGTATTACTTTCGCTTCTCGAGTCTTCAGACTCGTATTGTTTGTACCTTTGTAGTGACATTATTGAATTGTTTGGAGTAGTACTAGACATAAACATGGTATTGGATGGAAGTGATTGTTCCTTATCTGATATATAATTTGAACTCTCCTCCACTTCTATAACTTTATCTTGCTCTGATTGAATCGCATTCTCAAACGCGTTTGTACACAAAGAGTCTTCTGTTAAAGGCGTCATTTCAAAAATTGTGGGCGACAAATCTTTAAGTCTTAAGTCCGGATCTTTTTTCTCGGCCTGTTCCAGTGAGTCCTCATTCTCATTACTTTCTGACCAATCATTTGGACTAATGTCTGCTTTCACTGTGGAACATGGCACAGGCTGGCTTGGTGTAGGTAAAATGTCTAGTTTAAAATTTGGTGGATCATTTCCTATATTTTCAATTGTTATTGTATCTTCCTCATCAACTAAACTAGAAGCATCTATGAAACATGCTGTCGATTTGTACGGTGACTTCTGAACTAGACTAGCTGGTAATTCGAATTCGGGTGATTTATTTGCACGGTCTTGTGAGAAACAATGATGGCGCTCATTCATTAAGAATTTTTCGCAAATTTCTTTTCCGGTTAATTTAGGTGGGTATACTGATTCCCACGATCCAGTTTCTGACGACAGGGAAGATGATTCTAATATAACAATCTCTTCATTTTGTCTTTGTTTTTCCTCTTTTAGGGATTTACCGCTTAATTCGGTACCTATACATGTGCTACTGTTTTGTCCATTACAACCTTTTTCAGAAGAAAAGGGATTAGATTTACGAAAATCACTTTTTTCAGCTATAGAACTAGGTATTGATACTGCGGAAATGCTTGCATCGTCTGCAATAAAATCGTGTAAAGTATTTTCTGATAAAGAAACATTAGTTAATGTTACATCTTTATGGCTATTCATGCTACCTAGCATTGCTGTGTCATCCAAACCGGAATCAGATAAAGTGTAAATATTTTCCATCCTTGATGCGTTATTACAAACATTTACTTGAGCTAGACCTCCAGACGAGCTAACGCCTGGAGAGCAAGTGTATGCAGCGGACAAGTAATCAGAAGAAGAACTAGGGTCGTCAGTAATTAAGCTGTCAGGAGAATACCCCGCTTCTACGGTTCGATCAGTACCTGTTACTGTACTTCGATTCTTAGTAATCAAATTATCATCAATTTTATTAATTACTGAATATTTCTGATTAGTTTTAGAGTCCTGATCAGCGACTGTATCTATACTCTTTTTTTGTTTTGGAGAAGTATTATCTTTTAGACAAATTTTATTCAAAATATCACAACTATTGGAATGTTTGACTGATTTAGATGTATGACTAGATGTTAGAGATAGCGAAGTAGGCTTATTGCGAAGCGTAACTTTTGCTTGGCTTGTTTCTTCAGTTTGAGATTTTATAATAGAATGAAATGCATTAGAGAGTGCGTCTTGCTCAATAAGTTCTTTATCTAAAAGATGACCTTCAATGGGAACTAATGCATAGTATTCTTTTTTTAAATCAGTACTAGGACTAGAATTAATTACTTTCTGGACGCCATGTTCTACGTATGGAGTAATACACTTAGGCGTTAAAAAGACTTCGGGTTCCTCAGAATTTTCTTTACTATGGTACGGTTTAGCTTGGTTAGATTCTACAATATTTAAGTTGCCATCCAGATATGCAATTATTTCTTTTTCTTCATGTTGAATGTTGCATTCGGTATACACATCACTGCAAAAGAATAGAAGTCGTTTATCAACCAAGAATGTGCTATATTTTTGTTTGTTTTAAGTGGCTCACAAGATCTACATATTATCAGCAAAAAAAAACCAAACAAATTAAAAGGGGACTTAGATGTAGCCATAGTTTTCGGTTAAACCTACATAATATAGTAATTACATAACGTCAACTAATTTATTTATTCCACAAGTACCTAAGTATTACAATCTTCTTCTGTTACTATTTTTTTTTTTACATAAAACGTTAGAGTTTACTTGTAAACTCTATAAAAACTTCACAATAAGTAAGTTAACCTTTTTATAATTTTTAATGTTATTGAGTTCGCTTGGAAGGTTGTTTTTAACACCATCTTGTAGAGTTCTAAGGCACCAGTATGCTTACATGAATACCAAAATAGAAACTATGTGGAAAATAACCTTAAAAAGATCCTATTTGTTTTCCTTCTCAGCTGTGTGAGGCAGCGAAGGGTCTAAGCGATGAATGCTTACAATTTTGAATACCCTCGCCTTTTGACAATATGTTAGAGTTATATTAACTAAAGACCCAAGAAATAAACCACTATATAAAGATAATAAGGGAATTAAAATATATTCTGTTGATTGATTACATATTTCAAATTTAAACTGTAATCTGAAAAGCAAATCCAATATGTACATAGTTGAATAAATTGTAGAAACATACATATTTTAGAATAATAAATTAATAACAATAAAAAAATTACAATGTGAACACTAGCATTGCAATCACTTATAGAATATTATCATACCTTATGAATGAATATATTTCATCAAAAGAACTGCGTTCAATATTCACATGCAAGATTGTATGTAACTTGTGATAAAATTTATGTGTACGTGCTTTAAGTATACAAGAATGGGTTAGTATTTTTAATTTTCCACACACCACCTCAAGATCTGAATAAATAGATTCATCAAAAATTCTGAAACAAGTAACGGTACATGATAAAAATACGGATTAAGAATAATGTATAAATAAAAATACGTATTTACACATAATGTCTTTATACACAATGTACCTACATTTATTCCGATATAAGCACGAATATGCATAAATGTATTATTCTACCTATCTACTATTTTAATCTAAACGTAGGCTAATGTTATCGAAATGTATGATCTATACAGGTTTAGACGTAGATGGCATGATGTAATTTTGGTATAATTTTTTTTTTTATTTCGCAATGTGTTATTGAATTATAGTCAGGATGGCATATTTTTAATGTCTTGGAGTCGAACGTAAAGAAGTCTTATGTGGAATATCTTACCAAATAAAACTAGTAGCTTCGTCACGTCGTGCTAAAAAGAAAATATGGGGCAGTCTTTGGGGACTACGGATAAAAGTGAAACGAAGACGGAGACGATGACGCGAGTTCCATGAGTTTTGTTCACCCGAGAGGTTTTATATTCAAAAGTGCTCACCGCGCTTAAAAAAATTTCACTTTAAAAAGCTATGCCACATGGGCCAATTCTAGCACGTGAACCATTTTTGCACGTGAGCAGTTGAGGTAGTTTGTACCTAACGGCCTATTTTAACGCAGATAGTAATGTGTGGTAATGTTGAGCATATTAGTCGTTGATCAATCTTTATCGTGACAAGTGTTAGATACTATAATTAACATCAGCGGTCGGCAGCCTGCAGCTCGCCAACCTTCTCTTTGCGGCCCTCGATTTATTTTTTATACTAATACTTTTTTATACCGCGACACGCATGATGAACGTTGCGCCAAATCGTTTAGTACGTAATAATACGTACGTAAAAAAATAAGTGGAATTTCCACGGTGTACCGGTGGCGCCGTGCGTTTGGTGTTCGATGATGGAAGGAGTTTGAAGGGATTAGGTTGTGCAAATTAGCGCGCACACCCCGATGTGCATCCGATAAAACACAGAGTGACATGCAACTCTTTGCCGATGTTCTTAGCTCTGAAGCCTATTCTCGACTAGAACTTCGTTATTAATGAGCCTCTTGGCTCGTTTCTTTATCGTCTCAAGTGCTTCAAGCTGGTATTTAGCTGAAACATTACAGATTTGCGAGCAGTATTCCATGCACGATCGAACTTGCGTTTGGTAGAGGATGAGCAGGCAGCTGTTACGGCGTGAAGTACTATCGCACTTCCGACAGAATTCAAAGCTTTTTGGCAGGTACTTAAGATTATGCCTCAATGTATGGGGGCAAAATTGAATGTACGAGTAAGAGAAACGCCAAGAAGCTCGAGGCAGTCGGTTATCGGTAGGGGAAGACCTCGGAAGGTGCGGTTTGGCTGGAATTGGCACCGCTTCGCAAAGAAGAGACACGCTTGGGTTGTGGTTGCGTTGAAGTTGACCAAGTTGACATCTCCCCAATCGGAGACTGCCTACAAGGGCAAGTCCGACCGTTCAACCATGTCTTCCCTGAGAGACCGAATCACAGCCCTACCAGCATGCGGGCCCGACTCGTAACTCTCTACCACTGTGCTGTCGTCTGCGTTCCCAATGATTCCGGGCTTGCGCAGATCGTTGATGTGCAGCAGAAAAACTGTAGCAGAGAGTACCGACCCCTAAGGGAAAATAAATATCTATTTTAGAATTATTTTATTTAAAAGTGTAACCAAAAACGTCGTATGATACACGTGTGTATTGTTGATTACCGTCTTCAGCTCTCTTAAGACCCTCGCCTGACGGCTAACCAACTTTACACACTTGTATTTACACTATTTATTCACTCAGTGAAACAGAGCTTTTTTTCACTGCTTTTGAAGAAACGTAGGCCTCTGTCGAGCGTCAATGGTAAAATGTAATAAAAATACCTGTTTAGGTACCTAAATCAAGTATACATACTAATATTAGAAATGGGAAAGTGTATGTATGTGTCTGTATGTCCGTGTTTCACGCCTAAACCACTGAACCGATTTTGATGTAATTCAGTGAAAGGGTAGATTAGACCTTGAGAAAGGACAAAGGCTATATTTGGTCGCGATAGCCGACACCCATGCGGGCGGACCTGCGGGCAAAAGCTAGTAGACACATAATTCAATAGAATAGATAATTCAAAAAATAAATTATTATAAATAAAAAACCCGACTGATTCTGAAAAGATCGAAACAAGCTTTATAGCAGGCGGTACCCATTAATTTTCATCTGGTTTGAGATTTGCAAATGGGTACCGCCTGCTATTAAGCCTGTTTCGATCTTTTCAGAATCAGTCGGGTTTTTTATTTATAATAATTTATTTTATTTTATACTTTTTAGTTTCCAAATATCTAATATATAAAGAGGTAATTCACCTAGGCATACGCAATGACCAGATGACAGTTACACTGAACAATACCTAATAGCTGCAAGAAGCATAAGAAAAAGTTGAGGACTGCGTGATGCGTTACTGCTTCATAGAGCCACCGCATTTGTAGGGTTGATGATACTACTCGACTAGGGTGGCCAGGCCATAAAATGCAAAGGCCGGACTGCGCAATATATAAGGCCGGACATTTTGCCCTAAAAGCCGGACATGTTTTTTTTATTGCCAAACATAATGTTTTTACAGCTAGGCTGTTGAAAAAAGTATTTATACGTGATGTAAAGTGAGGATGAGATCGAAGATGGAGTGTGCCAGATATATGCATATTCGATATTTATTTAAAGACGGACAAAATATTTATAATAAAAAAACTCGTTTACGAATTTGAAATGTTTATTAAGTTACACTATTACAGTTTTACTTACAAATGAATTATCAGTCTTTTATAGATTATTAAGTATTATTAAAACTAAAAAACAAACGAATATAGCTCTCTTTTGGCATTCTTAAACTATAAACTAAAAAATATAATAAAACAAATAAAAATAACCATTCTTCTGGAAAGTATCAAAAAGGTAATATTAATTTTACGCCTAGGTAAGAATTTACTTTATAGTAGGTATTTGTAGAACAATTTAAAATCTTTAAAAAATAACAAAAACTAGTTATATTTGGCACTTGCACCTACTTTGTCAAGAATGTCGTTTTCCTTAGAAATCATATCGTAAAATTCTTTACATGTTAATTTTAAATTGCATAATAAGAACATCATCTTAGCAATTGTATCTGTTTGCAGTCTACTGCGTTCCTTTGTCCACTGGGCGTTTATTAAAGAGAAAACTCTTTCAACGTTGGCATTGTGGCCTGGTATTGCAAAATAATATTCTGCCAACTTTAGCAGTTCCGAATAAAATTCTTCATTATTAAATGATTTAAAATACGAGGTCCACTTCTGATGTGCCAACAGCTTTTTAAAGTCAGAGTTATCTTCGTGTTGCTTTAAAAATTTTATGAAGTTTTGCCACTGATCAAAAAATTTATTGTCATTTAACTGTACATTTTTTCTAGACAAGGTGTCTATTGTTTTTGCCCCTTGTTCCCAGCTTGGAATATTAGCTAAAGTCATCCACTGAAAGTGTTTTAAGTCAGTACAAAATTCACTGGTCCAGGAATTCAGGTAATCTTTGGCAATATTGTACATTCTTCTCATGTTTTGTTTAAAATCTTCTACCTCATCCCGATGAGCCTCCGATAAACGCCGTAAAATTTCGGCCACTTTCATTGGGCAAAAATTTTGTTCCAATCTTTCGTTTATATTTTCCACTATTTGCGAACACTGCTCAATTACTTCATTGACAGAAATATCAGCAGTTTCAGTGCGTTTGATTCGGCTTTGGAATATAGACATGAAAGAATGTAAGAGCCATAAATAACACTCAGAGAAGTCATTTTCGAAAAACATTTGCAATGTTCTGGCCGGATAACTCAGTGAAAGAAAGTATGACTTTAATGGCTCGTACATTTGCAAGATTCTCTCTATGGCGGGATAAAGAGAGAGCCAGCGGGTTTTTGAATGGCTAAGCATACGTTTAAAATCAATTTCTAATTCTGAACAAACTTTTTTTAAAGCTTCAGTACGAACTGTGAAGCTGGCAAAATGGTTGTGCATTTGCATCACTATGCTGTCTACACAGATTGGTAAAGATTCGATTGCGTGATGTACGGAATTGCTGAAGATATGTGCAATACATCCAACACCGACCATATCATCGTTTTGAGTAACTGATTTGAGTCTACTGTAGACGCTGTTGGTCCCACTTCTCTCTCTGCCGCCAAAGTTAGTATTGGTGTTGTCAGCTGAAAAAGCAATTAATTTATCCAATAAGTTTTTGTCCGTCAAAATGGCGTGTATGTAAGTGGATATTGTTTCAGCAGTCTCGTTCGGTAAGGCCTGTAGCTCCAGTAATTTAACTTGAATTCCTCCCTTTTCAGGGTTGAAATATTGTATAAGCACAGGAAATAGCTTAATAGCACCATGGTTGCTACTATCTGTGGAGGCGCTCAAGTATCTGATTTTTGACACTTCTTTTAACATATTTTCTTGGGCAAATGGGCCTAAAACATTTTTTAGGATAGCTTCAGCTTTTGAGCGGGAACAGGTTACATCTTTTGCGATTTTCGAATCTGGATATATACTCTTGCAAAGTGGAGCTGTGCAATCTAGTGAGTTAAATGATTCGTGATGTTTAACGGTATGATAAACCAGAGTAGCTTCTGTGGCCCGAACGCTCCGTTGAAGATTTAAGTTCGCATTGGATTCCATGAAAATATCAATTCTTGATGTAGATGCCGTACTACGAATCTTCATTTTGTGTTTTTCGGTATTTAAATGCTTTTCTAAGTCAGCTTTGCCCTTATTAGCAATGGAAATTATTTGATCACAAATTACACATTTTGCGTCCCATGGCTCTTTGCCTGATTTGAACATCTTGTATTGACTTTTTAAACTGTCAGAAAATATACATTTTCTTTTCGACATGACTAATAGAGAGATCTGAAACAAAGATGTTTTACTGGTATTTGAGGTTTGTCAATAACACATTAATGCTACAAATTATTATTATTATATTTTATACTTTGTTTCTTTAACAAAATATTCACACACACTTAGAATAATAACGCATAGAAACGCAATTGCTACAAATAGGAAAATATAAAACTAACTCACCAAAAATATGGTCGCCGCTAACTGAAATACTTAATTGTACGTGAACACACGCCAAGCACGCACAAACGCCACGCGTTCCTAAGGCAGACTAACGGGCGCGAACCTGTCTACGGACGGTGCGGGCAGCGGGGCGGGGTATACACGCTCACGCCAAGCGCCGCGCGGCGCGATGCGCGGGCGGAAGACAGTTTGCTCTCCGCTCGCCCTTGTCCGCTCGGGCGCTTGTCCGCCCATCGTCGTACAAATCGCCACTCTGACAAAAAGCCTGACAAAAGCCGGACAGGCCGAACACGTACATATTTGGCCGGACGCGACCGCAAAAAGCCAAACATGTCCGGCTAAAGCCGGACACCTGGCAAGCCTATACTCGACTGACAATAAATCAATCAAACAATTAGTACATCGCATTAGGGGTAGGTAGGAGCGTAGTGCAAGCGTAGTGTAGGACGTCCTCCGACCAGGTGGGATGACGATCTAAGAAAGACTGCAGGCAGATGCTGGATGCGGCAAGCTGAAGACAGGGCGCTATGGCGCTCATTGGGGGAGGGCTATGTCCAGCAGTGGACTAATATAGCCTGATGATGATGATGATGATGATTAGGGGAGGGCTAAGTCCAGCAGTGGACTAATATATCCTGATGATGATGATGAGTCCACTGTTGGACATTGGCCTCTCCCAATGTTGGAAGGCTGCCTGTGCTGATGAGAAATCATCGAGTTGGTGCAATCTTGACTCAAGAGTCCCTCAAGGCGGTATACCTACATTCTCCCCTTCTTTTCTCCATATTTATTAACTTCATAACCTCCGATCTTCAATGTACGTATCACTTGTATGCCGATGACCTGCTGTTGTTTATCCAAGCCTCCGTGGATGACATCTCGGAGGCTATCGACAGAGTGAATGCCGACTGGAATTTAATCTGGCCGTCAATCCTAACAAATGCCAGAGTATTATAATAGGTAGTAGCTATATGATGTAAAGGTTGAAGGACGTGGACATGCCGGCGATAATCTTTGATGGGAATGTTATTCCGGTCACACTTAGTGTTAAGAACCTGGGCTTACACCTGGGCTCAACCTTGAGTTGGCAGGTTCAGGTCACTAACGTCTGCCAGAGAGTGACTAGAACACTAAGGGCCCTATACCGCCTTAAAAAATTTCTGCCACCTAAAACCAAGACAATGCTTATGCAGACTTTAATCTTTCCTATCCTCGACTATGGTGATGTGTGCTATTTCGACCTGAATGCAAATCTGCTCAATAAACTTGACCGACTTCTCAACAATTGCATTCGATTCGTCTACAATCTTAGGAAGTATGACCACGTTTCGGCCTATCGGTCAGAGTTGGGGTGGTTGCCCATACGACGGCGGCGCAGTCTGAGAGCTGTCACTTTGATATACACACTATTAAATTCTCCCAACGCCCCAGCTTATCTAGTCTTAGCTCCGCTTACTCGGCTCTAACCATAACAAAAACTTACGCTCTTCTAACAACTTACTCCTACACTATCCCACTCACACGTCTAGCCTTGTACACTCTTCTTCCTTAGTACAATCTATTCTTCTTTGGAATGCGCTTCCTTTGGAAGTCAGGATGTCCACAAACCGTTTCACATTCGAAACTAGAGTACACCGGCTCTAAATAGGCCATAGCTGCCTACGGGTGGTTGTAGAAGTGGCGATTAAATCAGTTGTCTGATATCATATCCGTAAAATTTCTCAGCTTGTATGTATACGATGTGTATACGTATATATGTATGTGTGTATATAAATAATTATATGTGTATTTTTGTGTATATGTATATATTTTTGTGTATATATATACTAGCTTTTGCCCGCGACTCCGCCCGCGTGGATGTCGGTTATCGTTTAGTGTTCTTTCTACTCGCCTGCATACTTGAATTTATACTCGACTCTCTGCTGACTTCTCTGCTCCTCTCTCTACTCGACTCTGTACTCTCATCTATAATCGCCTTTCCATTGGCCTCTATACTCACATCTCTACTCGCCCATCCACTCTATTCTCTTTTCGCCTCTCTACGTGACTCTCTCCACTCGCCTTTCTACTCACATCTCTCCTCGAATCTCTACTCAACTCTCTATTCGTTCTCTACTCGTCTCTACATTTGTCTCTCCACTCGCCTCACTATTCGCCTCTCTACTCGACTGTCTACTGCACTCTATTTGATTCTATACTCAACTCTTCGTTCCACATGAGTTTATCTTCCAAAAAAAACTTCTTACTATTTATCCCCTATTCACGCCCTTTTTTGCGCGATTTAAAAATTACAAACTTTAATTACCTAACCCTACCCCCCTTTTTCACATTAAAATGTAGCCCACGTCCGTTCCCTAGCTCATATCCATCTCGGTACCAAATTTCGTCGGGATATCTTCAAAAATCACAATCCTTAATCCCTTATTCCCACCCCTTAAACCCCCTTTTCCGCGATAAAAGATAGAATATGTCCGTTCTCTGTACCAAATTTCATCAAGATCGGTTCAGTGGTTTAAGCGTGAAAGCGTAATATACAGACAGACAGACAGTTACTTTCGCATTTATAATATTAGTATGGATTGGTTTGTATATGTATGTAGTTTATGATGTTTCTATATGTGGATATGGATTCATTTTTATAATTATAAATTTTAAGAAAGTATAATTAATTGTCATCGCAAAGTTAGTTTTTGTACCACAATAGGTTAAACTATCACCGCAACACTTCGTGCACCTACCTTTGGAATAAATATCTCTGCATCACCCTAACGTTGACTGGTAGAAAATGCCCATGGCATTCAGTCCGCCTTTGTACAATCATTTTGTATTTGTGCAAATAGTTTAAATAAATAAATAAATACTCGACTATACACATTTGTATCTGTCGTATCGTGAGAGTTGCATGCTGCGTCCCATTCTGCTGTTAGGATGATAAGGCTCTTGTTGACTCGTCCTAGTAGCACTTAGCCTAGCCCACGAAAGGCAATTTATTTTTTGCCAGGTGCTCGTAGAACAATATCGTGGAAAGTCCAATTTGCATCGACATTATTTTAAAGACCAGGTTGACTAGATATACAAGCTCGTACACGTAAGTACGGTCGACAGATTGCGACAACGATCAATGAATGCTACTCGTTTACGTTTATTTCGTTAGTGTGACCAAGCATTCTCCATTAGCGACTACTACAATACTACAGCCACTGCTTGATCTAAGAAACGCTGCGTTTTATGCCTTATTATTATGTTACCTGGCAACATCTTCCTCGAGCTGCCTCTGCAGGTGTAGCTCAAGTTGCGACTCCTCGTTGCAAGCCGGGAACTCGTCGGCCGACCCCAGCTTATTTTTGAAGCGAGCGCCCGGCATCAAGCATCTCTTACGCCTATGACAATCCAAAAATAAAATTTTAGGTATACTAGCTGCTGCCCGCGGCACTGCCCGCGTGGAATTCTGATCCGGTTCCCGCTGCTGACCCTGCCCGATAGAGTGATGTGGCTATCTATTGGTAAAACGTTTTTCAAAATCGATTCAGTATATTCAGAGATTACCTTCTACGTCATAAACTCATAAATTCACAAAACTACCTGTTTATAATAAAATAATAATTTACTTAGTATAAATAAGCTAACAATAGTTCAATGATTCTGAACACAATTTTTCCATCCTTGTCTGTTTGGTCGCGCTGGGCGCGAAAACTATAAATAAACTTTGATGCGGTTTTTTTATTAGTAAGGTCTGAATTCATTAATATGGCGAATATGAGTTTCATTGTTCTTCACCAAAATTTCAAGAGGGACCAACAAAAACGAATTGCGCCCTTTCGACCAGATTGGTCCAGCCGCATACGATACGCGTGGTAGTAAAGTTTTACACAAACCAAACAGCACCGAGGCTTTGTCGGTACTGGCAGGTGTGGTTTCAGTCGGGTGCGCATAGTCTTACATAACTTTTCAACTCCTATCATCGGAGGTCCGAAAATGTTTCTCATACCATTTAAAATTATAATGATCGTTATTCATAATTTTTTTTTACTAAATATTAAAAATCATAATCGTTTAAATTCATAATATCACAAATGATACACTTTAGTTTTTACTAATATTTGTTTTAATATATTTTTTATACTAATGATCGAAACTCATAATCATTCGAATAAATAACTATAATATATTTGTTTTATATTTGTTTTTATACATTTCTTAAACATAATTGCTACCAGAAACGAGATGCTACCAGACAAGTAGGTTAGGTCCTAATAATAGGGGTTAAAGTATGAAATTGCCGTTTCATTGTAATAGGTACTTCGAATTGGCGTATACTACTAATAGGTACTTCAAACGCAACATTGATATTGCGAGCTGTTTCTGCCGCGTTAGTTCCGCGTCGGAACTCGTATTCAAAAATCACTCGAATTTTCGAAGTATCCATCTTTCTTGTCTAACCTGAATAAAAAAACAACTGAAAGTCGATAATCGAATGTTGCACATTTTTAAATGAAGAACTACATAGGTACCATGTGGAAAAAGTTTCACTCAAAAATCTCAAACCATGAAGGTTCGTGACCAGCTGACGCATTTTCCGCCGCGGCATGAGCAGCTGACAATTTATTTTCTTCAAGGTATTGGCTTACTTATATTTTGGCAAATTTTGGGCCGGGAGGAAATGACGGAACTTGGTCAGATCACCAGCTGATGCATTTTCCACTGGGGCATTTGCAGCTGACAATTCTTGTCCTTCAAGGCATTGGCTGAACTGTATTTTGGCCAATTTTGAACCGGGAAAAAATTACTGAATTTTGGCCACGTCGCCAGCCGAGGCGTATTCCACCGCGATATGGGCAGCTGACAAGTTTAGTCCTCCAAGGTACTGGCTTAGCTATATTTAGGCCAATTTTGAGCCGGGAGGAAATAACTGAAATTTGTCACGTGACCAGCTGATGCATTTTCCACCGCGGCATGGGCAGCTGCCAATAGATTTCCTTCAAGGTATTGGATTATCTGTATTTTGGTTGATTTTGAGCCTGGAGGAAATTACTGAATTTTTTCACGTGACCAGTTGACACATTTTCCACCGCGGCATGAGCAGCTGACAATTTATTTTCTCCAAGGTATTGGCTTAGCTATATTTTGGCCAATTTTGAGCCGGGAGGTAATGACTGAATTTTGTCACGTGAACAGCTGATTCATTTTCCACCGGGGCATTTGCAGTTGACATTTCTTGTCCTTCAAGGCATTGGCTTTACTGTATTTTGGTCAAATTTGAACCGTGAAAATATGGCTGAATTTTGGCCACGTCACTAGCTGAGGCGTTTTCCACCGCGATATGCGCAGCTGACAACTTATTTCCTTCAAGGTATTGGCTCAACTATATTTTGGCCAATTTTGAGCCGGGAGGAAATGACTGACGATTTTAATTTTGCATACAACTTTTTGAACTTTGGTCACCAGCTGACGCGTATTCCACCGCGATATGGCCAGCTGACATTTTTTTTCCTTCAAGGTATTTATTGGCTTAACTGTATTTTAGCCAATTTTGAGCCGGGGGGAAATGACTGACGATTTTAATTTTTTTTTACAACTTTAGGTCACCAGCTGACAGGTTTTCCACCGCGATATGAGCAGCTGACAATTTTTTTCCTTCAAGACATTGGGCATTGAATAACTGTAATTTAGCCAATTTTCAGCCGGGAGGAAATGACAATATTTTTCATTTTTTTGCATGTTTGAGCGGTCACCGCTGCTTACCCCACCAACAAAGTGCCAGCTGACAACCACGAAAATTCATGATTTGACTTCCTTAACCACTGTACGAAGTATCTCCCGGGAGGCGATTGGTCATGAGAACCTGTCGCTGGCTTGCGGTCTAGTAGCAAAATTGTAGGACATATGTGTAGAACTAGGTACGCAGATTATAAATTATATACATGGGTTTATGGGGCCCGGCAAAACCCTCAGGACCAAAGCAACAGTATCTGCAAGCGGTACACTTTCTGTTTGACGGACGGAACACTTATTGAAGCTTACTTATTGAGGTGGAGAGGTCTGATAGCCATTGCGCACATCGACATAAACAAATCTAAGGACCGGGTACGGACCAGGGGCTCTGAGGTGTACCATCATCTCATCATCATCCTTGCGTTAGTTCCGGTCGCAACCGAGGCCTACACCGCCTTCCGGTTTTAGTTCTCCCTTTCGCATCCATGGTAGTGGGAACATTGGTATGCATGTAATGCTTCTATGACGCGAAGTGTACAATCATAAAAGATGGGATATCATTAAAATGCCAAACGTTAATCAGTTGCCTACGAGGTACCCCTTACAACATGTTTGTTTAAAATTCGCATCATGTGTCTATTGTTATTATTCATATGACATCATAACATAGTTCATACATTAGCATGCCAGTTGATAAAATTTAATCATGTCTAGTTTAAAATGTGTTAAAACTGCAACTGTATACTAACTTACATTTATTCATATTTTCAGGGCTATATTATAGATTTATTGGAATAAGGTACAGTAGAATCGAATAAATGAATATCATTACTAAGTTTGTACATACGTAGGTAGTATGCGCTGGGCACCTTACGTTACGAATACTGTTAATTTTATAAATTTTTAAGTTCATGTAGATGTTTCGCTATTTATTACGCAGTCTTGCTGAAACAGCTGAATGAACGAGCTTGGGTGAAATTAATTATGAATTGGTAGTTCACAGTCTGGAATAACATATAAGCTACTTTTTACCTCTAGAATAGGCTCCCAGGAAATAGGATCAGAAATCCGCGTGGGCAGAGCCGCGGGCAGCTGACGAATGGAGGCAAGAGACTGATCAATGACGCTGCACAATAGCCTATCTATAAGTAGTATAATCCGATACAATACCCCACATGCTGGTGATAGGGTTAATCTTGCAACTAGACTGCCACAAATTGAGAATCTTTCGGTTAGGTAACTAGTGAAAAATAATACTAATCCAGTGGATCCAGTGAGTTTAAGAGAAATATTTTGGGAACAACCCGGGACTTTTATACTTTTTCACGCTAATCTTATTCAGTTTTCCCTCTGGAAATCATAACCAATTAAAATTTTGTAACATGGAGCAAAGATATTATATTTGCTGGAAAACACCCCTACTTAAATTGTATCTTCTAAAATATAAAAATAATCGCGGATGGTTGGATGGAACAACACATTTCTGGAGAGGTTCCGGGAAGGCGAAACTTGAACGTCGCATAATGGCTTAGGGGTGCTACGGGATAAAAGTATGCCACGGGCGAAGCCGAGGCTAGTCAGCTAATTGCGGGCTTAAAGAAAATACATTGACAACTGAAAAGATACATTGACCAAGCACTATGACAGTGTTTTAAGAACCCAATTGCAGCCCCCTCCTGGGTTCATTTGCGAATCTCTAAACTAATCTGGATTAAGTGTACAATTAAAATGACTTTAATTATTTCAGTTAGAATACAGCATTGTATACACACATGAATATTGATGACTATAATCAAACTTCGACAAGTGTCAGAAGCAATGATTTCTTTATAAAACAGATATGAACTGTTCATTTGCAGAATTTCAATTCAAATAATCAACAACAACCCGCCATATAAAATTGTTATAAATAGAAATTGCCAAATAAACAAGTGAATGTTGTGAGTAGAAACTTGACATTCGCGTCTCGCCAATAATATTTTTTATATTAAAAAACAGTTATGGTAACATAGGTGAGATAGCTGCAATGCAACTGCAAATGCCATTAAAATAAAAAGAATAATTAATTTAATTATTAATAAAACGTTCGAAAGATAATTATATTTATCAGTGTTGTTATAGTATTGTTGCAGTATTACTTGTTAAATGTGTTAGTACTAAATGGTTTGACCCATTCAATTAATTTATTATAATAATAAAAAAATATAAAAGACATTTACTAATTAATGTGACGAGTTGGCGGCTGTTTATTTTATTTCTATTGTTAGTGTTTGAGGTTAATATTTAGTATTCAAAGTTTACAATTAATAACAGGGTACAAAAACAATGACCAGAAATGTACACACACTTATCTCACAAGGATACAAACATTCCTCTATATCATTGCCCGTATTAAGTCCCCACACTTTGACAATAAATGTTTGCATTTAAATGTATTCTCATACACTGTATAAAGTTAACCTTCTGCATCAATTTATTTTGTTACACCAGCATTATGATAAGAGTTATTCACGGGAGTATATTCACAAAACATCTTAAGTGAATTAGAGTATTGTCAGTTTTTTAGGGTTCCGTACCCAAAGGGTAAAAACGGAACCCTATTATTAATATTAAGACTTCGCTTTCCGTCCCTCGGTCCGTCTGTCACCAAGCTGTATATCCCGACTGTAATAGCTAGACAGTTGAAATTTTCACCGATTGTGTATTTCTGTTGCCGCTATAACAACAAATACTAAAAACAAAATAATAACGATAATTAAGAGGCGGCTCCCATACAAAAAACGTGATATTTTAGCCCTTTTCATGCCCATTTTCAGTCGCCGAGCATGTTCTCAAGAACCATAATAGCTAGACAGTTGAAATTTGCACAGATTATGTATTTTTACTGTGGCTAGCACAATAAATACTAAAAATAAAATAAAAATAACATTTAAGGGGGGCTTCCATACAACAGAAGTATTTTTTTTGCCATTTTTTGCTCGATATTAATAATGGCTACACATAGACGCTAGAAATAATTACAAACTATTAAGGTTATATATTTACTTTTAGCCTTTTTTCTGGTACCGAACCCTTCGTGCATGGCCGGTATTTTTCTAATAAGAAATGTTCAGCTCAAAAATTATCTATAGCACAAGAATAATATATGTGTTTTCAATTCATTAACAAGTTGCAATGGGGTTGTAATTATAAGAGGTTCATCATATAACCTAACAATCAAGGCAACACCATCCAGTAGTCTAGATGGTCAAATATTTCTATTGGACCTCACTGACTTATTAGAATTTTTTTTTGAACTGGAACCTGAAACTTGTCTGAAAAGGGAGAATATCTTTAAATTGCTTGTATTATGGTTAACTTAATATTGTAACTTGATTGTTTACATATTACAAAAAGAGTATCCCATGGTAGAACTAGTACTTAGCAACAGAGGCTACATTTAATATATCATTTCAATAGAAAATTCTAAGACCAAAGTACCAAAATAAAATGTGTTAAGTTCAATTTGCCGATAATGTTTGCATTATTATGAGGAATACTGGGTCATACAAAATAAGAGAAAATATACATAACTGTTTACCTAAGGTAAACAGTTATGTATATTTTCTCTTATAAACAACATTTGGTGGGGCACTTAAATTTCTAATGACCAAAATGTTACAATTTATATAAAATAAAACTGCATGGTCAACCCTGTTCAATAATTAACATAACTTACTGAGCCTGTCTACTATTTTATAGTTGATTTATAATAATCATCGTAAATAAAGTATGTACACAACTTTGGATTCAATATTTGTGGCATTAAAATAGCAAGACATGACACTAAACTTTAGTTTAAACCACAATAAAATTAGTTGTCGTGTTTTGATAAATAAATCTCGCTAACAGTAAACTACTAAGGCTAATTGCAATGTTAAAATTAGTGATGACGCTATTTAACGATCAATGTGTACAGAATATTATTAACCAGACGAACATTAGATATACACTATGTCTCTGGTTGTAAATTCAACATACCATTAAGATTCTTCTTTATTTCTCTGAGGATACCGCTCGAAGACACGTACACGTAGCCAAGTTTTTCTTTATTTTACCATAATTACATCAATAATATTAGAAATCAGTAAGTAAACATTCGGCGTTTTAATAAAGGTCAATCGATTATTTTACACAGTACCTACACCTATTACATCAATCTGTGTAGAAATAGTGAGACGATAACTTTGAGATACACTAGCGCCATTAACTCCGACGTCAAACAGATAACTTATATGCATGCTAACTTGATGAAAGATACTAACCAGTTCTTAGGTCAAACTTTATTATATTAACCAATACAAATACACATACTATTCAAGTAAACATTTATTTACTTCTATTCAATCTCTAATCCTGCCTGATTAGCAGTACCTCGAAAACAATCTATAAACTTTTCAGTTTATTTTTCTACCACATACCATATACAAAGACAAAGGCGATTTTTTATACAGCCTAGTTTTCCTATTTATGTACTAAATAAAATTACTTCACCTTAAAAATGTGGCTGTTGCCTAACAACTACATCACAAAACATTTATTTACTATAAAATAAACAGTATTATAAAACGTATATATTACATAATTTATTTTAAATTCCAAGATTTATTAAATTTAGTCTATCTTTACTTAATCAACAAACAAACAACATCGGCAATAGTACTTTACTTACTTACTTACTTACTTACTTACGTAAGTAAGTAATAGTACTTTATGTAAGTAAGTGTTTAATTCTTAATTTTATACTGTAAGTTTTAAACATTGCGGCTAAGCGCTGACAAATTAAAATTAAAAACCTAGTGCACAAAAATATGATATTATTTTGGTTTATGAACGCACAATTTCAGTATTGATTTTGACCTTTTTGACGAGTATTCAGTATTCAGAATTTTGACATTTCTAATGATAGTTGCCTGATACGTTGGCGCTGGCGCCATCTATGTTTAATATGTTTATACTTTGTCTTGTATATTGCAGATTGCAGCAGTATCGCAGTTTATTTTCAGTTTACTTTGATCCGTTTGTCAATTGTTCGTTTCAGCAATTTTCACACTTATATTATTTAAAACCAAAAACTAATTACAACAGAATTGTGGCTTACTAAATGAAAAGAAAATTATAATCAACGTTGAACATATACTCTCTATAGATGGCGTTGAGTTGTATTTTATAAAGTAGTAAGTACATAATGTTTAGGCTACTTCCAGCCACAAATTTGTAAACTTTTGTCTCAAACTTAAATATATTTTAATATAAGTTACTAAATAATAGAAAGTACTTACGTATGTATTGAAAACTTAAATTAATTTGATTTTCTAAGCTTTTTGGTGGAAATTCAATGTCCATATCCTATATAGATCGGAATTAAATTTACGATAACCAACTACGGTGTAGGGGCGCGGTTATACACGAGTTCAAATCACTAAAAATCGGCATCGTAATCGTTAGCCGTAATCCATATAAGATTCACCCTGAATAAGTTGATATTAGCTTAGAAAATTCGAGGTTTGATTTATTCAATAGAGTGAAAATGTATTGCTAAATGGAAACCACAATTCTCAATGCTGGACAAATGTTTGTGAATATGGAGCCATCATCTGAACACTGGGACCCAGGTATGTAAAAAAGTGGTAATTTTATCTTTACTAACATCAGGGTTGGATTTCTCTTATTACCCTATGACGGTAAAATAAAGGGCGGCTAATGTCGATATTATTCCATGTAAGAGACATTTTTCACGATCTAAAGTGGTCTTGAAAGTAAATTCATGCTTTGTCTGAGTAATAACGAGCTGAGGAGGCGACTGGTCTAACACGGCTTAGGGCGGCCAAGACTACTAATCTGCCGCTGTTTGTTCGTGTTGTCCACACGTCCAAAGCACTAATAAAATTAAAAAATAAAAATATAATAAAATTCACATTTTGTAAACTACATCCTACAAATATATAAATGCGAAAGTTTGTAAGTATGGATGGATGGATGGATGTATGTTTGTTACTCTTTCACATAAAAACTACTCTATATATTTGAATGGAACTTTACAATAATATAGCTTATACATCAGAATAACACATAGGCTATAATTTATAAAAATATCCAATATTAAAGCGATAACCGACATCCATGTGTGTGGAGCCGCAGGCCAAAATAGTATTTAATAAAAGTCTGTGTCTCTTTATATTTACTTATATATCTGTAACAATTATTATAAGTGTATGTTGTCAACTAACGCAGCATGTCATACCCAGACAAGAATAGTAAATTGGATATTGATTAAATGACAGTGGTTCTTTCATTATTGTTGCACACCAAGTTGTGGTCACTGGTTGCCATAGCAAATACTATATATTATGCAGACTGTTGACAATACCTTTATACCTATTTGATACCTACTGGCAGCTTTGTTTGCACCGGGACTAAGTCCTAAGCTTCATATCATCTGATCTGATAAACTGTTAGTCCTGCAGCCATTTGATAATTCAGTGTACATTTATATGGGTATGTTTCATTGTGTAGTCTGAATATAATATTCCATTTATTGCTTAATAATATTGTCGACTATTTTTAAGAAGTTATCTTGTTCTTTTTTAATACTTGCTGTTTGAGATTAAGTAAGCTTGAAGATTGTAGGTAACAGTATTAAAATGTTTAATAAAATTCCTCAAGATATGGTTGACATGCCACTAAATAAGTTTAAAATAGAAGTAAAAAAAGTCTTTAATGAAAAAAGGGTATTACAAAGTAAACAAATACCTTAATGATACAAATGCATGGTCATCCTAATCTTTTTGCTTGCTCGCACAATATAAATCTATAAAAAAAAAATAACAAATTGTTTTAAAAAAGAAACTATAATATTGTTCACTGAGTTTCTTGCTGGTCTCTTCTCAGTAGAACCAACTTACCGAACCAGCGAAAGAATCATTTTCAAATGATTTATTTACTTAATTTAATATTATATTAGTAATTTCTTGACATGACTGTAAAATTTTGACGTTCATATGTGCTCTTTATGTGCCTAAACTGAATAAACGAAATTGATACTTTGATTAGTAAGCGCCAGTAGCTTAGTGGTTGAGTTGGCCTTTTGATCAAAAGGTCCCAGACATTGCACTGTACACATGAACCCACTCTTAACACAAGTAATTTAGTTTGGCTGGAGGGGTTAGAAGATTTATTAGTATTTCAGATTCTAATGTTCTTTTTAAAAAAAACATACATTCGAAGTGCCTGACGTTATAACCAGGTTACACTGGTCGTAAGGTGGTATTATTATATATCATGGATTTTGGGAGTTTAAAAGTTAGTAATTAGTATAGAGTTTCCTTGGTTTGTGGAATAAGAAAATTTGAGAAAAACTTCTTAAATGTTCTCATTCCACTAGTTTGTGAGTGTGTCCTTGATTCTGTTGTCTCTCCCCTTGATCTTTTTTCTGTCATAAGTTGGTCAGCATACGTAATATTGCAAAAATGAAGACGTACCCCATTGAGACCAGTTATTGAAGTATTATATTAGTAATCAGACTAGACTAAAGAAAGATTAAAAGGGCTGTCTACAATTCAACATTTTTATTTTATAGCTCTAACTCGCCTCCTTGCATCATTGAAAGAAGTACAACCCGGAGGGGAAAATGTAGCCTTTCTAAGTGAATTATTACAATCGAAGCAGCTTCATGCTCTTGTCCAAGTACATAATAAAATTGTTGCCAAAGGAAAAGATGACAAATTCTATCCTCTTCTCTCCAATGCTATGCAAGTAACTCTAGAAGTGTTTGAGCTGTTTGGTGACAATGCATCAGTGTCAAAGGAATCTGAAGAGCTTTTAGGCTTATTACAAAAACCACATTTTCAAGTAAGTTTATAGTGTATTTCGAATTGTTTTATTTATTCTAGAACAGAATTATTGTATGATTCAATAATTAACCAGTATCATCTTTTAAAATATTTGATGTATCATTTAGGCAATACTATGCACACATGATGCTGTGGCTCAAAAAGATTATTACCCACACTTGCCAGATGTACCACCAGAGATTGATGATGAAGAAGAAACTGTGAAAATTGTACAACTTGTCAAAAGTGATGAACCTTTGGTAAGGATAAACAATCAACATGTACAAATAATTTAATCAACTACTTTATTTGAAAGTGAATAAAGAGATATGAACAATTCATTTAGAAATAGCAGCTAAATATTATATTATATTTTATGATTTAAAGTACCAAATTATTTTAAACTTAGATGCAGATACATAGATATGACATAGGTGAAAGTGTTTACTATATCCTATAAAATTAGGCCCATCATTATTGGGTATAGTGTCATGTTACTGAGTAATTGGTGGTTTATTTACTTCTTGACCATGTGAAATAAATATTGAGCCACCATTAAGGGTACATTGAAAGTATTTTTTCATTAAAAGGGTGGAGCACAGAGTGCAGAGCCAATAGTGGTAAGTATTGCTATATGTTAAATAATTATGCTACTTATTTGAATGCTTAAAATTTTGTTAAACCCTTTCCACATAGTGTTACATATACGCATTCACCTATTTTTTTAATTTGTCTGTCAATGTTTTTCAATACCTATATGTTATTTTTCATTACCGCCGTGTCTACAAGTTCGAGAATGATTAGCTGCTATCTCTAGATGCTGATGCAACTTGTATTGTGTCGTCTTATTCTACACTTAAGTATTTTGTTCACTACACTTTTGCCCCCACACAATACATTTTGCTTATTATTTTGATTATCAACCTTATCCATGTTTGATTTTTGCATAGTGTCTTGTTTATCATTTGTTTCAGTTATTTATCAAATTAATAAAATGGTATGTATCCATGAAAGTATTCCAAAGAAGGTAGTAGTAAGATATGTCGAATTTGATTTTAAAATGTCTCAAGTAATGTTAGGTAAATATACCTATACTTCTTTTTTTCTAATTGTTGTAATGATACTATGCCTAATAACTGAAATGTTGAACATTCCATATTCCAAAATAGGGCGCTACGATCAAAACAGATGAGGAGACCGGAAAGATAGTAATTGCTCGTGTGATGCACGGTGGGGCCGCTGATAGATCTGGCCTGATTCACGCTGGGGACGAAGTTATTGAGGTCAATGGTATAAGCGTGGAAAACAAGACGCCCGCCGACGTGCTCGCAATATTGGTATAAATTGCACTTCATTGAGTCTTTTAATACATTCATTCAATTGCTATTTTATTTATAACTGACGCGTGTATATGTTACAGCAAAGTTCGGAGGGGACTATAACTTTCAAATTAGTGCCTTCATTCGGCAAAGGAGGTTCTAGAGAAAGCAAAGTGCGAGTACGAGCTCTGTTTAATTACAATTCTTCTGAAGATCCGTACATACCTTGTAAAGAAGCTGGGCTTGATTTTAAGAAAGGCGATGTGTTGCACATTGTGTCTCAAGATGATGCATACTGGCAAGTTTTAATAAGCTACAAATTCATCAGTTAAAATCTTGAGTAAAGCTTTATTACATACTTATGTTACGTTTTAGGTGGCAGGCAAGGCGAGAAGGAGACAGAGTAATGAGAGCAGGTCTTATACCGTCTAGAGCCTTGCAAGAAGGTCGCATTATACATGAAAGGCAATCAGACCCCCAAATAATGGACGGTTGGTTAAAAACTTTATTTTTAATGACTATAACATGCATTTTTATAGATGTTTCCTACCACGGGTTTCCTCGCTCGACTCGGGAAATGCCTCCTTCATGTTTGATACCCATGAACTTTTTTTTAAATATTCTACTCTCTTACAAAATCATTATTTTTTGTCATTGCATGCTGTGGCGTGTCATTACCATTTTATACCGTTGTCATTTTCCCATTGCATGTAATCGTCGCAGACAAGCCGGCCCTGTGCAGTCCTTCCACCGCCAACTCAGAGTGTGCTCCGAAAACACCATGTTCACCTACACCGACCGCCACTGCCCTCCTGCCTTGCAAGTCAACACCTAAAGTGAAAAAAATTATATATGACATTACAGAAAATGATGATTTTGATCGTGAAATGATACCCACATATGAAGAAGTAGCAAGGTTGTATCCGCGGCCAGGGCTTGTGAGGCCCATAGTGTTGGTAGGTGCACCGGGGGTGGGTCGAAATGAGTTGCGTAGACGACTCATCGCCACAGATCCGGAGAAATACGTCACGCCGATACCATGTAAGTTTTAGAATAATACAAGTATACTATATCAATATTTTGTTTATAGTGAGTGTCCAGATTAAACAAAATACACGCGAAATCAATCATCAGAAAATATATTTTTCATTTAATACATCTATTACTTGTAAATATATTAGTTGAAAGTGCACATAGATATTCTTTCGTTAGGCTAATCTTATATCATGAATAGCTATTAGACCAGGATCCGGGCTAATATTAACCTTCACCCATCTGTTTACTGAATGAATAACACATTTCAGCGAGTAAAATGTGTTATTGAACACATAGGGTTGCCTAAAAAATATGGTGAAAATACTTTTATTAAATATATCCCCTGTAAGGGAAAGATCGTGGGTACGAGTCCCACCTGAGCATTCACTTTTTCCTATCTTAATCGATTTTGAAAAGTTAGCATAGTAAATGCTTCAAAATTACATTCAAATATTTTAGGTAATTTATTCTTAACCCATATTTTTAAGGTAACCCTATTGGTATGTGTTCAATAATACATTTTATTTTTCATTCGGTTAACAGATGGGTTAAGATCGTTGTTAGATCGGATCTTAGACCATATGTAATGAATTCTAATATCTATTTTCCAGTTACATCTCGATCTCAGAAATCAAGCGAGCAAAATGGTAAAGATTATATGTTCGTTACTCGTGAAAAAATGGAGCAGGATATAGCTGAGGGGAAGTTGATAGAACATGGGGAATATAAGGGCAACTTATATGGCACATCAGCGGAAAGTGTTGAAACTATCATTAACTCAGGTAACACCAACAATTCTCATTGCACGGGTATTTTAATTTTTGTGTGATAAGTGTGATAACTTACACTTAACAGTATAATGTCATAAAAGTTGGTAGAACTATAATTAATACTCAAAAATAAATATTATATTGGTTTACTTACACTTTAAACCATGTAACAATTACCATCTTTAGGAACCCTACGACCGTGAGTGCTGAAAAGTCGAAACATTGGGTTAAATGTAATTAATACCAAATAAACCGCAATACCCGGTCAAAAATGGTCTTATTTCAATATTTTATATAGGTTGGACGTGTTATTTACACTACTATTATAAAGATGAAAGATTTGTATTTTTGTATGTTTGTAATGAAGAAACTCAAAAACTACTGTGCCGATTTCAAAAATTCTTTCACCATTGGAAAGCTACATTCGCCCTGAGTAACATAGGCTATATTCAATTTCCACGGGAACGTTTTTACCACCCGCGCGAAGCCAGGGCGGATCGCTATTTTTTAATAAGCTGGCGTTTTGTCATTCATTGTTGCTGCAGTTTGTGGGCAACTTCAAATCTGTGCTAAGCAAGCGATTTTTTTAAATAAGAAATCCTAGTATTGTCGCTAAGCGTTAACTGTTAAAGTGTATGGGTACATTAGGTGAGGTTTGAAGGGTTGCTGAGTCCAATACATTCTTTAATGTCGTCCTGCCAATCACGTATCGAAATTCTTGGATTTCTAACCTCCTAACTTTGTTATAAAGAGAAACATACTAATGAGCAACATGATGCCAAGAAATAAAACTTTTATCCCACATGTGCGGATGTGGGATAAAAGTCGTAGCAGTTTTTTATCAAGACATTTAGAAACAAGTTCTTGTTGGTTTTAGGACGCGTGTGTGTAATAAGCCCGCACTGGCAAGCGCTGAAGATGCTTAGAACTCCACGCCTCAGGCCGTACATAGTTTTCATTAGACCACCGTCTCTTGAACGACTGATAGAAACCAGAACAGCTGCTAACGCGCGATCTACTTTCGACAAAGAATGTTCAAGAGCGTTCTCGGTAAGTTTAATATATTTCAAAGCTTATTCATAACATGTACTTTGTCCGAAAAGTAGCAACGACGTGACCAGCTGTGCGAAACGTTTATCCAGAATTATGATAAAAAAGTTAAAAAGCTAAAGTCACTCCCTCACTTGGAGCAAAAAATCTTCATTTCGGATTAGATTTCATTACAATATTACCTCCCTAGCTGTTTAGCGATTTTGAAAAGAATTCCCTGATTTAAGAGAATATGGCTGTAAGAGAAATGATTTAATCTAATTTATAATAAAATCTACAGTAATACAGGCACTGTAATGCTGAGTTCTCTTCCCTCACTCACGCAACACTTGAATTGCTCACTGTAACGTTCGAGTTGCTTTAACACTCGTTCGGACGTTTAAGGTATGATTCCGAACTGTCAGCACGCAGCAGTGCTGTGCAGCACTACTGGTCTCCAAATAATCTTTAAAGTTTATACGACAGTACATTTTAAAGGAAGTATCAATGTCGCTGCAGCAGTGCAGCATGCAAATGAATGAATAAACAACAGCACCTCACCACAAACAGCGCAACACAGCTGTGCATCACTGCTGCGTGCTGCAGAGTTCGCTATCATACCTTTACTCATAAACGCTTGACCAACCTTAACAATGATAACGAAAAACTTCACAACTCGTCTGCTATGGCTCTTAACACATTGATTATGTTGTTTCCTTCTGTTTGAATTTAAGGAAGAGGAATTCTCAGACATCATGCGGTCGTCTAAACGTATAAACTTCTTGTATGGGTACATGTTTGATGAGGAGATTGTGAACGACGACCTCGCCAATGCACTCACACAGTTGCTGAAAGTTGCCTGGAGAGTGCAATCTGAGCCCTTGTGGGTGCCGGCCTCTTGGGTGCAGTAAGATTTCTTTTGAACTATTTATTTTCTTTGTGTGATATACCTTAACTTTAGAGGCCTATCATAAATCAGACAGATTAGATAGTTATAATTACGTTAATTTTAAATTAAACAATTGTTTTTTTTTGATACAATTTCGTACTTAATGCCGCCATGTACTTAACCGGTACTTACGTGATATATATATTTTTTATTTCGTTTGCGTACTTTAAAATATGTTAAGAACTAACTTTTTTTTTAAAGTTTAGTGATAATTGCGTACCTTTACGTTAATATCACGGTCGAAATGTAATAGGCCTCTTTAACCACGTGAAAATTGCGATTTTATTTGTTGAATTTATGCACCAAATATACTTAGAACCTAATGTGAATCCAAAGTGACTAGATTTAATTAAAATATGAAATTGATATGTACTATTGACTAGACAGGTAGTAAAATTTAGGCGATTGTATATATATTTTATATAAAATATATTAATTTTATTACTTAAATATATATCAAGAAATTTAGTTATATTTCGTTCATAGCGTATATATACATACGTGGTTCCTCTTTATTATAGTATACGTCCAGGGCCTTGGCGAAATAGAAAAAATGTTATTTAAAAAAAATGTTATTTTGTAAGTTTTTAAAGCAAGTTATATAACTTGTAATAAGCAATGACAGCCTCCGTGGCTTAGCTGTACTGTACGCGGCCGCTGCGGTTTCGTACTCCGCTTAGTGCAAATATTTGTATGCACGAATATAGTTATTTGCATTGGCCTGGTCGTGCCTCGATCTCGGTTGCCAAACAAATATCTATGGCAGTCGTTACTGATAGTTGAAGCCCTCAAAAGTCCAACAACTGGTTTAGACCCAAACTGGTTTAGACAACCCAAAGGCGATATCGAGACATTGCAGCTAGCTGCCTGCTGCCATATCGCCTTTGGGTTGTGAAGGTCAGATGGCAGTCGGTTCACGTAAAATTTGTCGAAGTTTAGCCAAATCCGCAGTTAGACTGTAAAAAGCGGACCCCAGACTCCCAAGTTGACAGCTTCTGATGCGACTGGGATTAACGCTATTAGGATGATGAAGAAGAAGATATAACTTGTAACAGGGTAAAGGATTCTGTTATTGGCACCCCTTCAATTGTTGTGTAGGTACTTTTCAAAACTTAACATTTCTAACAGTGACAACCTTACTGTCTACGTCTATAGATTCGTTGTTAAGGCCCAAAAGTAGCTACAACTGTACGGGAGTTAACTTGAGTACTCAACACGGGGAATTGATGACCTGCAGTTTATAAGTGTGTCCGTCTTTGAATAATTTCTTCGCGTTACGGGTAGGGCAGGTATCTCCTAGGGATACTCAAAAGATGCCAATAATTGATTCCTTTCCTGTAAATAACATTATATTAAGTGGGAGTTAATTACGAATAAAATTTGCAGTAAAGCGAAAATCTTACAAGTATATGTAACTTGCATTTTTTTATGTAAAACAGTATGATTATTATATACAATACGTATGAATTTTAATTTGTTTTAAATCATCTATTGTTGTATTTAATATGAACTTCTAATAGATTGCTTGGCTTCTTCATTAATATTTATTCTAGTTTATGAAATAAATAGCAAAACAAAATATACTTTGGCCACTGAGAGAATGCGTTCTTGATAGGTCGTGATGCCCGGTTTACATTATTTCAGTACATTAGTCCAGCAAGCAAATCCAGTGCTGGAATGCTACTGGAATAATGTGAACCATCACTGGAATGTGCCCATTCCAGTGAGTGATTCCAGTTCAGCAGATTGTTCATGCGTGTTTAAAACACTGAAATAAACCACTGAAGTAAACCGGGCATAAAAAGACGTTGCATTATAGAAAAATAGTAGATTTTGGTACAAGTGTGTAAAGTTGGTGATTACTGCTGAGGTGAGATTGAGTCTTGCTCTAAAGAGAGCCGAAGATGGTAATGGACAATACACACGTGTATCATACGTCGTTTTTCAATTCATTTGTGAATAATATAATACTAAAATAAATATTTACCATTACTGTTTTCAGATAGTAAACATTCCATAACGTTAAGGATTTCACATCAATCACATCAAATATCGGACGTTGCATAGTATATGTGTATATATCGGGCGGTGTCCTAAGTACATAAATCGTTTTCTTCATAACTAGTACTTGTAGATATTTTAATAAAGAAATAACTATAATTTCACCAGTAAAAACGAGTTGCGAACCTTTTTGGTACTGGCGGAAATAATAAAAGAAAAACACTGGCCACAGACTAAAATAATTAGTTTTCTGTTTTTTAATCACGTGTACAAAATGGTGAAATTACATAAAGTTTTACACAGAGAGAAAACAAAAGTTATATTTTAGTAAAAAAAATTGTTTATTATACACGCACAAGATGAAATTTTCTATTTAAATACGTAGTTGCAAGAAATGAACAAGCAATAGGTAGGTATATTAATTTATTTGTTTTATTGAACGCGACCCTTTGGTTAAAATTTTTTAAGAGTAATGCAACTCAAGCAGTAAGATAAGAAAATTCATTATTCCACTCGTGACTTAATAACAATCAAAATACCACAGTTTGATAATAGGTATCATTATGTGCCTCATTGCATTGAGATTAGAGCCATGTTATGAGCAAATGAATTGAAAAATATTTTTATTGTTTATTTACCACACTGAAAAACATAACGGATCAATAATCACGTTATTATAAATCAATCAAAACAATCAATATTATATTTTTATGCCATATTTAGTGTGAATAAAGTTAGAATAGAATATTTTTTTAAATTAATTACAAACCCGGATATAAATCGGATGTTTGTGATTACGAGGTATTATATTATATACCAGGTTGGCATTTTTAATTGATATGCCAAAAAAGGTAATTCACTGCATAAAATATATTAAAGTTGCTTTTTACACATTACTAGTGTCTAGGGAAATACATACGCGGGATCGACAGTTAATTAGATCAAACTCAATATATGAAGGCCGATTTACAACGCCACGAGATCAGCAGTTTAAAATTAAAAACTTACTACAACAGTAAGTTACGAGTTCAAATATTCATTGGATCAATTTTCAATAGATCATTTATTTATTTATTTATTTATTTATTTATTTATTTATTTATTTATTTATTTATTTATTTTTATTTATTTATTTTTATTTATTTAAGTATTTATTTTTATTTATTTTTATTTATTTATTTATTTTTATTTATTTTTATTTATTTATTTATTTTTATTTATTTTTAATTTTTTTATTTATTTTAATCTACCAACCGCCATTACAGGTAGGTAATATTGATCTAATGAACTCTCACATATTTAAATATGTGTGTTAAGATAACCAGACTCACGTTCATGACGACTCAACTACGGTTCAAAAAGGATGGCTATAAAAAAAATCAATGTTAAAAGTAAAGTGCGAACAAAGTTTAGAGTGAACTTAAAAACATACTCTAATTTATCAGCAACTTGGCACAAACACTCCATACTTCATCGCTAACTCTCAGCTGCACTGAGATGCCTACAGTGAAAGAGGAGATTTCAAAAAAGCCATATGTCGTATTAAGAAGCCTCCCAACAAGCCTGCAGGTGAACTATTAAAGTCCTCTAGCAGCTTCAGACGCATAAAAAGGAGAGCTCCCCAAGACATCCTGCAATATAGAACAGTTTCAGAAAACCTCCTACAATCTGGGTGCCCCACTGGGCGAATACTGTGCACGCCTGAGTACTAGAAATGCTTAACCTCCAGATAAAAGCCCAAACTAAAGCAGTTAAAAAGTTTTTAGGTAATCATATGCTGAGAGCTACACTGGAAATAGTTTCAGGAGAACTTCAGCTATGGAATTGACTGACTTTGAAGCGTCATAGCGGGTGGTGATCTAGAAATGAAGCAGAATCTTACGTAGAAGATGCCATACAAAACAACAAGGAAAGTTGTACCAAAATCACAAAAAGAATTAGACTTAATTCTGAAGCGCGTCCTACTGGCGAAACGCCATGTACATCCATTGATTGGACTTCACCTACCTACACCATTAATTAATAATTAATAACAACAAACAATGGAAATATTTCAGTAAATAATTTATTTTATCTACTCTGATACTATAATACAAAGATTATAAAATTGAAATCAAAACTCTTTTATGACAAACATTACGCACAGGCCAAAAAAAAAGTTTTATTACGATACAGGTCTTGTATGGACACCTATATCATAAAATAACTTTTTAATCATAACGATACACCTATACAACCTCCATCTGGACCAAACCTCTACTTTAAAAAAAGAATCCGCCGATTCGAGAAAAGAAAAAGAAACACGCATGCGCAATCGATGTTTGCGCCCTGGCGCGAACATTTTTTTTTTGTTCTATACATTTAAATTAAACAAAGTTTGGTTTGGTTTGCAAAATAAATTAGTTTATGTATTATAGTATGAGAGTAGATAAAGTAGTGTATGACACTGTACATAACTTGGTCTTATAACACTCGTGTGATAATATAAAAAAACTCGCCTACGGCTCGTTTTTTTAAAACACACTCGTGTTATAAGAACCCTTATTATGCAACAGTATCATAATCTACTATAATGTAACCACTATGCCATCAAAAACAGTTACTATCTGCTCATATACTAATTATTTCTCTAAATAAACTTTTGATATGCTATAAAATTCTCAATTATCAATGGCGCCTCAGCGGTAATCACCAACTTTACACACTACAGGTGTGTAAAGTTGGTCATAATGTACTATAAACCAATACTACTTTCCGAGCCTGCTCAAATGTTTTAATTTTATGCGGAGGTGTTAGTAGGACGTTAGCTATTATTCCCTGTATGGTAATTTCTGTACTGTACTGTACTGTAAATTTCATTTCATATGATTTAAAAGCTAGTTCTTCCTTCTATGCCAAGCTTCTATTTGGTTTTGAGTTCGAGGTATTTCTGCAGTAGTACTTTAATCCGACCAGAGATTAGGAGAAAACAAAAGATTTGTTCTTTGTACAATTATTAAAGAAAAATGAAAAGCTGATATCAGCCTACTATATTAAATCTTTAAAAAAATACTATATGTTGTTTGTTTGGCTCTGTTTCTTTTTTAATATTTAAAAAAAGAGATATTAATCATTTAAAATATAAAATCTAAAAATGCTTATTCCCTATTGACTGTTGATCCTGCGTATGTATCCTCAAGAACGAAACTCATTCTCTTAGCGGCCGAACTTAGTTTATATTGTAATTTAGTTTCGATGGAATCACAGCCGTCAGTAGCTCCCCGTAATGTGTCTTGTGCGCTCTTATGAATATGCAATAAAAGTAGATGTTAATGGCGTAATTTAATTTGAACATCAGAAATTTATAACATCCAAAAGTTAGTACTTATAATATAAACATTCATAGTTTTCTTCAAATGAGTAAGGAACCCTAAAATAGGCTTAACTATAATAACGTTTTAAACTATCGCGTTCCATTTCCATATTATGAAGTATTTTCGATTCCACACATATATAAAATAATATCTATTTCATTCCTCGAACCATTCTTACCCGTTACTTATAAGTTTTTCCTGTAGTACCTATGCTAATTTATTAATTATATGCATATTACACACCTGCTACGGCTTGTATATGTAGTGATTTTCACGCGAATGTAATAAATAAATTTCATTATAAAATATTATTTACAATTTTAGTGTTTTGTGACTCACCAATAAATAAAAATTAATATAGATTGATATATTAAAGTTCTAATGTACTTAAACTTGTAAATTAAATTGATATAAAGAATTTTCTCACACCAATCTATGTTTGATGAAAGAAATGTGTTTGGTACTAGGTATTTAATAACAAAAAATAAATCCAAGTAGTAATTACAAACGACAAAACAAGCCGTCCACATTCTGACTGGTAGATGGCATATCTGCCAGTTAGAATGTACATTGTTTGTCTTATCGTTTGTTTCATCGTATAAAAAAAATATTTCCTACCCAATGCATAACATTTTTAGTGTCTTACGTTCTATACGCCGTTGTAATTTAACATCTGTGATGAAATAAGATCATGCATTTTCATGATAAGTAAAAAAAAAATTAATGTGCGATATGTGCAAGTTTTCTTTTTTATATCAGCCTGAATACAATGTCATGTGCTTTAAAAACATTTAGTTGATAAAAAAAATAAATTGAACATAAAATTATATTATTTTATGTTAAGTTTATTTTTTAGTATTATATAAAAATCTTAATTAATTTAGTACGTAATATTCGTATATAAAAATCCCGTGTCAGTGTTTGTGATCGCACTTTTTCAGAACTGCTCGATCTATTGCAATGTTTTTTGTACATGTATTTGGTAGGCATAGTAATAGTTCATAAAATACTTTTCACTCTCCTTTCTCCACCACTAATTTCTTAATTGCGAGTTTAGTAATTCTGTAACTCAGTATGAACAATATTTACAAGGAGTGTCAATTCTCACTCATCTTCACTTGTTGTAATTTCGATTTCTTTGAAACCTTACATTTTCGACTATGGTTGAATAAATTAATTTCGTGCAAAAAAAAAGGTTTACACGAAACAGTGCGGCACACGCATAAGACAGAGGACGCTGCTATATTAAATATTTAATTTACAAATTTAGAATTACACAATAATATTGCCAATAATATCAGTGATATGGAGTTTTTAATGATTGACTGGTGGTTATATTTGCCTTAATACGCAATATTTTTATGGTCAATGCATCTACCTTTTAAGTGCTATATACAATTAAGACAATAGATTAAATAATTATTTAGTATTTTTTTAATAATAACATTAGTTAATTGAGTGTTGTAGATAAAATGTATTACAAAAGATTTATTTGAAATGTTTAACGGTAGCTTAGTTATTTCTCTTTTAATTTTATTGAATCGGTTTCATTGCTTTTAAACATTTTGGTGTTAGAATTTTGTACTATCAGAAATAGTACATAAACTGCCTTGCCATTACTCTCATGTTCGCAATGAAAGACAATATAATAATTTTAGGTCTCTTAAATCAAGCAAATTCTTTTAATTAACTAACTAATCAATATGTTATATAAATTTTATTTAGTATAAAATGTAGTATTATTCTAGTCTTGGTAGTTTATTGCCATTGTGACCTGAGTAGTTTATAGTTTTATACAATATTGTACCTTTGTCTTAGAACTTTATTGGCATTTACGTACCTTACTGTGACACATTAATAACTTGACTTATTATTATGTGTATTGGTATAATAATATATGTTGCGCTTGCGCTAACAATGCTTTGTCAATATTAATGTCGTCGTCATTGTACGTTTTATTCAAAAAGTTAGACATGTCGCCACTCACACGGAAGTGAGTTAGAAAGTCAATGACCTTACATCGTAAATAAGGTCATATAGCCTTGAGTATCGTAGCTAAGTGTATCTAGACGGGTATAATAATTTAAAGCAATCTCTAAATATTCTAAATAAATGTTAACTTCAGTGTAATAATAATTAGGGACTGGCATTTTAGCTAATTTTTCATAGATTATTTAAAAAAAATTAAGGTGACATAAAATGTCATTGTTACTATGCTTAATATTATCAATTTTCTCTTTCTAGATTAACTTATGGTGTACGAAGTAATGGGCCATTTTATAAATAGGTACCTTCATGATATTGATAATTAAAATACGCCGTCGATGTTTGAACTTTTTGGTTTAAAGTGCACAATATAGGGTAAACCACCCTGTTATTAATATCTATTTTGACTGTTTATACTGGAGCTTGATGGCACTTGGTGGAATCTACTACACGTATTGAACAATAATGACACTTTGTTTTAACGAGAGCAAAATCCCCACGCTATTACCCCAAGCGAGGGGGTGATTTTGTGGGGTCGACTAAAACGAATGCGAGTGAAATGGTACTACTTTTGTATTAACTTCGGCGGCTTCACACGCGAGTTCTTTGCATTACGTCTATCTTATTCTTATAAGCTGAGCCCCGGGCGTGGAAACCACGGAGTTTCCATCTAGCCGCCGCCTCGGTCTGCTTGTGCTAGGGTAACAGACGGCTTCAGCCGAAACCCCCAGGCCCGAACTCATGGGGCACAGTGGTTGTTCTGCTACCTCTGACGTCCGAGTCGCCTCTACTCGACGCGGGCCATCGTATCATTACCGTGAACAAGACGTCGAGTGAGAGAACTTCCACTACTAGGGCCGCCTCGGCGGCGTCTCCCAAGCCGGGCACTCGGTGAGCGTGTGCAGCCCCGAGTCCTCGCTCGCGTCACAGTGATGGTGCTCGGACGTTGGCTCTTTGCGGATCCGATGCAAGAAATTCCCGAAGCATCTGAGCCCTGATCACCTGCGTGAGCTGGTGGATTTAAAATCGCTATCATAGCGTACCCTGCGCGTTGATGCCCAAGTCATGGCTCCTACTCCGCTACCATATCCCTATGCAGCTGGGACCTCACGGCCCGGATTTCTCCAGGTTCGGGTTGGTTTCCGCTACGGTAGCGATTCGGCAAGGATACTCGTCGCTTCTGAGGATATCGTACTCCATGATGACCCTGATTGCTATCATGCGCTGCGGAGGACGCAGCAGCTGCACGTGCCTGTGCCTTGGACGGCACGATTCCCGCATAGAGTCTCATACAGGACTCTGGCCTCTCCTCTCAAATCGGGCAATTGCCGCGCCATAGCGTTAACAGTGCCCTTCAATTTCGGTCGTGAGGCCCACTGACGATGCGAAAACAACGGAAATATAGAATAATATGAATTTAACTAAGTGTGTTAGTATTATTGTTCAAAGAAATAAAATCTGGAATTATAATATTGCTGAGTCGGACATTGCGGAGCCCTTCCACACACAATTGTTACTAATGAGCAATGAGGATTCGTTAGGCTGATCTAAACGTCATCCTAATAAACGAAATGATGTACATGAATTCTGGTTCTTGGTTTTCATTATTGCTCATTGATGATTCGGTGTAAACGGGGAAAAACGAGGTTTCGATTACACTAAAAAATTAAAAGACTAACAGAAAGCATACTCTTGTTCTAGTCTCGCTCTATGTTCGTTTGGTCAATCCCCATTAACTCGAGGTCGCGCTCGCGATTTCAGCTATGATGCGAGGCCCTTAGTAAGCGAGGCCGTGGGCGGTGGCCCAGTCCGCCCATAGCTTCCGTCGCCTCTGCCGATGATAGAGGTTGGTTTACCTTTATATATATTTCAATCACATTAGATGAATCAATGACACCTACATATACAGGGTGTATTTTTGAAACGGGGCAGTAAGGGCAAGTACCTTAACCGTTGCAGTTACAGCAAAACGTTCTTAGAAGACCTTCCCTAACTTTTTGACATATTTTGAACTGCATTCACAGATTTTGTAAAAAACTTACAGTTGGCAAAAAAAAATGCAAAAAGTCCAAAAAATTTTTTTTATGCCAATCGATTCTATTTCATGTGGGGATCAAAAAACTCTATGAGACCATTTTAGCTTTCAGTACTAGGAAAGACAGAAATCGCCAAAAACGTTTCCCATACATTTCGGCAACAGAAACAAATTTCTACGATGGTCTAACTTTTTGTTATGGCCAGGAAGTGGGTAGAATTGACTGTAAAGTAAATAAAAAGAATTTTTACCCTCAAATTCCGAATTTGATTCGAAAATCTGTGTGTTATTCTTAGTTTCAGCTGAGAAACTTCGTATGAGTTATTAATTAAGGATTTTCGCTAAAATGTCTTCTAATCGTGAAAAAATTGACTTATTAGAAGCGTATTTTGTCAATAATCGAAATGCGGGAGCTGCATTAGTGTGGTACCGCAATAAGTATCCGTTGCGGCATGTGCCAACAAGAAAGGTTATTACAAATCTTTTGAAAAACCTGGAATTGCAGGGTTCTTTCAAAAGAAAGCGGCAGCCTCGTGTGGACATGGACACGGAGATTGCGGTTCTAACTTATGTCGAAGCATATCCAGAGGTATCGTCCAGGCAAGTCGCCCTTGAAGTAGGTGTATCCCACTCCCTTGTGATAAAGATATGGAAGAAATACGGCTACAAGTGCTATCGATATGGGCGCATAGTTCAAGTGTTACATCCGGGTGATGATGTTCGAAGGCTTACTTTTTGCAGATGGCTAAGAGGAAAAATAAGCAGAGATCATGAATTTTTAAATTACATACTGTGGTCAGACGAAACGAATTTTTCCAATAACGGTATGTACAACAGAAAAAATCACCACTATTGGTCCAAAGAAAATCCATTAAGAGTTACGGCAAGTCATAATCAGGTTCGCTTCTCATTCAACTGTTGGTGGTATAATGTCCAATCGAGTCATAATGGTGGAATTTTATGAAGGGAAACTGAATTCTGCCATGTATAATGAATTCATTTTACACCATCTTGAAAACGAGATGGACGAATGGCCCCTGTCGGAATTGCGAAAAGTTCATTTTCAACAAGATGGTGCTCCGCCACATAACAGTCACCTTTCACGTTCCAATTTGAGCCGCCTATTCGGTACACAGTGGATAGGTACACATGGTCCAACACAGTGGCCACCTCGTAGCCCCGATCTTACACCACTTGATTTTTTTTTATGGGGCTTCGTGAAAAACGAGGTGTATAAGACGACGTACGCCAGTGTTCAAGAGCTCAAGTATGCATTAATGACCATTTTACGTAATATTCATCCCAGAACATTATTAGCCGCCATTCGTTCAGTGCAAAAAAGGATAGACCTATGTATTCGTGAAAATGGAAATCATTTTGAGCAATTTATTTCATAAACGAATTTCTTAAATGTTTAAATGATTTTTTTTATTTAAAAAAGTTCAAAATGTTATCTGACCTATGAGTTTCGAGTTGATTTATCATATTTCCGTACGAAATGTATGGGAAAGGTCTTTGGCGATTTCTGTCTTTTCTAGTACTGAAAGCTAAAATGGTCCCATAGAGTTTTTTGATCCCCACATGAAATAGGATCGATTGGCATAAAAAAAATTTTTTTGAACTTTTTGCATTTTTTTTGCTAACTGTAAGTTTTTTACAAAATCTGTGAATGCAGTTCAAAATGTCCCAAAAAGTTAGGGAAGGTCTTTTAGGAACGTTTTGCTGTAACTGCAACGGTTAAGGTACTTGCCCTTACTGCCCCGTTTCAAAAATACACCCTGTATATACTTCGAGACTAGCTGTATGGAACAAAAGATTTGGTATTGCAAAATTTTATCAACTGACCATCCATGACCTCATCCACGAGCAACGTTTTGAAGGTCTTTGCGTGCGTACCCTTCCCTTTTCTCGTCTCAGTCCCAGAACTGTGACACAAATTTTGTTCTAGGCACCTTTCCAGTGTATATTGAAGTCATTGGTATGAGTAACTAACTAGCTATACTATCACACTCATTATTGAAAATTTGCCAAGCATTGAATTGTTCACTCATCAAAAAATTTTCATTAGTTTAAACTGTTTATTCATCTATAAACCAATCGTAAGCCCGATTACCTTTGTTCAAATATAATCTTTTTACAATAAAATATTATTGAATGATGCATCTGTATGTCATAAGTTCAAAAAATTGAACATAATGCGTGCCTTGTAAGTACAAATTATGAGAATGTGGCGACTGCGCAAACAGTACTTACTCAAATATTTGAACACTGAAGAAATAACCTTCTCATTCATAAGGGTAACGTGCTGAGGATAATTTCGAGAACATTATTTAGATACTAAAAGTAGCCTACGTTACACACCTTGTAATGTCAGCTATCTGCACAGTCTCAAGATGTGGCGCATTAGTTGATTGCAATTGTGAGCTATTTATTGATCCTTTTTACAAGCTTTTTAGTTTTTTTTTTTGTACAACCATATTAAAGTAAGTAGTATTTTCTTTAAACTGCCATCACAAACTGGTTTTTCCAAAAATACAGATAATTACTTGAATACGTGGATGGCCAAAAAAATATGCTATGGACCTTATTAGGCCGTCCGCTGCTCATACGTGTGCGCACATTCAAGTGCCTTTCATGCAAATAACATTGTACTAATTTCAGGTATATACTATTTGCATGAATCAGTAGTACGCATTGCAGGCGCCCATATACGTGTGCATGGATACGGACGGCCTTATTGGAGGTGAAATAACTTGTGTCGGTATATCAAAGACCCAATGAAAATAAATATCAAAATTCATGATAGCCTTACTTCTCGTAACTTATAGTACCTAAAATTAAAATAATACAGAAAATTTACTAACGTTCTTATTTATTACAAATTATAATCATAATAAATTTTATTTAAAACTGGGCCTAAACTTTAACGACATTTAACTTATGTATCGGTAGTACTGAATTAAATTATTAAGGATCTTTTTTTAACTTTCAATATCTTTCTCTTTAAAATTTTTAACGTATCGCTTACCAAAGAAAACAATTTTATAAATGTTACCATAGTAAAATTAAACCTCTTTGTCCTTTTTTATATTGCCTTAGAAGCCAACTAGGATGGACGTCACCAGTGAAAATCTAACGTAACTAAACTGATTTCTCATGTTTACACAATAAGATTCATTGAATGAAAGTGTACTAACACAGTTTAAATTTAATTAAACACCTTAAAATGAAGTGTATTAATTTTCTTTCTGTATATTCACTGGTGACGTCTAAATAATAGTTAAATTTTACACTGTAGAACGTGTTAAATATGATTTATTATAGGTTTGTAATACGGATTCCCTGAATAGTAACTATTACATATTACCTATAGATTACAGCAGAAATGATCTCATAGAATACCTTTATGTGTATAATAATTAAATATAATTCAGGTACGTACCGTATATGTATTGGGAAGAGTTTGATGCGATTTTATCATTGCCTGTTGCGATAAAATATTGCAAAACGTTCGATGCGCTCATTGCCTGATGCCACAAAATGATTAACTCAACTCAGGTAGGTGCACCTGTTGTTTATTATAACAATAAATTAAAAACTTAATTCTATGCTAAATCTTTCCCGCGTGAATTGATTTTTAATGCCGTCCGCTTCTGCTTCATGTAAAATTTTTACATGAAATTCGTGACATTTGCACGAAACAGCGCGCCCACATGTGTGCACAAGCATCATGTAGCGGACGGCCTAACACGGCTACAGGGTCCCAAAAACAGGGAAATGTACCTAAGCACCATGCGTAGATATACTAATGGTGGCATCACTGTTTGTCTTCATGCGGGAATTAGTGTATGCGTAAAAACACCAATTGAGATGTTTACGTTACGTTTTGACGTAATATTTTATGAAAATGAAAATAATACGCTTTATATTATATGTGTTCACAGAACCTATGTTAATACTTTGTCGATATTATGAACTGAAATATCACGCAATAAATTATCATTTTATTATGCTCTTAGTTAATACGGATACTTAGATGTAACTGTTTATACCCCGTTTAGAAAATTAGATACCCTAGTTTATTTTACTTTTTTATAATATACCTAATGTACTTTTTACTATGTACTTTTAGTTTATTGAATTAAAGCATTTTATTGCCTACTATGTGTTGTAAAGATCATAATATATATAAGGTGTAACCAAAGGAATATCTTAAGTAAACGATAATAAATCATCTTATGAGTTTTATTTTCATATCCAAAGTCCACTGTAAGAAGCTCGGGGACGTACAGAAAGTCCATAGTTATTATTTAATAGTAAAAATTCGAGTGTAACTCTGTCTGTTACCCTTTCACACGTAAACCACTGAACCTATTTTAAAGAAATTTGGTACAGAGATAGATTACACTTTGGGAAAGGCTATGTGTTTAGTCCAGTCGCGATAACCAATATCCACGAGGTCGAAGCCGCTGTCAACAGCTAGTAAAATATATTATTACTGACTAAATGACTTATGTAATTGCAAAACACGTAATAAAACCGGGTGTAAGGGGAACGCTCCCGAAGCCGAATGCCCGTGGTAGTACTCTGGGTGTACTACATATTGGCAAATTATTTTTTCGATTAGGGGGGAAAAAAGAAAATCTTTTTTTTTCGTCTTTTAGCATTATTTATTCTCCATCGTATTAGGAAAGCTCAATGAAACGACAATTTCATAAAAAACATCACTACAGAATAAACAACATTGTAATACGATGGAGAATAAATAATGTCTTTTAGCATTATTTATTCTCCATCGTATTAGGAAAGCTCAATGAAACGACAATTTCATAAAAAACATAATTACAGAATAAACAAAATTGTCGTTTCATTGAGCTTTCCTAATACGATTTCCAAATCGTATTAGGAAAGCTCAATGAAACGACAATTTCATAAAAAACATCATTACAGAATAAAAAAAATTGTCGTTTCATTGAGCTTTCCTAATACGATAGAGAATTAATAATGATAAAAAAAAACTAAAAAAAATGAAACAAAATGTTTACTTTTCACCAAATCGAAAAAAAATTATGCCAATATGTAGTATACTCGGAGTACTGGTACGGGCCTTCGGCTTCGGGAGCGTTCCTCTTACACCCGGCTACGGGGGCTTTCAAATCAAAATAATGGTTAAAAATTCAAATAAAGCGGTTTGCTTTCCACCGCCAAGTTTGATTATTTTGGCTCTAGACTGCATGGCCTGAGGATATCAGTGTATCGCCCATTTATATTGCCATCTTCTAAATACCGACATATATAAATGTTGTCAACGAAAAATATATAATTGATATGCTTGACGAAAGAGTGAGTGACAACCCGGAATCCTGAGAGGCTGAGTAAGACACGCCAGCAATCCTCTGCAAAAATTCTGATTACAAAGATTGGTATGGTACAAAGGTATTGTGTTGATACATGAAGGTTGGCACCCAGCGCCTTGCAGCGATTACAAGCTAAGCTACTATACACAGAACCATTGTTCCTGGCGTTCCTGTATCGTGCAATTGAAGTTCATGGGCTTGAAAACATTATACAATACAACATCCTAACTTCGTCCATTGCCTAGTCGGAGAATAGATACTTTTGTGGCGGAGGAACACCTCACTCACCCCGTTACTCCATAGTAGGGATGTTATGGATATGATATCTCGGATCTAGATACGGATATGGATATAGGAATTAAATTATATGAGTTACGGATAATATACTGCCAACCTCTAAGATGTAATGCTGCCTACATTACTCTTTGAAACTCTGCAAGGCACGGCCCGCATCTTCCACAAAACAAAATGCCAAGTTTTGTAAAGTTCGGCCACCTATCTATTCATTTCTTTTTGTTTGGCACTACTATCATCCCATGTACTTACGTAATATTATTTATTAAAGAATCAGTTATTGATTATGATAACTGATTTTGACACGCTTGTAAAGTTAATAATAATAATATAATTTCATTTATTCAAAAACAGTGATACATGGAGTGACCAGCTGCTTTCCATAGGCAACAGGTAGCCTAATAACACCCGATAAGCAGTGCCCTTCCCTTTGGTATGGTAGACAATAGTTTTACTTAGACTCTAAATTACATAAGGCTAATAAAAATACGATTAATAAGTAAAGATTGTATTTGTGGTTTGTGTGTGTGTTGTTGTGGTTTGTTTCGTCTTCCGCATCAGCACCCCTTGCTATCCTCAATAGACACCCAAGAAACGTGTTATGCGCCTTCAGAGCACATTAATCATCATCATCATCATTTCAGCCGAAAGACGTCCACTGCTGGACAAAGGCCTCCCCCAAGGATTTCCACAGTGACCGGTCCTGCGCCTTCCGCATCCATGCCCTTCCCGCGACCTTCACCAGGTCGTCGGTCCACCGTGTGGGAGGCCTGCCTACACTGCGTCTTCCGGCGCGTGGTCGCCACTCGAGAACTCTCTTGCCCCAACGGCCATCTGTTCTACGAGCTATGTGCCCCGCCCACTGCCACTTAAGTTTGGCGATTCTGTGTGCTATGTCAGTGCGGATCTCCTCATTTCTGATTCGATCACGCAGGGAAACTCCGAGCATAGCACGCTCCATCGCCCTTTGGGTGACCTTGAGCCTTCTTATGAGGCCCATAGTAAGGGACCAAGTCTCAGTTCCGTAGGTCATCGCTGGCAACACACACTGATCGTAGACTTTAGTCTTGAGACACTGCGGTATTTTGGACGAGAAGATATTACGAAGCTTCCCGAACGCTGCCCAGCCGAGTTGGATTCGACGATTGACCTCTTTCTCAAAGTTGGACCTGCCTAACTGGACTGTCTGTCCCAGGTAAACATATTCGTCGACAACTTCGAATGTAGAGTCTCCAACCTTTAAAGAGGAAGTGGGTGCGACATGGACATTTGACATAATTTTCGTCTTGTCCATGTTCATTTTGAGGCCCACTTGTTGGGAGGCTCTACTGAGGTCTTCGAGCATTGTGCCTAGGTCTTCCAAGGTCTCAGCCATGACTACGATATCGTCAGCGAATCGAAGGTGAGTGATGTACTCGCCGTTGATATTGATGCCGAGTCTTCTCCAGTCCAGGAGCTTGAAAACATCTTCCAGGCCGGCGGTGAACAGTTTCGGAGATATAACGTCTCCCTGTCTCACCCCTCGCTGCAACTGGATAGGTTTTGAGCTTTGATCCTGGAGGCGGACTGACATGGTGGCGTTTTCGTACAAACACTTCAGCGCTTCGATATATCGATAGTCAATTTGGCACCGTTGGAGAGACTGTAGCACAGCCCAGGTCTCGATCGAATCGAAGGCTTTCTCATAGTCCACAAACGCCAAGCAGAGTGGCTGATTATACTCCTCAGTCTTCTGTATAATCTGTCGCAGCGTATGTATGTGGTCTATGGTGCTAAAGCCTTTTCGGAAACCGGCTTGTTCGGGAGGCTGGAAGTCGTCGAACCTGCGAGCGAGACGATTCGTAATGACTCTCGAAAACAACTTGTAGACATGGCTCAGAAGCGAGATGGGTCTATAATTCTTCAACAAGGTTTTATCACCTTTTTTGAAGAAGAGTACCACCACACTTCTGTGCCATGCCTTAGGCGTTCGTCCCTCGAGTATGACGGAATCAAATAGCTTCTGAAGAGCTTTAAGTATCGGTGTTCCACCAGCTTTTAGAAGCTCAGCCGTGATCCCATCATCACCCGGTGCCTTATTGTTCTTTAGCTGTTTGAGAGCCATTCTAATCTCGTACAGGCTGACGTCCGGGATATCCTCGGTATAGTGTCGGGTCAATCTGGCTCTTGGGTCTTTGGCCAGATTATTAACAGATTGCCGTACACTCGTGTATAATTGTCCGTAGAACTTCTCGACCTCTTCCAACAGCTCCGGCTTCGACGAAATAATTCTGCCATCCTCCGCCTTCAGCTTATTCAGTTGGCTTTGACCAACAGACAGATCCCTTGCGAAAACCTTTGAGCCTTTGTTGCTCTCAATCGCCTCCTTAATACGAGTCGTATTAAATTGGCGTAGGTCGCGAGTCAAGGACTTGGAGATCTGTCTGTTTAAACGCCGATACTGAGTAGCATCTTCAGAGGACTGCAGAACCAAAAAAACCAGAGCACATTAGGTCCAAGATATAAGTATATTATGTCCCGAGCAATACCATGCCATTGCAACAAAGTGTCCGGACTTTTATCGAAATGTCAGGCTTTTTGTCAGGACTTTTCAGAATCCTAAATGGTAACCCTATGTGCACCTATCTATATTATTGTTTTTTTTAACTATGTAATTTCACTTCACTAATTAAAATAGTCTTCTGTCTCATCGTAGTTCAACTTTTGAAGAAACTCCCAGATAACTTTCTTAGCGTTGAAGTGCGTGAGTCCAAAAATAGGGCATTTTATGTTCATTTTGTTATAAAGTGACGGTGCACGATATGTCGGCAATCTCTTTATAAAAGAGGTGCGTGGTGGTGGAATGGAGCAGATTCTGTCTTTCCGTCGGTGGGTAACAAGACGGTACATTATTTGTAGGGCGTTCTAGAATGTTGGAAGAGGACTATGTGCAATACATATAACTGTCGAACAGATAGATCGTTACAAGCTCTATAAAGATCATGGGAACAATATAGTTCGAAAGGTGGCATCTTTAAGGATGGCACGTTGGGCAATTTCTACTGCAAGCAATAACGTCTTCGGTGCGCCGCCCCAGCTACAGATACAATAGGTAATCAAAGATTGACAAAGTGTGTAGTATACCTTTTGGATTATTGATGGACTTGCCACGTGTCGCAATACTAAATATAATAAATTCGTTTTCGAATACGGCCTGTGAAAGTTATACAATGATTCTTGAAGTTTAGGGTTTTGTCTATGATTATGCCAAGGTACTTGGTTTGGGCAACTGAACTTAGCACTGGACACTGGCAATTTGTTTTAGTTGCATTCAAGGTTAAGTGTGTGTGTGATGACAGCCATTGTAGTACAGTGTTGAAGCCGTTTTGTGATATAGCTTCTAATTCAGGTCAAGAGTTAGCACAGAAAGTGATTGCAGTGTCGTCTGCATAGGACACAATTTGGGCATTCGGTAATTTGATATTGCATAAGTCATCAATGAATACTAGGAATAGTATGGGACCCAGAATGCTGCCCTGAGGCACGCCGTACTCAATAGGAAGCGTTTCGCTAGTGTAGTCATTGATACTGACAAATTGGCAGCGGTCTGAGAGGTAACTTCTTAGTAATTCGAGTGCTATACCTCTGACACCCACATGTTCTAATTTGGATAAGAGGGTCTGAATTGGGACGGTATCAAAAGCTTTTGCAAGATCCACAAATATTGTCAGCACTCTCTTTTAACAGTCTATATTACTTGCAATATAATCTACTAATTTGTGGACAGGTGTTTGGATGTTGGTGGTTTTTGTTGCTTATTTTGTACCAGCAATAAGACTTCTTTGTACTTATCACTGTTTTGATTTCAGGTATAATTTCAGTGAAGTAGTGACACCTCCTAGTTATGAAAGAGGTGTATGGTATGATTCCAAAGGTGACTGCATACGACAACTGCAGACGCACGCAACAGATACCTACCTACACGTCATTCATTGCGGCTTCTCAATGGACCTCTTTATCCATATCGAAGTTCAGTAAGTAATGTACCTATGCGCTATATATGCTGCATGCGTTGGCAGTTGTTGTATATATAGTCAGCTTCGGGAAATAATAACAAATTGTAAGATTCACATGGCACCCGAGCGGTGAAATAAAAACCTGTCGAAACATATTGTTTTATTTAGACTCCGCCCTTATTCGAAGCTATTCGAAACTTGTGAAACGGTTACGGATATATTTTTATTTCGGATATCCGATAGTTTCGGTTACGGTTACGTAGCTCCATAACATCCCTACTCCACGGTATCTTTGGGGCTCCTTGCCCACCGTCCAAACAGACCACCTAGATAGACCGTGTACTGTGACACGGTCTATCTAGGTATCCATAAAAACCATAGTCATCCATAGTACTATCATAGTTGATCATAGTAATAATGCAAATTATAATAGGTATAATGGCCACAGAACAGAAAAAAAATCTGTTCCGTGATAATAACTCCTAACTCTGTCTTCTGTCCGTTTCATTTGACACATAGAATGATACTGTTTGACACTAGTTGTCACAATAGCGATACCAAAGCGATACGCCATCCCCATACGGATTTAGTCCACATAAATACAACATTACTACTAATTTAACTACTTTGTAATAAATGTTGCTCGTTTGGCACATTATGGCGTTACTATCTTTAGCGAATATATCGTGCCGCAGTAAAAAGTATAAAGATAGACTACGACTGAGTCCGGTTGAGCTTATTGATTTAGTAAGAAAGGAACAATACAAGGACAGAGTGCCCTATGTTCCAGGGAGTAAGATAAAAACTGATGCACCTTACAAAAAAGGCGACTACACAGCTCTGGACGATATTGAGCCAGGTAAGTATGACTTAGTGAAAAAAAGTGGATAAGGCGTGTTGCACTTACCTATCCACTAGAAAGAACTGCATAATAACTTAAAAGTTACTCTTCTGCATGCGTGCGCCCATGCCGGTTGCATTCAAAGCTGAGGCTTTGAATGCAACCGGCCTCTTACTCCTCTTTTCCATTAGGTATTTGGTTTGTGTTGACTTTATTACGACTGCCGTATGATCCTGAGCTAGAGCTAGGCTACTCTAATGAAGAGAATGGTCTAAAAAATCAGTACAATTACCTATAGGTATCTTCCAAATCGCGTAAAATCGAAAGCCGCCGTAGCTTACATATGCAGCCGACTGCCGGACTGCTCCTAACGTGTTTCATTTAACAGAAAAATAACAGAATAAACATTTTACTTTGAATGTGTTCTAGTCATAAGTAAAGCACGTTCAGAAAGTAATCCTAAAATCTACATTGTACTAATTACATCTATAAGTAGGTACAGTCAACATTAGAACGATCTTGATGAACAAAGTGCTCAAAATGATCTTAAAATCCTTGGTTTTCTCCAGTTCCTGCTGACAGATTGTTGGTACACACCTTTGGTTGGACATTTATACAATTTGGTTATTTTGCTCTTAATACCTTGGTTTTAAGATCATTTTGTAACTTTGTTGTCAAGATATTTCTGACGCTGACTGTACCAAGCTCAGTTCCTTTTTTAAAGAATCGTGTGAAGACAATAAAATACTAAAAAGACGCAAAGTGTGGAGTCGTTGGAGTAAATGGGGTGAATGTTCAGTGACTTGTGGTAGCGGCACCACCGAGCGCCACCGCGTCTGTGTGGCGGGCCGGTGCGCGCACGGCGAGCGAGAGGAACAACACCGCCCGTGTGCGAAGGTGCCGTGCAATATGCCCTTCTATAACATGACCGATGAACTGCGAGAACTTGAATAAATGCGTTTAAAATATCTGGATGTTTATATTTATCTACTAAGTAAGTAGGTTGCATCTGATATGGGCATAGAGCCAACGCCCGAGTGCCATTACTGCGACGTGGACTCGGGGCTGCACACGCTCACCGAGTGCCCGGCGTTTGAGGCGCCGAGTCGGAAGCTTGTGGCGGCCCGGGGGGTGAGAGTACCCACGCTCTCCACCCTGCTTGCGGCGATGGTCCGCTGCGCGGATGCGTGGGCGGCCAGCGCCTCCTTCTGCGAGCAGGTCATGCTCGCGAAGGAGACAGCAGAGCGGGCGCGGCGCGATGAGCGAGAGAGACTCGCTGACATCGCTGCGCGCGCTCGTAGGCGGCTCGGGCGTCAGAGGGCGCAGACCGACCTCCACCGGGCAGCGCGAGCCTGAGGGTGACGGGTGGAGCCGCCCGTCACCCTAGCAGAAGCAGGCCACGGTGGCAGCGCGCATCGTAGGACGATGCGCGCCACCCCACACCGGGGGCGAGTCGGGGACCGCGTGGTCACCCCTCCCGAGGAGGGCCAGACCGATAGGGATGGCCCTGGGTCAGCCGGGGTGCGAGGGATATGTCGCATGACAACCTCACCTTCGGCCTAGCACTACGACCCACTGACGGCGTGCGGTTTAGTCAGTTCGAGTCCGACATAGGGGGAGGTACGATTTCCCGCACGTAAAAAAAAGTAAGTAAGTAGGTAGGTACCTAGTGCATCTATGTATAGGGTGGAATATATCGGCCTTACCTGGAATGATAGTAAATAAGTACTCTAAATGCTGTAAAAAGCGAATTTAACTCAAAGAAAATATGTCCTTATTTTAAAAAGAAATAAACCTGCATTCCAAGACTTGAAATCCCCCGTGCCCGTCGTGGGTGTATGGACCCCGTGGGTATATTGGCACCATGGGTACATGGGCCCGGTAACCGGTGCTTTCCCGACCTACTTATGGACCCCGTGCGTGTATGGATCCCAATGACTTATAGGCCCAGTGTATGAGCACAGATTACCTAATATGTAGTTGGAATGGTATGGGCCTCGTTGGTATACCTATACAAGGTGTACTTTTAACCGTTTTAAAGCCGCGTTTCAAAAATACACCTGTATTGGCCCCGTAAGTAAGTATATATGGGCCTCGTTGACCTTGGCTTTATAGGTGCCTGGGCCCAGCAATGTATGGGTATATAGGACATATCGACACCTGCAGGGCTAGCATGGCATGAAGACAAAAAGTCCCCGGGGAGTGGAGAAAAAATTGTCTTTCCCTCCGTTTTTGTCCCTTTAGCTAGCACGGCGTCGAGGAAAGACTAGTTTCTCACCGGGGACAACGTTTCTCCACTCAATGCTACCAATATACGACAAAATATTCGACTCGTAATATTCGACAAAATTAACAAAACCTAGCAACGTGCGTATTTTATAAGAGTAATAGTGACTTTTGAAATTATCAGTATTATGCTGCAGAATATTATTATTGACTAAAGAGTGCGCCATATTGAAGAAAAGGAAAGACAATCTGTCATGTACCGTTTTTTGAAGTGAAAACTTCTTTAGCGGCGTTGGATGGGTGTAAAATGTTAAGGAAGCGTCAGGATTAGTTGACCTTTGAACCGTAACCGACGACTGACGTCATACAAGATTAGGTACAGACTATTTATTTTGCAAGTTACAATGGATAGCGTCGTAGTTTAAACGGTAAGCACTTCGACTGTAAGTCCTTATAGTTTCAGATAGTATCGGGTTCAAACCACCTGGCCTTCTGAAACTTTTTGTGATTATTTTTTCTTTTTGTAATTTATTACTTTTATGTTTATTTTTTCTTTCTGTAATTTATTACTTTTTGTGATTATTTTTTCTTTTCATAATTTATTAATTTCTTCTGACAGAAAATTAGCAAAAAATAAGTGATAGGTTCTATGATTAGCGCTATATTATAGGTATGGTATGGTATGTTCTTTTTTATCTTTTTCTATGTATATAACGAAGAAAGAAAAAAAGAAAATGTTTTCACTTCTGCCGGCACTCCCAGAGTGCAACCCGTCTTTTTTTTACATGTTTATTTTCTGCTTATTTACCCCATTTACCCGCTACATAACTCAATCGTATATCCTTTATTAATATTATCTTTATTGTAGTATTTATTGTAATATTAATAAAATGAGTGAAAAAATGTTGTAAGTATGTTATTGTGAATAAATGTGTGAATATTGTGAATTTGCTCTAAACAATTTGTTACAAAGAAGATATTTTTAGGATTAGGAGCACAGCAGCTCAAATAAGAGTTTTAGTCAATTATGAAATGCAAAATTATGTACCTTATAATGTACTGGCAAGCCATCTGATTCATTTAAGCGTCGCATCGGTAGCTTAGTGGTTAAGGAGTCTGCCTTACGATCAAGAGGTCCCGGGTTCGAATCCTGGCCATTACCTACACTATTAGTCTACGTTTTTGGGGTACTCAGACAGATTTTTTAAATAAAAAATAATAATATAGGTAGTTACCTAATGGACCTAAATATTCTTTAAAATACCCTTACATAAACTGCAGTTAGTATAATCCGTCCCTTACGTTACAATTTATAGGATATAATTATTTTATAGGATATATTCAGCGGGAACGCCTTGAACCATGTGTGGTGGAGAATAGGTGTTAGTTGAGGGATCAGTCACCTCGGGTACGTGTGGTGCGATGTGTACCGGCAATGCGCTTGGAGCTGCGTGTGATGGTGAAGCGACGAGGTTCGGTTGTGAAGACAAAATCACCGGTGGTGTACTCGCTGAAAATGGCAAGAATATTATGTAGTCCACCCGCTCACAATCTAACCAAATAATAAAGTCAATAGGAAAAATATTGAATCAGGCTTGACGGGGTTTCAACCCGCGATCTTTGCCTTACAGGGGCAATGCTTTGACCACTAAGCTACCAGACTTCGCCCGAACCAATCCAAATTTCTCCTTTATATCTGTCTTTGAGGCGACAGTGGAGACGTCTAACGATATTCTCACCACCGAAACCAGTGAATGATATTTCAACCATTTTAAACATTTTCAAGTTGTTCGGGCGGAGTAGTAAAAAATCAATATCCGTGGTGGCGTAGCGGTAGTGAACGCGGCCGCTGCGCAGGAGGCGCGGGTTCGATCCTCGCTCAATGTAAATACTTGTATGCATGAATATGGGTATTGGCATTGATCTAGTCGTGTCTCGGAGAGCACGTTAAGCCGTCGGTCCCAGTTGCCATACAAACATACGGGTAGTTGGAGCCCTCAAAAGTCCAACAACTAGTTTACGCTACGCCGCTTCACGGAAAATGTCGAAGTTTAGCCAAATCCGCAGTTGGACTGGTAGAAGCGGACCCCAGACTCCAAGTTGATAGCTTCGGATGCGATTAGGATGAACACTAGGATGAAGAAGATTCAGATTAAAAGTGACTAGCCATGCTAGTCCAAAACCTCACCGCAAAGATGGTTAACCTGTGCCAGATTGACCGTTTCGTCCTAAAGCCATATTCATCATCATCATCATCATCATCAGGCTATATTAGTCCACTGCTGGTTATTAATTAAGTAGGTATCTTGATGAGTAAAAATGTTGTTTATAGCCTTTCATGTAAATCTTGTAGATACTTTTCATCTATTGCTTTTTCTCTTTTTTATATTCAGTTTCTATTTTACAGTATGTTATATTTTTCAACCATTGGCTAAAATTCCTCAATAGTTCAAGGGGAACAAGTATTAATATAATTTTCTGAAGGCACCATAACCATGACTATTATTATTCATATAAGGTCTAAAATCACTCTTAGGTGGGCTATCTTACTTCATATCTAATTATGTTCCTTCGTTCCTTCATTGATAGATATGCTTATAGTTTTCTCTGTCTTCTTGGTACTTTCTTTAATACCAAATAGAAAATCCAGTAACGTAAAGTACAATAATTTTTCTCATCAAAAATTATGTAGGTACCGAAATATACAATTTTTTTCTTTTTTTTTAATGTAAGGGACATGCTCATATACATGCACATATACACACATATTTTTCGTATTTAGCTTTAAAGAGGAGAAAATTCTAAGAAACTTTGTCATAGAAACCATTAAGATTATTTTTTTTTACGAATTCATCTGTAACTATTTGTCGCCTACTCTAGCGAAAAATAGTTACAGATGAATTTGTAAAAAAAAAATAGTTTTTTGGCTTGCCTGAAAAAAGTCATGTTTTGTCTCTTACCTTAATTCATACTTCTGGTGTCGATATGGACTCCGTGGCCGTTATTAAGGAATTGATAGAGCTAATTAAGGTAAACAGAATATCATTAATTCTATGGGCCTTATCATACTAGCGGTATTGCGAGCGGTTTCAAGGCGGAGCGGAAGCGCAGAGACGTTGCGGTTTCGCAGCGAATACGTCGCATCGCAGTTGTGCGGCGGAGACGTCACGAACATGTGGCGAATGGAATAACTATTTGTTAGGTTGAATGCACTAATCTCAGGAACGACTGGTTCAATTGAAAAAATATTTTTGTGTTGAATAGCCCGTTTATCGAGAAAGGTTATAGTCTTTTACATCACGTTACGGGAGCGGAGCAATAATCGTAAAATCCAAAAAAAACGATAAATTCACACACACTAGGGTGTTACAAGTTTCTAAATATGCCACGGAAGAAGTCGAGGTGGGCCGGCTAGTACATTACCGGCTGATTTTATGGTCGTTTTGGAGCGAAACATTTTGGGCACCGATTCGTTAGTAAAATCGTAAATCCATACAGTATTGTAGCTAGGCTGTATTTACGAAATAAGCCGCGCGGTACACAAACATGCGATAGCTAGGGCCACGGAGGACAGAATATTGATTAAGTAGATAAGGCCCACCTATAGCATTTTAATTGCATCTGCCTCCTTATATTTGTATCGAGTTTTGTGATTGTTAATATGTACCTACCTATCTGTTCTTTTTTATTTAAACAAATTAAATAGGTACTTTCTGGATGGAATAGTCAGAGTTCAATAAAAATGTATGTTGTTTTTTTAACCCGACTGCCATAAAGCGTTATGTTTTTCTCACGTTTCTTGTATGTGTGTATGTTTGTAATATTCTTTTCATTTCACTTCCTCATAATATGGCTCTAATCTCACCAAAGCTTGCTTGTTCAATTCATGCAACTGCGTTTTTAAATAGCAAATTTCATCTTGTAGATGTATAATAAACAAAACTTTTACTCAAATATAGCATTTGCTTTCGTTCTGTTTAAAACTTTAAGTAAATTCACAATTCTTTACACATAGAAAAAAAGAAATCTTTCATTTAGTCTGTGGCCAGTGTTTGTTTCTATTATTTCCGCCAGTCCGCCCTTACAAAAAAATTTGCAATTCTTTTTTACTGGTGAAATTATAGTTATTTATTCATTAAAATGTCTACAAGTATGTACTAGTTATGAATAAAACGATTTTTTGTACCTAGTACACCGCCCGGTATATACACATATACTGTACAACGTCCGATATGTGATTGATGTGAAGTCCTTAACGTTATGGAATGTTTAGTCCCTGAAAAGCTTGCAGGGTAAATATCTATTTTAGTATTATATTATTCAGAAGTGAAATTAAAATGTCTTATGATGATACACGTGTGTATTGTTGATTACCGTATTCGGCTCTCTTTAGACCCTTGCCTGACGGCTCGGATCTCAATATCGCCTCAGCGGTAATCCCCAACTTTACACAGTTGTACCATAATCTACTATTATTACATATCTTGTGAATCACCGTACGGATTTCAATTATTTATTGCACAAGTGTTCTTGGGTACCTACATCACTACATAGTATAAAACAAAGTCGCTTTCTCTGTCCCTATATCCCTTTGTATGCTTAAATCTTTAAAACTACGCAACGGATGTTAATGCGGTTTTTTTAATAGATAGAGTGATTCAAGAGGAAGGTTTATATGTATAATACATGTTTAATATAGTAAAGGGTGCAGCGGGTACGGGATCTGACGCCACGCGGGCGGAAAAATATTGGCGGTACGAAGTTAGCCGGGTCAGCTAGTAAAATATAAACAAAAGCTATATATAGATTTTTGGCTCCGAACATGGTTTACACATATAAACCATGTTTATATTTGAGTTAAAAAAAATCGGTATTATGAATTTGCGATCCAAAAATAATTGCGCCTCAACTGAGACGTACGAAATGGTTCCTTATCTATTATATTTTAAAGAATAAAAATCCGCACTTGAATGCACTCAAAGCTTACCTAAGTAAAAATTGTTTTGTTAAACATGGACAAGGAGGAGAAAAAGGATACATTCCTTTTTAATTGGTTATTCAGCCACTTTGCAATTCACATGTTTTGTTTTAATTGAAGTTCGGAATATCTCCTCCATTTTTCCTATATATTCCACAAAATCATCGCTTTATATAAATATGATGAGTGCGGTATTGACGAATTCACGCAACAAAAAGAAGCACAATATACTTGTCATATTAAATATTTTCAGTAAAGAAATGGCGCGGTTACTGTTTAAAAACGACAGCCTCCGTGGCTTAGCGGTAGTGAACGCGGCCACTGCGCAGGAGGCGCGGGTTCGATCCCTGCTCTACGCAAATATTTGTATGCATGAATATGGGTATTTGCATTGATCTGGTCGTGCCTCGGAGAGCACGTTAAGCCGTCGGTCCCGGTTATCATACAAACATCTATGGCAGTCGTTACGGGTAGTTGGAGCCCTCAAAAATCCAACAACTAGTCTAGCTGCAATGCTTCGATATCGCCGTTGGGTTGTGAAGGTCAGATGGCAGTCGCTTCACGGAAAATATCGAAGTTTAGCCGAATCCGCAGTTAGACTGGTAAAAAAGCGGGCCCCAGACTCCAAGTTGAAAAGCTTCGGATGCGACTGGGATTAACGCTAAAATGAATCGTCACTGCGGCACATTTGTGACTACTTACTAACTGGTTGGGTGCCAAACGCATGCCAAGGTATGACTCACGCTTCGTCCGTTTATATGAAGTTACAATACTGTACACCTAAATAGTATTACCGTGGCTTGGCGTCCGCTCCGCCCCGAAACCGCTCGCAAACCGCTAGTAGCCCTGAATATCTGTCAGTACCGGTAAAACTTTCGAACGACTGCACCTGACCGAATGTATAATTCTTTTATTGGCTTGTTTGTATGTACCCCACCCCGTTCACAATTATTCCAGTCTAAAAATCCAGCGTATCAGTTTTATTCAGCACCGGACTGGCTGGACCATTTCGTTTACATTATACTACCTACTAGTCTTTTGTATTAGGTTTACATTCTTCCGATAGCATTCCAGTCTAGTAAGAGAAGCCGTTGCTGGAATGCTACTGGAATAATGAGAACCATCACTGGAATGTGCCCATTCATGTGATTAATCTAGTCCAGTGTCTGAATTGCCCGTCTACTTTGCATTTCATCTCGCTCATTCTAGGGACACTGGAAAAGTGTAGACAGACCTTTATTTCATAGCATTCCGGTCCAATGAGCTAATCCGGTGCTGGAATGCTACTGAAATAATGTAAACTGGCACTGGAATGCTCACATACCAGAAAGTAATCTAGCCCATTGAATGAATTGGTGGTCTAATTTATAATCCAATTCGCCAATTCCAGCGCCACTAAAAAGTCTAGACAGCTATTCCAACACTGTATTGATGCCAGTGAAAATTAATTGCTTTCTTTGTATATTTTTTATAACATTGAAGTTTCCAGTAGCTTTGTCCAGACGTGTGCAGGTGTACCGACTTACGCGTACTGGCTTCGAAGATGTGAGTCCCACCACATTATGAAAATGGATGTCGTTCGAAGAAATCCCCACGTTGTATCTACTGAACACACCGGTAGCAGGAATTTATAAGCGTAGGTATACAAGTAGCAGCAAACATACTTTTCACGGAAGTAAAACGGCTGCTAAGTTACATTGTTGCTCTCATTGCATTTGGAATTTGACTCGGTCTGGTGGTTTCCGTGGTGGAACTAGTCTTTGTAAGAAACTGAAAATGTACATTTACTTACCTTTCGTTGTTATACCAATGGTAACGAATCTCATCACTTGCGAATGTAAGTACCAACTTACCTACCTACTTGCTAGATAATATTTTCTCATCTCGTTCTTATTGCAATTCAACCAGTTATACATATTACACAGTGATAACAGCTTCGAGCCGGTTTGGCATACTCTAGGTTTCGGAGCCGATGTTGGGGAATATTCTCCCATTCTTTTACCAGGGCCTGCTTTAGTGCCCTGAGCCTTCCAACATCGGCTCCGAAACGTAGTGTTCAGTATGCCAAACCGGCTCGAAGCTGTAATCAGAGCTCGAGGAGGCAATACCAGTTATTAAAAATTAAATAACATGTAATACATTTTTTGACACTAAGCTAAAAATGTCTATTTTAACTGTTTTATCTTTTTTAAGTTAAAAATGTTACTAATGTATAGTTAACTAGTTTCTGAGAATTAAAGCCTATAAAATTTGAAACAAAACACTTTTTAAATTAAAAAAAAAAAAACATTTAAAAAGTGTGATACTTACTTTTGCAGGCCAGTGTAGTAATTTTGAAGTGAGAATAACAACAAATGTTCAAACTGTAGCCAAGAAACCAACAAATAACATAGTATTTATAGGTTCCATATTCGTCAACAATTAAAAGAGTTGTTCTCCTCGGAACATACGCCTAAAAACGAGAGTGACCCTTATAAGCTGTCTTAAATACTTACCTGACGTAAGTAAGGTTCACTGGGGTTAGTTAGGTATGAGTATTAAGTGTTTTTCGAGGAATTGTAAGCCTCATACTTTTTCTAAAATAAAAGTACCTACTTAGCCTAAGTAACACCTTAAAACATCAGCTATCTGCAGTAAAGAAGCCTTGAAATTCAGCCCAGCCACAAACAACGACAAAAAATTACATGAACATTGTTCTTTTATTAACTTAATTTAATGATAAAAAATTGTTGTGTCACCACTATAGACACTTCAATTTTATGTAAGTATAGGTATTGTATAGATAATGCAGAATATTATGTTTTGTAGCCACCAGTGAACTCCCAAAAGAGCTTCAACAAAAAGCTACCCAGAGGACCTCTTTGAAAGAGTCAACGTCTGCTTCAGATGCTTCAAGAAACAATTCAAATATGAAATCTCTGCTGGGACTGAGTAATCACCTGGTATCTAGCGTAAGTATATACTTGTAACATTTTTCCTTTATTCATGTGCCAACCCCATAGGCATTTATGATCTGCACCTTGTAGCCTGGAGTCCGTCTTACTTCTTCTCTCCTGCTTTGGTATGTCTTAGTCAAATCCGTCTTTTCCTAACCCCTAAAGCTTCGTCCACCAATCAGCAGGTTTACCTACCAGTGATTGACTTGGTTGGTTGGATCATTGGGGCCTACTTGAAGATCTTTGTGGTAAGACCCTATAATTTCATTTACCGCAAAGCGAGTGTAAAATTACCTTAAGCCTTTGGTCAATGCCCATGACCCAAGACCGCGGCGCGCCGGGCCCTTTAGGCAGTGAAGGAGTCCTCTCTGGTTCTCGAACTGGGCGGAGGGGCATTCTAAGGGCGAATTTCATCAATTATAGTACTTATGTAATTGTAATGAATTCAAGCTCGAATGCAATAGGTATGTACCTACCTTACTTACTTACTTACTTCCAGCGGGGGACGCCGTAGACCGGACGGGTGATCTGAATGTACCTACCTTACTTTCTTTCTGTAGGCGATTGAATTAAATACCTACCTACCTTCTACCTACCTTCTCTTAAATAAATAAATTGATGCAACAAAATAACACAAAACGTAATCTTTCGCGTAATGGAATTCGTTCAGCCGCGCAGCAAAAATAAATTGACACAAATTTGCATAGACGGATCTAGGCAAAGTATAAAAAGACCTCGGTTCTTATTGGATTCTGAAGATGCAATAAACTCAATACCGGTCGCCAATATTGCCGTAGTATACCTAGTTATTCTGTGGTATGATTAGTTTTACCGGCATCGCGCTCTTCACAACGTCACAGAATAAATAAGTGGTGCCAATATAAAAACTGCTTCTTCTTTTTCTACAATGGTGAAGACAAAGTAACTATAAGAAAAGAAATTTAAGACACAGCAAATTTCTATCGAAAATAGTTAAAAATCTCGTCAAAATATGATCGGGACAGCCCGCTCGGATGTTACCCGGCCCGGAACCAACAGATAGGAAGAGACAGACAAAAATTAAAAATTATGACGCTTTCCTATCGTGTACACTCATAAATGCATTTGTTACAATAAAAACCTTTATTTTAACATTACCTACTAACAGCCTTAAGTACACTATAACGTCTATAACCCTTGCAAAGTTACTAATCGTACCTACCAGACCTACCTACCCACTTTGGTATCTACTTTATTGTAAATAGTGGTGCACAAAGCGAGACTGAGCCAATAGCGAGCTCCTACAATAACCCTTCTGACTATAATACCGTTGTGAATAGAGGAATATATGTATTATGAATATGAAACACATTGTGAATTCCCTTCGCAGTATATAAGACCTAGTAGGTACATAAATGATAGAGAGTGTGCTTAGTACCAACTTATTGTTTACTTATAATTTATAGTGCTTTAAGCTATAATCGGCTTTATTATAGCTTTTTATATAAAGTTGTATACTGGTATACCTACTTATGTCTTTTGTCTGATGGTACATCGATTTTTTATCACAAGTTAGTTTGTTGACTGTTCTGTAATTATTTTATGAACTATGGTTTATGAAATGTTTGTACAAAGTCAACAAAGTTAAAAGCATGATATAAGCTGATAATTACATGGGCAACAGTCTACATACTTTGGTTCTTAGCTAGGGGAGTGTAGATAGGCGTTGCCACATCTGTTAAGTACAAAGGGTGGCCAATTCCACCCTTTGTAAACTAAACACTATTTTATGCACCTAGGTCCATATTGCTCTCAGAATGGATTTAATACTTAATATGCAAGTGGGTATATACAAGACAATTTCATTATGTGTGTAAAACGTTCCCACATTGTTTGATACTATCACAATATTGTTGTAGGTAGTATATAGTACCTACTAACTATCAAACTGTGTTTTTTTATTGTTAAATAACGAGTGGGATAACGACTTTTTTTAAATTTTATTGCTTGTGTTGCCATATTCTTAAAAAAAATTAGATTCAAAAAGATCGTGTTCATTAGAAAAAATAAATTAATATACCTGACTTGCTTGTTCATTTCATGTACCTAACTTCGTATTTAAATAGAAAATTTCATCTTGTACGTATATAAAAAACAAAACTTTTGTTTTCGCTCTGTTTAAAACTTTAAGTAAATTTACCATTTTTTATACAAAAATTAAGGAAAACTCATTCTGTTCAGTCTGTGGCCAATGTTTTTTTTGATTATTACCGCCAGTCCGCCAATATCAAACAGTTTCGCAATTCGTTTTTACGGGTGAAATTATAGTTATTTTTTAACTAAAATGTCTACAAGTATGTACTAGTTATGAAGAAAACGATTTATGTACCTAGTACACCGCCCGATATATACACATAATACTGTACAACGTCCGATTTATGATGTGATTGATTTGAAGTCCTTAACGTTTTGGAATGTATACCTACTATCTGAAAACTGCACGGGTAATATCTATTTTAGTATTATATTCTTCACAAGTAAAGTGAAAAACGTCGCATGATACAAGTGTGTATTGCTGATTACCGTCTTCGGTTCTCTTTATACCCTCGCCTCACGGCTCGGGACTCAATATCGCCTCAGCGGTAATCACCAACTTTAAACACTTGTATCATAATCAAAATATATTTATTAATATATTTATATTTTAAGTATACCTAAAGATCTCTCTCGGTCTTGATCGCTATTAAGTAAGATAACCCCAATGTGTAGGGGAGATCAAAACCCCCTCTGCTATAGAGGAGCACGCCTGGAAACACGATGCGTCCCCACTCTGACTTTGCTTTTGTTAGGACCCCAACCGTCACTCCTAGATCTCCTAGGCCCGTGCTCATTGAAGGCGGAGATCGTACTACGATTTCCGTTTCCGTGAACGTGTAGGGAGTGCTAGAACCAACTCTTTACCTGCATTTACAAAATAAAGAAATAACTTTTATGCATGTTATTCGGAATGAATAAGAACAATATTATGCTATGTGCAGGAACCAAGAAAGCAAACGGAACAGGAAGATTACCGTTACAGAATTTCGGTAACTCCATCACACTTGACGAAGCTAGCCAAAACGCTCTTCCTGGGGTTCGATCCATCTTTTAGCAAGGTAAGAAGTACTTTAACTACCGTAAGTTCTCCCATCGTCATATATGTACGAGGTGGAAATGTCCACCGCACCCGGAGGGCAAGTATTGTAAATTTTTACATTGCGCACTGGAGGTAGTACATTCCATTATTTTTTTAAAGAAACTAACTATATTGCATTCAAATATTTCTGAAAATTTGCTTGGTACACTAATCGAACCAGCTAAACTCCATGGAAGTAATATCACAGGTAATATCTTGAGATTTAGAATACTCGACCTATAGAATTATTAGGCATAAGCGTTATAAGTACCTATCGACCAAAGTACCTACTGAATTCCATCCTGTACAGAAACAAATAATACAGCTGAACTTTAGCAATAGAAAACTGAATAGGCGCATCAGAAATTTGCTAACTCGAGAAATTCCTTACTTACACCACAGTGTCACTGTTAAAACTGTGTTAGTACTGCTTATACCTTTTCACTTCAGCAACTCGAAAATGTAAGTTTTGCTGCGTAAAAACAGTGACCAAATGCGATTTTGCTCCTCACTGCGTGAGACAAAGTAACTTTTTAATTATTATTTTTTTATTGAAAAGTGCCAACCATAGATTTCGAAAAAAGCTGGAATACTTTCGAAATACACTGCACTCTTTTTCGTCCCTAAAAAGAGCGAGTGACAAACACAAGTAATTTGAAGATCGAATTTCGAAATTCGTCCCCAAATAAAACTCGTCCTGAAACGCGTAAATAAACTAAATCTGAAAGTATTTGTAAATGGATAACCATGTTATTTATTTCAATTATTTATTATTTAATCTATTATTGTATACGAAATTGAGTAACGCATAAGTATTTATAATCAATACTTGATGCATAAGTACTTATAAAATTATTTCCATTTTATTTTCAATATTTAAAAAATAAAACATCACAGACGCTGTCTCTGAACGCACCTTAAATAAATGCGGGAATAGAAACTAAAGTATCGAATAAGATTAAAAATATTAAAATAATCATAAAAGATGAGCGATACTGGCGACGAAGTCAGGATTTTACTACCAGAAGAGTTGAAAAGCTACTAATGCGGAATTTAGTTGCCTTCCTGAGAAGTCTCGCGAGAAACATTTGAAAGCATACCATATCTTTAATAAAAGGAGACTTACAAAGGGTGCGAAGACTTGTTCGGTGACTGCGTTACTATCGTATTGTATAAAATTTGCAGAATTTGCAGAACTGCAATAATTGCACCTTTAACTTTGAAAATGTTCAGTATTTTTTTTATTTATAATAAATAAAACGTTATTTCTATCTGTTCATGTTCATTGTGTTATCTTCTAAGTAATACTTATTATGTGTTCTCGCTGCTGAAGTGAAAAGTAATGTGTGCCACGAGAGCAAAATTATTTACCGATCTGCATGGCGCCAGTAATCTTTAACAAAATACCTCCAGAAATTAAAACATTAAATTTTAATCTCTTTAAAAACCGTCTATATATGAGTTTCTATCATAGAAATGCTACTATACAGTAAGTGACTTTCTCGCAGACAATTAACATGATGTACCTGGTTCTTATTATTTGATACAAGAAATATTATGAAGTACGTAAATGAATTTGTAATAAACTTGACATTTATATTTGATAATTAATTATTGTTGTTTTGAATTGGTTACTGTGTTAATGGACAGTACCTACAATTAATAATTTTCTTTGACATCATTTTATTATTATTGACATTTATCTCCTGACTTTTCTTTGATAATAAATATTGCCTCTTTCATTTATCAAGAACCCACAATGTATTCTTGCATGCCAACAAGGTAGGCCGAAGAGGACTTCTAAATGTACTAAATACTATTGTAATACCTTTGGTCAGCAATAAATGATTTTGATTTTGATTTGCATCTCGTGCCTTTGAATCCCACTTGTTGCACAAATAACTATTTCATCCCCCAGCTCGGAAAAAGTATTTTTACTCTTCGATATCTGATAGCAAAAGCCGTTTTTAACCGCTAGAGGGTAAAGTAAATTTGAATTTAGAACATCGTATGCACTAAGTTTGTGAATTCGAAACATCATTAAACCTATTTACTTCTACCTCCATGGTGCCGAATTTATCATAGGTAGGTACAACCTTTTGTAATTCGAAACCTTCTTGGTGCACTTTTTTTTTAATTTGCTTTGCGCGCACGCTACGAACGAAGACGAGGCTGTATGGGCGGGCATAGTTACCTTTGCCTGCTGAATAGTGGGCGACCAAACAAAAACAAATTGTGCGCGCCCTTTTTATTTTCACGTACAGCTAATAATTAAACTTGAGAAACTTGAAAACAAGTGAAAAACCTAAAATGAGTGATTCTAGCGACGATGAAGTTTATTTAACGCCAACAGAATTGACTGAAACTGTGAATAATGCGCAAATGAGCTTTCCCCCTCAACAATCACGCGAGAAGTATTTAAACAGTAGGATGCGACTAGCTAAAGGAGCCAAAACTTTCTCCGAAAACGTTTTGCTGGCATATTTTATTGAATTATCCGAGACCAAGAAATCAAGCACTCTATGGAGTATGTATTCAATGCTAAAAGCAACAATAAAAATGATAAAATACATAAGTACCTACATATCAATACCTATCCTAAATTAGTAGCATTTTTAAAAAGAGCCTTATCTAGTTATCAACCAAAGAAATCTAAGGTTTTCACAGCATCTGAAATTGAAAAGTTTCTTAACGAAGCATCTGATTCCGTATATTTGGCGGCAAAAGTAAGCACATTCGGTATTTATGCATGCAATTTTATTAATTTATCTAATATCTACAACAATACTCTTTACGTTACAGGTTGTTCTTATTATTGGAATAAACGGAGCATGTCGAACTAATGAACTAACACACCGTAATGTCAAAAATATTGGGAAACATTCAAATGACTTACTATTGATTAATTTACCTAATATGAAGACAAAAAGAGACCGTAACTTCGTGATTCGTAAGGAATACGTAAAAATTGTTCAGAAATATCAACCTTTACGCCCGCCTTACACTTCAATGAATCGATTTTTTCTACAATATCGCAACGGAAAGTGTGTTAGATTAGACAGCCTATGGGTGCTAATAAAATTGGCAATATCCCACGAGAAATAGCAACATTTCTTGAACTACCAGAACCACTGTTGTACACGGGTCATTGTTTCCGACGAACTTCAGCCACACTTTTGGCCGATTCAGGAGCTGATCTCCTGTCTCTTAAGCGCCATGGAGGCTGGAAGTCCAATGCGGTTGTAGAGGGATACATAGAAGATTCCAACCAAAATAAGTCTAAAATATGTAAAGGCATCGTAGAAGCCATTAGGTACACTGAAAGAGCCTCAGTCAGATCCTTGGACTGGCCCTTCTACATCAAAAATGAGCCGTTACGAAATACCTAACCATCGCCCTCTCTTGCCAACATATACGACAACGGAATCCGATGAATCGGTATAACTATTAAGTATGACAGATAGTCTACCAAAAAATAATACACAAGTCACGAACACCAACATTACAGTAGGTACCTAATAGAAATATTACACTCAACTTAAGTAACTGTAGCAACGTTACTTTCAATTTTTCCTAATTAATACCTAAGTATTATTTGTTAGAGTAATTTAAAGATTATTCTGTAATACTAACGTATAATATGTAGTACCTAAACTGAAATAAAAAGATCTTGTGATTGTAAATGTTTTTTTTTTGCATTTAGTAATTTCCTCGCTGAGGTGGGAAGAAAAGTTACGTGTTGCACTCTTGTATAACAAATAACTATTTTCCCTTCGGGTGGGGAGGCAGACGCAACAGCCGGCCAACTGCTTCTGTCCTAAGACACACTTCACGAGCTTTCTCTGCTACTATTTATCATTAAAACTTTCATGAAAAAGCAAGCCGACGGGATTCAAGTGCATCATTAATTTGATCTGTGTGTTCCTGTTGGAGAATGTACCAACCTAAAATTTTCATGTTTGCGGTTGACAACTATACCAAACCTTATTGTATACGAATTCATAATGGGGTCCTCGTTCTCTCATTATAATAACTTAGTATTATACTACTTTATTGATTGAGTTTCACAATGGCTAATTTCAGAGCTTGCGGTAGTATTACAAACAGATGTCGTAACAAGTTCTGTTTTCCCTTATACCAGCCAAAAACTTCCGGTTCGTATTAAGATGCCACGAGATAAAAAAACTATATGAACGTATTAAACATACGGTGTATGGGGTCTAAAGGTGAACGCAGGCCGCACCGCACGCACCGCAGTACCCGCATTCGGAATTCTTTATATGAAGTTCTATGCAATCTCGCATACCTACCCGCGCCGCAGTCGCCGCAGTAGGTACCTGAAGCGGCCGAATTCCCCAAGCCGCAGCTAATGACGTCACCAACGTCGTCGGTCTACGCACTCTGCGCGCTTTGGACGCTGCGGCCGGCATAGTAGTTGATGCTATTAATCCACATTTTTTTTTTTTACTCTTGTTGGTATTTCATTGTCTTCTTCCTGTAATAAACAACTGATAACAAATTGTTCGTCAAGAGCCATACTAAACATGTCCACTCTTGATGTAAATTTGAAACTGAATGAAAAAAATTCAGTGCGTTGCCTGCGGCGACGGGAACGACTGCGGTGACTGCGGAACGTACAAATGTGCGAGGCCATTAACAAAAGCGATGACTGCGGCGACTGCGGTGCGTGCGGTGCGGCCAAGTCTGCGTTCACCTTAAATCTTCAATCACGCTTCAAGAGGTTAGAGACCCGAGTATTTAATATTGAAGTCAACTCAAACAGAATGGTATGGAGGTCTCGACCAACGACTGAGGGACAACAAAGGGATTCTACAACTACATTCTCCCTGTGAATTGCAAAGTCCTTAAAATATTGGAAACCTGACCAATATAGTTTTATTACATAAAGTACCTAATTAGGTGAATATCGCAAATTTTATTAACGACTGAGCGTAACGCGTCCGCGAGCTCCGCCTGCCACAATAAAGTTACTCAATCCTTGACATAAAAGCATTTGCTGCGGCCACTACCACACCACACACAACAGAAGGGCCGGAGACCTGATTGAGTACCTATATTGATAATATTGTGCTGCGAGTGACCTATACCAACCTATATCAACTGTTTGATATCATATACCCAGTGGCTTAATAGTCGTGTACTCATGATCCTCCAAGACCCAAACACGCCTTGCCTCCATGGTTTGTACTTTGTAGCCCGCGCGGGGTCCACTCCCTCTCCTGCGTCGCTCAGTTACCTTTTTTAGTTACCAGTTAGGTTTTTCGTTGAAATTCGACAGCTCAATCACAATAATACAATAAAAACATGCAACAAATTACCTGATGATAACTACATTGTATTTGCAGGATTACTTCGAGCCGTTCGAGAGACGACCACGACCTGTGACGCTGGTTGCGTTTAGAAAAAAGGGACTGCAGCCAAGACACGTTTTAAAAGTATTACTTGATATAATAGTTTCAAAAATATTATTACCTACCTGTTGCTTGCTTGGATATCGTTCATAGTGACTTAACATAGCCTATGTCCATTCCCAAAATCTTATCTATGCCTAAAGGTATTCGTGAAAAATCGATTTTGACGAAATTTGGTATAAAATTTCATCAAAATCGATTCAGTGGTGTAAGAAACAAATTGACAGACTTACTTTCACATTTATAATATTAAGTAAGCATGGGCTTCACATCATAAGCGTATTATATTATATATTCTGTGCAATAAGCTACACAGGAGAATTACTAGAAAAATCTGAGCCCTGATTCTGTTATTATTTTTTTCATTGCAAAACCACTGCGGTGCCACAGATACTGTAACCAATGCCCTTTAACTTTAGACTTTACTATAGCATTGTTAAAGTCTTAAATTAAATGACAATCTTGTAGAGTGAATGAAAAATGTTCTAAACTCTTTCGCTTTTCATATTAGACTATAAACTCAGCAACATTGACATTTCATGCAATGTCAGCGGTACGACAGTGGTTTTGTTATGTCATGAAATTAGTAGAATCGGGGGCCAGCTCTCCTGCGACACCATTCCTTACACTTAATTTGATTTATGTTTAACGGGAACGACTGACGACCAGACTGCAGAAGAAAGGTATCGAATCAAAGTTTACAACACCGAAGCAAACTAATCTTAGCAGCCTCTCTAGACAAGTGGCAATTCGCTAGCCGGCGTTTGATGGAATAGAATGACGAATGTATAGGATTTGACGTATTTGACATGCGTTAACGACTGTCATTTACGTCAAATCCCATACATTCGTCATTCTATTCCACCAAACGCCGGCTAGCGAATTGCCACTTGTCTAGATGGGCAGGACTCTCACTCTTATTGCCGACCACGTGGTTTTTCAAAAGCCAATAGGTACCTTCCTAATTGATGAATTTTCTTTCAGCTTAACGATAATATCAAGTCTTTGGAGGTGGCCGAACTGCAATCGCCTTATAATGACGTCGGCAGTTTTTGGCAAGACGAACCAGGAGACTCAGAAGTTGCGAATAATAATAACAATTGAGCTCTTCAAGTTTACTGCTTTAATGTTTACTAATTTTACTTGATTAGGTACTTAAAGTTTTTAATAAATGTCAGTATAAATCGAACGTTTGTTTTCTTTTCTTACTATTTCAAACGTAGGCAATTGCGTACGTAGGTTCTACAACTACACCTCCGTGGCGTATCTAGGTAGCGGTAGTGATCGCGGCCGCTACGCACGGTTTGATCCCCGCTCAATAAGAAGAATAAAATTGAATAATGGGTATTTGCATTGGTCTGGTCTTGCCTCGGAGCGGAGCACACGTTTAGCCGTCAGTCCGGTTGCCATTCGAACTACTATGGCAGTAGTTACGGGTAGTTGGAGCCCTAAAAAGTTCAACAACTGACCTTACTGCAACGTTTTGATATCGCCTTTCGAATTTTTATGGAAGTCATATGGAAGTCCCTTTACGAAAAATATGGAAGTTCAGCCAAATGCGCAGTTAGACTGGTAAAGCGGACCCCAAACTTTTGCAAGTGATATTAACGCTAGGTTGAAGAAGGTTCTACAAAGTGGTGACAGAATGATACCTTCACTGCATTCATCATCATTCTCTGAGGCTTTTCCCAGATCAGTTGGGGTCGTTTTTCCATGCAGTCTCACTGTGATGCTGCTGAATCAATATTTTTCTTAAAGCGACTGCCATCTGACCTCCACAATCCGTTGACGATATCGAAGTTCTGTGGTTAACTAGTCAGACTTTTTAGGGCTCCAACTATACCCATAACGACCGTCATAGATATTGAATAATAATAGCACTTGTACTTTTCCACACTTTATTTTTTTTTAATCTGACCGGTTTCACCTCACGGTATTATCAAAGGTTTACATAATGAAGAGTATTATGTAAACCTTAGATAATGCCGCATTAAAAATAAAAATAAAGTGTGGAAAAGTACAAGTGCTATTATTATTCAATATGTGTAGTAGGTTCCACCAAGTGCCATCAATCTCCAGTATAAACCGTCATAGATGTTCATATGACAATCAGGACCGATGACTTAACGATCTCTCCGAGGCACAGAAATACCCAGGTCAATGCTAATATACATTTTCATGCATGCAAATATTTGCACTGAGCGGGGTTCGAAGCCGCGCTCCCTGCGCAGCAGACGAACGCACTACCTACCGCTACACCACAGGCAGAGGCCGTCACGTCACGATACTCAGCATTAATTATCTATCAGTTACTAGGTATACAATTGTTGGACTGATAATACGGCGTGTTAATAATGTTGAACGGCGTCGTTCAATTAATGGCCTGAGTAATATTCAGCTGTCTTGTTTATTAGGTACATCATTTAATAACCTGGCTGGCTAATGCTTAGGCCAATCGTAAGATGGCGCACTACCTCGAAATAGGATAAAAGATACATACATACATACATATATGTACTTACACCTGTAAATTCCCGAGCGGGTAGAAAGAGGTATATTCACAGAAAATTAGTGATAGGTTTATTGTGATAGCTCCACAATCCGACTTGGTTAGGTTAGATTAGAAGGCATTACGCATTCGTGGTTTTTTTATAACCAGAAATAACTCCTCTTTCTAACTGATTAATTAAATGGCTAGACAAGTAGTTAAACGTCATCGATCCAAGCTTTTAATGCGCAATGTTTTGTATTCATGTTATTTGTTGACTTATTGGTTTTAACATCATCATTTGTAGTTAATTAAAATTATTTGTAAAATAAAAATTGTAAAATAATTTGTAATATGATACTATGTATGTTCAAACACAATATAAATTGTTTCTGAATAAATATACTGAAAATACTATTTGTCTAGCCGTAAGTATAATTAAATGGCTGAACACCATTCAGGCCGTTAATTGAACGGCGCCGTTCAGTAAAGAGCCTAGGCAGTTAATTTAACGGCTGATTAAGCTAGTTGGCAGCGACTAGGTATGTATATAACACATATTATCGTCTTACTCAGTGGTTCAAACTTTTCTCGATAGGAACTATTATTACAGTATACACATATTATGGCGTAGGACAAATACATACATAAGATGCCATCTATCTCTAACCACCACCCACTGGGTACGTCTAAATAAAATTATTGTTTTAATCGCACCACAGGCGGGGTGATGCTGTCACCTGCCTACGCAAGATAGATCACATAGTTATACCTCGGGTCACATAATATACTATGGACCTAGGTGGCGAGACAGACGAGGCCCTGACGAGCACGGACTGTTTTGTTATAATTAATGGTTGATGAATTTGAGCTCGTCCACCGCCGCGTGGTACCTCGTGCTATCCTCAAAGGGCATCCAAGAAGTTTCCAGGCCCCCGATCTGCTAATTTTATGACATAATAACACCACTGTCATACCGCTGACATTGTATAAAAATGTCATTAAATTTAAGACTTTATGTCTGAGATTTTTTAAAGTCCAAAATCGAAAGAGAAAGAGTTTACAACATTTTCATTCACTCTACAAGATTGAAATTTGATAGTCTAAAGTTAAATGGCATTGGTTACAGTATCTGTGGAGCCGCAGTGGTTTTGTTATGAAAAAAATAATAGTAGAATCAGGGCCCAGATACATGTTCCGAGGTACATCTACGGTAGTTAAATTTTTTTACGGCAGTTAGTTATGATCTCTATAAAAAAAACTTTGTGCATCAAAAGGTTGCACTTTTAGGCCCGAGATCCGCTCTCCAGTTTCTCTGGCTCTTCTTTGGCTTTTATAGGAAGGGGGGATCAGGCGACAGTCGCTCCTGTTAAAGTTAAGATAAACCAATCCGTAAGAAAAAGAGGTCCCAAAAGTAATAATATTTTTAATGTATCCAGGATAAGAGTTAGTAGGGTGGAGGATTCGCTTTGATTGCCAAGCAGGATGGGTACCTAGTATCTGTGTTATAGCTGACACAAATCACACAAAGACCGGTGCTGAGTGCGTGTCAGGTCTCCAGCTTTTCCATTTATTTAAAATAAAATATTTACAAGATCTCACTATACTTACAAGTTAAACTTCACAAAATTCATTCGATATTGTAATGCCCTGCGATAACACAATATTTTATTATAATTTGCTTGAGTATAAATGTTCATACAATAAAATTATGTTTCAAATTTTATATTTTATTGCTATGTTACAAAAACTTAGTGATGTCTACGTTTACAGATATGCTAGTTGTTTTTATAGGACTGCTAACAGCTATCACTGTTGTTGCACGTGTCGGCAGTTCAGAGGTGATCCCGTTGAGTGCGGAAAGTGACGAGGAAAACACCATAAGACAAGCCTTGTTTCTGGTGAAACTACTTAAAGCAGGTAAATTTATAAATTAGAGTTAGATTTGGGACAAAAGCCCACCTTATCTGCAAACGGACTCCGTTCATCAGCTGACGAACAAGGCTCCTGGCGCACGTTGTCTTCTCAGGGTTGGAAGGTCAGATGGAGTCGCTCCCGGAAAATGGAAGATAACAAAATCCATAAAGAAAAGTGAGTTTTAGAGCTTTTTGGCGCTCGAGTGAAGATTTTTACACTACATAAGTACCTCCGCTCTACAGGATACCGCGGCCATAATAACCTCGTGTTGTGTTCCCGGCGGTGAGTAGGGTAGCCGGAGCTCACTGGAGAGTTTTTGTGCTGTCAGTGGAAGACTAAAGGCTATTCCTGCTTTGTCTACTATACTGATGGCACAAAAACTCTCTGTTCTAACAGGGTCGGCAGGACGAGTGTGACTCTCCCGGTTGTGGCCATACGTCCATAGGTCAGGGTAACTGAACTTTCCATCAGGTGGGCCGTGTTTAAAAAAAACATAAGTATACATAATATAAGATTATGTTGGAGTTGGCTTTCAGTATAACTACGGCCGAACTTCGAACTTTTCCATTCACCCAAGCATCATCATTCATCATCGAACCTTCAGACTCGGTAATGGGTCATTCATCAACTCACTAATCCGGAACTCGCTAGCGAGCGCGAGTAAGCATTGATGGGTTATGCTTATTCGCCAGCTAAATCTTGCTTTTCCCAGGAGAACGTATCAAAATAACGTCATAAATAAACATACATTTCAGGTTATATAGTAAATTTTTATGCCGATCGAGGCTTTTATATCATTTTATCATTTATGAAACCAATTAAAAAATAAGCTTAGGTACAGATAGGGTGAAATTAGATGAATTTCGTGACAAAAGGCATTTGAGTAATAAAATAGCAAAAAAACAGTCTTATTATGTGTTTCAATCAGACTTTTAAGAGGAATATAGGCACTATTAATCACATTTTTTTTCTACAAACCTAAAAGTTATACTAAATTTACTAAAACAAGTCAACTTGCCTAATTCCGTTGTGACCTCTTTAAATCCGTGATAGTTACTACTTTAGTTCTGATATAGCGGAATTAGGAAGTTAACTTAAAAGTGTACAAAATTTATATCATAAAAGTAACATAAACATAAAGAGATAAACATTTTAGTAACAAATTTTAGAATTCTTTTTCGGCGTAACACATATCACATTTAAAAATCGTCAGCTTAGCCTCAAATTCTTGACTTTGGCAATGTACGTGGTACGTTTTAAAGCAGAAGAAACAAGAAATCCGGTCTGCTCCATTTTTAGAAGCCGCATCTTCTAAGTACCATCTCTTACAAATTTTACACAGCCCATCGTCGTCTTCAGTTAAATTTTTCTTCTTAAAATGTTGCTTCACAGGTGCGTAGTATTACTTTTATATTATGCTCTATTACTTCTAAATCGGTGAGTTTTAGATGTGACACTAAGAACAGATCAAGGTTCTTGTTAAGTTCAAGGTTGTTGTCTGTTTTAAGTCGCTTAATCCCTGAAGTACCTGAAACAGCATTGTCTCCTGGGTTCTTGCTGGATGTTTTTGGTCGCTTAAACTACTCACGTAATAACGTGCCCAGTATCACTCAGTGTGTCAAATAAGTGTCACTCAACGGCTCAATGTCCTTATTTTAATTTAGACACGGTAAAACAAGTAGAATAAATTCATATTACATATCTACTAAACTCAAAATACATCAATACTTTCAGTCAAAATCACAAATAATTGTATATAACTACTATAATTCGGTGACAGTACAGAAACCTCTCATCCGCGAAAACGCTAATATTTTTGATGAACAAAATAAGCTTTACCACTAAAATGACACTGAACTATGGTGATTTCTTTACTGCCACATCAAGGGAATATCAAAATTCATTTCATTAGAAATAAGCTAGGAGATCGGTTAAATACTTACTGAAATACAGCAAAGTTCGCCACCAATTCACAAACACTGCCGAAACCGAAACCGGAGAAATTTGCGCGCGAATTGACAAAACCGCTAGTTGATACTATCTCTCTCACTCAAGCAGCCCCAAACTTTGCAGACGAGTTTGTGCTTTATTACCGAGGGATAAGGTTGTATTTTAAATCATTGATTTCACTGGCACAGCCGAATATTAGCCCTGAAACCTAATATTACTCAATTAGGCAAGTCACATAATTAGATGAGTTCACCCTAATAGCAAAATCTGGTATGTATCAAACCGAATATTGTTGAATATCTTACGTTTTGGCACAGATAATATACTAGTTAACTATAATTTTTATGTTTTGGCGCAATACATCTATGTATACAACAATCATACCTATATGTATACAACATTGATACTTATGTGTGTGCTACAATATTTGTCCTTTACCTATGCTACGCTATTATAGAAAAGTTTCCCAACTAATTATTATAATTTACTTGGCGCAAATTCGGCAACTGTTTTTCCAACGTAAGTGTTAAGTATTTGGTATGAAGACATTGGCTTCCGATTGTCACGTAAGTTGAATAATTAATCTGATCTTATAAATTGTGTTTTTAAATTTATTTTGTAATTAAACTAGTGTGTGGTGTAATTGTTCATATAAATTTATAGTTTCATTCCAAACCTTATTAAACAAAGAAGTATGGTTTGATTTAATTCAAAATACTCATATGTATGGCTCATATTAATCTGGTTTCATCTGGCTTTTAACACCAGATACATTTGAAAAGGCCATACAAATTAGCAATCAGTTCGCTAAAGATTGATATTTTTATTTTTAAACATGTACTAACTTCAAATCTATTTGTACCACTGCACCTCTAGACAAGTGGCAATTCTTTGGCTGGTGTTTGATCCAATAAAACGACGAATGTTGACGTTTTTGACATGCCATAACGACTGTCATATACTTTATATCCATACATTCGTCATTCTATTCTACCATAGAGTGGCTGAGCACTATAGATATGGCGCGATAGTAATATTGTTTTTTTGATCATGTGGAAACCGTCTTCTTACTCCTAGCGTTAATTCCAGTCGAATCCGAAGCTTTCAACTTGGAGTCTGGGGTCCGCTTTTATCAGTCTAACTGCGGATTTGGCAGCATTGCAGTTAGACCAGTTATTGGTTTTTTGAGGGCTTCAACTACCCGTAACGACTGCCATAGATGTTCGTATGGCTACCGAGACCGACGGCTTGGCTTGCTCTCCGACGCACAACCAGACCAATGCAAATATCCATATTCAATGCATACAAATATTTGCATTGAGCATCATATTGTGTCCGGCAAATTCGGGAATTTGCTAGACGGAATATTTGTTACCTATAGGTATTCCTTTTTCAGATCTAGAAGTTTGAAATGGGTAAACCAAAAAAACAAACTCTTGAAGAACCTGTGATTTACATTTTTGCTTTAATTAATGTTCAGTTCATAACTTGATATCAAAGTATTATTTAGTTTTAAATTGCTATTTTTGTTATTAAGTTTTAAGTATTAAAAACTATGATTTCTAACACCTTTGCTTTAGGTAATGTAGTTCCTAAATAGAAATGAAACGTATTAATTTTTGTTAACATTTGCTATTTTTGTTATTACGTTTTTAACTACTGGAAACTGATTTATAACAATTAATGTTACAACTAGGTATCAAAAGAGACATATTTTGCTAACATTAAATTTAAGCTACTATACCAATGTGCCAATGAAAGTCTAACATATTATTATAATTCAATAAAAAAGTACATATTAAATTAATAATTACATATTAAAGTTGATTGGATATTAATACATTGCCTAGTTCTAATTCATATGGTGCAATATCTCATCACTCCGCCTACGCCTTACGACTTGATTTCTCATTAATCAAATTGGTGCCTTTGTAATAGCACAGATAATGTAATATAATTATTATACAGATGCACAATCAGAAACAAAAAATGGATACAGTCGTAACTTCGAAAAGCAGGCAGGCAGCTTTTTAGTTCAGGAGTTGTAACTAGACGGCCAGATAATTTAGGCAAACTTTTTGAAAATTTTATAGTATCTATTAAAATTAACTTATCAATAAATAAGATATATTCGAAAAACCTTTTTAAAAACAATCTTTTTTTTATTTATTTTTTCTTGCATTGTCATCCGAACTGAACATGCATACCAAATTTCAGCTCAATCGGTTGAGGGCAAGTGCCTTAAAATTGAGTTGTAAGATTCCACCCGAACAAACATACATTGCAAGTTAAATAAAAGCTTGTAAAAATAAAACGTAATAAATAAACACATTATTGAGCGTGACTGAATAAAACTATAAATATACTGCCAAATTTTGCATAAATTGTAAAAGTGACAGACATAATTCACTATGCCGCTAGATGGCACAAAAATAAATAGCACGATTATCACGAAATCTTTATTTATTACATTACCAACGAGTTTTTTTATGCTTACATGTCATGTGTATAAGTTCTGAAGTAATACGTGATTCTAAGTCAGCAAATAAGCGTTTTAACTTTTTTCATTTTCGAGTATTACTAAAGATATTTTCTTATTATCGGTACCCCATGGTCTAACACCATGGGGTACCGATAATAAGAAAATATCTTTAGGTCTTCTTGGAACCTAATTCCAAGAAGACCTAAACAGATAGATATAAAGATATATAGACCTAAACAAAACGAAATAAATCGTAACTATTAGACCTAATTGTGAGAATAAAAAATGGCCAGAATGAGTCAAATTTTCTCAGTCCGTGAGAATGACACTGATGCTTCTTTATCTGAATAATGCTTAGGCATTATTCATTTTGTACCCGTTTCATCATTGCTGATAAATAATAGAGTTATTACTCAATAAAAATGAACAACATGGGAAATATCCCGGTGAGTGTTACACTATTAATAGAGTATTCTAACTACCATCATATTCAATGAACCTAAATATTATTTATCTTTATTATTGTCAGCTAATACATTATCCACCCATATATCCTCGCTAATTGGGCCCCTCGTTCGAAAACTGATATATGATATGACCCAATTACTAAAAAATTAATAAACCCTACTTGGGGCGACGACTTGGAACTAAGAGAAAAGATATGAAGTTTGTTTTATTTTGGGATAACTTACAGTAACACGATACCGCGGCAACCCCGCTTACTGAATCAAAGTATAGATTACGACCCGCTCCGGCTTCGTACGGGTAGCATAATCGTTTCCGTGGATTTCGTAAGGAACCCTAAACTTTTAGAAAATCCAATATAGCCTATGTTACTCACGAAGAATATAGCTTTCAAATTGTGAAAGAATTTTAAAAATCGGTCCAGTAGTTTCTAAGCCTATTCATTACAAACAAACTTATAAGTACCTACATCTTACCTCTTATTAATAATGGGTGATTTTTTAAGAGTTAAGTTTTTCAGGTAGGGAGTACTGATTGGTAATGGCGCCTAAACGTATCTGTCACAGTGAGAAGTTTTCAGTATGCTCTGCCATTTCATCATGGAAAAACTTACAATCGAGCAACGATTGCAAGTTATTAAAATTTATTTTCAAAATTCGTGTTCTGTGAAAAACGTGCATCGTTTTTGGTTTTGGTTGGTCTCCATAATCGACCTGGTAAATCAACAATTCGTGCTTATATATCAACAAATTTACTTTGTTGGACATTAAACCATCGACTCGGATGCGTACCGTGCGTACCGAAGAGAATATTGCAGTCGTCCAGTGTTAATGAGGATCGTGCATTGTCAATCCGTCGCCGTTCTCAGCAATTGGGCATGTGTAACTCAACCACATGGAAAATTTTACGTGTCGATTTGGGTTTGAAAGCCTTTATGACTTTTTTTGCCCCAGTTGGCTGAGTTGAACTTGGTTGACATGTGGTTTCATCGAGATGGTGCCACATGCCACACAGCTCGTGAAACAATGGAAATGTTGAAGGATGAATTTGGTGAGCAGCTTATCTCTCGAAATGGCCTTGTGAGTTGGCCGCTAAGATCATGTGATTTAAGCCCTCTTATTTCTTGTAGGGTTATGTTAAGTCCTTAGGCTATGTGGACAAGCCGAACACAATTGAAGCCTAAGAGAATAACATAACACGTGTAATTCGTGGAATACCGGCCAAAGTGCTCAAGAAAGTCACGCAAAATTGGACCATCCGAATGGACCATTTGAAACGGAGAAGCGGACAACATTTACACGAAGTTGTCTTTAAAACATAAATGGCAAAGGCCTATTTATCTATTTCAATAAAAAACAAAAAATGCTAATTTAAGTGTTTGATTCGATATTTAAAAAAACTACTCTTAAAAAATCACCCATTAGCAGTCTTATAAGAATTATATTATATTATCTGTGGTAGTATAGATATACAGTATAGGCTAGCTGTGCCTGATTTGCACGGCTTGCCTGCATGTTCCTTTATTTTTTTTGTATTGCTTGACTCCTAATGATCGTTGAGAAGAGTACCAATTTTATTTTAATAGCCAAGTAATAAGTGGTTACAAACTCTTCAGCATTATTATTAGTACTACCTATACCCGCCTCTTCTTTAGCCTAAACTTAAATTAACACCTTATAACATCAATTGGGTATTTTCCTGTAGTTAAAATAAATAAATTAGCTGAACTTATTAAATTAAGAATGGTAAAAGGGGAAAAGCAGTTGAGTCGGTTCTTATTTTATGGTTGTTATTTATTTTTAATCATCCACCCAACCTTTAATAGTAAATGATTTGACTATTAAATATTATGACGTCACAATAATTTTTTTCATACAATTTTCCTTATAACTTTCCGTTTTGACGTTTAATAAAAAGTAACTAATTTGACTAGTCCGTCAAATACCCAATTATCTGCTAGCGTAGAAGCCGTTTCAAAGATTAGCTACCTAACTCCAAGAGACAGTAATTATGTCTTTTCGTCATCTTAGCGTTAATCCCAGTCGCATCCGACGCTTTCACCTCGGGGTTTACCAGTCTTGACTGCGGATTTGGCTGAACTTCGATATTTTTCGTGAAGCAATTACCATCTGACCTCCACAACCCCAAAGCGATATTGCAGTTAGACCAGTTGTTGGACTTTTTAGTGCTCCAACTATCCGTAACAACCACCATAGATGTTCGTATGGCAACCGGGATGGCACGTTGAGCCCTCCTAAGGCGTAAAACACACACAAGCGACGTAAGGCGAAGGCACGGGGCAGGCGCAGCGCAGGCGTGGGACAGATACGGCGCAGACGCCATTTGAATTATATCAGAAGAGGCGTGGAACAGGCAAGAAACGTTCAGATGCGGCATTATACAGGCTGACTTTGGTGTTGTAAGATGTCCTCGTCTTCAGAAGACGAAGATGCGCTTGCTTTGCTGCAAATGTACATTAAAATCAATATCATCACGCATTTTTGGGTTGGTAAATACTGAGCATACCGTATCACAAGCGACGTGCTCCTTGCGTGACTCACGAGAACCGCCTGCTAGCGACGCGGCGCAGGCAACAAAACGGCGCGTCTGCGCCGCGTCGCTTCAGTATAATTCAAAAACGTCGCCTGCATACATTTTGAATGAAATCGTTTTGTCGCTTTCATACATGTCGCCTGTGTGTGTTTTACGCCTAACGTGCTCTCTGAGGCACGGCCAGACCAATGCAAAAACCTAAATTCATGCATACAAATATTTGCATCGGCTGAGTTCACAACTGCCACAACACGGAGGCTGTCAAGGCTGTGTTAATTCCCTATGTAGGTACGCTTATACTTTTCTTTGAAATAATTAAAAACTGTTATTTTATCCTACAGACAGACAATTCAATTTTATTTATTTGTAAACAATGAATGTATTTTTTAAGAGCACATGAAATATTTGCGAGAAAACGATGAGCTTGTTACCAGTGATGCGGACGACGCAAATAGTACGTGCCCGGAAGAGGAATTTAATTCAACCACCCCATCATTATATACCGTCCCAGTTCCAGGTGAGTTCTATCCACGCCACACACTCGTGTTCCATTCAACATCTCATAAGTAAAACTTGTGATCAGGATCCTACCATACCTATATCACAGGACATAATATGTTGGACCTAAAATGTGCTCATACGCGCAGTACATTCATGCCTGTTCCCGGAGCTTCACGACACAAATGTGAAGCCAGCATTAGAAAACAACCTGCGCGCGCCACGGCCTTGTTTATCTCGCCATTTAGGTTCAAGATATGTGTCTCGACACATCAACCACATACAAGGCAGTGGGGTAGCCTTCCTCTCAGGTTGTGAGGTCAAACAGTATTCGTCTAATCCGATATAGGTACCAATCAAAAATAATAAGCGGACCCCGTGGTCCGAAATGCAAGCATTGACGCAACTGCGTTGTCGTTATGAGGAAGATGTAACGTAATGAATAAAACACCAAAAACAAACATTACGGCGCGCTGGTATGCGTTGTCGCAGGTCGGTGACTGAAAAAGATAAATGTTCTGACTTACATCACGTTTATAAAACATATGCTGTTTGTGGAGCTTGCATTAGCAAATATAATGTTAGTCTTGTTTGTCGATCTCAACATTCGGATGTATTCGGGACAATCAACAAAACATAATATTAGCACACCGCATGTATTAACTATTCAGCTAGTTTACACAGTGATATCGGCAATAGGGTTCTAATAATTGGTAAAAGCTCAAAAGTCTGCTACCGCAGCCGTATCTACCTATATTTAACCCCCCGTGGTCCCCCCTCCCGAGGAGGGCCAGACCGAGAGGAATGGCCCTGGGTCAGCCGGGGTGCGAGGGATATGTCGCGAGTCGCGAGACAACCTCACCTTCGGCCTAGCACAACGACCCACAGTCGGCGTGCGGTTTAGTCGGTTCGAGTCCGACATAACCTCCGCCCCCGGCTTCGGAGGGGACGAGGGGAAATTCGGTGATTTTGTAGGTGGGGATTTCCCGCACGTAAAAAAAATAATCCCGTTTTTCTTAACTTATTTTGTTATTACTCGGCTCCTAAGGGTCATAGCGTGATCTTATATAGCCTGTTAATAACTAACTCAAAGACTGGGTGGAACTATCAATATCAACAATTTCTTTTTCAAATTACACTAGTAGGTACCTACTTTGAAAAATACGTAAACGTTTACTTCCAGAACTCAGCTCGTAAAGAAAACAATTAACCTTTATAATTATTTATCCTAGCGTTAAATCCCAGTCGCATCCGAAGCTATCAACTTAGTCTGGGGTCCGCTTTTACCAGTCTAACTGCGGATTTGGCTGAACTTCGTCGTTTTCCGAGAAGCGAATGCCATCTGACCTCCACAACCCAAAGGTGATATCGAAGCATTGCAGTTAGACCAGTTGTTGGACTTTTGGGGGGGCTCCAACTACCCGCAACGACTGCCATAGATGTTAAAATGGCAACCGGGACCGACGGCTTAACACGCTCTCCGAGGCAAGACCAGACCAACGCTAATACCCATATTTATGCATACAAATATTTACATTGAGCGGGGATCGAACCCGCGCCTCCTGCGCAGCGGCCGCGTTCACTACCGCTTCGGCACGGACATTGATATACTCCGCCGAAACAACTTGAAAATGTTTAAAAAAAAAAGACAGATATAAAGGAGAAATTTGGATTGGTTCGGGCGAAGTCTGCTAGCTTAGTGGTCAAAGCATCGCCCCTGTAAGGCAAAGATCGCGGGTTGAAACCCCGTCAAGCCCGATTCAATATTTTTCCTATTGACTTTATTATTTGGTTAGATTGTGAGCGGGTGGACTACATAATATTCTTGCCATTTTCAGCGAGTACACCACCGGTGATGTTGTCTTCACAACCGAACCTCGTCGCTTCACCATCACACGCAGCTCCAAGCGCATTGCCGGTACACATCGCACCACACGTACCCGAGGTGGCTGGTCCCTCAACTAACACCTATTCTCCACCACAAATGGTTCAAGGCATTCCCGCTGAATATATTCTACCACCAGCCGATAATTATAATAATTACCCGTCCAGTAAGTGTTTAAGTAACTAAGAATTCCTACTACTAAACCAAATGGATCATGGTGAGGCTTCACACAAGTACCGTACGGGTGTATGGAGGTGGAGCTTCATCATGATCATCTGATAGTTCCTTTTAATTATTATAACATAAATATTATCTGTAAAGTTGTACTTGTAAAGCCATCCCTTTCACGCAATGGCAGAATGATAAGGGATGGGTATATGAGTAAGAAAGGGATACAAAATGGGATTAAATGACAATGTCTTGATCTTTTGAAATTATACTTGACTGGGTACCATCGACTGGCATGATTGTGTATTATTACCTAATATGAATACTCAACTAACTTATATAATAATGGAAGAGCGATTGTTAAGATAGTTGGACCACTCTGGATACTTACAACTATTTGAGTAACCAATATAAATTGTAATTTTGGTATTTGGATTATTTTGAGTAAGTACTTTTGTTATCAACATTTTAATGACGCTGACCACCATAATCTACTAATAAACAAATTATTTTAACTTCTCTATATAGGTATCAAACTCTCAGTGTTATGTACGATAGAGAGCACGCTCTATAATACATATATGCATATAATCACGCCTTTGTCCCCGGAGGGTTAGGCAGAAGTGAATTAACACTCATATTTTATTCAAGGACCCCACGTAATAGGGGGTGAGGCTATTGCCGCATTCCTGGCACTATTGTTGTCTTAAGCAATGCATTTGAGCCTGAGTCTGGGCTACTATATTATCTGTCTGACTGAAGTTGTCTGCCTTGTACGACACCGTATGGGAAAAGATGGGGTTGGCCCAGATTGTTATCTGCCGGGAACAAAGCGGAAAACATTATTACTGTAATACTGTCAATAAACTTAAGACAATTTTTAAACAATGAAATGATCTCTTCCACACAAATCTAAGGTGTACAAGACCTAAGAAATCCAATCTTAGCTAAAATCTTCACGTGCCAAATCAAAAACTATGTAGGTATAGCCTGTTCTCTTGCTTTCTGAATAATATTTCCTCATGTGCGTCACTAGAAACAACGGTATGCATGTAAACACATCTGAAGCCTATGCACAACTGGCGTCATGCCTACGCATCTAAGTTACATCGGCAAGTAGGTTGGAAGATAAAACATTAAACTGTAAACATTTCAGTATGTAACTGTGTGATGCGGAGATCGAGTTCAAAGACTGAAATGTTTTCACGTTTCATTCAAAATCAAGTAGATACAATCTCATCTTTGTTAGCTCTTCGAAGTAGCTACCTATGTAGGTAAACTATGACGTGTTGCGTTTTGAGGTTTTGGCTTTTATTTAGAGTTCAAAGATGAAATGGAAATAGGTATTGGTTTTTTGCTATGTTTAGAGTTTTCCTGCGAAAGAAGGAAAACTCGGAATAAAACCCTGTGCTAACCCGTCTGGCATGCATGGGGACAGTACGCCAAAGCCTCCCGACATTGGGAGAGAACTATGTCCAGCAGTAGACGGCGATATGTTAATTGATTTATTGATTCAATTCTAAATCTAAATAAGTAGATGCTCAATATGTGCAATTCCTTTTTTTTTTCATTTTCATAACATATCAGGGGAGTGTAGTACACTGATGGTAGCGCCCAGCTGATGTTGCGCCGCTGTTTGGGTACTGGATCAGTTGACAAAGGAGATTTGGTTGCACTTTTTCATTATAAAGTTGTATGTAATGGTTCAACTGTAGGTATCTTCTTTGTCGACTGCACTTTAGTAGTTATCATAGATCCAAGTTTTTATACTAATTTAGTTCCAAATAAAGAATTCTTTATTAATAATATAGGGGGAGAATAAAAAATAACTCTTTATTTTAAATGATGCACCTGTATTATTATACAAATCTCCAATGAATCTCGTGCATCAGACACCAAAACCCTATTACGTAAGGTAATTCACGTTGGGTCAATCTGTGGTTGGGATTTTGTATGTTATATACAACTAGCTTTTGCCCGCGGCTCCGCCTTCGTGGATCTCGGTTTTCGCGACCAAACATAGCCTATGTCCTTTCTCAAAGTCTAATTTACCCCTATACCAAATTTCATCAAAATCGGTTCAGTGGTTAAGTCGTGAAAGCGTAATATACAGACAGACAGACAGAGTTACTTTCACAGTTTTCGTTGCCATACTCCTCCGAAACGGCTTGACCGATTTTGATTAAATTATGTGGGCATATCGGGTAGGTCTGAGAATCGGCCAACATCTATTTTTCATACCCCGATTCGCGATAACCGACATCCACGCGGGCGGAGCCGCGGGTGACAGCTAGTCTAATATATAAAATTCTCGTGTCACAGTTTTCGTTGCCATACTCCTCCGAAACGGCTCGACCGATCCTCATGAAATTTTGTGGGCATATCGGGTAGGTCTGAGAATCGGCCAACATCTATTTTTCATACCCCGATTCGCGATAACCGACATCCACGCGGGCGGAGCCGCGGGCGACAGCTAGTAATAAAATAATATTTTCAAAATAGTGTAAGGAAGAATCAATATATTTATTTACGCAGGTGGTCATTTTATTCCAGGAACGAACCAACGGCGAATGATGCCTGCAAATGACGATTACGGTGGGTACCTACTCTAAATAGTATTATTGTCCGTTGTGAAAAAAAAACTAAAGATGTGCACCAAATATCACAACAATCAGTCAGCAGGCAGGGGGTGAAACCAAGGCTTAAGATCATTTTGAGTCACTTTGTTCGTCAAGATCAGTACCTAATTATTATACAACGCTATTTTACACTTTTGTCATCGCGATAGTATCTAAGTATTGAGATAAATATCTACCAGCTCATTGTAACCTGAGATCATTGTTAAATGCCGTCGTATAATGTTCAGATTTATCTATTTTAATTTCGTTTGTGTTTTTCAGGTGACCTCATGCCAAGGTTTGGTAAGTCAAGTATATAATAGGAGTCTTTTAGAGCACAGAATGCCTCATTAGGACTTATTGTGTGCAGTAACTTAACTACACTGAAGTGCATTAAAATTTTAATTTCATTAAGTAGACAGGTTCCATTAAGTACTTAATGGTACCTTCTTTCGATATCGATCTACGAATCTTAAATAATAGGCCATCAAAATAAAATACCGGGTCGCACCATTCCATCCATTTTTTTATTAAATAATACCTGCTATATATCGACGCATCGTATTACCTTATAAATAAACGTAGAAACTGACTTGAAGTGAAAGCAGGCCTTAAGATAAAACTTTCGTCATTTTCCGGAAAAACTTGCATTCTTTAGTAAAAAATAAGCAGCAGATCCATACTTTGCACTAAAATTAAGTGACTAAATCCCAATTATTTGGGGTCGGTGCAACATGTCATTTTCCTTCATAAATTACTGTCAGATGTCAATTCCACAGTTTTTTTATACCACTTAGTTGGCAGAGGCATCCACCTGATGGGAAGTGGTTATCGTGACCTATGGACGTATGCAACACCAGGGGCAAATCGCGCTGCCGACCCTGTAGAAACCTTGAAATGCCCTTCTTGAAGAACCCCAAATTGTAGTCGCTTGGGAAAACCACGGCAGGAAGTTCATTCCATAACCTGAGCGTGAGTAGGACGAACTTCCTTACAAACCGCACGGTGCGCACCATTTCCGGTGCAATGTGTAAAGATTAATAATATCCCGTCTTTGCCATATCATCTTTCAAGCAATCCATCCATCTTGTCTTGGGCTTTGTACTTCTCCTAACGTACTTTGAACCTTCCTTACAACATTACTTTCCTCTCTTTTAATATTTCTATACCGCGACATTCGCTCACTTCTCAATTTTTCATTCACGGGTGCCACTTTTAAACTTCCTCTAATATATTATTATTATTATTATTTCTTTATTCAGGCACAGGATATAGTCATTCCTTATTCGTCCATTCTCATCACACCACACATCCACCTTAAACATTCGGATTTCCGCCACATGCAGTTGTCTTTCATTCTTCGCTTTCAAGGCCAAACATGACGATCCATACATTACGGCAGTCTGATCATGGACTTATAGATTTTCCCCTTAAGCTTAAGGGGAATTTGGGGATCACATATTGTAGCTCTGACCTGCCGCCATTTCATCCACTCTGCATCTATTCTGTGCTTCACTGCTCGATCAATTTCCCCAGCCGTCTGAATAAAAGAGCCGAGGTAGCGGAAATTGGGAGAGACTGGTATTGGTGCACCATCTAATACCATGGGTGTAGAACTGGAGAGACCGCCGAAATCACAGAACGTTCAGTCTTGGTTCTACTGATTTTCAAACCCACACTCTCCAGTGTACACTGCCATTCCTCCAATCTGCTCTGTAGCTCAAGCCTATCTTCACCAACGAGGACAATCCATGGTGTATGCAAACAGCATACACCAGGGGTTCTCCTCCTGTATCTCTGATGTCAAGGCATCCATTATCAACAGGAAGAGATAGGGGCTTAGCCGAGCGCTAATGTAAGCCTACCGCCACATTGACCTTGTCGATGTTGCCAGCAGCGGATCGTACATAGGTTCTTGATCAGCAGTACATCGCACAGATCAACTCTATGTACTTCCCAGGTACACCTTTCTCTTTCAGGGCCCACCATAAAACAGTTCTTGGTACCTGGTCATATGCCTTCTCGAGATCCACAAACACCATGTGTAAGTTGTTGTTTTCGCACAGTTAGCGAAGAGCAAAAATGGCGTCTGTGGTCCCGCGGCCAGGCATAAACTCGAAGTGGTTTTGGGTAATCTCGCTTTCCTCTCGTACACGCTTCTCCATCACTTTCTCCTAAAATTACCATACTGTGTGAGATGAGCTTTGTTCCCCGATAGTTGCCGCAGTCTTGCACGTCACCCTTATTTTTAAAGATGGAGATTACTGACTAAATAGGTGATACCAAAATATTGTATGTACCTAGTATTATTAATGAAACCAGCTTGGGTTAAAAGTATTCAGTGGGTCACGAATGCGCAGTGTGAAAATTACCGGGCCATGGCAGAACAATGTTTGGGAAACACTGCTGTAGAATGATGAAACAAATAATAACAAATAAAGCTTTTCTGGTTTTTAGGAGGATATAGAAGAGCAGACTACGACTCACAACGCATCGGGCGTCGCATGGACTATGGTAAGCAAATCTTATTAAACCAGAAGCAAGCAAATTAAATTGTTACAGCTCTTCTGATGGTAGATGGAGCAGATCTACAGTGGAGACCGCGAATTGAGACGCGTCGCAGCCAGATGGATGGGTGACATTTTTTATTTCAAGATTTATTAGACCAGTTGCGAAAGGTGAAGAACCGAGTACTATGGGCGAACATTGGGTCTATTTCCAGTAGTGCAGACTGAAATAACCTAGTTGTTTAATCTTGATTTCTGTATTCTATGGGTGCTTACATAAGGAAGCGATCGCATGTGACGCCAGTCATTTCCCACCACTTGGCCCCCGCGGCGGCAATACGTGCCTTGAATTCGTAGTCGATGTCACCAGTCACGTGAAGTACAGGTCCCAGGCACTTAACCTGGTCCGTGCGCTCGACCAAGTCATCGCCTGAGCGGACGGGTATGGGATCTGTTAAGTTTAACGCTAAGTATTCTGTCTTCGCCACATTTAACTTCAGACCGCCGTTCTCAAGCGCCTCTTTCCACACTTTCACACATCGCACCAATCTTTACCTGTCCGCGTCCATCAACGCAATGTCATCAGCATACATGGGCAACCATAGTGGCTGCTTATGTGAGTTTCTGATGCTGTCCGACAAAACGTCCAATACCAAGCTGATCAGATTAGTAGTAAGTGCTGATCCTTGGGGTACTACGACGGTGATAGGAAAAGTTTTCGTGCAGTGGCGGATTTATAAATTTGCCACTAGTAGAATTTCAAATTTTTGCCGGACCTGCTGACCTTTGAAATTCAATACGGTTGAGTTAAGAATCACATTAATTACATTTATACTGAAATTGCAACTTTATGATTTGTGTTCTATCGTCCTCATTATTAGTATGATTGTGAACTAGGGGATAGTTGTGTCAGTTTGTAGATTATTTTTGCCCCCACCCACGATTTAGTGAAGAATATACTGTTGACCTAAAAGCAGTATATACTGATAAGGAGTTCAGAGAGTAGTGCGTACAGAGATACAAAGCGCGCCACTGAGAGACCTTGTAGCCAGAGCCAGATGAGATCACTTGCAACCACTATACGAGAAGTTAGAATCGTCTGAGGGGCTCCACACTCTCAAAAGTGGGGCTGGATCTGGCGGATGACTAATATAGCTTCCGCCAGAGGCGCTCCACCATGTATGCCAGTATGCGCGTGAGGTATCTGGCGGAGGATGCGGTCCCCTGAGTCCAGGTGATGCTAGCGGTGTTCCTGGACATCGCCAACGCGTTCAACACTTTGCCCTGGAGTTCCATGCTACACACCGCTGCGTAGCGACCCTGAAAACAAGAACGCGTTTGTCCATGTCGTGAAACGGATCCGGTGTGGCTCGGTCTTGAGGTGTCTCTTCACAAAAACCAAGGCCATGTTCTTCCGGGGGGACCGAAGGGATCCAACCAGACACTCTTAAAGGCGTCAAGCCCCAGATGAAATATTTGGTGCTCGTGCTCGACAGCCTGTCCTACTTCGGGGAGTACCTCAGAAGTCTGGCAAGGCTGCTACCCAACATGAAAGGGCCGGATGACTCCTGCAGGAGCTTACCCGGAAATCGTGCGGCCCTATATGGATGGCCCAATATGGGCGGAGATCCTGAAGGCCTGTCACGTGTAGAAGCTCCACAGCGTACGATAATTACCATTAAGGGGTACCGCACGATATTCTTTGATGCGGCGCGTCTCCTCGCCGGATCGCTACCGTGGATCCTGGAGACAAGAGCCCGATTGATGCTATATCGATATCGAAAGGAGGTGCAGAGATCGGACCTGAACCCGAGTCTTAGGAAATCCGGGCCGTGAAATCCCAGCTCCATAGGAATATGGTAGCGGAGCAGGAGCTTCAACTTTGGCAACCACGCGCAGGGTACGCCGGAATAGCGGCGGTAAGACCAATCATGGGGCAGTGGCTAGAAATAGTACCTAGTAGTAAATTTGCCGCACCCTAAAATCTGCCGCCCTAGCCCACTCGGCCTGTTGGTAAATCCGCCACTGTTTTCGTGTCACCAACAGCGGACCGAACCATGGAACCGGAATCATGGTACATTTTTCGGATGGTGTCAATTTAAGACCGCAGTGCCCACCAGATCACCACGTGAGGAACGCAGTCGAAGACCTTCTGCATGTCTAGGAAAAGGTACTACAGGGGCTTGTTCTTCGTCATAAATTTCGCTGCGACAATCCTTAGGGCAAACACCGGGTCCCTGGTCACGTGCCCGGGACGAAACCCATACTGACACTCCGAGAGTGCACTCTCCTGTCGGCTCCGGGGGTCGATTATCCTAGAGCTTCATGGTGTAGGACATTATCTTTATACGACGATAACTGCCACATTCCTGCACCGATCCCTTGCCTTTGAAGACCGGCGTAATGATACTCAGTCTCCACTGTCAACCTGCTTCTCTATGTAAGCACCCTAACTTTTATTATATTTTATATCTGCAAATTTATTATTTTAATAAATTTATTTTAGGGGAGAACTACAGAAGGTTTGGCTACATTGATCAACCACCATTGCTTAGAGAGCAGGCTTTATATAAAGGTACGTAAATACTTTGTGATTATATTTCACAACATTCCTACTTTACTACAGGTTCACATGATCAATCGCCTCCCAGATGATATCTTGTACAATGGTTAAGGTAGTTGCCATCAGCTGCTACTTTATTGGTGGGTTGAGCAGCAGTAACCGCTCAAACGTATAAAAAACAATCATTTCCAAAATTGGTCGAATTACAACGTATTTTCCACCGCGCTATCGTCCCTTACTAGGTTTTATAGCTGCACAGCCGTGATGCGATGTAGTGATATTTAATTGAAGTTAAATTAACAAATGTGAAATAAAAGTGTAACCGACTATTAGGTAATCTATGTCTATTCTTTTAGGATACAGAAGGGTAGCCGATAGTGGTAAAGAAAACACTGATACCGGGGGAACTGGTGAGTAGGTACTTACCTAAGCTCAGTGAACTTCAGGTGTATAACCTACTAGGTTTTACAAATATCTCTCAATTTCATAATATGCCTAGTCTATTCTGTATTCTATCCACTTTTGTGTATGTATGTCACTATCAACTAACTACATTTCTATTCACAGGAGTAAGTGATGCATTGCCAAAAATGAGTGAGACTATTGTAATTGGAGTCACAGGTCAGTCTTTCGCATATTATTTACCTATTTATTTATTTTTCAAAAGCATCGATAGTTTTGTGATTAAGGAGTCGTCCTTACGATTGAGAGGTCCATATGTCGAATATCGGCCATTACACTACCGAATGGATCTACTCCTAACAGAAGCAATTCAGCTTAGCTGAAGGGTAGTAATTTCGGATACCAATATTCTTTAATAAAAAATTGGTCTTGCCCTACACATTAATTACCTATACTTAAATATAGGTAAGGTTCTAGGTTTTTCATTCTATAATTTCTGTTCATAGGTACACGTGATGGGGCTTCAAAAATAAGTGAAACTGTTGGAACTGCCATCTCAGGTTTAGTGAACAGCGCTATTTACATTTTCTTATTTCGATACAGGGGCCCAATTCCTTCTCAATGAGGCTCAAATCAGAAAAAATACGTTTTTTAAAGCGTGCTTTCAAATATTTTCTAATACAAAACTAATCTCGATCGATCTTAGATAATAGAGGCAATTGTTATTAGTTTTTGTTTTGACAGTTTATGGAATACCAAAGTAGTTTGCACATTTTTCATTGAAAACATGTGTTTTGAAAACGTGGTTTTATATACGATCCTAGACTGCCCCATCTCACATTACTTATCACCCCCTAAACCAGTGAAAGCCCGGCTTTCAATCCAACTAATTACGAAACGACCGAATTCCACATGGTTATGGTTGTGAACTCAGCTAGTTCATAATAAAATTCATTATTATTTACTACCGTGACTTCTCCCAACTCAGTTGGAGCTTGGGTTGGGTCGTTGGGTTATTTTGTTATAGGTAAGGTTAAGCTAGTCCATGTGATAATTATTAAGCATGTAGTGCATTTGTTAAGGAGTTGGCTTTGCGATCGAGAGGTCCTTATCCCTGGGTCGAATCTGACTATTACACTACCGACGCCGCAACGTGGACTCTCAACATAAGCAATTTAGCTTAGCCCTTCCAGCTAACTTACAGAAATAGTTGAATTTCGGTAACTAGTAGGTACTCTTTGAATAAAAGATAGGTAATTGTAATTTATTGTTTTTTTTTCAGTTTCAACCAAAACTGTATCTTTGTCACCGAAAGCGCCAGAAAGCACAACAGCGAAATCATCCTTAGTATCATCGGTATCAAAAAAAGTGAAAGCAAAGCCTTCCTCATCAATTCCGATGACACTTATCCAAAGAACAGTGCGACAGAAAAGCGCCAACGCTTTGCAAGCCCTTGGAAAAGGTAAATTTTCTAAGCTACTGGTTATAAGTAGGGAACATAGACATAGGGTTGTGGTGCCATTCCCGAAAGGGTTATCTCAAAGCCGTAGATGGTTCGTGATCAGTCAAGGTGCGAGGGGATTGTCCTATTGGGTCACCTTACTTACTTACACTTTTTCTAATAGCGTCTAAAGCCGAAGTTTGGAAGGACGCCAAACTGGTCAGGAAAAACAACATCGCTCGTCAAAGGACTACTACTGAAGCTCCGTCTGCTGAAGATCGTGCTGCGTCAGAAGTTGCTTCAGAACTGCTATCCGAGATCAAAGGGACTAAAGCTGATACAGCGAACGTTGGACAGGGTGCTGACAACGACGATTTGACGTACAGTGAAACACCCACATTTACAAGAAGTACTATGAAAATATTTTTGGCAGGTAGCTCAAGAATGCAAATTCCATTTTCTGAAAATAATGCCTTTTGCCATTTATATCCGCATAATAAGTTATGCGGATCTGTCATGTGAAGCTAATAAATATCATACTTTTACCTGTCGATTATTACTTACATGTTCTGATGTCTACATATTATTCTATTCAATGCAGTTCATTACAATTTTTGCAAACCAATAGACATTCCCAAAGTTATCTGCTTGACTGTAAAAACTGCATTTTCTATAAACACCGTTGCGCCACCTGATTTAGGTAACTGTGGTAAAGTGGATGCGTCGATGGCGAGACGCGACGGCAGCGCACGGACTATTACCAATTACTATGCGGACCTGTTGAATCATTGCACGAAGTTTTCATTTTGCTGCGTAATCGCCTCGTTTTTTCGTAAGACATTTTTGAGGATTTCTCCAATCAAGACGTAAGCCTAGCGTTTAAGTCTCTATGGTACGAGAGCTATAGCAACGTCGGAAAATAGTGCATTTCAGGTTGGCCACTTTTCAGATGTATTATGTCTCTCCCGGACGCCTTACAGGCGGTCTGGCAGGTGGTAGTGGTTGCGTTCGTCAGTACGCATCTTATCTGTGCTTACAGGTAAAATATCAATTTTTCACCACTTCCCGATTTGATCCACTTCCCAGTACCGATTGAGCTGATTTTTTCATATATTTGTAAATCACGTGACAATGCAATATTATGATGACATGGTGCTGATATGATGATGGAGCTGTAAGGTGGTTGGCACATTGAATTTGGGCTCACCTGTTTGAAAAGCTGATAGCAGCCTATTTGAAAACTTGACCTTGATGACCTTATGCCCGATGTGCCGATCCTAAACAATGAAAATGTCCTTGGTGCATTTGTTACCCGCGCTTATTAAAACTCGCCTTTCTTCATTAACAATACCTACGTTATTTTCTGAATGCCGTTACCTTTTTGGGAAACTCAATAAACGCACAAGAAACGCAAAATGACAGATAAGCGAATTCACAGAAACAAATATATCTTTTTACAAGCTTTTATTTAACTTGCAATGTATGTTTGTTCGGGTGGAATCTTACAACTCAATTTTAAGGCACTTGCCCTCAACCGATTGAGCTGAAATTTGGTATGCACGTTCAGTTCGGATGACAATGCAAGAAAAAAATTTGGTTGCCTGTAAAGTCGGTATACAGGCGAAAGTTTTACGTGACAACGACTTTGAATGGTAAAATAATTTTAATGTGAATATTCATTCGTATAGTAGGAAGAAGGATGAAATAATAGTAACAATTTAAAACATTTATTTATACAAAGAATTATAAACAAAATTAAATTTTAAATTATTAATTACAAGACATGAACCGGTGTGTATGCCTATCTCTCTCACTCTCTCTCTCGCTCTGTCTCTCTCGCTCTTAGGCGGGCTAACTGTGCTCGAGTGGAAGGGACGCGTGCCTTTCACTTTTTATGTCTGTCTCTCTCGCTCTTAGGCGGGACGCGTGCCTCTCACTCGCTCTCATTGTAAGCGCATAACGCGGAGCGTAACGCAGAGCGTAACGCAGTTTCTTGAAGTGTCGCCCGGCAAACCAATTTATAAGGTGTGCGTTCGCGCAGCGGAATGTTGTTGAATTTAAAGATTTTAATTATGCAGATATTTAGTGTATGACGTCGTGTAATTGTGTATGGTAAAAAAAAAATTGTGCATGCAGCCATTGTGGAGAAATTCGCTAAAAACTGATTCCGCTGGGCGAACGTTGTCCTGGCGGAACTTTTTTCTAATCCATGGACTTAGAAGAAAAGAAATGTGTCCAAAAATTAGTGTGTATTTGTGTGTAATTGTGTATGTATGAATAAAATTAGTGCATGCATAAACTTCGGAGAAATTCAAGTTTCCGCTACGCGAACGTTTGGCCATTAGCTAGTTTTCATATAAAGCTCTTATATAGAGAGCTGTAGATTTTTACATAGGTTGTTTTGAATTTGTTTAAATTTGTTTAAAAAACAGATTTAGAAGAAATCGTAGGGTTTAAAAGATAAAAATATAAACGTGAAATACGCTCATTAGGTCTTAGTTCGTGAAGTAGCCACTTTGGGGTCTAGATTTTCACGTTTATACAAACCTTGTAAGTGTCTGCAACATGTTGCCAAGTATCAATGATGGTTCGTTAGTAATTAATGAGTTATAGGACAATTTACCATGAGTTATTTACTGTTTGCAAAGCAGTCAAATATCAAGACGTTCTAAAGTAATTGCATAGTAAAATGTGTTCCAATAATAGTGTATTAATTCAACTACTTGCATGCAAAATTTCATCTCATTAAATTCATTAATTAAAGAGGAACAATTAAAATACTTACAAAGCATCTAAAACTTACATAACCCGACCAAATTCGGATAGATATAAAAAAGCGGCCGTTCAATATATCTAGGTAACATTCTAAAATTTACAGTATAATACCGGTATTTAATTGGTACAGGTGATAACACAATTGTTTTGATATAATTTATAGGTCATTTATTTTTTTACACATGATTTTTTAAATGTACTTGACTATGACAGTAAGTACTATTTACGTAGCTACTTTATAGCTTTTTTATATGATATTACCGTTGTACTGGACTTATGTATGTGGGCGTGTTCCCGCGCACCCCACCAAAATATTCAGAATTATTTTGTTCGAAGCGGTACACTTAAGGCTAGTCCTTTGATTAAATAGTCTTAGTATTGTAGTTAGGAATTGATCAAAAATATTATGCTAGTGTGAAAAAACAGACAACGCGCTGCGCGCAACGAGCGATAGAGGCGGCTTCCCTCTTGAAACGGTACTTCCATCCTTGAAGAAAAGAGAGCGCATCATGTTTTCATAACTCACATAAGCCACGGCCTGCACGTATTCGTTTGCTGTTGAACTTGAACCTGGTTTTGTTTTATCCCCATTCACAAATTTGCACTCAAGGACAATGTGCGTATGCGCTGTTGTTTTGCTATGTATCGCCAATTCTCCGTAATAATAATATTGACAGTGTGTTATTAATGTTATAGTGTAACAGTGAAGCTTAAAATAATTATGTGGTAGGTATATTGAGTGAGTGATAGTGAGAAGCTGATGTTTAATTAGAACTTGTTAATTGAAGATTTATTCTTATTGCAGATAGGGGCGGTATTATTAAAAAAATATTTTTCATTCTAGAAATGCAATTGTTTTATTTTTTCCTAACGCTTGTGTACGCAACTGTACCATATTAATAAATACTATACTGGAAGGTTTAGAACGTTACTTAGAAATATGGCACGGTCGCTTTTTTGTAGCCATCCGAACTTGGTCGGGTTATGTAGGTTTTCGATGCTTTGTCAGTATTTTAATTGTTTCTCTTTAATTACTGAATTTAATGAGATGAAATTTTGCATGTGAGTAGTTGAATTAATACACTAATTATTGGAATACATATTACTATGCAATTACTTTAGAACGTCTTGATATTTGACTGCTTTGCAAACAGTGGTCTATTCATGGTAAATTGTCCTATAACTCATTAATTACTAACGAACCATCATTGATACTTGGCAACATATTGCAGACACTTACAAGGTTTGTATAAACGTGAAAATCTAGACCCCAAAGTGGCTACTTCACGAACTAAGACCTAATGAGCGTATTTCACGTTTATATTTTTATCTTTTAAACCCTACGATTTCTTCTAAATCTGTTTTTTAAACAAATTTAAACAAATTCAAAACAACCTATGTAAAAATTTACAGCTCTCTATATAAGAGCTTTATATGAAAACTAGCTAATGGCCAAACGTTCGCGTAGCGGAAACTTGAATTTCTCCGAAGTTTATGCATGCACTAATTTTATTCATACATACACAATTACACACAAATACACACTAATTTTTGGACACATTTCTTTTCTTTTAAGTCCATGGATTAGAAAAAGTTCCGCCAGGACAACGTTCGCCCAGCGGAATCAATTTTTAGCGAATTTCTCTACAATGGCTGCATGCACAATTTTTTTTTTACCATACACATTTACACGACGTCATACACTAAATATCTGCATAATTAAAATCTTTAAATTCAACAACATTCCGCTGCGAGAACGCACACATTTATAAGACGTTGTCACGTCAAAAAAAAAAAAGATTGTTTTTAAAAAGGTTTTTCGAATATATCTTATTAGATATTTGCTTAACACCTGGCATTATGCGTTTCTGTCAATTCGCTTATCTGTCATTTTGCGTTTCTGAGATGATACGCCTAAAGTTAAACCATGTTATTGATAGCTTATGGAGTTCCTTTATATCTGGATATGTTAGGTATCTGTCACTTTATATAAGGAGCTGACTGTACCTAGTATACCGCCACCAACGTTTTTGTTAAATGGCGAAAATAGGAACTATGATTGTCACTGTCTAATGCATACTGTTTTATTGCAAATCAAAGACAATTTTAGCACGATTTCAGTTCACGGGAATATAGGTTTTACTATACACCGCTCGATATATACCTACACAATATGCTGTACAACGTCCGATATACGATGCGATTGATGTGAAGTCCATAGCGTTATGATATGAAATGTTTACTAGGTATCTGTAAACTGCAATGGTACATATCTAGGTATTTATTATTATATTAGTCTTGTACCTACTACTACCGATACGAAAAAGTCTCAGCTGTCCGATTCCGAACTACATTACCGAACTACTGATACCAGGCGCTATTTTCGCATTTGTTTTTATATTCAATAGGAGAATCAGGACATGGGTATCCCAGTGCTCCTACCAGTAGGATTAAAGGATTATTCCCGTTGGCCACCATATAGTTGGCCACCACTGGTGGACATTGGGAAATTTTATCACTTTTTATCCCAATGGCCACCAGTGGTGGTCAGCGGGAATAAAGTTTTATTACATTTTATGGTGCACATTCTGCAACTGATTCTAATATGAGTTTGCATTTGGGGTAGGTAGATACCTACTTCTTAAATACTTACCTACGTTCAAACCAATCTTACGTTTCGTATGTTGAAAGGCAAAATAATTCCAGTCCACACCTGTATACATCTTGGTCGACGGAGCCCCGCACCGCGGGGCTCCTACTTCTGGGTGGTTTATAAAAAAATAACCACGAAGGCCTAATGCGGGAGCTTCGCTACGCTCCGCTCCCGCATTAGCCTTCTAACCTAACCTATCCGAGTCGGGGTGCCCTAAAGTCCAGATTGCATCCAGATCCTTGCCAGCTTGCTAGCACCATATTAGCAGGCGTTTATCATTATACCAAATAACTATGTAGCCAGCGTTCTTGGTGGTTTATATTGTGATTTAACCTGTGATTAATGTTTATATTATTATATAGTATTATTAAAAGCTTAGTTAAAGAAACCTACCTACCTTTGTGCTTGGTGGTGGCCTTGAGGACAAAGTAACAAAACTTCCCAGTGTCCACCAGTGGTGGCCAACTATGTGGTGGCCAACGGGAGCATTTCCAATATTTTATTCCCGCTGACCACCACTGGTGGCCATTGGGATAAAAAGTGATAAAATTTCCCAATGTCCACCAGTGGTGGCCAACTATGTGGTGGCCAACGGGAATAGTCAGGATTAAAGATTGTATACTAGCCTCCTCAACATTTTCCTATAGACTATCAAATTGTTTTAGCATTTCATCATCAAGCTTAGATTGCTTATGAAATTGTGGGAGCACGAGGCCGGAACGTTTTGTAAGTAGGAGCACGAGGCCGGAGCAATCAAAATTCATTTCATTTCATTTCGACTTTCTGACACACTATACGTTGTTTTGTGTGGAAACTGAAAGCAAGCGCACACCAACGTATAATGACGAATTCGCACCGTCATTATTACCAAATAGGCCGACTGTACGGCAACGATTTTTCAGATGGATATGGAGTGGAAAAAAAACCAATCAATAAATTTCACCAGTTTTATTACGTTAAGAAACCTAATTTTGACAACTTCTGTTACTATGTTTAAAATAGCAATCTTATACAATATTGAAATTTCGTATTCTTTTAATTCAGTTCCCAAAATCATGCACAAAGATAATTATCATATTCATTTAGTAATATTGAGGTAGTTATCAGTTTCAGAACTTATACCAATTATTAAATGGTTCATTGCCCTGTGAGAATAGTGAAAATAAAAACAATATATCAATGAATATTGGACCTTGATTCATTTGAGAAGCAAAAACAACAGCTCCTCTACTATCTAAACAAAAATAAAACGCATCCTGTGGGTCCCACCTCATGAGATCGCGGTGTTATTTATACAATATTATCACATGGCGGGCGGGACGTAACGCTACGATAGGGAACGAATCTGACCGAGCGGAGTCATCGCCTCGGCGCCGGGGCGCGGCCGACCAATCCGCCCGATCGCAACGCGACCACGATATACACGGCTGTAATTATTCCACCAAGGTACATCAATACATACGACATACATTAACAGTAACACTATTACTCTAGATTCGGTAAAACTTTGTGTTAGCATACACTGCAGGGGATGTAACATATGAACAGAATGAGTGCTCTAATTCCCCAGTAAATAAAATTAACAAGAATGAATAAAATAAATGCATGTGTGCGCTGCTTATAGGCTTCATAAAATAAAATCATCATTTCATAGTATTCTGGAAATATTTTCGCACGTATTAGGTAATATCCAAATTACAATCATGCACATTAAAATGAAATTAATATTCATCCTTTCACACGTAAATACACAAATAGTGGTTACACACACGAGAAAGAACTATAATGTAATGTAAATAACAGTAGAACCATCAAACAAGAATGATAAAGAATTATTATTAGCGACAATGACATGTAAGTAATGGGCGCGAGGGCGCGTCGGCGGGGGTGTAATTCAGTCTCGTGGCCGCGCGCCGCCCGCGCCTTCATCAACTTAAACTAGTTCACAACGATACAATAAACTAAAACTATTTCTGCATCCTAATCAATACAAATCATAATGTGCCCTCTCTACATTTGGAAGGAATAAACAACATGCCTATATGTACACTTCCTGTCGCAGTGAAAGTAACCATATTTTCCATTTTGATAGCCGATACAAGGGGAATCTGGCTAACTGCGTGTCGGATAATGTCGCTCAACTGAGGTGTGGCTGTCGAACCATATTGAACACATATACAAGCCAATTTCTTTTTTCAAGAACAAAAATCTACTTACGAGCGGAAATGTTACACCAATATATAATCTAACATTTAATTCAACATTCAAATATCGTTTAATGCATACACCTATTTTCTTTAGCGAAATTTATCTTGCATACAACTACACATATATTTTTTCACTCGTACCGTTTATTATACATAAGTAATAACATTGAATTCGCAAAATTATTATAATTTCCTATTTTACTAAAATACTCATAACAGGTGGTCGATCTTTCAGCAATAGGTGTTAATCATGAAGTATGGAATGTAAAATAGTTTGCCGATTTTTCAGAATCCTGAAAAATATTAATTTACACTTTTAAGCATAAATTTCTCCCAGCATCAGTACATTATATTCTGTGCAATAAATTCAGCCTTTACTAGTAACATGTTAATAGTCATTGATACTTAATGAACCTTCCATACGTGGTGTTACAGCTATTGTGGAGAGTAATAAAGTCATGTAGTGCACATCAAATCTTACATTTTGTACTGACAACAGACAGTTTGTTCGCTTCACGGACCAGTGCACGGCGTATAAGTATAACCATGTCGGTTACAAACTCTCACTGCTCTGGTTATAGGCAGTCCCAATGTTTATTTATTCTCCCAGATGTTTGTAGAAATGAAGTTTGTTTTCAAATGTCCTATTGTACCAAAAGCAACATCTATGTACTTTATAGAAGTGCACATATTCTTATCCGTAGCATGTAAAGGAACTCACTTTAGGCAGGTACATTTCTGCTGTCTATTTCATTCGCGTACCTAATACATAAGAAAACTGTAAGTAGACGGATATATCCTTTAAATATTTAGGACGTTATAAATTTATTACAAATCTATATCTTTAACATAATGATTTTGAAATTTTAATAATATAAGTGTCGTAAAGTTGCCTTGTACTTTGATATTAAGATGCTATTCTGTTAGCGGCAATGAAATGTCGATATCAATACCGAAGATTCAGTACATTGTTTTCTTGTTGAGACAATTACTTTGCCAATTGTGAGATTATATTTTAATAATATGTGGAAGCAATACAAAATAGTAAATGATATGATTCAAAAATAGGTGTAGATTTTTCGTAGTATTTTAAATAGCGCTCATACCCACTAACACTAGCCGCTGATTATTAGACCAATAAATACACACTATATGGCTAGCCGCTAGAGCGTAAGGTGCTTTGGCATGGGGATGGAGGAACTAAAAGGAGTGAAACTTGACGAAACAATTAGGTTGCACAACTCGTTATGGACCCGTGATCTTGTTCATAAGGGGAAGTTAAAATCTTCAATACAACTTTAGATTACGTACGTACAAGTATGTGGTGGCGATTGAATAGTGAGAGAGCCGAAAGCCTTCACATTATTGTAAGACATGATCGTTTAAGTACAAAAGTTTGTTAAAGAATTGTTTGCAAGTTAATCGCGCGATCGCGACAAACTTTTTATAAGTATAAGCAGGCGCATGCGCACCTCTCACTTTCAGCAATAACACAAATTGCAGAATCTAAAGAAATGAATTGAGAATTATTTTGATGCATTTGGGAGACGGAATAGACGTAACGAGATGTTAAAAGGAATCAAGTGTAGAAGTATCGGGACAGCTGACAGCTGGTGGCAGTGGGCGCGGGGACCCGCAGCCGGTGGTGCGTGGAAACGCCCACACCTAATAATTTATCATTATTATCTAACCTAAAACTGAGAAAATGGAATTAAGAATGTACAACATTCTTAGTAACATTTTTGCCAAACTTCCATATATTATCACAATTATACACATATAAATATCTAAGCTTTTTATAATTTTGATATCATTCACTTAATCTTAATCTCTCATAGTTAAATTATCTCACTTGGCACAATGATAACGAAAATCGTACAATTGAATAATAAAACATATCACGACAGAATCAAACAATACGGCAGAGGCGACGTTCGCGCCAGTAAACGCTCCGGTGTCGCTCAATGTCAAAACTTTTGAATTCAATACAAGAAAACATTATAAAGCTAACAAAGACAAAATTACAAAGAAAACGATCAACAAATGTTACTTACAAATTAAAACTCATAAGTTTACTCCTTACTCTCCAACAATTACTATTATATCAAAAATATTTGTCCATCATAATTAGGTAAGATCATCAAATTATCGCCTATCGGCGACAGGAGGACGACGCGGCGCCAGTACCTGGCGACGATCGTTCTGCACACACACACAAACACACACCACACACTCGCTCGCGAGGAGGTGTGACTGCGAGGTCGACTGCGCCGCTCATGTCAAGTCAAGTCAAGGCTCTTCATTACATCAGGCCGATCCGACACGATCGGCGTTCATTCTTTGGATTAGTTACTTATCACCCAACACACATCAGTTCCACAGAAACCATTGTACAACACAATTTCATCAGCATGCATGCAGAAACTCGTGTATAGTTAAAGAAATATTCTTACAATATACTTGCAAAGCCGTATGTCCAATGAGCCTCCTCTTTATAGCAACGTCATGCAATTTTCGTTCCCAGTAAGTTTATTTTCCCACACACCCTTTAAATCAATATAATAAACAGTGTAGTGCTGTGACTTAACAGATTAAACTATTACATTATAACAAAAACGTAATTGCATGTCTTGTTTATATAAAATGGTCTGAATCTATAGATACTGCTAGTAACATGTGTATATGTATATAACATAATCAACTATTGTATATACTATATACATATACATATACTGTAGCAGAATAACAGGGTATGAAACAATATAACAATCACATCATTATTAAAAAATAGTGTATATGAATAATATCGTATATATATATATATGTTAGATATACATTCAAATATTTCATCAACATATATAATTCCCGGGATAAAATATGGATTTATTAATACATATAATTACAATTCACTACAATAATATAATTATGTTAACAACAACATTTGGACAGGTCGTTAACTGGGAGCCTAAGGCGTCACAAACTTTCACCCTCTGTGCAACGTGAGCGAGCGGTAACGCGGGGCGGCCGGGTGGCCGGGTGGCCGGTCCAGGGTGGCGAATGGCGAGGGTTGCGAGGGCTCGAGGGGCTGGAGGCGGAGGGCGCGCGGGGTCTCGGGGGTGGTGGCGTCTACTGCTGCGGGGGCGGCGGCTGCGCGGCGCGGCGGCGGCCAGGAGCCGACGCCTGCGCCACCATCGCGCGGATGCGCCGCTGCGCTGACTGCCGAACACCAACACATTGCGTTAAATCGTGCCAATAGCCTAAGTTTTACAAGTTGCCGCATAAAAATGATACACAAGACTAATTAACACTCGCTTTAGACTCGACGTGAAACCGAGGAAAACAAGATCCGATTATTCGGTATTAATAACATTATGAAATATTAACCAGTTAAAATACATACATAGTTATTCCCAAATTGACTCATAACCGATTCCGCGATTCCGATATAGCAGCATCATCATCTCAACCAACTTGTGATAAATGACAATACTATGGTACATAGTAGCATATCTGCCTTAGTATCACAGAATAATTTTAATTAATTTTATCAAGCTACATCCAGTAATTTACCTCTATGTATAATTTAGTTTTTATAATTTAGATATAATTAATGTTTCTATTTTTTTCTTATCTGCATAAAAGACAAGGTAGTACCTGCCTAATTTAAGAAGCAAATTCTTAAATATAATATATATTTTTAAATTATTGAAAAGTTGATATGTATTCCTAAAGCTTGATCAAGAACAAGATGATTTGCTTATACCATGAGCATTCATGATCTTTAAAATTAATGTTATTTATTATAGCTGGCAAGAGTATCTACTATTATTGTATAAGCATTTTTTATTTGATTTTAAGAACTAAGGAATTGATTGAATATTGTCTTATTAAATGATATTGAAATGACTATACCAATATGTATTGGTCATTGATATTAGTGATTTGAGTTTTGGCTATTTTTAATTTTAATCCATCTAGAAATTGTCGAATTCGCGAAGTGACTACATAGTGTAATCAATTCTTGGAATGTACAATTCCATAAATGACCGATTATAAAACAGCCTAGAAATGCCTAATTCTACAAATGACTGATTCTAAAAATGACTGATTCTAAAAATGACTGATTCTAAAAATGACTGATTCTAAAAATGACTGATTCTTAAAATGACTGATTCTAAAAATTACTGATTCTAAAAATTACTGATTCTAAAAATGACTGATTCTAAAAATGACTGATTCTACAAATGCCTTATTCTGCATGTTCTTGATTCTACAAATGCCTGATTCTACAGATGCCTTATTGTACAGATGCCTGATTCTAAAAATGCCTGATTCTACTAATGACTGATTCTACAAATGCCTTATTCTGCAGGTTCTTGATTCTAGAAATGCCTGATTCTACAGATGCCTTATTGTACAGATGCCTGATTCTACAGATGCCTTATTGTACAGATGCCTGATTCTACAAATGCCTGATTCTACAGATGCCTGATTCTACAGATGCCTGATTCTACAAATGACTGATTCTACAAATGACTGATTCTACAAATGACTGATTCTACAGATGCCTTATTCTACAGATGCCTTATTCTACAGATGCCTTATTCTACAGGTGCCTTATTCTACAGGTGCCTGATTCTACAGATGCCTGATTCTACAGATGCTAATTCTACAAATGACGGATTCTACAAGAAAAACTTTCATACTGAAAGTAAACAAGGTGAATAAACCCTAACCTGAATGAAATGAGGATACATTTAAATAAAGCAATAAACAAACGTAAGTTATTCATAAATTCAAAACATCAGTTATTTGCAGTGCGTCAATTGTAGAATTGATCATGTTATATAAAGTAATTTGTAAAAAATACAAGTGTAAATTAGGTGACTAAACCACGACCTTAACTTAGAATAAATTTAAATAAAGCAAAGTTGAAACATGACAGTAATCCATAACTTCAAAACATCAGTAATTTCAGAGTCTATTGCAGTAATAACTCACAAATGACTGCTGTATGAACATTCATACAGCAGTCATTTGTGAGTTATTCAAATTCATACTTGAATGACGATTAATGTAGAATCAGTCAGTCATAGAACTGTACATTCCAAGATTTGGTAGATTGAATTTCCAGCTATCTCTTTGTATTAATTTTTTTATTCAGTCCAGTTGTTTCAGCGTAGAAGAATAAACAAACCCTAAGTTTATACACACAAGCTTTCGCAAATTTAAAATATAAGTAGAATGAAATAAGTAAGTTCTTAGCCTATAACAAATCACCATCGTATAAATACTAAATGAATTTCAGTCATCCTCAGCACAACAAACATACTCACATCCTTAAAATATACTAAAACCAGCGTTATAAACATGTAGTTACATAGTCCAATAACTTATAGATACAGGTATAAGTAGCTTAAATCAAAGATCGTTTATAATAAAAAGTCTTTAATTAACGATTTACACTAACATTCGCCAGGTATGTTTTATTTACATGAATACTGAATACTGGGATAACTCACCTATTGTTTTAACATCAATGTTATACACAACTTCACATGGACATGTTGTGGTGGCATTTTATTCGTTAGGGAGGATTCTATCCTTATTCAGGCTCTGTGTGTGTGTGTTTCAGCCCGCTTCGGTGGGTAGCTACAAAACGTAAATATCTTATTATGCCCGAGTGAGTCGTGATTTCAATTTCTACTTCAAGTTCGCCTTGCCGCTAGCAATAAGTAATATATATTATATATATATATATATATATATATATATATATATATATATATATATATATTTATATAGGTACTTATCTTATTGAAATTGTCACACCATCACAGACACAATGCATTATATAACAACATTAATCCTAAGATTGGACTTGTAACTACATGCGCGTCTCACACACATCTCTATCAAACATTCATAAATACTTTTACAAAAAAAATCGCAATCGCAACTTAGCACATAAAAAAAATTAAGTATTAGTATAATATTTAAAAAAGTAGAATTAACTTAAGACGTAAATAAATATTAGTAATCTAGTCTAGATAGTCTAGATTATTTATACGATGGGATTAGTTATGTTTTAGGTATATTCATTTTTCACCAGCTTATAGAAACTAAATTCATAGTACATGTATTTCATACCTGGACACTGTAAAAGGGGCCGACGATGTGCACGGTGGTGTCGTGGTCCTGCGGCTGGCCGGCCATTGCCTGTTGTGGCTGCTCAGGTAGCTTGATCAGAGAACCGGTCACGCGCTGTAGCTCGCGCACGTTCTGGCCTCCCTTGCCAATGATCCGTCCGACTTGAGATGACGCCACCACGATCTCAACTGTCAGTCGCACATCGTCAGAGCCGGACATAAAACCTTCTTCTCGCATCTTTTCGAAGATGAGATATTGAGCCTGTAACGAAGTCGTAAAATGCATGAAAATATTGTTCAAGTTTCACCACACATTCCTTCTGAAGTGCCTTTTAATATTTGACAACACTCACCTTCCATTGAGCTTCAGGACTGCCGACAATAGTGACTTTACGCTCCTGTTGTGGGTTGCTTGGGTTTTCACCTTGTTTGTCTTGTTCCAAAGGAGCTATTTTGACGGACGCATTGCTGAAGCGAATAATGTTGCGAATGTGAAGACCTTTGGTGCCAATGATTGCGCCCACCGCATTATTTGGGATGTATAAGTATGTAGTCTCCTGTAGAAAACCAATGCGAAGAACATTAATAAACAATCGTAAAATAATTTAATGTGGAACAAGTATTATTTTATTCGACTTGTTTTGAACCGTAAGCTTTATTTTATTACCTGTGAGTCACCAGCACCTTGCTGAGCACCGCCTTGCCCAGGTAGCGGCGCATATATCGGGGGAGGGAACGGTGGGGGTGCGCCGCAGAAGCCACGTCCAGTTGACATCATAGCCATCGGGTGCAGGCCCGGGAACATAATACTTTGGGGTGCCAGCATCTATAACATTGGAAACTCATCATAATACCAAACTTAAAAAATAAAATACATCATCAAATCTTGCTAAGTGTATTTTGTTCAGAATTTAATCCTATTTTGATTACCTGCAAATCGCTTTCATAGCTCTGGCGTAGCTTAGCTGAAATTTGTGACTCCGCTTTAGCCATATTTTCAATCGTGCCTTTAACAGTGATGATTCGCTCCAAATTGAAGCTATTAATATCATTGATAGAGGACACTGTAATCTTTGTATCAGTTTCTTGCATAATTCTTTTAATAGTATTACCGCCTTTTCCAATTATACGTCCAATTAGATTGTTGTGAGCCAGGATTTTGAGACAAATCTCACTGAAAACAAATATTATTTTTATTATTTTCATAAACTATTTGGACACTTCAAAATATTCTTTGATAGAAAGGAAACTTACCCCTTATTAGTATTATTGGCCTCTTGCTGCATGACTTCGAGTATTCGCTTGCATGCGTTAGTGCAGTTCTCAGGGTTCCCATAAATAGTAATGGCCTTCTCAAGAGATCCCACATTATCTTTGCGGTGGACATCGACACGAGCACGGCTCTGTTGTGTGATGAGTCGGATCGTGCTCCCTTGGCGACCGATGATGGCACCGACCATGTCGCTCTGCACCAAGAGCCGTAGTGGGAAGTCAGTGGGCCGCGAACCTCCGCCAGTGGCGCCACCGCCGCCGCGGCCACCACCAGGTCGCCCGCGTCGTCCGCCGCGGCTGTTTTGCTCTGCTGCTTCAACTTTCATCCTACTACCTTCCAGTTCGAAGCCATTTAAACCATTAATGGCTCTGCAACAATTACGTACATACATGTAAACCACACATTACCCGTACAACTAACTAATGCAACAAACAACAAGAATATTAGTTTGTTGTACAAGATAGGACGGCATAAAAAATAAGGCGGTAGGCTTAAGGAACAAAGTTTAATTGTAAAAAGGGCCTATATATTGCTTAATTTTTTTTAAAGGACCTATAAGTTATCGAAGCGACCTGGCAAGCCATAAAGCAAATAAACAATCACCACACATTGTACATGCAAACAACGCAGAGACAGAAAGCTCCAGCAGAGACTAGCTCATCCAGGGAGACAGGCCATAATACTCACTGCTGAGCCTGCTCCGGCGTCTCGAACGTGATGAACACCGCTTGGGTGTTAGCATCACGCGTGTTGGCTTTGTCGCAATGCTGTACGTTGCCATATTGTGACAGCAGGGGCTCGATGTTGTCGAAGCGAACATGGAGAGGTAGCCCACTGATGAGTACCTTTGACGACCGGCTGTGAGAAGCGATATTGCCATTTGTAGATAACAAATATAAATAATTTTTGCCTAGCTAATAATCTGAGAAAAAGACCAAAGATTGTTTTTGTTGACAAGAATAGTAGGTACATGTTAGATAATTGTTAAATTACTAATAGGCAAATAAGGATAGAATTCTGAGAAATTGCTAAGAGTTATTCTTTATGTAAAATATATATGAAGAATCGTATTAACACCGAATGAGAACCTCGGGACCCCTAGGATGATTTTGTTGTAACTTTATTGGGTAAGAATAAAGTATACTGCATCATAATAAATGTATTTAAAAAACCAAAACTAAAAAGTTAAAAATTAAAGGTCCATTAATTCGAGGGAATTCAGGCGAGGAGAGCTGTCAAACCTAATCTCACGAGGGAGTTTAGGTTTGACAGAAGGAGGTTTCGGCAAATACCATCGAAGTTTTTTTGGACAAAAATAGGTTTACAATATTATTAAAAGTGATAATGTTGTTAGTTATTACCGATTGACGCTTCCCAGACCGTATACGAGTCTCCATGGACTGAATAATTCTTATTGACTTTAGTAGTTCCCACTTAGATATTATTTTGTAGTTCTTTCACTGTAATTATAGATTACGATACACACCTGAAATACCAGTCTTAATGAAAAATAATACCTATATATTTTAAGATCTCACCGGGGAGGGGCTCATCTCAAGGGGTTAAAATCCTCAAAACCTAGTAAGTTATTAAGGTAACCTTGAATGCGTCTGACGCTGGAGTTACCCCTCTGTCCAGTAGGATCCACTATCTCGATCCACTAGTGGATTGAATAGCACGCCGAAGTTCACTGTGATCCACCAATTCTCTCGGTGGATCCTGTGATACAACTTCGGAAATTCGTCACTTCTAGCTTCATATGACTACGCCGATAATTTATAAATAGATTCTTCATGTATACGTTAACAGGTTAATGAACCCTATTGTAATACAGTAGATAGAGTAATTACTATAAGGTTTAAATAGGTTTCCTAGGTTGTCTATGTGAGCGGTGTAGGTATAAAAATCATTTAGAAAGTAACACTTAGCGAAAATGTATGCCATGATCGTAGTAGACGGAATGTGGCCTCTGCCTACCCCACTGTGATTTCTAGGTGACGAATGAAGGCAATGGGTTATTGAAATTGAATAATCCGTCTATAATGTCAAATCCTCTATTCTATGCTATTTAGTAGCCTAATAAAATTCAACATCGGAAATATATCGTCGCGAGGAGCTTAGGGCTACAAAATGGCGGAGCGCTGGGAGATGACATCATCGTGCCCTGTTCACTACGCGGCCCGAAACAGTCAGTCGCTCCGCACGATCCCTCCCTCCCCGGGCCCCGGCGCGCCCCCCCCACCCGCGCGCCATTCACAACTACGTTACATTGCACTCGCTCGTTGCATGACCCCTGGTACTCAATGTACCTACCTAACCACTTACTATCTCGCTCTATACAACATAATCAAAATTACACACAACTCTGCGCACTAAATAATAATACACCTACCTACTAGCTATATAACATTATCATTGATTCAATGTTTCATTTGTACGACTGTCATGATTCGGGATTTTCGGATATTAAAGCACGGTTGTCATGATTTAAGGTTTTGGATCTGAGTTCCGAATCAAAGCTAAGAAACTGTATGGACATTACATTCCCCCAATATCCCCGCAGAATTTACCTGTGGGTGGATCGTGGCAGGTGCTTGTACCTAAATTATTACAGTTGGCTAAATAACGTTCACAAATAGTAGATGCTTAATATGGTTTCGTAAAGTTGATATCAATATGTAAACAAGGTCTATGTACGCTAAATTATTATTCTGTTTATATGGCAAAAACATTATGCCTTGTGTATGTTGTATTGTTATGTACACAATATATGACGATAACAATAATTTATATACAATGTCAACCATTTGCATTCAGTTATGTCACCATTTATGTAATAAATACTAAACGAAACAATAGGGTATTTGACAAATTTTGGAAAACCATTTTAAATTATTCCTTGGTGTATAATATGCACACTACATCGATATTTCAAAAAAAAAAACAACGGATTTTAACAAAAAATCGATGTTAAAGTTTAAATTTTGAAAAACGCGCGAAAAACGCTGTCCCCTTGTATGGAGCCGAATACGTGACGTCATACGCAAGTAAACATTTTGTATAAACCTTAAAGCAGTAAATTCAAAGTAAATAATAAAGTTTTTCTTCAAACTTTGTGAATAAAATGGTGTATAAATGGTGTGTAGTTGCACAATGTACAAATACGTCTATAAATAATCCACAAAAACTGTTTGTTTCTGTTCTGTTCTGTCACAAAGCCGTGTTTACTTGGGTGTGACGTCAGCAGTGCTGTGATCGATCACAGAGCCTTTTCGTCACAAATAAAAATTCTAAAAATTATTAGATATTTTTAAGCGAAATTTTAAAAAAAATGCTTATTTTAGTTTAATTTATAGTTTTAAATGTCTTTTTACGCTATTATCTGATAGGATGACCATTATTTGTAGTATTTTTTAATGTTGTCAAATAGCGTATTACAGCTACTGGCTAACTCCAATTGATTATTTTACTAGCCTGACTTCCGAGGTCATTCCACTCTCGTAAATCAATATCTTCCTCCATCGATATGAAGTGAGTAACGAGAACGTAAGGTATTCAATTACTACTAAAATGCAATTGGTTAACGGTAGGTACGCATATACAATTAAGTACACTATCATACATGTACAATTTTATTATAAATGCAAATAAAAATAAGATAACCTCCATGATGATGAATTATAAGCTGATTTAATTCATATTTACACTTTAAATTACGTAATCTTGCTAGCCTACCTTTCGAGTTCATTCCACTCTTGCAAATCAATATAAATGTCAATATCGTCGCGCATTTTGAATTGGGTAATGGGAACAGAGCTCATTTAAACCATTAAATCGTGGGTAATGCACCATGTAAAAGCACTATTATTAATTCTATTGCATATATGATATATAGATAAACTAGAATGATTAGGCAGGTCCGAAACATAATTCATAGGTATTCATATATCGAGAGATAATGTGAACGATGCCATTCTCTGTAGATTCTTCGACTATTGTTTTCTGGTTCAATAATGTTAATAAATAGCATTATCATTAGCAAGCTATCCGGTTTTAATAATTCTGGCTCTTATGGCCTTCTGAATCGGTTCTGAAAGCCTTTTATTGACTATACAATACCACAGAAATTCTAGAGATTTTGAGTCGTCGAATGTTGCTCCAGTTAACGTTACTTCGATATCGGTACAGTTATTGTTATCAATGGGTTGGGTTACCTTTAAATCAACAAGTGGGCTAAAAAAACACACATATGAACAAACTTCGCTAGTAGTACTTGATGAGTAATCAATATATGTATTTTTATGGTTAAACTTTACAAATTCTCAGTATCAAATTAAATAAAGAACAAAGCTTCTGAACTGAGTGATTTCAATACTAATGATTCATAACCACGTCGCGCCACATTACTGACAGCAGTAGCGCCGAGAGCCGCCATTTTACTTTACTCACCACGTGTTCATGTGCATCAAATCATTGATGCATTGCAAGGTTCATGTGAAATGTAACATACAAAATGATCGAATAAGTATCCTGGCGATTAGGTTATAACAAAGTATTCATCTTTATTTACTTACACCTCTACGAAAAGTTGTAGTATTTGTACGGGAACTTGCCGTTCCCAATAACTAGTCATACCTGCGGTATTTCGCCATTCTGTATGCCATAAAGCAGGTTGTAAACTTAGCACAGCACGCGAACGATGTGAATATATGTACCTATATGCACAGTGACGCTTCCAATATCACCACTTTAAAAATATTGCTAAATATCCACAACAGTTTACAAGTTTAAAAAAGCATGAAAGGTTGATTCAAGGCTGGGATTGGATTGGATAATAGCGACCGGAAGAAAAGATGGACCTAGCGCAATCGCACACAAGCTGTGGCGCAACTGAGTGTTGCCGTGTGACTGAAGAATGGAGTGAACCGAAGTTGAATACCGGCTGTGTAACGGACGCGACGCGGGTTCAGCACGGACTTGCAATGCAAATCGACTGACTGCTATACCACCGCCCTCCACCCACCCGCTATAAACTGATAAACAACGGTTCATTCACTAATCCCTTATACTATCTGTATGCCTGCTGTATTTAACAATTATAACTATTAAATGTACTCACATTTAAGAAAACGATTTTTTAATCTAGACGGTCAGGGTAGGAGGAGTAGAGTAATTCTAATATGTATTACATCTCTCCTCTTGGTCTCCGATTCATCGACGCAGCTAACAGCTGAATTTGGCAATTGATGCCTTATTAGTTACAACATGCAAGGATCCACACTATGGTTGAATTTTGGATTTAAAATTTTGCCCCAAGGCAAGTAGTACAGAGTTCTCTCTACTTTCTGCTTGTAAATAGTAAAAAATAAATTATTAAAAATAAAAAACCCGACTGATTGAAAAGATCGAAACAAGCTTTATAGCAGGCGGTACCCATTAATTTTCATGTAGTTTGAGATTTGCAAATGGGTACTGCCTGCTATAAAGGTTGTTTCGATCTTTTCAGAATCAGTCGGGTTATTTATTTTAATAATTTATTTTATTTTATGTTTTTTAGTTATGACATATATATATATATATATATATATATATTTGTAATTGTCTTCTAATTTCCTTCATTTTGATACCCCACTTGATTAATTAGTAATTTACCCACGGATTACCATAAGACAATTCAGAAATTTTTACACGAGGAATTGAAAGTTAGGAAACTTTGTTGTCGTTGGATCTCTTATGAACTGACGTGACGGTGCGGTGGAGCAGAAGCAGGCTCGCGTGGAATGGTGCTCACAGATGCTACTGAAGTACGACCACGGACATTCTAATGCTGTTTATGACATTGTCAAAGGAAACGAAACGTGGATTTATTGTTGTGAACCAAAAAATAACAGCAATCTTGTAAATGTTTAAAATGTAAAGGAGAGTTTGAAAAGCAATAAACATAATGTTTTGGTTATAACATAATTCAAAAACTTCGTGTTACCTACGAAGTCACGCAACCACTCCGTTACAGGTCGATATGAAGTTCACTCAATCAAGAAGAATAATGGGTAAATAATTTGATGGTTTCTAACATGGAATAACTGCGCCAACTGTATCAAAAGATGGTTAAGGGCCGCAATGAAGTGTGTGAGTGTGATATAAAGTGTAAACCAGATATTAGGAAAAGGATTGCCAGAAGAGAGAGATCACCAAAACGGATTTGGTTATTAACCTTTAACTATGGACGTGCGGTCTCACAGCTTGCAATTTGTAATTCACGTGTCTCTCTAATTCTGCGAACCCCTTACTTACGTCTGTCGGTCTTAGTGGCTTTTTAGTGGTAAAACGATTGTTGAGGAAGAAATTTACAACGCCTGCTGCTGTGTGTTTCGTTTAAATATATTTCATAACTTCGCTTTGAATTTTGAGAGCGGTCTGTAAGATAAATTTTCTAATAAATTGGGTGGAGTTTTTTAGTCCTGATATGCCATTGCAAGAGCTAACATTAAAAAAATATAATTTCTAAATGTAAGACGTAAATTATGCCCACCAAAGACAAAAAGAAAAAGGACCCACACTTGTGTAAGCTGTCAACAGTTAACTTAATATGCCTTCAATGTTCTAAGCCAAATCTGCGTACAAATGTGCACAAGTAACCATTGTCAAAATTTTAATGTTTTGTTTTACGAAGCTTATGTTAAGTTTTCTATTTTCTTTTTTATATTTTATAGTAAAACTATAAAACTGACTGAAAAAGTAATTTTTTCTTAGATAATATTCCTATAGAGTGATTTAGAGTGAAAACATCTGTAAAGCTCCTTTTATATTATTTTAATTATACATATATATATGTTCAAAGAAAAAGAGCAAAAATCTAAATAAGCAGTGGTAGTATCTGAAGGGTGCGATGTGGTTGGGGCACGTGCGCGCTCTTACAAAGGGCAAAGGATTGCCACCTGCCGGCAGGTGCAAGGCAAGCAAACGACTGCACTCGAGTAGTCGTCTGTACTCACTACAAGCATATCACATATATATATATTTAGGTTTATGTATTCCATATTAATAATAGTACTGTCTTAAATCAGATCTAAATACTAGTACTTAAATATGGGCGAATTGCGATTGCAATAAAATTGTATTATCGTCAGAAATAAAGGTGAGTAAGTAGGTACCAAAATCAGAACAATCATTCATCAGAGAGGGGGGAATACTAAGGTTTTAAGAACATTTCAAGTACTTTGCTAATGAAGATCGATCTAATGCTGTCTAATCCTACTTTGATACAAAAGTCGCGGCCCGCGAGTTACCAAAATGTATAGGTATGTATCGGACAAAGTCACAGCGTGGCCGGATTCAGCAATTCTTAGGTAAAATTATATGCATCTTCACACAAGCACCCGGGCCGTACAAGCCGCATGCCAGTGAGTCACCTACTGTAAGTATTGTATTGAGGAGAACTGAGTAGATACCCTGCGTACCCGCGAATGACGTCATCATTTTGTGCCTCAGATGCGATGAGTGCCGGAACGATCGGCACAGATTTCATTCTGGTTTTATAATGGATTATTTTATTTTTACTTAACCTCATGCATATTATATCTAATCATTTCTACAATACCATTGGAATAAATTTGATTTTGTTCATTACTTCTTCACTGGGAATCGAATAAAAGTATCGGTGTTGTAATAGTACAGCTCGGTTCAAAGGACATTGACAATGTATGTATGATTTGGACCAAGTGCTGCCCAAAATGAACTCACTAGGGCATTTTGTTCTACACGTCAATACTATCCTATTAACCGACGCGCTTCAAATTCTGTCCAAGGAGTCAGGTATTTCCTTGTGAAATATTTATTACTAAAAATGAACCGAATTCAAATAATTATTGTTAAAAAATTATTAATAACTAGCTGACCCGGCGAACTTCGCACCGCCAATATTTTTCCGCCCGCGTGGCGTCAGATCCCGTTCCCGCTGCACCCTCTACTATATTAAACATGTCTTATACATATAAACCTCCCTCTTGAATCACTCTGGCGAACTTCGCACCGCCAATATTTTTCCGCCCGCGTGGCGTCAGATCCCGTTCCCGCTGCACCCTCTACTCTATTAAACATGTCTTATACATATAAACCTCCCTCTTGAATCACTCTATCTATTTGAAAAAACCGCATCACAATCCGTTGCGTAGTTTTAAAGATTTAAGCATACAAAGGGAAATAGGGACAGAGAAAGCGACTTTGTTTTATACTATGTAGTGATAGCTATTATTGATGATTTTAAATCATTGATGCCTATCATCTTCATCGTTATCTAACTGAGACTCGGACTCCTAGTTAGCCGTTGACAAATAACCCGATAGCTGACCCCATTCAGGGAGCCGTGGGATGGCGGGCCTACCAGCTCTGTGAGAAGGGATTCTAAGGATTCCTCCTGACAAGGCGGGAGCGGCCAAGATAGCGGTCGGTCTGGCTTCGTCCAGACTTCCAGAGGAGGGAGACAGTCTGATACAGACCACCGTTCGGCCAAGCCGTAAGCCTGACCCATGTCAGGAACGGTGGTTCCTCGTGGGCTACGATAAATAATTACACGCAGAGGCGGACGGACACAGTCTGGTGAAGACCCCATCCAACTCGGCCATAATCCTGAACTGTTAAGGCCAATAGCTATTCAGATCCGCGAGGACTAAACTTCTGTAAAAATCCCTAAGCACAAGCTCTGAGGACTGAGTGGCTGGAGGTAGTCCAGTCCCAAGAGCGTCACCGTCGGATACAGAACAGACGTAGAGACTAGCCAGGAGAGTTCCAGGGGCGATGCATCTGCGAGTTATCTCCTGGCCGCGAGAAGAGAGGAAGGCTCAACGGGCCCCTTCTCCGTGAGAAGCTAAGGGCTATATGGCTGGACTTATGCGAGAAGACTGGTCTGCTGGTGGGGCAGCTTGGGCAGCTGCTCCAGTCCTAGATGGGATCCCCAGGAAACTGACCGTGGCTGCCGGGAGCAGGCCGTGACTCGTCGACCGGCAGTAACTTTAAAGGAGAGGTGCAAATGTAAGCCCGAGGCCTATGATTCAATTCGCGCTACGCGCCGATCGGTTCATGCGGCGCGGCGCGGTCGGACGCGGCCTGGTGCAGCCTGGCTTTAGAAGTCAGTGCCTAGCCCGAGAGGTCATATTTCAATTATAGTAGTATAGTAGTTCAGGCACCACACACAAAGTGGGCGTTAAACGTTTTATTTTTTACTTTCCAGTGTTTGAAATAGGTTGTTCTTAAAATTGTATTAATTATTTTCCTCATTTAGTGATTCATCCAGCATGCCTTCTATAGTTTTTGAGTTTTGTTTCATAAGATTGACATAATGCTCTCAATAACATAAACGAGACATTCATGCTATATATAATTAAGTTCTATCTGTTGTCTACCTCCATAGTTCCAAGACTAGGTAATCCCAGCACGTCCTTGACCATCATAATGTAGCTTACCTTGTCACAGGATCGTCCTAAAGCTAGCTAAATAGCAATCATTTCCTATTTACTATTTGATTTTGAGGAGTTCTTTGGTGCGTCACCGTAGTCCAAGGTTCCCTACCCATGAAATTGATATGGGACCAACCTGTGAGTTATACTAAACCCTATGCAAAACGAATTTGTGAAATCGGAAAATGACGGCAATATGGGACAACATAAATAATATGTCGATTAAAAAGGTTTGATGTAAAATAATACAAAAATATTCATAAAATAAAAAGTTATGGAACAAACTATAAAAAAATTATGGGACCAAGTGGCAACTAGTCCGCATCGAACTGCAAAAGAAATTACGTAAATCCGATAAAATCTCGTAGTAATCGGTGTAGTTACTTACATAAAAAAATATATATAGATCGAATTGAGAACCTCCTCCATTTTGGAAGTCGGTTAAAAATCATTAGAAACTACCTGTGTACTCCTACGTCTGGACAGCACTTAGTTCAACCAAACCCTGCGACACAGTGCAAGATCGGATCAATAGAGTAGTGTTCTGAGTCAACAGATCATCAGCAGATCATCACCAATACTGCTTGATGTAGTTTTTACTCAACAAATATGCATAGTAAACTGCTACTAAACTGAAACTATGACTTTCATTATTTTATTCTTAATTCCCAAAATAGGTCAAATTAACAATCGAATAAGTAACTTTTTAGATTCCTCATTAAATTTAAAATCAATTTTATTAAACATTGTTCATGTGTAGACGCGACGCAACATGGACTGAGATAAATGCTCTTTTGGACTCCATACATTTAAACTACGCGCCAGCACCCTCTGACGTCACAGTGTGCTGCGATTTTGTATGGAGCGTTTACACGCGGCTCAAAAAATTCAAAATCAAATATCTTTAATAGTAGATTAGTAGCCAAGGGCTGTAAGGCATCAATTGCAGCCCGAGATATTTAGGCGCACGAGCGCTGCGAGGGCGCCTATAGTTCGAGGGTGCAATTGATGCTTACACCCGAGCTAACTACTCTGCTTTACATCTCGATTGTGAGGTAAGTAGAAAAAAACCGGCATTACAAGAATGAAACATTTTATTAGTTAAAATCTATAGTGAAATGAGAACAATTTTCAAATTTTAGGGACAGGTGTTTTTTGGGTATGTTCAATTCAATTCCTGTTGACTAGCTTCTGTGTGTTGCCACAACTTGCCAATGTCAGCGTGTTGTGAAAAGTTATTCGGTATTATGAGATTGTTGTCTTGGGTATGTTAATAATAAAAGTTTTCCATTCCCGCCCTTTCATCTCTTTTTTTTTTCAAGAACGCAATTGAGCTTCGCCGTTCGAAATTTAAAATTGATGCCTATTAAACTCATACGTAGACAAGGCTGAATAGCGAAGCGACCTCTTTTGTCATTGGGCCGAAAGCATGATATCTATTGCCAGTATGACTGTTAGATGTACGCGAACTTTTTGAAAGAGTAAAGTGTTTTTTTTTTAATTACTTACCGCCCTAGGGCGGTATAGCTATATTATTACCCTAGAGCGCTAATTGGTCACTTACAAGCCCCATTTGGGGGTAATAAGGACCTACTTACCGAACATGAGAGATGTAAAAGTACATAATGGTACAAGTATGTAAAGTTGTGACTACCGCTGAGGCGCCATTGATACCCAAGCCGTTAGCTGAGGGTCTTAAGAGTCGAGGACGGTAATCATCAATACTGTTGTTGTACCTTTCATACGTTCTTTTTCAACACTCTTGTGAATAAAATAAATATTATTACCCTTGCAGTTTTCAGGTAGTAAATTTTCCATAACGGTAAGGACTTTACATCAATCACATCATATATCGGAAGTTTTACAATACTAGCTTTGGCCCGCGGCTCCGCCCGCGTGGATGTCGGTTATCGCGACCAAACAAAGCCTACGTCCTTTCTCGAGGTCTAATCTACCCCTATGCCAAATTTCATCAAAATCGGTTCAATGGCTTAGGCGTGAAAGCGTAACATACAGACAGACAGATAGAGTTACTTTCGCATTTATAATATTAGTATGGATAAATCATTTTCTTCATAACTAGTACTTGTAGACATTTTAATTATTAAATAACTAACTTTTCAAAAGTGAAAACGTGTTATGAATTTTTTTTTCGCGCGCATTGTTCGGCTAAGATGTTTCTTTTTTTTAATTCGTCGCGTGCTAAAGGCGGAAATCAAAGTTTTTCCAAAGAAAACAAAAGTTATTATAAGGTTAATTGATTTAAAAAAGGCAGTTTGATTATAGATGTTATTGTGCCTAATTGCAGTGAAATTAGAGCCAGTTTGAGATAGGAATATTTGAGAAGTGTCTTGAAAAACAATTTGTGATAGGAATATTTCACTTTAACAGTTCATTATTGTAAAATGTAGGTAACTATTAAAAAAAATAGGACAACCCAATTATTGTTTGACTTGCTCTCTTCTATATCTCAAACGCCGATTGTCCTGAACTTGCGCAGTGCCGGACTCCTACGAACTTCCCAGCCGCCATTAAGTTTGAACAGAACTGTAGCTTGTTAGACTGGTGTAGAGGGTCACGAAACGCGTTTGTTACCCGGTTCTACTTTTAGGTATTTTTGTCCGAAGTTGACAATTTATTCAGTGAAATTCAATTCTCAAAATTCTTGTAATTTAGGTATTTTTTATACAACAGAGGTGGCAGACTAGCACACGGCCCACCTAATTGAAAGTGGTTACCGTGGCCCATGGACGCGTGCAACACCAAGGAAGTCACATATATCTATATCATCAGTTACATCCAAGGAAGCCGAGTAGCTGGCAATAAATAAATATATTTGAAATATAACTAGCTATGGATGTAGGTTATCTCGATTAGCGTGCGTTATTGAGTATTAAATTCGCCTCTACTCAACTTTGTCCTCAGCTATTTACTCTCATCTGTTCTCGACTTTCTACTCGCCTCTATACTCAACTGCCTATTCGGCTTTCTACACGCCTCTATATTTGAATTGATACTCGTCTTTTCTCGCTTCTCTACTCCCCTCTACTCGACCTGTTCTCTATTTTATACTCGCCTCTCCATTGGCCTCTCCACTCGAATCTCTACTCGCCCATCCACTCTATTCTCTTCGCCTATAACTATCTCTACTCGCTTCTCCAATCACCTATATATTTGGCTCGTTACTCGACTATGTCCGTTCCCAAGCTCTAATCCACCTCTGTACTAAATTAAATAATCTGAACAAGGATGCATATAAGTTATATTTACACGAAAAAACGTATTTGTCAAATTATGTGATAACGTTGCGCGATATGCCCTTTTAAAATTATATATTCCATATTCCATCATTGTTTGTAGTATCAATGTCGAATGGTGGCACTCCACATAGCTATTTATATTTGCGTATTTGATATATTTGGCGAAATATTAACACGTGAGTACCTTAGTATATTTGACAAAGTATTGGCCTAAAATGCTTATTTCACAAATATGGCCAATACCACTTACACTTACATCGGTTTGGATGTCATGTTGTGCCATGTGATGTGTGAATGGTTCTAATTGCCTGGATTTGCATGTTTGCGTCTACGTCAAATATTTTGCCCGATAAAACAAACAGAAATCTCTATGTGAAGTGCCACCATAATAATTATTATTTGTATAAATTTTCAATATTTGTTTGTATTGATATTCAATTATTGTTATTAATGATTATTGCTTATAATACCTATCCATGCGCAAGTTTGTTACTGTCGTATTTCTATTATGTTTAATTATTGATTGTATGAAGGTGATTTTCCACCAGAGGGGCGAGACGAGAGGGGCGAGACGAGACGAGGCGAGAAGGGAATTGAAATCGCACTGACCCTTTTCCACTAAAAATTGCCATCGCGAGAGGATTGAAAATTTGTTATACAAATTTCAATTCTCTCCTCGCCTCGCCTAGCCACTCTGGTGGAAAATCACCTTGAAGGTGATTTATACTCCTATCGGAACCAATACGGTTCATTTTTGCACAAACAAATATTTCAATTCACGCCTCACATATTCTCGTCAGTCCACTGTTTCCACCAAAGATACGCTGGGAGAGGATTGAAAATTTGCCATACAAATTTCAATTCTCTCCTCGCCTCGCCTCGTCTCGTCACTCTGGTGGAAAATCACCTTGAATGTCCAATTATTGTGAGTATCGATGGCCAATTATTGTTTATAATAACATGCATATTATTTTTTTGTTTGTAGGTATCAATTCATACTAATATTATAAATGCGAAAGTAACTCTGTCTGTCTGTCTGTATGTTCGCTTTTACACCTAAACCACTCAACCGATCTTAATGAAATTTGGTATAGAGGTATATTATAGCTTGGGAACGGACATAGGCTACCTTTTATTGCGAGAAAGGGGGTTTAAGGGGGGGAAATAGGGGATGAAAGTTTGTATGAAACTTTGTCATTTTTATAGATATTCTAATGAAATTTGAACATAGGCTCACATTTATCGCGAAAAGGGGGGGAGTAGGGCCATGGGATAACCGACTAAGCGATAACCGACATCCACGCGGGCGGAGCCGCGGGCAAAAACTAGTGTATAATAATTGTTGGTATTGATGTTCAATTATTATTGCATGTGTCAAGGATTATTACGTATCTTGTATCAATGTGCAATTATTATTACCTATATTGTTATTACCAATATTGTTTTTATCAGGGTTCATTGAACTAGGTTTTTACTTTGTTTGATAAATTTATTTTTATTTAGCGACTCGTGTTGTTGAAAGCTATTTCCGCTATGATGTCCAATATGTCCAAACCAATAATAATGGTTCTGTAAGAACTCCAATTACCTATTTTAAGTACGCACCAGGCAATAATTAGACCTAGTCTTCTTCTAGGTATAGGATTTTCTACGGCGGTCGAGCCAAACTTGATGGATGACAGCTATGAACTCAGCGGATCTTTGCAGATTTTGCTTATGTTATAGGTTTTTTTTTTACAAGTAACGGAAATTTGACCAGGTGTTACATAAGCGGGACGATCAATAGTTAATTAGAATAACAATCAATCAATATGTCGACGCCATGATATAGTTAAAAAAATCAATATGTAAACCAATAAATTCATTACATTCACTTCCTTACCAACTTACTAGGTAGGTAGGTACATTAATAGTTCATGCGATCAATATTATGCCTTTGTGAAAGTAACTTTAAAAAGAAATTAAATATGTAATACTAGAAATAAATTAAAATTGAGTTCATTTTTAGACCTTTTTAGATTTAGAGTTTTAGTACCGTTTTCTATGCAATTACCTAGTTCAAAAATATATAGGTCCTATCATTGGCTATACTATAGTATGATAAATTATAAATGCCTATATTAGATATATTTTCAATGTTTAGATATTTCTTTCATGTTTCATAGTTGTGATGTGATTTAGAATTTCTACCCCACCACTGCCTTGTCTGCCCACATCGGCTAAATCCCGAGGTTGCATATAGGGACACTCGACTTGTCGGCACATCCATTGCTTTGAATGGAATGAACAGAGCAATAAGAAATCTAAATACAGTAGGTACCTACTATACGATTAGAGTAGGCACCATAGTCTTCGTCACTCTTATCAAATTAACCGAGTATATGATTAATTAAGTACATTAGAATAGGTTTCTTTTTAAAGTAACTATTAGTTAAATGCTGTAACTTTAAAATTTTATGGATAAACAGTCTATATGAATGAATCCGGTCAATATTTACTTAGTAATTGTTGCGCATTTTCTTAAAGAGACTTCAAGTTCTTACCATTAAGTGAGGTGAAGCCCTATTGATTGTCACTACATGAAAATCCATAAACGTACATAGGTAAGTAGGTACCTAGCTATGAAAAATTGTTCAAATAAGCCTACTTAAAACTAACCTTATATCCTGATGGTCTTCTTGTTCATATTGATCATGGTCCTCTTGTGATAAATTAAGCTCGCTGAATTGTTGTTCCACAGAGTTAGCCATTTCACTTAAACGTATAGTTTTAACTTTTTATGACACAAATACTGATATTTAGTTGGAATGGATTAAACGAATGTTTGTCGACACTTTCTTTTCTGTAAGTCCTTCGAAGCGTGAATGTTGGATGATTAATTAATTACAAGTTTGTAGTAGTAAGCCGGCCGGCGCGCACACGTGGTGATCTGATCTGTTTATTTTCGTATTACATAATATTTTATTGCAAGATGTAGCCTAGCTCCACACGGGCGACACCACGCTCAAGCTGTGTATACGGAGTGGAATCAGTGGAGTACGGAAGACGGTGACGTGACCGAGCGAGCAGCGAAATCGCTCGGAGTGCGGATTCGGAGAAGGGATGGGCGCGAGCGAGCGGCACGTGTGCGCCGTGCGTACGGTCCGACGGCTTACGAGATCACTACTCAACTGAACTACCTGACTGATGTGACGTGCGTGACTGAACGAAAGGAGCAACGACGCCGGCTCTAGTCGATTCTTCGCACAACATTTTGTGCGGATTTTGTTTGAGAATGCGCGCGCTGGGCGTGGCCGAACCGGGGCCCGCGGGGAAGCACGCCACACCTTAGTGAAGCGCAAGTATCGATCTAAAGTTCTATCGAGTGTAGTACATTGGTGATATTTTCATTTTTTATTACATAATTTAATTATTATAGGATCATAAGTAACCAAATAAAACTTCATAGTTGAAATATATATATATATATATATATATATAAATAAGTATCAATATATTTTTTACAGGCTACTGGGGGCGGTTATGTCTAATGCCGACCGAACCTAACGGTACGCCGCCGTCTCGGGTCTCAAATCCCGAGGTGGCCCATAAGGTATTTCCCTCGCACCCTGGCTGACCCATAAACCTCTCCGGTTCTAATAAGTCTTAAGTATACCGAATGTACTCCACATTTGGACTGGCATGACCCAACCATTGCAAGCGTGCAACTAGTTACCCCACCCGAGTACTTAATTGAAAACATTTTGTATGTTATGATAATTGTTTTCCACATATCTATGTAGGATTAATTGGTGTACAGAGTGTACATGTACAATAAAAATTTTTTTTTGTTCTACTTTCCAAGCAAAAACTAATTCTTGGTAATTTATAATTAGTACATAGACTTTTCATTTATTTTTTCCTAATAACTGGAATTAACGCCATCATATGAAAAGATCTTACTTAATTTGAAGCAAAATTTTGGCGGCCCGATTTTTGGCTTGGCCAACCCGCAATGCCTACTTTAATCATCATAACGATTATTATTATTATTTGTTGAAGCCTGAAATTTGTATAACTGCCTTGATTACATCGATGCAATTTATCATCAGTCCTAAGTCAGCTTCTTATAGGTTAGCTAATTGAAATGTAACGAATAACTTAATCACGTTACTATTGTTTCGGCATAATGTGTTAACTAATAATATCACAGGAAGCCTAATAAAAAAAATCAGTCGATCTGTCAAAAGCAAATGAAAATTGAAAAGTAGGTTGTTTTCTTAGCTCAATTTTTAAGATAGAACATTGGCATCGTGATCGTTTTGTATGTATCATTACATCTAGGCTGTATTTTGAATATGCTCGTTTTGACATTGACAAAATTTTAAATATAGGTATACTACAAGAATTAACCTTCATAATGTCGTGTTTTAGTAGATTTAATCATACATTCATGTTTCGATACTTCAGGGCATAATTTCAAAATCACGACCTGAGGTTTACAGATAATTTAGGTAGTAGGATAAACTTAAATCTATTTAATTATTTAGATATCGACAAAATATAATTGTCAATCACTAAAAGCGATAACAGGTTCGTGAAGTATATTTGTTACTGGGTCCGTGCGACGGCGCCCCGCGCCCATGCGTCAGGTTCGTGAAGTATATTTGTTACTGGGTCCGTGCGACGGCGCCCCGCGCCCATGCGTTTTCCACAGCGCTCGCCCGGGGCCCGCGGAGGGCGGTCGCCCGACACCGCCTACTTCGTCTGGTACAGGCGTCGCCCGCCTCGTGTCCCGCTTCACCTTAAAATTACAAGTAGACAAGACGTCGCTCCAAGGAGAAAACGCCCTTCACATAGCTTATCCTGCCCTTACATGAGGGTTAGTTGAGAAGAGCAGGCTAAGTCCCACCTGATGCCATTGCCAATAACCAAACATTTAAATGTAGCTTTCGATTCGTCATTATTAATAAATATAGAAAATTCACATTTAATTATTTACGATTACCGTATTAATTTTATGCAAACGTGTGAATATTTTAAAATTATAGATATAAAATATTTACTGTTATATCGGCCAATTAATTTTAGGTGGAACGTCGCATACTCGATGCGTGCGTACGAGCGACGAGAACGAGCCCACTAAACAAGAACAACAACGAGCATCCAGAACGCTTGCACTAAACCGACGTTATACCTACATACCTACGTCATTCTATGAATCATTATTTCACTTGGCCGTCTGGAGCTATTTTCCATGTTGTGTGCTCTCAGACTATGAGAATTTATTTTTTGGCATCGAAGTCGCTTAGGTATATAGATCAGCGTTTTTAAAGTTATTTTTTAATATTGGTCCTACCTACTAACTGACCCCGCAAACTACTTTTCGCCTCTATAATCAATGATGTTGTGTTTCACCTTATTTATATTATATAATTATATTGAACTTCATATTGTTGGGGCCCATATATTCATGGGTTCCATCACTTCCATGGGTACGCCAACGTAGCCCTCAACACCCATAGGTCCACGGGGTCCATACACTTATGGGGCCTACATTACATGGGACCCACATAGGGTTACCATTTTGGATTCTGAAAAGTCCTGACAAAAAGCCGGACATTTCGATAAAAGTCCGGACACTTAGTTGCAATGGCATGGTATTTAATTGTTCGGGACATAATATATATGTTGGACCTAATGTACTCTGAAGGCGCATTACACGTTTCTTGGGTGTCCATTGAGGATAGCAAAGGGTGATATTGAGGTGGACGAGCTGTAATTCACCAAACATAGATTATTACAAAACAATCCGTGCGTGACTTCATTTGTCTCGCGATTTAGGTCTAATATACGTATCCCGGGGTAGGTATAGGCTAGCGACCGCGGATTGTTTTATAATAATCTATGCTTGGTAAATTTGAGTTCGTCTTCCGCAGCAGCACCCCGCGCCACCTTTAAAAGCAGCCAAAACACGTGTACTGCGCGTATAGAGCACATTTTGTGATACTCAAGAGTTGCTATACTCTCGCGCAAATACTAATTTTCTACCGCTAAAGGTAGGAGAATTGCTTGGACAATGCACCCCAGAAAACCAAGAAGCCTTTCGAGAAGACGTGAAAATTATGTAGGTACAGAACTAGTATCCAGTATCTTTAAAATTGGACGACATCGTTGTCTGACTTTAAAGTCTTTGACTGGTACCAGTTAAAAACGAACGAACTGATTGAGTTTTATAAGCTCGTGGATTCAGTTGTATTTATGAAAGGCAAATCAGTTGTTGTCGATGATGTAAAGCTGTTCGATAAAATAACTGTCGTCAATTCGTTTTTGTGCCAACAAAAGATGCGATTTTCAGTATGATGCTCCATAAAAGATAGGTTACCATTTTTAAAAACTTCACGATCTCCAGACTGTCCATTTTATTGAGTATTTGTGAGTTTATTTTTGCTATCCATGCTCAAAACGCAAATGTGGAAAGAGTGTTTTCTGTAATGGGAGCACAATGGACAAAAGAGTGAAACAGATTGACAATACCCTCAGTTAAAAATATGAATTGCGAAGAATTCTACCAGAAAACTTTTAACGAACCTGAGTTGCTTAGTGTTGAAAAATATAAACTGTTGAGTGTTTTTTAAAGAAATTACTACCTATTTTAAGTTTGAACTAGTTGATTGTTTGCAAAAAGTAAAATATTTATTGTTTGTTCTTAAGTTGATTATTAAAGAAGATTTTATTTTTTGTTTTTAGAAGAACTTCAAGTTAATAAAGATTAAAGACTTATCTGATATTACATAGTATGTAGTCTTATTACTCATATTCCTCATATTCCATCTAATAAAAAGAAACCCGGACAAATTAAGAAGCCGGACAAAGTCCGGACAGGTCTCTAAAAGTCCGGACATGTCCGGATTAATCCGGACGGATGGTAACCCTAGACCCACATACCCATTGGGTCCATCGCTCAAGCACTGTACTGTACACCAATAACGTTCATACTACACCATGCAGTGCAGAGAATTTGACGGCGTAAATTTAAAAAAAAAGTTATTTCTATTAGCCCACGGAGTCTCCAGTGCCCACCTACCTATAAAGATTTTTGAGGCCTAAGCAAGTCTGCTAGTCGGTAAACAGGTACCTAGGTACTCTACTTATCTCTTAAGACGTTCGCTTCATATTTTGCTTTTACGGGAAAAATAGGCATGTGCATGCATGCAGATATTTTTGTCATTCTTTTTGCCCAGGCAAATACGAAGCCTAGAAATGAATATCGTCAAAATCGTCCAGCCGTTTTCGAGTTATAAATATCGTAATTAACAAGATTTTGCGTTAATTATTCATTAGTCAATTATATTAATATATACCTATACCTAATACATTTGAAAAAAAAAAACAATATAGGTATCCACACTACTAATAGTCCAGTAACATTTGAACGAAATTATAAAAGCGAGGATACCTACAATTAGTGATGGATAATGGAAAAATTTCGGAATGAAAAGAAAAGAAAAAATGAAAAATTTCCAAAATTTTTTCAATTTTTCAAATATTTTTCAAATATTGGAAAAAATGGGGAGTCGACCAAGATCAGAAAATAAAACAAGATAACCAATTTTTATTTGTTACTTTTTATCAAAATACTAAAATTTCTCATATTTAGGATTCCGTACCCTATTACTAAGACTGTTATTTATTATTTTTCTTAAAGACTTTTATGATTTCTTGCATAAGATTATACCGTTCATCACCGGTATACCGGTGAAGTTCATGCGAGATAAATTTACAAATCATTAAGTTTGAAATTCTAATGTTCTCATTTTCTTCCGCTTTGTACTCTGGTTCTGTCATCACTGCCGCATCACAAAACTGATTTTCTGAATTTGGGATTTGTTTTTGGGATTCTTTAACTGTATAATCTGGACTAGACCAACGTTGAGCGTACTGACTGTACTCATCTGGTTCTGATATGTACGTATCACTTCTAGGTAAGCTGCAATTTGGAGTATTGTCTTTTCCGGCGACTTCTGAAAGCTTTTTTTTTTTCTTGGAATGTAATCAGCATTTTCAGTGAATAAATTTTCTGATTCATTACGCATATTGTCAAAATTACAGTTAATTTCAGTATCTGATTCACTATCTGAAGCTAGTATAATCTTTTCTGAAAAACAAATAAACATACCTACATAAACTCACACGAAGGCAAAGCCACTGAGTCTAAAATATATTATAATGCTACGTGTACGAGTAGTTATATGAACGTGCAATATTAAGTAGATAGATACCTACTAGTTTGTTGGTATTTCTGTTTAATAGTAAAATATTAGTTTTAGGTGCTTACCTTTGGACATCGCTGTCTACTAACAATGGCAGTTTTGTGGGTCAGATCAGTCAAAAACACTCATAAAAGGAGGGAGGTTATGTCGGACTCGAACCGACTAAACCGCACGCCGTCTCTGGGTCGTAGTGCTAGGCCGAAGGTGAGGTTGTCATGCGACATATCCCTCGCACCCCGGCTGACCCAGGGCCATCCCTCTCGGTCTGGCCTTCCTCGGGAAGGGGGGGACCACGCGGTCCCCGACTCAAACCCGGTGTGGGGAGGCGCGCATCGTCCTACGATGCGCGCCGCCGCCGTGGCCTGCTTCTGCTAGGGTGACGGGCGGCTCCACCCGTCACCCTCAGGCCCGCGCTCATGGGGGGCGGAGGTCAGTTTGCGCCCTCCGACGCCCGAGCTGCCTTCGAGCGCGTGCAGCGATGTCAGCGAGCCTTTCTCGCTCATCGCGCTGCGCTCGCTCTGCTGTCTCCTTCGCGAGCATGACCTGCTCGCAGAAGGAGGCGCTGGCCGCCCACGCATCCGCGCAGCGGCCCATCGCCGCGAGCAGGGTGGAGAGCGTGAGCACTCTCACCCCCAGGGCCGCCACAAGCTCCCGCCTCGGCGTCTCAAACGCCGGGCACTCGGTGAGCGTGTGCAGCCCCGAGTCCACGCTCGCGTCGCAGTGATGGCACTCGGGCGTTGGCTCTATACCCATCAGATGCAGATACCGCCCGAAGCTACCGTGCCCGGTGATAATCTGCGTCTGACGGTACGAGAGGCTACCGTGTGGCCTCTCTAGCCACTCCCCCATGATGGGCCTTACCGCCGCAATCACGGCGTGCCCTGCGCGTGGTTGCCCAAGTCGTCGCTCCCACTCGGCCACCATGACCTGGTGGAGCCGGGATTTCTCGGCCCGAATATCCTCGGGCTCGGGATAGAATCCCCGCTCCCGCGCCTCCTTTCGGAACTGATATAGTGCCGAAAGGGCCCTCGCTTCCAGGATCCACGGTGGCGATCCGGCCAGGAGACTCGCCGCTTCGAAGGATATCGTGCAGTATCCCCTGATGGCCCTGGAGGCCATCGTGCTCTGCGCCGTACGGAGCAGAGGCAGGAATCTGGCCTCCAGGGTGTCCGCCCACACGGGGCACCCGTATAGGGCCATGGACCGCACGACACCCGCGTCGATTCTCCTGCAGGAGGCCTCTGGGCCCTTCAAGTAAGGCAACAACCGGCCCAAGGCATTCGCCGTGAGCACCAACTTGGGGCGCAGACTTCGGAAATGCTGTCCGAAGTCCCATCGACCGTCAAGCACGAGCCCCAGGTATTTCAACCGGGGCTTGATGTCGATGGGAGTGCCTCCCACTGTAAGGCTGGCTCCCGGGCCTGGCCTGCGCCGAGGGCCATGAAAGAACATGGCCTCGGACTTGTGCACCTCGAGTGTGTACCTCGAGACCCAGCCGCCGGATCCTGTCGACGACCTGAGCAACCGCGGTCGTGGCCCTCAGGGTCGCTTCGCGGTGCGTAGCCCCGCTCACCGTCACCAGCGTGTCGTCCGCATAACACGGGACGGTGGCACCGTACGCGAAGCACCCAGTCGTAACCGATGTTCCACAGGAGCGGCCCCAGGACCGAACCCTGTGGAACACCGCACGACAATGTGTAAAATAAACCATTGACCATGAATCTGTATTAAAATATAACTTTGATCATTTGTTTTTTTTTTTAAACAACATGTAAAGCCATTAAATCATTTGAATTTCAACTTATTATGAACTATATTTTATAAACTATTTCATTTAAACTAATAATTTCGATAAAAAGATATATTTCCATTATTTTTCCAATTTTTCAATTTTTCAGAAAAATAAATTGAAAAATTTCCGGTATTTGAAATTTTTCGGACAATTACCCATCACTACCTACAATAACTCGCATCCAGTTCAATCAAAGTTGATGGTAAACTCTAAACTAGCTATTAGTGCGCGGTCACTACTCGCACTTGACCGGTTATAGATTATATTTTAAAAATTACAGTTTTGCTGAAACTCAAGATAACCACGTTTTGTTATCTTTGACCTAGAATAAAAACAAATCCATGGGGACTTCTAGATTTCATTTACGATGATGTTTTGACCAATATTAACTAAACTGACTCGCTTCTATAATTTGATTAATTTTCTTGCGACTACTAGCAGTGTTGATTTATTTAATTTTTGGGTTCCATACCCGGGAAAAACGGAACCCTAATATTGAGTTCAGCTATTACAATATTTTATAACTGACAACTAACGAAAATCTGCTGCAGGTATCGGATCACTCATTCTTAACAGCTGAAAATGGTCCTTATATGCAAATACATATTACCTATGTTAAATAATTAATTATTAATATGCATGGCTGCAAATATAAAATAATAACACACAGAATTTAAGAAAATAGTATTTTTATCGTCAGGTTCAACAGTTCAATGCAATAATATTATTAAAATATACTTTTGTAATGCTTTTTATGCTTTAGTTCAAGAATGACGCAGATTCAGTGGTATTATCTGTGGTATTATTACCACAAGAGGCAAGCGTGTTGTCAACGTGGGTCTAACGCTATTCTAATGTCGACGGCAGCTGTGCACCCGCCCGGTCTGGGGAGACAACCCCTCATATGTCCAAAATACGCATTACAACATTCTCAACGTTCCCATTGTGCTAGCACCACAACAGCTGCTTTAGCCGTACTCTGCCGATTACTAAATTTGACCTTCAACGTCAGTATAAAAGCACATTATTAATTAATAATGTAAAAAGGAAATCAAGAATGAGAACTTCAATTTAATATTATAAAATTGTAAATTAGACGTGTGCATACATTGATGATTTAAAAAGAATAGGTACTTGGGGCATTGAGTTAATATTAACGTAGTAATATTAACTCAATGACTTGGGGTATGTATTCTGAAAGTAAAGGATGTTGCCCGTTTGTTTGCGACTTGCAACGCGACATACGTAAAAAACGAATGCAGTTTCTTCTTTTAATTTGAAACAAGTTTTTATTCAAATACTAGCTGTTGCCCAGCAGGGCTAACATGCGCGCCACGAGATAGCTATCTCGAGGCATTTTGCCGTTTTATGTCGATATGTCGACTGTTGGTAACATGCAGGGCTAACATGCGCGCCACGAGATAGCTATCTCAAGGCATTTTGCCGTTTTATGTCGATATCGACTGTTGGTAACATGGCAAATTTCATGGCAATCTGTCAGATATCGATATAACTTGACTTCGAGAAATCCTCTCTACTTAGTGTCTGCAAATTGTAACAGACGTGCCTTTATTTACTCGAATTTTAACATTTAAAATGTTTTGTCTCCCGTCTTTCATTTGGTCGACGAGAAGTCATCTAGTGTAAACTTTTTATGTGCTCGGTTCATTTTAAAACAGCGACTGCAAGCAATTTTCGATCTTAATGACATTTCCTTTGTTACGTGTCTTTTCGCGTTAATTGATGACGCTGATCACGAATATAAGAAAAAAAAATCGATAGCATGTCATGTCAATAAGGTCGAAAATTGTTTGCACTATATTTTCTCTGTTTTTTCATCCCTAGCATCCCTAACTAGTCTGTGCTTTCGAGCAAATGGCCGTGTGGGGCCGATTTTATCGGATAAATGTGAAAACAGCACAAGATGTTGGCTATCGGACGTCGGCTATCGGCATCCGACACCGATATCGGATATCGGATAAGATGTAGAGATTCATTTCTGTCACTAACTTTTGACTACTCAAGACAATAATTGAAGGGTAAAAATTTAAAAAGTTTGACGCGACAAAATATGTCCACGTTACTTCGCTCGAGAAGTCTCCAGATGATATCTCATCTCGATTCGAGATAGTTGACGACGCGCGTATGTTAGCCCTGCAGGGCTCCGCCCGCCCCGCTTGTTATACTTTTCTCGTTCCCGTGACCTTCAGGAATCTATTTTAGTGATTCAAAACCATCTTCGCATTAAGTAGATTGCCCTTCTATCGTTAGAACCGGTTTGGGGAACATTCGGACGGATTGTTTCAAAATGTAGATATAAGTACTAGTAGCAATAAAAAATTTGCGTCTTTAGGTCTATGGATACTGTTCTTTTTTTAATTAGTTGTCTATACCTCTGTAGCCTGTACATATATACATGTTGATTTAAACAAAAAAGTTTCTCTCCTACTATGCCTATACATAATTATACAATTAGCTATAATAATCCAGACAAAATAAATTGGCAAGCTTGCATAAATTCGCATAGAGCTCTTAAATACAATAATAAAAGACATATCAAAGTTCCTATGGACTGGACTAGTGCATTTTTTTTAATGCATGGTGGTCAAATAGTATTCTCCCATTTTTCTCGTAAACAGCAAGTGTTATTGCAAAGGTGAGTTGGACAAAGTTGTAGAGATCATGTTACCTACAAAATTGATCTCATCCTTTTTTTGTAAGGTTCACTATTTCAGAGATATTGCGATTTCAAAATTGGAAGAAGTCGTATCTGTAGTATACCGAGTTGCGTGTTACCATAGTTTAGTATGATTCATCAACGCAGAAGCATGAACCGCTGGTCCTATAAACTTGAAAATTTGGCAGTAGATGTTTTTCATATTACTAACATCCACTCAAAAGGGATTTTTGGAAATTTTGTTACAAAGGGACTAAAATGTGGAATTATGGAATAGGGAATGAACTTCTATACAAACTTTCATATTTTATTTTACCGCCTTAGTAACGAAATCTCCAAAAATTCTTAGTGAATATGCTAGCAACATGAAAAGTATCTACTGCCAAAATTAAGTTATTAGTAACAGGGGTTTAGGTTTGCGGTGATGACTCATACTATGAGGGATAAAATTTCATGTACCTATAAGATATGAACTTCCAATGTCGAAATAGTGCTATCTCCGAAATGGTGAACCGCAAAAAAACTTTGGGTCCAATTTTTTCTAACCTTTTGCGATAATATTTGCAGTTTACGAGAAAAATGCCAGAATCCAATATATTTAACCTTTAAACTTCTAAAACAAAAAAATCACAAGTCCAGTCGATGGAGAGATTTAATATTTCTTTCACAATGGTATTCAAGATTTCACCCGTTTTTCAGCTTTATCTATGCGAATTTATGCAAGGTTACCCCATTTAATTTCGTCTATTTTGACTAGATTACTACTAAACGAATTTGTATGCGGTTCAGTCATGGTCAAATTTTAAATTCTGTATGTTTGATCGGTGGGAGTACCGGAAATATGACTAGACTAAAAGTCGCAATAACCAACATCAATCGGGGATGCGAGTATCAGCTAGATTTATTCAAACGTGTGCGGGTCCCAAAGCTTTACTTTGGCTTTCTTATCAGTTCTCTACTGTTCTCCAGAGAGTGACGCTAAAGCACGATTTCCCAAAAATATGAATGCATGTCTAATTTGCTACCTTGAAATGTCTATAAAACCCGCCCTTGAAACTGACTTGGCATAATAAAAACGAGATTGTAAGCAACTTCAAATGGCATTCGCTCGCAGTGCCAACCCCTCGAAAAATGAATTAATCAGTGATAAAGCGATCTGGTTTTGAACAGCATTTGTCAAACTTTATTGATATTGTTTTCTAAAAACAAGCTCATTAAAACTTCCTCATGAAAAATTATGGTTAGGTAAGAATCAAACTGGATGAGAAACTCACTGTTTTAATAGGTAAAGGTACCTACTGAAAAAAATATAAATTTAATTATTATAAATAGGTACATAAATATGTAACTTACTTCAGTAAATAAAATACCCCGTACCTTCCAAAATATTTTTGGTCGAAGGTACAACAAATAATAATCTGAAATAAAAAATCCCCGACTGATACTGAAAAGATCGAATCTAATTTGATATCAGACGGTGCCCATTAATTTTCATCTGGTTTTAGATTTGAAATTGGGTAGCCCGCCACCACCACCACCGTATTTTTATTTTTCATAATTTATTTTATTTTTATACTTTTCAGTTATGCTATAATATATTTTTGTAATCGCCTTAAAAAAACATTTTAGCGCCAAAAGTTCACCATTAGCTTTTTAAAATATTTCATGTAGGTAGGTAGTTAGGTACCCAAGAAGACTTGGGCGATGAATACCTCTTTAATTTGAGACATCAATCATTGAAATCCGTGAAGTGGGTCGGAAGATTGAGGTAATAAATAATATTAGAAACATTCATACATGCCTACATACACAAGATACGCGCGAAAACTTAACCCTCCCTGGCAGTCGGGTTAAAAAAATCTAGAATGCTCTGCCAATAAGTGAAGCTTGAAGAAATTGTTTGGAGGCCTTCGTCACAGAATAGATAATAGAAAGCAAGCATTTTAATAATGACTACGGAATTTCGCCCTTTGTTCCGAACATAAGACGCCGCCGCCGCCGTCAACTTGGAGTGTTAGGGTTATCACTTTGTCATAATAAAACAATGCAAATAAACGTTTAGTGTTTTTTTTAACCCCCGAAACAAAAACGACCAGCTGTCTTAGTCTGTGGCATCGTAGCTCTCGAACGAATGGACCCGATTTTGATTTACTTTTTTTGGTCAAAAGGATAATTAGTCGGGTCGGTGTTCTAGTTATGTAGAGCTATGTTGAATTAAAAATTGTTCAGAAAATGGCGGATTAAATACGTCTGATATACGATGACCGAAATTATAACCATTTACCAGCCATGTTAGGTGGCCGGCGTGCCTTGTGGAATTTTATACACGTTAATTAACTTATGGCGTTCCATGCCATCTCTCTTGCTTGATCTGGCCCTCTTCGGGCGTGGAGACCACGGAGTACCCAACTCGTCCCTGGTTTGTTTGTAGTTCCCTAGTAGCTCTAGTATACCTCTTAACCCATGCTGTAACTCTGCTTTATCGCCATTGTACTACCTAATAAATATGAAGTGTGCCCAAATAACGGGTACAAACCTGCCCCTCAAAATAAATAAATGTATAGGATTGTATTTGACATGCGTTAACGACTGTCATATACGTCAAATCCCATACATTCTTCATTCTATTCCACTAAACGCCGGCTAGCGAATTGCCACTTACTTGTCTAGAGGGGCTGGTATAGCACTTTCTAATTCTTTTCTCCTATATATAACTATAGAATCTGGTTAACTCTCTACTAGATGTACTGTAAAGGTGATTTTCCACCAGAGGGGCGAGACGAGACGATGCGAGGAGAGAATTGAAATTTGTATGGCAAATTTTCAATTCTCTCCCAGCCTATCTTTGGTGGAAACAGTGTGGATTGACGAGAATATGCGAGGCGTGAATTGAAATATTTGTTTGTGCAAAAATGAACCGTATTGGTTCCCATATAGAGTATAAATCACCTTTAAGGTGATTTTCCAACAGAGTGGCTAGGCGAGGCGAGGCGAGGAGAGAATTGAAATTTGTATAACAAATTTTCAATCCTCTCCCGGTGCATCTTTGGTGGAAACAGTGTCGATTGACGAGAATATTGACGCCTAATTATTGTTCGGAGTTTTCGGCATTGACGCTAGAACAAAGTTATATCGAGCATTGTGTGTGAGCTGTCTAAAATACATTTATTTATGAAGCATACGAGCGACGGGGCGCGGCGGTCACGCGCGAGCTCGCGATGGCAATTTTTAGTGGAAAAGGGTCAGTGCGATTTCAATTCTCTTCTCGCCTCGTCTCGTCTCGCCCCTCTGGTGGAAAATCACCTTAACACTTGCGCCTAAATGTTAGTTGAAATATACGTCAGGTCCAATTCTTATTAGTGGCATTGGTTGATACCACTAACAAGAATCAGGTAAGTACATGCATAGCTGATCCCTCTTCCTATCAGTGTTATCCGTGGCAGTTGGCAGTGCACGCCTTATAAATGTACCTACCGTAAATAAGACTAGCTAGAAGTACGGAATGAATCTCGTTTCCTCTATGCTTAAAATAACCAAAATGCAAAATGTGTGACGCGGCACACGTTCACATGAGCTTTAAACATTGGCTTTAAACGGATATTTTGGTCTAGGTAATGAATGTTCTGGTTAACTTATCATTTGGGAAAAGGGTATTTACAAAATAATAGTTTAGACATTATTATTGTATTATGTCATCATTAGATATACAAAGGGATCCTTAATAAAATCCATCATTTTAACTTAACTACATAACACAGAAAAAAATATATTAAATTAAAAGTTACTTTCACAAAGAGCGTTGAATCAAATCGTTCATAATGCTAACGATTAAGTTTCAACAGGCCCTGCGCGCGTGCATTGTTAGTGGAAATGGGGGTTGTTGTGTTGAATTGGTTTGGTTGGCTTGGACTTGGTGAAAGTAAAGGTAGTGAATCAATGTCTGTTAAAACTCAGACTGGGTGCTGGGTGCTAGGTATACTTCAATATTGATCTTTTGTCCAAAGTAACAACATGCACCGATCTCTATAAATGGTCAAGCCGAGTTGATTTTATCGCAAATTATAAGTTTTGATACATGCGACCTCGTTCAATTAACTACCTAGGATGTTAACTAAACGGCGCCATTCAATGAACGGCCTGAATGATATTCAGACGTACCTAACGTTTATTACAACATTTAATTACCAAGCTGTCTAATGCTTAGGCCATTTGTAAGATATTTGTTAAGACAGAAATACCATTCAGAAAAATGTCATTCTCATAGCTGTTAAGGCAAGTATTTAAATTTAATGGCTGAACTTCATTCAGGCCGCTAATTGAACGGCGCCATTTAGTAAAGAGCCTAGACAGTTAATTGAAATTGAGACCAGAGGGGAAAGCTTGTACCATAGCCTCGTCGGTCATCCTCAATAAGCAAGGGTTATCGGCTTATGTGATGTTGGCCGAAGATCTTTATGGGACCGTGTCGCATGTGAAAATTGTAGCAAGTTGCAAACATGTGAATTTGTTTCAAATGTTGTCCCCTCATGAGAACAAAGCACACGATATCACCACAGTCAGTCAAACAAACAAACTCTTTTACTGAGTATATCAATAATAGGCCACGGCGGCGGCGCGCATCGTAGGACGATGCGCGTCCCCCCCATACCGGGGGCGAGTCGGGGACCGCGTGGTCCCCCCTCCCGAGGAGGGCCAGACCGAGAGGAATGGCCCTGGGTCAGCCGGGGTGCGAGGGATATGTCAAAAGACAACCTCACCTCCGGCCTAGCACATCGACCCACAGACGGCGTGCGGTTTAGTCGGTTCGAGTCCGACATAACCTTCCCCTTCGGCACCGAAGGGGGGGGGGGGGGTGTATCCGTGGGGATTTCCCGCACGTAAAAAAAAAGTATATCAATAATTCATTATATGAATTCGTTCCACTGTGACATTACCATTGATGGGTTACTGAATGAAATTGATTTGTTTTCATTACCATTATATTTGTATATGATATACATATATTACATATAGATTATACATAAACAAATACTTACCTAATATAATAAAATGTAGGTCATGGCGTGGTTGTTCCAGACAGGCAAAAATGAGTTTAGTGTTGTTCAAACAGAATTTAAGATGATTTACTGAATATAGGTTTTCGCTAATGACGAAGTTCGATGATGACTCGACTATCTAATAGTAGTAACTACCCTGCACATGCTGCAAGCACCAATGGCACGCCGGCCACACCCCTTACCCCTTCGTTGCATTTGCACCCCGCCTCTCCGCACTTTCCAAATTATTCTGACACCCGTCCTTAACAACATCACTAGGTATGATGATTGGTCGTCATTGTCTAGGCCTGCCGAACTTAAACCAACCCTATGTGCTCATGCCACCTTTGCCTAGATACCTACGGCAGTCTATAATATTTTGTCGCTGATGACTAATGGACTAAGAGCTCGTGAGCCCGCCGAAAGTTTGTCAGCGCACCCTCCCAACACAGGTAAGAACGATGGCCCATTATGAAGTATGGGTCGTAGTGGCTTTAGCAGGTATACGGAAAAGTAATTATACAATTTTTTTTCTATAATATTTGTTAAGTTACAATAGGTCGTAGTGCTTTTACCCGTTCCCCCCCCCCCCCCTCCCCATTTTTATATGGTACGTTTGCTAGGTCAGCTAGTATACAAATGTATCAACAAGTATGTAAATGCTGTTAGTGCGCAATCCGTGTTAAAATTAATTTACCTTAAATATTTAATCCTAGTGGGCATAAGTAGGGAAATAAGTAGGTAAGACTGGGAACTATTCACCTTATGTACAAAACTTTCTTCTAATATTACTTTTCCGGACCATAAACAAAGTTTATATACAAGTCCCTTTGTCATTAATATACTTTTCAGTATTCCTGGCTAATTTACCGATTTGACTTTCCATAAAACCTAATTAGATATTTATTACTTACGCTGCTCTTACCAAGGTAAATATCACTTTACAAGAGTATCTAGGTATAGTAAATTTTGCCAATGCCGTCCGTAGGGCGCAGAGGTAGAGCAGACTCTTGAATATGGTGTACTTCAGTCCCTATGGGTAAAAAAACCGATGAGGAACACGCTTCTCTGAAGAGAAGATTCTACGTAGGTATATATATTACCTTTTGAAGAAATAAAACGGATTTATTAAAAATCACAAGTCTCATAACATAACATAACATCATATTTTACAAAACATTACCACAAGAATCGTGTAATGGTAATGACTTAGTTGTACATCTTAGGAGTCATTGATCTTTGCCATAATTTTTTGTAGGGTTAAATTATTCTAAACGTTTTTACCTTGACTGTTTTTACGGTAGGTAAGTGTAGGTACCTACCAACGCATATGGTTAACTTTAATACAATAAGACTTTTTTGATTAGGAGAGATGAAGAGCGTCTCAAATATGAAACGAATTACCTATTTGATTGAGAGAAATCCCAGTCCTAATGCACTGCCTACTCCATACATTTAATTTATGCATGTAGCGTCCTTTTACACAGCTGTAAAACGTGGCTGCTGCTGGAGCGACGCAAAGAGGAATTGCGTGATGGATGAAAATACTGCGGCGGATGTACGGAGTTAGGCGTAAAAATCGCGTGATAAACTCTCGCATCTGCGACAGCCTTCATGTGGGTGTCAGCGCAGATAAAATGCAAGAGAGCACCAGGCTACGTGTGTAACAAATGCCTGGCAATGGCGCTCTACGTTTCCATGAAGATGATGCTGTAGCATGCATGTACTTACAAAATTAAAAGCGAATAATAAACATTAAACATAGCGCTATTCTACTATTTGCAAAACTATGATATAATATATATAGGTACGAATACTCTAAAGCTGGCGCAAGGTATACAACGAAGGATCAACAGTTTATTAGATCAAATCAATATGTAATATAGGTATTCGCACCGCACGAGAGTCGAGCCTTCTTGTCTTCTAATGACGTTGTATCAATTACTTTTAGGTATTTATTGGAAGTAACTAGCCACGGAGGTGGTAATACGAACACAATAACAATGCATGTTGAGACCCGACACTGCGAGCCCACACACAAAGTTGTGGCTACCGCCGCGTCAGGCGCCCAATGACAAACCCATTATCGGTAGCACACAATCAGACTACTAATTAATTAGTGTACGCAAGTTTCAGACACTCTTCCAAATTCTATGAAGAAATGCCAGACAAATCTATCGTTCGACGGCAGTCGATCTTTAATATTATTCGTGAGAAAACTGAGATCGAGAAAGATTTGAACTCGCATAGACAGGGTTAAAAATTGTTTGTGGAAAACTAAATTTATGGTGCCAGATTGCAGATGGAGAGTGACGGATGTCTGGCCTAGTTAACTCGAACAAGTAGTGGCGATAATCTATTAAAAGAACAATCTTAACTTAACAATGTAGTTTAAAAACTTCCGTTGCAAATTGCAATATATGCATTTAGTTCTGATGTACAGTCGAATCATTTTAAAAGGCCACAAATGATAGTTGCGTCATAGTGTAACGTCCAATCTCTCTACCAAAAATATATTGTAGCATTCTGGCTACACTATTTGAAAGTGGCATGCAAGACTATGGACCATTCGCGTGCGATTACGATACTTAAGGTAGTAACTTGCAACAATAATTAATAATCTAATATATAAAATTCTCCTGTCACAGTTTTCGTTGCCAAACTCATCCGAAACGGCTCGACCGATTCTCATGAAATTTTGTGGGCATATCGGGTAGGTCTGAGAATCGGCCAACATCTATTTTTCATACCCCGATTCACGATAACCGACATCCACGCGGGCGGAGCCGCGGGCGACAGCTAGTAGTAACAATAATTCTTTAATTTACTTAAATGGCACTAAGCTAGTAACTTAATTTTATACTCGAGTACTTGAAGTTACGGTTTTAATTTCAATTTGACAGACAAAAAAAAATACTTTGTTTGTTTTGTTTTGTTTTTTTAGTTATCTATAAATGCACATTGCCAGGTTATTAAGGCTTCCCATCCCGGGACTCTCGGTCTCGAAAATAATCGAGAGTCTCGACGATTTTTTTCGTATTTTCGAGACTCGAGAGTGCAACTTCTAGTCCCGGGAAAAACGAGAGTTACGAGATTCCAATGAAATAATTATTATCATTATTCAAAAGTAGAATCACCCTGAGGAATAACCATTTTTTTTTTCACAACTGGCATGGCAATTGGCAACACTTTAATATAAAAATTACGTTAGTCTGTGGTAATTGCAAAATACATAACCTCATCATAACCTCACTTTTGTCAGGTGTTTTGTTACACGCGTCTCGTAAATTTGTAATAATAAAGGTAATTTGACAAACCCCAAAAATAAGGGTACTTCTCTCCACAACTATGCATGTTGAAAGAGCGTTGTTTGAAAATGGTGGAGATAGGGAAAAATTCATAAACAAGTGCTAAAGTTACCTTATATCTATCCCTCCCACGAGCTTGGAAGCAGAAGAGGCCTTTTCCACTGCAAGTTATTTTTGTAACAAAATAAGGTCCTCTCTATCAGAAAATATATTGAATGCTCTTGCTTTTTTACGAACCCTAAGTGGGTTAATGTGAAAAAATGTGAAAATCTGATAATCCATACTAATACACTCGAGAGCAATGAATCCGGGTCACTCAAAGAATCCAAAAAATCTCGGAAAGTAAGAATGCTAGGTTAATTCAATAAATTGTATTTAATAGACAATTTAATACTCCTTAAATGAAAGTTAAAAAAATATGAGTCACCATACATTTTATTTACACAAAATTACATAAAGAAAAAAAACTGCTGATCTCTCCTTAAAACAAAAATAGGAAACATGAAATTTTTGAACTTTATGACGATTTTCTTGAATTTCAATACTTCGTATTACCTCCTCGTGCTTCCATTACTGCGTTTACGCGGTTTGGCATGCTGTACACCAAGTTCCTTATACGATTTTGGGGAATATTCTCCCATTCCTCTGTGAGAGCAATTTTGAGCTCAGGAAGCGTGATTGGGGGAGGGTTTCGTTGTTTTACGCATCTCCCTAGCTCGTCCCAAGCATGCTCGATCGGGTTGATATCCGGGCTGCGCGCTGGCCACTCCATACAAGTAATGTTCATCTCTTGAAGGTAGTCATTCACAATCCTACCTGTATGAGGTCGGGCATTGTCATGCATAAATATAGCATCCTCACCCAAATTGACCATAAATGGACCAACGTGTTCGTTGAGGATTTCTTCCACATATCTTACGCTAGTTAAAGAGCCGTTTTCTATGATCACCAGCTCTGTGCGACTTTCAGAGGAAATTCCGGCCCACACAAGTACAGACCCACCACCGTAGGCTACTTTTTCTTCGATGCATGCTTGCTTGAATCTTTCCCCTGGTCTTCTATACACTCTGTGTCTTCCATCGTGCTTGTAGAGCATAAATTTTGATTCGTCGGAGAACATAACTTTCGACCAATCTTCAATACTCCAATTTACGTGGTTCTGGGCATATCTTAGTCTTGAAATACGATGGCCACGCTCCAGTTTAGGGCCGTTTGCAGGTCTAAGGGGTTTTAAGTTAGATTCAGCAAGCCGACGTCTTACTGTCCATGCACTTGGGTTACTTCCTCCGAGGCGTCGAAACTGATTTGTGAGTTCAGTTCCTGTGAGAAAGCGATTTCGAAGCATGGTGTTCACCAAGTATCGGTCTTCTCGTGCTGTGGTACACCTAGTTCTGCCCGTTCCTGGTCTGCGTAGGTTAGAACCAGTTTCTTCGTAACGTCGGAGAACTCTTTGTACTGTTGACAGCGACACACCGACAGTCCTGGCTGTATCGCGCTGACTCCGGCCGGTTTCCACCAATGTAAGTATTCTGGTGCATTCTTCAAGTGTAAGCGACATGATTTCAGCTTGAATAATGAATATTGAGCACTATCAACCTGGTTTATGTACCAACATAAATGACAGATTACAAACAAAAGCAAAAACAAATCCTGTAATTTCGTAGTTCCATCTTCGACAGTGTTCCCTTTTCAAATTTGATTTTTTTATGATATAACTTTACAATAACTAAGAAGTTTTAATACTTTCATTTAAGGAGTATTAAATTGTCTATTAAATACAATTTATTGCATTAACCTAGCATTCTTACTTTCCGAGATTTTTTGGATTCTTTGAGTGACCCGGATTCATTGCTCTCGAGTGTATTATAAATGCGAAAGTAACTATGTCTGTCTGTCTGTCTGTTACGCTTTCACGCCTAAACCACTCGCCTCTTTGCTTCAATAACGTGACATATCCGAAAAATCGTTTTTTTTATTGTTTGATAATTAAAACCGCCGTATCCGATTTTATTTTCTCACAAAACGTGGTATTTTTTACGCGCGAAATAGCTAATCTGTGGGTGAAAAAGACAGCGCCACTGTGATAGATCACAATATCACGTTGTCTCTTACTGCGGAGAGGTTTGATGCGACAACGCAACATAATAGTAGCCACCGCGCGCTTGCAGCGGAAGGTGTTAAAGAATTTCTGCAAAAACGTGACTTATCGACCATATCGCGTTTTAATTGCAAAGGTAAGGTTCATTTTAAATACGATTTTTAATTTTATAATGTGATATGTAACTTTGACACATTGATATTGAAAAATAATACGGAAGGTCGATTGTTATATTATGTTTATGTCACACTGCTGCCGAAAAGCTGTTAGTTTTGCTTTGTCTTAACTTACGATGTAACATTGTAGGTAATAAAACTTTTTCTAATATAATATTTAAGCTATAGATAATTGTTTATGTCTCGTTTTAGAACAAAAATAAATTTGTTTTCTTGGAATTATTTCCAAATAGTACTTTGTTAATGCTAAAACTAATAGCCATTGGTACTTAATTTTTCAGATGGAACCTAGAAGTAAAAAACTAGTTAAACTGGCAATGACAATGGAACATGCAAATACTCCTGAAATAAACACAAGTGTAAGTAACTACGTATTTGTGTGTAGGTATAACCATAAATCTTAGTATACCTACTTCGCTGTGCGAGATACCAACGCGCGTCTGACTTAAATACTAGTTCTATCTACTATTTAAATAATGCACAGAAATATGGGTACTAAGTGATAATAATATTTTAGTAATAATGTTTGAATCGTACAAATCCTAATCTATGCCTCATAATAAAACTAATTAATTACGTCTGCGAGTTCGTTAGTTAGTTTGTTACGCTGTCACGCCTACCTACTATAGTAGTTATTCAAGTGATTATTACACGCTATTATTCTCGAACACGTTATCAGGCGTGCATAGTAGGTTAAAAAAGGTACATTATAAATCAAAGAAGGTACTAAAATATTTTAAAGATTTAAAGCAACAGAACGTCTTTTGTTTTAGAAAATTACACAATGCTAAGCGTGGAGGATGCAAATATAGAGGATGTAATGGACGTAAATGAAGTTGTAGATACGTTAGCAGAAAAAAAAACTGAGACAACTGTTCTTGAGACTTTACCTTCAGCTTACCATCAGGCGAGGTAAAGTCAAATTGACGTGTCCTATTTATAAAAATAAAAAATCTAATTGCCATCGTTGTGATTCAACTAGTAGTAGCAGTAGTTCGTCGACTGACTCCTCATCGTCATCAAACAGATTTAAGCTAAAGATGCTTTAACTTGTCTAGTAAAATGTGATCTCAGCTCCACGTCATAATTTCGAAATAATCTGGCCGACCGTCAAAATTCCGAACGCTCATTTCGCCGATAATTAATTCAACGAATGGTTGTATGGTCGACTGTTAAAACTCCGAATGGTTATTTCGCCGATGATCAGTTTTACGAATGATTGTATGGTCGACTGTTAAAACTTCGAAAGCTTATTACGCCGATGATGAACTTTATCATTATTTGTGGTATAATGTTGTGATGAAGAAATCCGTTTAATCACAGTGTAGAGACACAGTGCAGCGTTACGCTGATGTGGCACAGTTCAATGGGTCTAGTTCATAATATCAACAGTAACTATATCGATGATCGCTGTATCGAAAATTCCATCGACAGGCTAATGTATCGACAGTACCCCAAAACGATGGTACGCTACATCGACAGTACGCCAAATCGTTGGTACACTACATCGTTAGTACACTAAAACGATGGTATGCTACATCGTCAGTAAACTAAATCGTCGTCAGTAAACCAATAGTACGCTGCATCTACTACCCGACCCGAGCAACAGTTAGAAAAAATATTTATTTCTGCATAGTTATTAAAAAAAATGCGTAATGTGCAGAACTGATTATCGGCGGAATGACCATTCGGAGTTTTAACAGTCGACCGTACAACCATTCGTTGAATTCATCATCGGCGAAATGAGCGTTCAGAATTTTGACGGTCGGCCAGATTATTTCGAAATTATGACGTGGACTCTGTAATCTCAGTAAGTAAGCGATACAAATTGTGATTATTTTTGTAGCAGGTATTAAGTTGGTTTTGTCATAATATAAATTACAATAAGTGAGGTATCGGTTCCTCTTTTTTTCAATAAAAATTGATTCTCAAATCCAATAGTTTTTATTTCTTCAATGTTTATTTATGACATAACTCAGTGTCATAACAAAAGTAATATCATCAACACCGTGACTACTTAGGTTGTAACACTTATGTTATTAATTTTTTGCAAGAATAACGTGATATATTTTCCCCCTTTTTGAAATTGAAGTCAATTTCTTGCTAAGCTTTCAAATAGCCAAGATTTTAACAACTTCTCAAATACTATATTTGTTGTATTAAATAATAAATTAATGATCTACAGTAAAAAAGTTCTTTGTTTCGTCACAATTGTGTTTTGTAAGTTAAAAATCAGTCTCCTGTAAAATTGCAGTTTTCAAGATAACACATTATCGAAGCAAAGAGGCGCACTGAACCGATCTTGATGAAATTTGGTACAGAGGTGTATTAGAGCTTGAGAACGGACATAGACTACCTTTCATCGCGAGAAACGAGATTTAAGGGGGGGAAATAGGGGATGAAAGTTTGTATGAAAGTTGATACAGAGGTGGAGTAGAGCTTGGGAATGGATATAAGTTATCTTTTGTTGCAAAAAAGAGGGTAGAAGGGGGGGGGGGGGAGTAGGGCCATGAAATGAAAGTTTATCAGTTTTGAAGATATCCTGATGAAATTTGGTATAGGGATGTAGGTATTAGAACTTGGGAACGGACATGTGCTATCTGTTATCGCGAAAAATGGGGTAGAAGGGGTGGGGATTAGGGCTAGATAGTTAGTATGAAAGTTTGTTATTTTTGAAGATATCCTGATGAAATTTGGCACAGAGATAGATTAGAGCTTGGAAACGGATTTGGCTACCTTTTATAGCGAAGTAAGGGGTTAAGGAGGGGAGGGGTAATAGGAAATGAAGGTTTCTATGAAAGTTTGTCATTTTTGAAGATATCTTGATGACATTGGGTACAGAGATAGATTAGAGCTTGGGAACGAACATAGGGGGTATTTTATGGCGTAAACATGGTTTTAGGGATGGGGCATAGGAGATAAATGTTTGTCAGTTTTGAAGATATCCTGATGAAATTGTTGTAGAGATGGATTAGAGCTTGGAAATGGAAATAGGCTACCTTTTATCGCGAAAAAGGGGGAAGAGGGTTAGGGGATGTAAGTTTGTCAATTTTGAAGATATCCTGATGAAATTTGACACATAGATTAGAACTTGAAAACGTATATCGCTACCTTTTATAGCAAAATAGGGGGAGGGGGTAATATGGGATGAAAGTTTGTATGAAAATTTGTTATTTTTTAATATCCTTATGAAATTTGGTACGGATATGGATTAGAGCTTGGGAGCAGACATAGGCTACATTTTATCGTGAAAAGGGGGGTAGAAGGGGGGAATAGGGATAGGAGATTAAAGTTTGTACTTTTCAATCGCGCAAAAAAGGGGGTGAATAGGGGATAAATAGTAAGTTTTTCTTAGTCGACTACTGGGGCAAGTGAATATGCTACTATAGAAGCCAGTGGAGAGGCGAGTATAGAACCAAATAGAGTGCAGTAGAGATTCGAGTAGAGGTGAATAGTGAGGCGAGTGGAGAGACGAATGTAGAGGCGAGTAGAGATCGAATAGAGAGTTGAGTAGAAATTCGAGGAGAGAGGCGAGTAGATAGGTGAGTGGGGAGAGTCAAGTACAGGCGAACAGAGAATCGAGTGGATGGGCGAGTAGAGAGGCCAATGGAAAGGCGAGTATAGAGAAGAGTACTGAGTCGAGTAGAGACGGGAGCAGAGAAGTCAGTAGAGAGTCGAGTATAAATTGAAGTATACAGGCGAGTAGAGAGTCGAGAACAGATGCGAATAAAATTAAATAGTCGAGGATAAAGTTTAGCGAATTTAATGCTCAATACCGTCGGCTCATCACTCAGCGATAACCGACATCCACGCGGGCGAAGCATCGGGCAAAAGCTAGTTTTTTATATTCTTTTCATTTTGTTTATTTTCAGTTCACTGTAACATTTTGAAAAATAAATGACCTTATTGAAATATCTTGTATTCATTAACGAAATACCTAATCCCTACCTAGACTACCTACATAAGGGCACAGTAATCAATTTTAAAAAGTCTCGAAAGTCTCGTTTTTCCAGGGAATCCCGGGACCAAACCGAGTCTCAATATTTTTGTCTCGGGACTCGAAAATTTACCGATACTGGAAGCCTTACAGGTTATGCTTTTTATGCATATAGTAGTAACGTTAATTTGGCCGTATGCATTTCAGGACACAATGCCAAGAACTCGACAAAATGTAAGAAATGGCTTTTCAGTTATAATTGGAAATACGGAGTCATGTTTCAATAAAAACATATTTTTTTTATTTCGTTATGTGCAATTATTTCCCGGTTTGCAGCCAGTCAAGGGATTTCAGCAAATTTCGGCATTAGTATCCAAGCCAGGAGCAGAGTCAGACCTAAAAAGACTGATTCCTTTGAACGTATACCTTGACGTGGTAGTCGATGTCACCAGTCACGTGAAATACAGATCCCAGGGACTTATCCTGGTCCATGCGCTCGACCAAGTTGAGTTTGACGCCAAATATAGTCTTCGCCACATTTAGTTTCAGACTGCTCTCCTGCCTGATCTGGGTGTCGATTATCCTCTCGTAGTCTCATGGTGTGGGGCATTATCTTTATGTCGCGGTGCAACTGCCACACTGCACTTTTCCCTTGCCTTTGAATGGCATAATGAAACTTAGCCTCCACTGACTCGGGATGTTACCGATTAGGAGGTACGTGGTTATGTGTATGTTACTTTCGGACAGTGATAGCGCAAAACAAAATCAAAGATGAAAACCGAAAAGACGTTCAAGTTACATCCATAACTACGTCTATCGTATAACTATCTCAATATGTAATTTAATCTTAAAAGGGGTTATTATTACTAGTAATTATAACCAATAGTTGTGACTTAAGATATATAATAAAATATTTTTATTTACCAAAATTATTTTCTACCAAAATATGAAACTTGGCAATGTGCATTAAAACTATTATAAGATACGTACGGTATGTGTAGTGAGTAGCATTAGTATGTACTTATGACCACATGCATACCTGCTAGTTTGACCAGACGGCCAATTTCCAGGTATAAAGTAACCAAGGAACATTTATTATTTAATAAGGATTTCCACACGAAAGAAAACCAGAGGTACGATTTTGTTAAGCTAATTATAACAAGCAAATAGTATTGAATACTGTGACTGAATATTGTGAGTTTTGAAGTGTTGCCATCGGAACTCGGCAGGTGCAGCCGATTGATTAATTTCCCTGGTCCACGCGCCAAGCACGTGCCGCCTCCTTACAGTCCTTACCCTTATGTCTGCATGACAAACTAGCTTCAAAATGTTAACCTGTCACCCTTTTCTTTGTGAATTCAACTTTGTAATAAAATTGTTAATGCTCGTGTCGTCATACTTGTGGAACAAATCGGCTCTTTCATTTGATGTAAAATCTTATTGGGTTATCTTACATAGAAACAAGCAATTATTCTTGTGTATGCCCAGAGTATTTTAATATATAAAATATAATAGTATAATGAAATGTTAAATTGAATTTATGTCAATTCGTTTTAAAGATATTTGATTTTGAAATTTCAATTTCTCGAACCGCCCTAAAACGAGCCTTACAAAATTGTAGTACACTGACGTCACAGTGTGCTGGCGCGTAGTGTAAATGTATGTCATGCAATAGAGTATCGCATATATGTCAGTTCACGTTGCGTTTACACATTACGTCACCCTAATGTACAATGCATATGATAAGATTCATTTGAAATTAAATAACGAATCTAAAAGTTATAAATTTACTTATTAGGTCCTTACCATGGAGAAGGAAATGATAGCGGAGATGTTATAAGGGAATCGAGTCGCGAGCCTTCCATATGTCAAAACGACTCAATTGGTCTGTGACGTTACCATCCAGTTCTAGTGAAACGTCCTTGCGTTCGGTTGTCATTTTTGGTCAAAAGTTCAAGGATAAAAATAGCTTTAACCTGGTTTAAGAATGAAGTGTACAGTATAAGGATGTACAAAGTGTAAAAATAAACAATTTCAACATTTTAAGGGTATAACATTTCATCAGTAAGTCCACTATATTTAAATTTTATTTTTTCCGAAAAAAATGTCTTAACAGAACCATCTAGCGTAGAGAAGAAATAAGTAACCTAGTCTGGCATGTATACTAGTTGTAATAATAACTCAATTCATTTTATGAAAATGATCACAATAATCTCGCCCGACTTCATTAGCAATTTCAAAAATGTTATATTATTTATTAAATGGAATATTTTGATAAAATTGAAAATTAAAGTAAAAAAAATTGGGCCATCTGTCCTTACACATGAAATTGGCGTTTTAGTAGGAAAAAGAAAAATTTATTTTTTACAGCTTTTTTATTTAATCAGTCAAAGTATTTACCGTTGTTATCTATGCACTTTTGCCGCTCAAAGTCCGTAGGCAGTTTATCGATTCCTTTGCTGAAAAAATTGTGCGAGCTAGAATCAACAAAATCTAGAAGGCGTTTTGGACTACCTCATCTAAATTTCGAAAAAAGTGGTAATCGGTTGGAGCAACCTCCGGGTGACGGAGACATTCCAATCCTAGCTCCTCTAGTTTCGCCACCGTCTGTTGTGCAGTGTTTGTTCTAGCGTTGCCCTGAAGCAGCTGTGGGCTAGAGCAGTCGATCAATCTCGGCTGTTTAACGGCTAGCTGTTCCATCATGGTTTCCAATTGTTGGCAATACAGATGTGCCGCAATCGTCTGACCAGATCTTAGGAAGGTGTAGTGAATGACTCCAATGCTGGTCCACCAGACACTAACCAGTACTTTTTTTAGTCAACTTTCGCTTAGGGCAGGATTTGGCCGGTGTTTGCGCCTACTGCAGCTACTGCTGCAAGCTTTCGGCTTCACTCCTTCGGGATTTCTTATAAAAAAACTGGACGAATATTTAGATTTTAGAAGTGAGTACAAAAGAAAAGTATAATAAAAAATCACAACCCCCCAATGCGGGCGCGCGCAGCCCGTAGCTCCGACCACCGCGACCCGCCGTGGATAGATGGCGCTAGGGTAGCGAACAGCCGGTTCTCCAGGGTTTACACTGTGATTTTGCGTTTCCGATTATCGTATAGGATCCATTTTTCACATGTAATGATACTATTCAAAATCCCCTCGTTATGGTGACGGTCGAGTAACGTGACGCAGTAGTCGACCCGTGTTTGTTTTACTTTGACTTGGTTCAAAGTTTCAACTTTTCTAATTTGTTTCAAATGATTCAAAATGGTTTTATCACTCATACCGAAGTCTCTGACATACCGAAAACTCTGACGTGGTTTGACATGGATACGCTTTCACGATCACTTTCAAATCCCCGTTGACAACTAGGGTCTCAGGCCGTCCACGAGGTTTATTCTGGGGGTCAAAATTTCCAGAACGAAAGCGTCGAAACCAAAAACGTACTGTGTTTTCTTTAACAGTGGCTTCTCCGTACACCTCATTAATCCTTCGAGCTGTTTGGCAGCTCTGGTGTCGCGATGAAACTCGTTTTCGAAAATAATGTATATTTTAGGTACCTATTCAAAATAAATAGTGCGAAAATAAACGAATGTGATAACATTAGAAACACATAAGACAAGCTAACATGAATTTGAATTTGGAATTCCTAACCAAACGCTGAATTTTTTAGATCAAAATGGTCCGTTCGATAAAACGCCAATTTCTTGAGTAACGACCTAATATTTCGATTGTTTATATTTTGACATATTTTGGGACTTAAAAATAATGAAGTCATAGTTACAGTATAGTTAGGCAACATCTCAGTTTACTATGCATATTTGTTGAGAAAAAACTACGACATTAAGCAGTATTGCTGATGATCTGTTGACTCAGGACATTACCCTATTGTTAATGTAAATGTATCATAACATAACCGTATAGGTACACACATGACTACTTCACAATCAGGTATATATATGATGGTATCGAAAGGTCTCCCCTGGAAAAAACAAATCCCGACGCATGTTTTGATAATGCAGAACTCAGAAGTGAAATATAATGAGGTAATACCGCACGCGTTATTGTGATATTCGCCCCGGTTCCTTAATTCGCTTTACATTGAACAGTAGGCGCGGGTAGTTGACACTTATATCTGAATATCGCAGGGAACGGAAACGGAACAAGGGAAACGCAATCTTCCTACTTCTATTTTGCCGTTATGCCCGGTTCACATTATTCCAGTAGCATTCCAGCCCAACGAGCGAATCCTGTGCTGGAATGCTATTAGAATAGGTAATGGGAACCATAACTAGAACCGTGTCCATTCGAGTGAGTGATTCCAGTACAATAGATTGTTCAAGCACTTTTAAAACACTGGAATTATGTGAACACTACAATTCAGTCAAACACTAGAATGGATTGATTAGCTGGATTACTGGACTGAAATAATGACAACCGGTCATTAATATCGCAGCAATGTGTCGTCGTAGCCGTGTGCTTTTTATAAACGGATGTTATCGCGTCTATTTGTTTGAAGCTTAGCTCTGGTAATAATAATAGCTACTTATGGCAATTGCATGTAATAATTTCCTCTGTTAATGTCTTCGAGATACTTTTTGCGTAATGTAATACAAGGTCAAAGGTGATTGCAGTGTCAAGTCACAGTCGTCACTCGTCACTGAACTTTATCACAGTGAAATCTGTACGTTGAAATTTCTTTGAACAAAAAAACGTCTCTAATTAGAACCGTTCAAAAGAGAATTCAGGAAGCAAGCGGGCAACTTTCATGAAAAAGTAAGAAGAAGAAACCTAGGTTACAGGAAGTAATGTAGAGTTGGTAAACTGAATTGACATAAATAAAGTCAAAGCCACATTTACAGCAATCGGTTGAGTAATGAGATACGTTTCACTGCTCATTCATTCGTGGTCCTAAACAAATAGGGTTCAGGAACAACTGGATATAATAAATATGCCGTAGAGTTTAATATCAGAGCCAGAGTACATTCTGTACATTACCGACTGAAGCATGATAAAACTTCGTATTTGAGCAGTACCTACAGTCAGCATCAGATCGATCTGGATTGTTCATCCAATCTCCAAATTATCGTAATGCCCGAGTGAATGTCAATTATCGCGACCAAACATAGCCATAGTCTAATCTACCCCTATACTAGTAAGTTTATCAAAATCGGTTTAGTGGTTTAGGCGTGAAAGCGTAACAGACAGATTCAGACAGAGTTTCTTTCGCATTTATAGTATTAGTATGGATTGTATGGAGTATAGATGCCAAAACATTAAAGAATAACACAAAGAAATATCTACAAGTTTTTGTAAGAAGTTTCGTGACTTTTCTAAGATTCGCAAGTTTACGATTATGTCCTTCTGAGTCATTGCTATCGCGGATTTTTCACTAGGCAAAGAGTGTGTCTACGTGTGTGTGTAAGTACCGCACCTAAATCTCAATTTTTTCACCGGTGGATATCACAATTTAATCCAAATTACACCATTACAAACTATGTATATTTTATAGTGCATGTGTACATTTATGCGTACTCTTTGTTTGCATCGGTACTCGACGCAAAAGTTCAATGAACATGTGTGGACGGTGGAGTTGCCGCCTGCTGGATCGCTTACACATTTGCGTATGTATTTCTATTCTAACGAAATGTTTTAAAGCGTGGCTCGCAGCGTGCGGGCTCGGTACCGTAATGGTACAGTAGAGTACAAACCTACCTAATCTTCATACACCTCGGAATCTCAGTATGGTTCGGTACAGACGTATACTTAGTACAGTCAAGAACAGCTAGCGCCGCAGCTGCGGACGCACGATGTATACAGAAGATTCACCATCATAGCGTTCGTCCTCTTTATTTTGTACGTTAGTTTTTTGAGAGAACTTTCAAGCAAATTGTCAATAGCAATAGAAAATGTTGATTTTCATTAAGTTTTCATCAAAAATAGTAAGTCAAAATCATTTATTCTGAATAGATAATTAAAGCGAAACTTACAAAAAACGCCAAATAAAGAAATTCTAGACTAGACTAGTTTAGCAAATAGACAACTGGCACCGGTTCGAAACTAGGCGTTAACAGTTTTTGTTTTTCCATATAAAACGCCAATTTCATTCATATGTAAGGACCTAATATTTATCTCTTAAATCATGGGGATATAAATTGTATCGACCAGAGAGGATAGGAGTCGGGGGGTTTTGGATTAGTAAACAGGCATTATTGGCGAACAGTAGTCACTTGGGAACTTATTTATGATCCCACATTTAAAAAAATGTCCCTATTTGTATTTCCTCGATATGCCCTATTTTTAAGTGTTTGAAACTATGAACAAAACCAACCTGATTTATAAAGGTCAATCGGCCAAATTTGTAGAAATAATTGCTAGACGGAATCTGCTCTTGCAGTGAGAAATTGGAAATTGACACTAATTCAATCCAAATCAAAACTTGCACTTTGGAGCCCAATTTCCGCTCACCTCCTAGCCATTATTTCGTTTATTTGGAATTTTACGGAAGAGCGTACCCCGGAACTCCTGCACTAAGGAAAGCCGGCTAATACAGCCTCGTTTATGAATTAGCACTGGTTTACATGTAAGGGGTAGCTTCGGCCACTGTTATCTTCATGGTTCCCATACACATCAGAAATTCTTAACCAAGGAATAAATAAATAACCAAAACTGTAGAGAATTTAAGTTGCAACAAAACTTCATTGTATACATGTTCTGTGCTACGCATAGCTTGCCCGGTATAAACTATTTGCTTGTCTGTTTCAGAAGATGTTGGCCGCGGAACTAAGGGTTACGACCTCACGACCTTTATATTACCGAGTCAGCAGTTAAAAATGGCTCAAATCCCCTAAATAACAGGATTTGTGTCAGTAAAACAATGCATATTAAGCCTATATCTGCCATATTCTCGCGTACTTATTATTACAAGTAACCTATCTAGCCATGTCGGGGCGCGCGGTATTACGATACAAATCGATATATTTTGCGACCGACCTCTTATTTTTAGCGAAATATCTACTATTTTGAGCACCAATATTAACGATTTAAGAGAAACTGCTGACAAAAAATTAATCCGTTAAAAATGTAAATAATTAAACTTAGGTAAAGTCTCATTTAGTTTTTTCTTCTACAGGATAAAAAGGGTTGGCGGTGTGTTCTGAAATCAGAAGACGCACATGTCTTGCCGGCGGACGCTGCGTAAAAACTTCGACCGTCAACGTCATGCCCACGACAGTTCAAGGGCAAAAGTATGGTACACGAGGCCTTGTGTGTCGTATTGTTATGTTGTTAGTTGTCAGCTTCACATATGCAGCTGTCGCGGCTGTTCTGTGTCACTCAACTGCCTAACAAGCATAACTCAAGTCGTTAGACTGTGGTAACAGTTAGCGGTTGAGGTAAGTATCATTTTATCCAGGCTAGTTTGGAAACTTGGAGTAGATACCTAATCAATTTAGTAAAGTACCGAGGTTATTTTGGGCAAGTTACTGAACCGGAGTTCTGAATTCATTTTAATTTATTTCGATTAATGGGTTTGGTAAATTTGATTTACTTCATTAAACCTGGTCCAATTTATAAAAAATAATAATTCGCAATGTTGTCGGTGGCCGATGGCGTCCTCCTAGAAGTTTTAGTATTCTTTTAATCAATCATAAGAATTTTTATTTTAATCAGTTTCAGGACTGGCAGAACACACTACGTTAGAGACTTCTGATCTGTAGGTACTATAGGGACTTCAGAGAAAATATCCAGATTTTAGACATAAAATTTATAAGAAATTTTGTGTAGACGTAACTGATTGAATGAAGAAAGGAACCGTTCCCCTTCTTGCTGGCTCAAGGGTAGCAATCCTAAAAACTTTCATTTCACTTTAAACTGACCCTACTTGATCTTAAAAATAACATTGCGTAAACCCAAAAAATTAACATTTCAATGGATTACAAATCCTACCAAGAGATCCTGTGAACGTCTTTTTTATATAGGACACGTCAATACGATTTCAACTCGCCTGATGGTAAGCTGAAGGCAAAATCTCAAGAAAGAGGGTTACCATTAAAGCCACCTACAATGTTAAAAGGTGGCTTCACAGCTTGATAGCCTCATGAGATGCTTTTCCATGCCCCGCTAAAACAATCGGGAAGCAGGAAAGGAACTATTAATTTAAGTAGTTGGTATTTGTAGCTATCTGGATACTTTAGGGTCATTGTTAACGCAATAGGTTTTTATTATCACAAGTTTTTATTATAACAAACGCAATAGGAAACACTAAGCAGTGTCGTCCTGCCTGTTAATGATTATGACTTACAGTGCCGAAACGTGGGCACTGACGGTAGGGTAAGTCTAGGGCTGACATCTATAAAATTCGTAAACCCGGACAAGAAGCGTGAATACCCCGGATTTTTGAGCTATTGAGACGGCGTGCAGTGGTGTTTACAGGCCAAGACCGCGGTTCCCAATCGTGCAACGGATTCGGTGGCTGGGTCTTGAGGTGGCACTGCAGAAAGCTAGGCCATGTTCTTTCAAGGGACTCAGTGCGCGCCACCGATAGGAACCAGTCTGACATTCCCATTGGCATTGAGCCGCTGATGACATATCTGGGGCTCGAGTTTGACTCCTGGACGTCTCCGAAGTTTGAGTCTCAAATTGAAGGGCGCTAATGCTCGGGCGCGGCGGCGGAGGAATCCTGCGGTCTATGGCCCATTCAGAAGCTGCGTGCTCCGCAGCGCATGACTGCCATGAGGGTAATTAGAGGGTACCGCACGATAGACTTTGTCCGGGTCACTACCATGGATTATAATAACAATAACTTCCCGATGGTCCTGGAGGCGAGAGCCCTTTAGGTCCTATACCGGTACCGAAAGGAGGCGTGTAGCGCGCGAGTAGCAGCTCCTCAAGGACATGGTAGCAAAGTGGGAGCTAAAATATGGGCAAACATGCGCAGGGCACACCATAAAAGCGGTGGTAGGGCCCATAACGGAAGATTGGCTAGGAAGGCCACATGGTGGCCTCACGCACCGGCTGACGTAGGTGATAGATAAACGGTCACGTGTGCTTCAGAGTCCGAGTGTTATCAATGTGGTGCGAGCGCGGACTCGAGGCTGACCGAGTGCCCGGCATGGGAAACGCCGAGGCGGGTCCTAGTGGTGGCCCTAGAAGTGGGAGTTCTCTAGCTCATCGTCTAGATCACGGCGATGGTACGTTGCGCGAGCTCGTGGGCTATTGCTTTCTCTTTCTGCGAACAAGTGATGCTAGAGAACAAGATTGCGGAGTGGGTTCGGAGTAAACACTCGGCCTGCACAGCCCGCAACAAGCGACAGCCAACCCAGGACAGGCTGGGTGTGACGGGGTAGAGTCGCCCGTTACCCTAGTAGAACCTGCGTATAGATCCTGTGGGCAATCTGTTATACGAGACGGTCGCGGTGAAGGAGAGATAGAGGTCATACTTCCATGAACTACAGCATTCTAGGATTTAAATTTAGTCCGGTTTACCCGGACTACAATTCAGAAAGTCCGGCCCGGACGCTCCCCGGACGCCTTCTTAACTAGGATATATCCGAGGAATCCCGAGCGGATGGCAGATGGCAGCCCTAGGTTAGTCCATGACCTAAAAGTCGCGCAGCGGGCTATGGAGCGAGCTTTGTTTGAAGTTTCTTTGAAGGATAGAATTCGAAACGAGGTCATCCCACAGAAAACTAACAGTAGTTATTGACCTAAAGACCAATGGCTGGTAGTACAAACGAGTCCTAGAGTGGAGACCGCGAGAAGGTAACCGGAAGGTGCATAGGACGCCCCCTAGCCAGATGGATTGACGACCTGAAGAAAGTTGCTTGGAAGGCAAAAATGGCATACATTGGAAGATGCCTATGTCCAGCAGTGGACTGCAATGGGCTAATATGATTGATTGACTGTAATCAGCTCGGACTTGTAAAGATAAATAAACCTATACCTACATTATAGAAATTTAAAGCTTAATATTATTTGGCTTTTAAACTACTTAGGTATATTAGCATATTATTTAAATACCTAACTTACTAACATAAATCCTCCAACATAGGTCACAAAAATGGCATTGTAGGTAAGTTTCTTTTGCCCTATTTCATAAAAATCGATGATAGTCGTAACGACACGATTGAAAACTGTCACTAAAAACTAGGCTAATTAGCCTTTCATTCATGCCAGCAGGCCAAGTGTTGTCATGCAATAATACCTACCTATAATCACTACCGGACAACTCGGTTTTCGGTACTTTTCATATCTAGTTAGGTATATTATCTAGTTCATTTACCTACCTCATTCTGACTTAAGACCTTATTATTTGTTAGAACAAGAACTCATTTATTAACCTATCATGTTATCAGCCCTGTTATTATAACAAGACGTACCTACCAATCTAAGTAATTAATTACAAGGTTCTATGCTAGCATTAGTCCTCCGCTGTAATTTAAGTGTCATCTTCCTGTCAGTGCCCTAATAGATTAGGAACAGGAACCTACCTATATTTGTTTAACTAGGTATATTGATCCTAACCATTATTTCTTGCCAATTCTAAAATTCTTGTGTAAGTTATGAATAAAAGCTTACCTATCTTCATAAATAGGGGAGACTTCGCCAGAAGCATCCTGGGACATGTCACCGTCCATGTTGAAATAAAAAGCAGTACGGTATCAAAGACAGGAACTCGAGCGTCGGCAACAGAAAGGGAAACGGGCACACGGAATTAACCGGTGCGCGCGTATTGCGACTTGCGAGTACTGACTTCACGGAGCGCAAGCGAGTGCTACTCGTTCGGTCCGTCGGTCGGGCTGTACTCTGTCGCCGTTCGCCGGGCGCTAGCTCGCGGGACGCGGCGGGTGGAGACGGAGGGGCTCCAACGCCCGCACCTCGGCTGCGCGTCACCAAGGCAACGCCACCTCGCGATGCCGGCCGGGCCGCACGTGGTGCTACGAGTAGCTTGAGGAATTATACCGCTGTACGCGACGACGCTTGCGATTTTTGTTCCATTCAACACCGGCCATCCCCACTGTTTTCGAGAATAGTGTAACAGGTCTCCGTTTCGTAGAGTGTCTTAATTGCCCCACCAAGGCAGGTCAAAGGGAGCGGCGGCACTGCCTGGCTTCTCAACTTCTTATAAGCGCCTAATGTCAGACTAAAAGAATAATTAGATAGGTACCTATATTCTTTTAGTCTGATCTCATATTTTTTAACTGCTTGCTTAAGTTCGAAAGGGTGGCTGAGTTCCCAAGATATAATAATTGAATATACCTGTGCAATTTCGAAAAGGGAATATCTCGCATACTTATTTTGAAATAAGTAGTACCTAGGTACATTGTTAACCAATGGTGAAATGGGTAATTTCACCCGAGTTAAACACTGTATTGTCATTTCGAATATAAGTTAAAAGTAGCTTAGTTAGTTGTTTTTTATTTTCTTGTTTGTTCGCCACTTCATAAAATCATTGTATATTTTTAAGTATCTTTTCCTTGAAATTTCTGGCGAACAGACAAAATAAAAAAACTACTAGTTTTACTTTCCTTATACCTAGGTATTCGAAATGAAAAGTAGGTACAGTGTTTAACTCAAGGTAAAATTGCCCATTTTACCCACGAAATATCTCGGGTGAAATGGGTCACTTTCTACCCTTGGTTAACAATCTACTATTTTTCATGTAATACATTTACAAGAATCTATATGCTTTCAAATTGGTTCAATTCTGGTATTAATTATATTGTAAGATTTGTAAGTGATATTCGATTAAGATAGGGAAAATATTCAATTGGTCCAGGTGGGCTTTGAACCCGCGATCTCTGCCTTACAAGGGCAATGGGTCGACCTCTAAGCTGAAACAAATTGGAAAATTGAAAAAACTTGATAAATGGTTAAGTCAAGCAAACCAACAAACACGCGTTGACTGCTGAGTAACGTTACTCGACCGTCACAATAACGAGGAGATATTGAATCGTATCATAACTTGTGAGGAAAAATAAGAATAAAGAAGTGCATCGATAACAACGGTACATACACACAACAATAAAATATAGTTAATATAGTTAAACAATAAAAAATAGTTTTGTTTCCATTTCAAACGCCAATTTCATATAAGTAAGGACCTAATCATATGCCTGTAATTTAATAGATTTCAAATAAGTATGAGACTCTACCTGCTTTATTAACAGTATAATTACTGTTCCAGTGCTCCGCTCCCTCAGACAGTAACGTGATGTTATCTATTATTACTGTAGGATCAATACTTCAATAAATGCGAGAGAGGTCAAATGTGACAGCTTATAATTTATGACGATATCAATTCAGCTTGGCCACGGAGAGATCGGCGCTTGTTCCATTATTTTTAAGGGGAAAAGATGTTATTTCATACAGAGCACCCGGTATAGTAAGAGAACTGGTAAACATTTCTAGGTAAGTGCATGAGGCCTATTCGTCGCCTTTCATACGTTCATAACTAACCAGGTTCATCTTGAAAAACTCTTTGTTTCGTAGGGATACGAAATTTCGTTATGTTACTTTAAAAATGACGGACTAAAGTTATCATCCATACAAAGTTATCATCCCCTATTTTAGCCCATTAGCAGAGAAATTTCTCAGCTTTATTACATTTGACCTCTTATTTATTCAAGTATTAATCCTACAGTAATAATGTCAGGCGGGATATAATTTATAGAAAATTTAATGTAAATAAACAATGTAGTGTAACTATTAAAGAGATAAGTTACTCGGTAATACTATCTAGGTATACAGTATTGTATCTACATCTAAACGGACGAAGCGCCAGCCATACCTTCGCGATCTTGAATGGATGGTGTGTCGTTTTTAAATAGTTACCGCGCAATTTTTTAATAATAGGTAGGTACCTACATATTTACAATAACAAAACTAAAAACTTAATGATACTAAATTAAATTTAAAATTAAAAAGTAAAACAAGCTAAACAAAAAAAAATGAAATATTTACATACATAATGACGATGATGATGATAATGCATCGTTCCCGGTAACGTTCCTATAGTCCGTTTTTTTATTTCAGATAGTAAATTGACAACTGCGAATGTCAAATTGTGAAATAATGATACCAGCTTTTAGTGCTTAGTGACGTGCTCGAAACTACCGACAATGTTTGTGGCCTAGATACAAGTGGTTTATCTTTATAATATAAAGTTAAAATTAATAGTTTTTAGTTTTGTACACTATCCATATAAGTTAACTATAAAATAACCTACAAAAATCTGTACAAAATTTTATTTATCGACGACTTTCGATACTGGTGGCACATGACTATTTTTTAATTGCAACATACCGGCAACACAGGTAATGTCATTTTACTATCTGAAATTAAAAAACAGACTATAAGAAGGCTGACAGCGTTGCCATGTTGAATGGCAATGCTTATCCTCTGTGCAAGATAATAACCAGCCTCTGGTCACACATGGTGTCAATCAGTCGCTTTGCCAAATCTTTGTATAGAAAGCGGGCACTTAGAACCCATGTCCCCAACACACTTTAACACCAAATGGCTTAAAAATCACTTGTTAAATCACAGTATTTTCGCCGTTTGAGGTTTTCCGCAGATGCAGCAGCTGCAGCGCCGGGACAGCTTGCCGTGCTTAGAAGATGTGAAGGCGCAAGGGTATCGACACACGTTACGTCTCACACCAAAGGCCCTACCCATCTTCCGAGGCAGCAACGACATACTATCCGGTCTCTTGCCATCGTCATGCACCAGCATAGGTTTACGAATGGCTGGCACGCCAGCGGTGGCAAGAGCACAGCGGATAATGTCATTGATGCAGGCGTGTAGCGATATACGGCCAGCGCTACTGCAGCGTGAAAGGCCATGGTGCCCAAGCCTGTCGACAGCTTCACCGCAGTGGCAACGATGGGGAGAAACACACGGCGCTCCTATAGTACCTATGTTGGGCGATGGGAGTGCCTGAATACAAAGGCCTGACTCCCATTCCCCCACAGCCAACAGCCGCGCACGCTCAGAAACATGGGGAGATGTTAACTGTCTCTTAACATCTTGCAGAGCGGCGCATCCCATTGTGTGTTGGGAGAAAAGATTAACAGGCAACTTAGTGTCGGGACAAGCTACCTTCCAAGCATTAATGGCATCAGACTTGCACGACACTTCAGAGTTAATCTGTGTATTTGAGAATTTTCCTGGTTAACTCCTCAGTGCCGTGGACCGACGACAGAAATGCTGAAGACTAAAAGCCGAAATTTTGCCAACGCCGAGATTACCCGAGCGAACTGGCGTTCAAGGTCACATTTAAAATTTTGCTGAGAGTAATTTGCAGAATTTTATCCATTTGCCAAAAGTGTCAAATGTTGCCAAAACTGAGATGAACGAAGTACATGAGTAAATTGGGACATGAGTAATTGGGACTATAAGGCCAAACCGACGCACAGAGAATCGAAGTAAGAGTAGTTCACTTTGTATCTCAAAGTACTATGCATGGTAACACTGTCTCAACACGTGCGATCGAATATTATATTATATCATTATCATGTTAAAGTAAACACTTAGATTAAGTTCTTAGCATTGTATACTCAAACCTAGGGGAAGCAGCGAGCCAATCCCATTACAAGTGTTTCTAATTTACTGGGTTTTGTCATTGTCTCAATATATGGATGTTATAAAAATTTTTGAGTTATAAAAATAAAAATATTCCGATTTGAATTAAGTAAGGGCCGAATGAATTTTTATTTACATAAAGTAGGCAGATGTAATTAAAATGCTGTAGGTGGGCAGCCCTATCGCATGTTTACGTACCACGCTGCTGGAAAGTTTGTGAGTATGGATGGATGGATGTTTGTTACTCTTTCACTTCAAAACCACTGAATGGATTATAATGAAAATTTACAATAATATAGCTTATACATTCAGAATAACACAGGCTTATATATCACCACGTTATTACTCAAGGGAGCGGACCAGTGATCATTAATGTCAACAAATCCGGCCGGCATTAAAAGAGAAGTGACAGTGCAGTTATTTCTGTTGTTAAGCCACGGCGCTGTGCATCGCGCAAGTGCGTGGACTTCGCGTTGGCGGTTAGCAGGCCACAGGGCCACCACAAATGATTTGAATGTAAAAAAATTACGCGCTCAAAGGGCTGATACTTGGTACAGGGTTGGATAAAGCTTAGTAACGGACATAGGCTCCCTTTTATCGCGATAGAATGGGTTAGGGGGTGGGGGAGTAGGAGAAAATAGGGGATGAATGTTTGTAATTTTTGAAGATATCCTGATGATGAAATCTGGTACAGAGGTGAATTAAAGCTTGGGAACACTGCTCGATAAGCGACATCCACGCGGGCCGAAGCCGCGGGCAACAACTAGTATTTCATAAATACGGCCGAATTACAGTATGTTGTATATATATATAGTATTACCGTGACGCGGATGACGTCGCGGACACTGTTAGTTATGAAAACAAATCAAAAAACAAAGAATAGGAATAAAAAATTTATGTGGGTCAATATGGACCCATCTACTATGTACATAACAGATCCTACATCCACTGACCTACATCAATCGGATCAGGGTAGGGCCACAGATTATAAAGGTTGAGACACTGTGGCTATTGGATTTAACATTGTTTTCTGATTTAGAATTTAATTTCGGAACTTACCGGCACCGTGACTATTACGAGTACACTACAAAACAAATCTGCACCTCTCTACCATGATTGCGATCCTGACGAGCATTGGGGTGAAGGTTGCAGGGCTAATTATTATAATATGTCATATTAACAAAAAAGAATCCTTATTTCCCTTGGTAACGCCATCACGCGTGAACGTTTATAATATTAGTAGGATACGTTTCACTGTTCAAAAATTCAATCTGTAAATAAACTTTCGATTCCTCTAAGCAACGAATGAAACATTTAAACAAGCAGAACATGACTTTTAAATGCGTGTATTTTGTTGCAGGGCTCTCTGGCTAGTTGTGGTGACTTATAACATGGACAATATTACAACCACAAGCCCGTACGACCTACGGGGTAATACTAATATCTATTATGTGCTACGGGTTTGCAATTTAATGTAGCCCCTCTACGGCGTAGGGGCAAAGGATAGATAACTAGTACTACGTACAGAACTTGTCCTTTGATGGTGAAGAAAGCCGCTGTTTTAAGAGCCAACGCAAACTAGGCGACTTGTCGCCTTGTCTAGTCGCCGTGTCTTCTCGCTTGCATCTGGCGTCTTGTCGACGCGACTAACGCGGCGTTGTCGTTTGCATCTGGCGTCTTGTCGCCGCGACTAGACGCGGAGAAGCAGACGTCGTGCGTGCAAGAAGAGATCATTTGTAGTAGAGTATTCGAAAGAGACGGCCGTGTTGTTCATCATGTGAGTGAATATGGAGCCTCTAGTTGCACTTGCCTTGGTGCTAATCTTGCGAATGCGAAGGCGCAGACGTCGACGAATCCATCGCTGTTATCGGGTCCATCCAACACTAACCTCTCGCCAAGAACGTGGACAGTTTTCTCTGCCATTTGATGAGCTCAAAATGCACCACGAATTTTTTTTCAAATACTTCAGGATGAGCGTGAATTCATTTATGAGTTATTTTCCATACTACATGATGAATTGAAACGTGAAGATACACACAACTGAGAAAAAGCATACTAAAGTCATCCGAACGTAAGTCTTTTTTGAAAGGTTTCTTTTTTTATTCCAAGCCACGCATTTCGACTAAAATGTAGAATTTGTGTAAATGTAGAAATGAATGAGAGTTCAAAAAAACGACGAAGCGTTTCGAGAAAGGTTGGTAGTGCCCTTGCGCTTTGATTGGTTTGTCATGGCGGGGGCACTGCCGTGCCCCTAGATCAAACTTTTTAGGTGGGCTACATTTCCCCGAGTGATTCGATTAGAGTGCTCGCATCGCATGCACTTACAGACCGGATGGCTAAGTATTCGGTTAAACTCGCACCGCATCCGTTAATATAATGCAGGCACAGGCACTAAGTGTATTATCAGTACTTACATGGACGAAAACGCGGGATACTTTTTAAATGAAAAATAAATAGAATATTTACAGAAAATACAGAAGTGGTACACACACATTAAAAAATACGAAAGATCACTTTGATAATACGAAATCGTTTTTGTTACGTTAGAATAAAACTTTTTCTAGGATTCTTCATTCAAAAATCGAGCATCCGTAGAGATTTTGCGCACGGTATAAAAATAGTAGGGTCAATAACAATGGCTTTAAAGAGGAGGAAATACTAAGAAATTTTGTCATAGGGGCCATTGAGATCAGAATAGGCGACAAAAAGGTGCCTACATATGAATTTATTAAAAAAAAAACGATTTTTGGCTATCGTGAAAAATCGTGTTTTGTCCCTTACCTTTATACTTCTGGTGTACGATATGCATTCATAATAATGCATTCATTAAGAATCTGTTATTTTAACGTTCACAATTTTATTATAACAGCAATTGTGTATTTATTTGTATGGATAAATTTTAGCACGTGGTGAGAATAACTATAAAAACAAAACAGTAAACAAACCCAGATTTGTAACGACGTCATAGTATACTTATTGGTTTGTTCGATGTTTTAAATGTTACAGTGAATTAAAAATTGGACTGAGGGGGCGAGGTAAGGGGACGGATGTGGAATTTCCCCTCGACTTTTTAGCTGCCCAATGTTTGATTTCTTTCTTTATAGATAGTGTATGGCCCCCTTGAATGGATGGCTCTTTTATTGGATGTTTTTTTCATTAAATTTGTGCTCGTTTATTTGTAGGAAGAAGCAAGGGTAAATTTTTAGGGTAGCTACCGTACAGTGTAAATACGAAACCCTATTATGAAGACTCCTCTGTCAGCCTGTATGTCACCGCGCTGTATCTCATGATGCGTGATAATTTTGTTTTTACTTTTTAAGTGAATATAATAAGTACTACTAAATATTTACAGAATATAAAAGGTAAATATTTATTCAAAATATAAATAAATTTATAAAAATATAAGGCGATCGATGCTATAACTATACATAATAATGGTACGGAATCCTATGTGTGCTTATATCTCTTAGAAATCCAATCAAATGGAAGAAAAGGGAAAATTTTATAGCGTAATTTCAGATGGTTTTTTATAAAAAATTACCACCCGGGTGGCAGATTTGCTCACGGCCCACCTGATGGAAAGTCGTTGACGTGGCCTATCAAATCGTGTTTAACCCTCATAGAGCCTTCGCACACCACATTTTTCTATGCGTCGATGATGCGTGTTTTTGAGTAGCGCGTCCTCTGCACGTTTTGGACCCGTTATCAAATGCAACTCAACCTATAAAATTAAAAAAAATTCTATAGCCCACTTGCGAAATATAACAATAAAAAATATCACAGTTTGATTATAGGTAGCACCATGTGCCTAATTGAGGAAAGATAAGAGCCATTTTATGAACAAGTGTATAAAAACTCACATATTTTATAGGTCAAATATTATATGTATAAAATGTGGATGATTAACGTCCACTTAAATTATAAAACGTCGCATCTTTAACTCAACAGGTAAACAAAGAATACTGACATAATTGTATCGAATAATATCCTCAGGTGAAAGTCAACATCATTATTATCCTCAGAATGATTTTCCAGTTGCACTTTGTAATCCAGGGTCCGCTTAATGTTTTTGATTGGTAGGCCAGCTTTTCTGGAAGCGACTGTTGTCTGACCACCCAAACCCGAGAGAAAACCCTTGCGTCAGAACCTCGTCCGTTATTAGCAGATGTACCGACTAGCAGGTGTCGTTGGTCCTTGCTCTGTACGCGCAATAATATTTATATTATAGTCTAACCGCAAAATCTTTCTTGACCGCATCGCGCTGTGGTTGCCGAATCGGTATCGCATCCATTAGGACACCTGTTGGAGCATCGCACGAATAGTTCTATTCGTGGCATGGAAAAGTATTCGGTTACTCGTACGATCGTTACGGTACGATTCCGAAAGCTAACCGCATAAGACAACTGCAGACGCTTGTAGCAGATAAAAACTAAAAACCGTTGAGAAGCAAAAATGAATTACGCGTATCTGCGTCTGCAGTTGTCATATGCGGTGGACATCGGAATCTTTAGCCTTACGTTAGGTATGGTGGTAGTGGTCATGTCAAAGTGTAAAGTCATTGTTTTAACATTACCTACATGATTGTGAACTTGGGAGAACCATTTCCACCAGACTACCAGATACCGAACGACTATAAAATATTTGTCATTTCACTTGCTCATTACGAGACTCTTATTTCACCGAAATTGGTTTTTATTATATGTGTGATCTTTTGATTGTTATTAAATCACGAGTGGGAAATATTTTTTTTTTTTAATTTATTGGGTGAGTTGCATTATTCTTAAAAAAATAGAGACAAAAAGATCATCAACAAATAAATTAAAATACCTACCTATTGCTTGTTCATTTTATGCAACTTCGTATTTAAATAGAAAATTTCATCTTGTACATGTGTAACAAACAATACTTTTACTCATATATAACTTGTTGTTTTCTCTCCGTTTAAAACTTTAAATTTTCAGTTTTGTATTCGTTATAAAAAAAAGAAACCTCAGTGCACCAGTCCGCCAGTATCAAAATGTTTTGCAATTCGTTTTTACTTATAGTTATTATTAATTTAAATGTCTACAAGTACTAGTTATGAAGAAAACGAGTCCTTAGCGTTATGAAAAGTTTAGAATGTTTACTAACTGAAAATTGCGAGGGTAAATGCAAGTGAAATGGAAAACGTCGTATGATACACGTGTGTATTGTTGATTACCGTCTTCACTCTCTTTAGACCAATCAATATCGCCGCAGCGGTGATCACCAGCTTTACACACTTGTACTATAATCTACTAATGCTCTTTCTCACTCAACTGTGTAAACTTAGAACTTGGGTATAGGTTTATAAACCAAACTAGACGTAAAGGGAAAATGTAGAATACCAAAAATGAACCTTGCGGACTGATGGTTCCATTGGAAAGTTCCATTGATGGGCCCAACAGGATTTTCTAGTCCTTTTGTCCTCACTATTTGGGTGAGTGGGTCCAACAGTATTTTGACGGTACTTATGTCTCCATGTGGGTCCAACAGGATTTTGACGGTACTTATGTCTCCATGTGGGTCCAACAGGATTTTGACGGTAGGTACATTTTACTTGACATTGGCGAGTTGTGGCGATTTGCTGCAGGCCATTTTGAAGAAGTTGAAGATTACTGTAATCTATTTGTAAGTAATTCAATATTCACACTATTGTATTTGTAATTTTTTACTAAAATGGACCAAAACCTGCGTTTCTTGAAAAGAAAGAGTGGTAAAGTTTTGATCTACAATGGTTACCAGTTTTATAAACACACGGTTTATAAAAATACCAGAACTCGTTGGATTTGCAGCCGTAAAAAGAAGGATAAATGCCCTGTAGCGATTACAGTTCATGTGAGTGTAAAACTAATTCGATTTTGCCTTTATGGATATTTCGGTGGACTCTCGAGAGGGACACCAGGATTGTGATAAGAGATGGCGCTGTCTTCGGATTCTTTCTTCTAGATTTTTTTCACTTGTAATATTTACTTATTTCATGATTGTTAATGTGTTACTCCATAACGCCTGTTAATATAAAGTTTAATTTAACACCTTTTAAGTAAAAGTTGTAAGTTTTGACAATGGAACCACGAGACCGGGTGTAAACCTGTTAAAATTTCGATTATTGACTACACGATCTAAATGGGACTATCAGAATTCGTAAATCCTGTTGGACCCACCAATGGAGCCATGAAAACTCGAAAGTCCTGTTGGACCCATCAATGGAACTTTCCAATGGAACCAACAGTCCTAAACCAAAATGAATAAGAGCCCATGGACCAACATGTGCTGTGGACTGCTTTTGTTCATGGTAACTGGACATGGACCCACAAGTCGAGGTATCCCTGGAATGCTATTTTGCTAAAATTGCGTAGTTTATAGATGAATCGGTGCACGTGCGTGCCAATATTTACGGCATATTAGCATTACTTACCGCTATTTTAGTAACAGCAGGCATGTCTCACGCACCCGTTCAGTGGTGGGTAGGCACGGTTAACCGTAGAGATACGTCACCCCCAACGATATAAGGTTTAAATTTTTTCAAGTAAATCGACGTTTTTGAATGAAAATTGGTGAAAGCGTAGGTGTAAATGACTTTTAATAATGTACCTACTGAACGTTACGCATTAGAGATCAATCACGAAGTACTTTAAAAAATGTCGAGGTCAGTATCTCTGTGACCCTAAAACTTAACGTTTAGTCACTGAAGAAAGACTAATCTCAGAAATGGTGGTGTGTACTTATGTCATATGTCTATGTCATAAATATATATATTTTTTTAGGCAATTGCCTGAATTTGTTCTTACGTTTACGATGAGTACAGTACAGTATACGTACGTGAATAGTACGAGTAGGTTTGTACAAAAATTTTCCAGGTATTTTTCTTAGTTAATTTTATTTTACTTTTGTTTTCGATATTTTTATTCTTTAAAAATAGGCACAGCAGCATTCAGAATATCGACACACCAATAAAAGCAGTATATTATATTTTCACTAAGGGTCGTTTGACTAATGACGTAGGCAAGTTATACTTACTTCTAAGACATATTTACAACGCATGGGAGAATTCCCTACAGACTATTGATTGGTGTATTTTGCGATCTCTCTTAGGCACAGGTGTATTTACACCCACATTTCGCAAACTACGATTTTCGGCCCACTTAATAGGGAGCGAGTCTATTGCCTACAGGCGAACACTTAGTTATGGCAAATAAACTAATATGGTTTTATTGTTCTCTTGCCCACAGCACGCCGCCTGAACAGAACCGAGAAGGGAGGGCGCAATCGCAGGGGCACGAGGCTAATATTAAATACTAGCCGTTGCCCGCGGCTCTTCCCGCGTAGATGTCGGTTATCGCTTAGTGTTGACCCCATTAAATTCGCCTCTCTACTAAACTTTGGCTTCGACTATTTATACGGCTCTGTTCTCGATTTTCTACCTGCCTCTATATGCGACTCTCTCCTCGACATTCTATTCGCCTCTCTACTCGCCTCTATACTTGAACCTATACTCTACACTCTACTGGCTTTTCTACTCCACTCTCTACTCGACTCTGTACTCTCCTCTATACAACCTTCTCCATTGACCTCTATTCGAATCTCTACTTGCCCATCCACTCGAATCCCTTTTCGCCTCTCTACTTGACTCGACTCAACTCGCCTGTCTACTCGCTTCTAAACACGCCTCTCCACTCGGCTTCTCTAGTCGCATATCTACTCGCCCCTATACTCCATATTTACCTCGACTTTCTATTTGACATCTACAAGCTATTTTGCGCGCTTAAAAAATTACAAGCTTTCATCCTATAGCCCTATTCCCCCCCCCCCCCCCTTACACCTCCTTTTTCACGATAAAAGATAGCCTATGTCCGTTCCCTAGCTCTATTCCATATATGTACCAAAATCATAAGGATATTTAAAAATAACAAACTTTCATACTAACTTTCATCCCCTATTACCGCTCCCCGCTTTAGTTTTTTTTGCTATAAAATGTAGCCATATTCGTTCCCAAGCTCTAATCTATCTCTGTGTAAAATCATCAAAATCTCAACTTTTATCCCCTACCCCTATTCCCCCTTCCCCCTCTCCTATCCCTTTTTTCACGATAAAAGGTAGCCATGTCCGTTCCCAAGGTCTTATCCATCTCTGTACCAAATTTCATCAAGATATCTACAAAAATGACAAACTAAAACTAACTTTCATCTCCTAACCCTATTCCCTCCTCCCCTTTTACCCCATTTTTCTCGATAAAAGGTAGCCTATGTCGGTTCCCAAGCTCTAATCTATCTTTGTACCAAATTTCATCAAGATATCTACAAAAATGCCAACCTTTCAAACCAACTCATCCCCTATTTTTCCCCTTAAACCCTTGCGATATACGAAACTTTCTTGCGATAAAAGGTAGCCTATGTCCGATCTCAAGCTCTAATCCACCTCTGTAGAAGTTTAGGCGTAACAGCGTAACATAATATCAAAATATTAAAAATGCGAAAGTAAGTCAGAAGAATTACTTTCGCATTTTTAATATTAGTATGGATGTATACTCGTAACTGCACTTCAGTTACCTTAGTGATATAATATTTATTAGATGTCGATATCAATAATACAACTAGGTCGTCCGGGTCGCCTGTTATGGATGTACTAGTTCTACGAACGACACGGGATCGATATGATCTACTAGTGCTTATTTATTCTGTGAACAGAACTTTTGCGACATTGAGCCTTCTTCTAACCTGCATTATAAGTTTTTAGTTTATAGTTCGTGACTGAAATTTTAGTTTTTTGTCCTGAAAAGGAAGCAATGCAGGGTACATTTTATTAATACCTTTTTTGATACAAGTATACAAGTCATAAAACAATTACAGAAGGATTATTCTAGCCGACCTTGCTAACTGCATATGGTTGCCTTTCTACCGAAGATTGACTATGTAGCTATAATGTATGTAGATATGCTACGAAATTGTAAATGCTAAGCTAGGAAACTTTGTGAACGTTTCCACTAGCGTAACTTCCTACAAATATTCAAAATACCTAAGTACTGAAAATTCGAAGATAAATAAATTAATAAATATTCCACAACATTTTACACAACGCTTTCTAGATCCATGGTAAACGCAGCTATACTAGCTTGTGTTATGGAATCTAGAATGCGGATAAACATATTTGGATACTTTTGTTTTGTAAATACATACATATTACACCCAGACCAATGCAGTCATGCATACAAATATTTGCACTGAGCGGGGATCTCCGATATCGGATATAGGATAATGTGAAAACGCTCTAAGTGTACCCACCCGACACAGTGACCGAATGACACACTGAGCCTGTAATGTATGAGGTGCAATCTAAGCGGTGCACGTCCGGAACAATGCGAGTGGAACCCGTGGTGAATGTTTGTTGGCGGTGTGATGTCTACACGTGCCAGGAAAAGGTCCACATCACAGTGATGTGGACCTTTTCTTGGCACATGTAGTTCTTTTTTTATGTTGTACTTTGTAGGCTTGTTTGCACTTTAGACTTATAAAATTGGTACAGGATGATTTTTTTACCTGTGAAACTTTGTTTAAAATCTTGTGAAAGCTGGCGCAATTTTGATAATCACTACATAGTATAAAACAAAGCCGCTTTCTCTGTCCCTATATCCCTTTGTATGCTTAAATCTTTAGAACTATGCAACGGATTTTGATGGGGCTTTTTAATAGATAGAGTGATTCAAGATGAAGGTTTATTATGTATAATACATGTTTAATATAGTAGAAGGTGCAGCGGGAACGGGAACTGACGCCACGCGGGCGGAAAAATATTGGCGGTACGAAGTTCGCCGGGTCAGCTAGTACTTATACTTAATAAAATATAATCATTGCGAAAAATATAAATTCTTAAACGGAAACCAAACTGGTCATGTTCATTCATGCTTTGTAATATTGTATCAATATTACTTACATTGTTTTAATTTCATTGCTTTTTCATTGATATATTTTATCATATATTTTATTACCGGAAATATAAAATCTAAACTCATCTTGACATTATTGTTTAGACATTTTTATTATGTCAATGCTTTATTTTCGTCACTTTGTTCTTTTTGTTCAAAAAGTTTGTATTACCTTAATTTATAAATTAACTAGCTGTCGCCCGCGGCTCCGCCCGCGTGGATGTCGGTTATCGCGAATCGGGGTATGAAAAATAGATGTTGGCCGATTCTCAGATCTACCCGATATGCCCACAAAATTTCATGAGAATCGGTCGAGCCGTTTCGGAGGAGTTTGGCAACGAAAACTGTGACACGAGAATTTTTTATTAGATATAATTTTTGTAAGTAATCAGGTCTACGCTACAGTTACGTGCGCAGAAGATGGACGACCGTGACTCCTTTGCTCGGAAGATGGACCTGTGGTGGCCCAGATCTACGGACGAAAAACCGAGGCAGGCATACTGGCTGGCGCGACTTCGTCGGCAAGTCCTGGCTGGCGTGACCACGAAGCTTATGAAGTTGAAATTTCATTCTGAAGAATTCGGATAACTGAGCCTTCTTGTGAAATGCCTAAGCCAAGAGCGGCACTCTAATCATAGCCTCCGAAACATCTGGTTCACTCTCTTACTCTCGTCACACAAACCTCTTGCTCTCCAGCCACCTTCTTACTTCGCAACCGTCACGGAAGAGTTTTATGCGCGCGCTCGTTTATGAACTCTAGTGTTTTTTTTTACTTGGCTTAGGGACAGATGTAAATAGTTAGGCTTTTATAAATATATTTGTTTTATGTTTTTGCGGTTCCTTTTTTTCTTTTGAACTAACTTTCAATACAGTTGTGGCGTCCAACTCATTAGGAACCCTCCCTGATTTTACAAATTCTAAAATGCTGTAGGTAGGCAGCGCTTTCGCATGTTAACGTACCAGGCGGCTGTAGGCACTTATTTCATAAATACGGCCGTGTTACAATGCTGGATGGATATCTAGTATTACCGTGCCGGGGCTTCAGCGTGCCGTAGGTACTATCTCCGTAGTTAAGGCGCGTGACGGATGCCTGGCCACAGAGGTCACACTAGTCACGCAGCTACCCTAGCCACGCTAAACACGCCGTCACTCTAGCTACGCCAACCACGCCAGTCAACGTGACCAAGCCAGCTGTTAGCGGCTGCGCCTGTCACCCCCACGCCGGGGAAGCGCCCCACTTGGGAAGCCACCTTTTCCACATATCCCTATTAATCTATCCCTACTGGTAGGGAAGAAAGGATTTTTCTATATTTAGCTACTAGGGGGAAATATTTACACTTATCTTTCCTGATAAAATAATTCAGGAAATTGGTTATCATCATATTCGATGTGGCTCCATACCTAAGGGGTTTGTTAATTACAATGATTCTATTTAAAAGTATATAAACTCCATTAGATAGGGATATGTGGAACATGCGAAACATTTTTGTATCTAATTGTACTTTTTAGCAGAAATTTGTGGAAGTATAAGATCAATATGTCCCCTCTAGTAGCTTAAGAGTGAAAAAAAATCCTTTCTTCCCTACCAGGAGGGGTAACAGTAGGGATATGTGGAACAGAAAGGAGAAGCAGCGCGAACCGTGCCCTATGTTAGTCAGAGGCACATGTGGAAAGCCTCCGAGCAGCCCTCAGAGCCGCTCTGGCCTCGACCGGAATTTGCTGTAGCCGGCAGCGTCTCCCCTGCGGGATAGAGGTGTTCCAGCCTCCATTGCACTAACCACGCCCCACCAAGCACCTTGCCATTAAATTTTTGTACATCACCAGTACGTGGCAAACTGTACGTTAATTCAGTGGCTTGCATTTGGTAAAACAATATAAATTAGTATCAATTCCTTGAGTAATATAAGTGTGTGCTTTTTTTTCAAAATACAGATATTACCTACCATACGTGTTACGAAATCAACATTGCACCTACTGATTTCAAACAGCATGCTGCATTTATGAGTTTACAGACAGGTGGTTGGCAATAAGGCGGAGCCTTGTCAGATCTCTCTCTCTGCGCGCAGCATGCTGAGGGAGAGAGAAGCTGACTAAGGTTATGTGCACGCAGAGTACGTTATACAAGAAGTAAAGTAGTACATAGTTTTCACGTTCTAATATGGACATAAATTATTTCGTCATTTCTGGGAATACTTGCGTAAATAGATTTTACTTTGGAACCGGTTCTGTAGGCGGCTGTATGGCGGAATGCTCAGCGCTTGCGCGATAGTTTCGATCGCGAGCGGTGCCACGTGGGCGCTGGGCGCTCCTCCACCGTACCGAGAGGGTAACACCCGGTACACGTGCCTGGGCGCGCCCTCTGTACCACTCACACTACCACGCTAAGTGAAATCCTTGAGCTCGAATTCTGTCACGTTGATATCGGTGTTTTCCCCAAGCTCAACACGCCAAATTATAGTGGACCGGAAAACCATTAAGCTTACTAACATTTCCCCTGTTTTTTCATAATAATAATATTAGAATAAATATGACGTTACTGAATATAATCATGTTAGTACTTTAGTTCGCTTAAGTTAGCCAGAAATATATGTAGCCAGATGCCAATGCTAAGACCGCATTTTGGTAGACATTTTGGTACATCGTCTAGCTAATTATGTACCTATTATAAAATTGTAAATTAGTCGAATCTATAAGTATATTAGAGATATTGAAAAAAAATTAATCGCTAGTAAAAATTGGAATATTTTTTAATTTTACTTTTTAAAGGAATGTTGCATGTAACATCTTTTTTATAAAAAAGATACACTTTCTGAAATAATTATATTTATTTTTTATTAACAAAAAATAGTTCACAAGTTCTAATGCAATTTCGACTAATAAATAATGGAAAGAAAAAGAGGTTTAATTAAATATTGTCAACATTTATTTTGAAATTGTTTTTATTTAGTAGACCGATATTCTTAGCAATCCATGGATTCTCCGTGCAGGTGCCGGATCCATCGCGTTGCTGAGTAGGGAACTCTTTAGTAGATAGTACAAGATAACTCCTCCCCTGGCTCGAACATATGCGGCAATCCTTCTTGGCATGCTGAGAATTAAGTTATCCAACATTTCTTGAGGTAACCTATCTCATTCTTGAATAACGGCTTCCCGGATATCTGTGAGTTCAGGGGTGCTCGTAACCTAACCTGATGGTCAATTCCTGATGGTCTGAGTGCTAATTTCTAGTCCATAGCAGCCCGCAACTAGGCTTTTATTTTAGTGGCAACACTTCTGAGCAGCAGTAAAAACAGTTAGCCGACCACTGCGAGGTCGGTCAGCAGAGGTATACACGCCACGATACATCCGTAACGTATTCACGACTTAGGATTGGTGAAATACAGCCACTCTGCGTGCTATTTCTCTCGAAGAATGGCCTTCTTCCCTCTAAGTAACAATTCTTGCTCATAAAACTTCTGATAACCCCCTCGGCATCTTTTTTAATGAACACCTTCTTCGAACAGTCAGAAAAAACGCTTGAAAGAATCAAGTTGGTCAGATTTCTGAATGGGTGTGTACACGAGGATTTAATCTCTTATTAAACAGAAAAGAACATTGATATTTTAAATTCTATTGTTATTAAAGAATTTGATTTCTAAATGAAGAATCTTTGAAAAAAATAAAACACGTTTTATTCTAACGTTACAAAAACGATTTAGTATCAAATCAAAGTGATCTCAATCTTTTTTCATGTGTGTGTATTAACATCTACATTTCACCAACTGTGATTATCCGTCCCACGTAATGGGGACGAGCTTATTGACATCAAGCGGGCACTTTGTCACGGACTGTATTTTTATTACTGTACTAGCTGACCCGGCGAACTTCGTACCGCCAATATTTTGCCGCCCGCGTGGCGTCAGATCCCGTTCCCGCTGCACCCTCTACTATATTTAACATGTATTATACATATAAACCTTCCTCTTGAATCACTCTATCTATTAAAAAAAACCGCATTAAAATTCGTTTCGTAGTTTTAAAGATTTAAGCATACAAAGGGATATAGGGACAGAGAAAGCGACTTTGTTTTATACTAGTAGTAGTGATTATCGGATGGAAAACAGCCCTATTCCTCACACCACGGGGAGATGGCGGAGTGGCCCTATTCTACTCCACCGTGAAACCGACAACCAACTCAAATCTTGCCCAATTCTGGTAACTCCCCGCAATCAACCCGCAACGTTATTTTATCATCCATTTTTTTTTATTTTATGGCACAAAACCACTCAATCAAATGCGATCTCAGATCATAGAGATAAGAGCTACAATACTGTCTACCCCTATACTATGTGCCGACACAGAGCGGTGCGTTTCAAATTTGCCGCTCTATTTGCCAATACCAATTAATATTGCTGTACTAATTCATGTTTTATTTTTAATCACAAGGTCCGATCAAACTTGTACCTCAGTAGCATTCCCGCTCGTACCTAATTGTTATTTAAATATACGCCAGCGCAAACCCTTGCTCAGGGTGGAAGGAGATTGCCTAACAACTTGAAGACTAAGGTTAAGCTTTTTCCATGTCACTACGGTATTCGGCGTGAATTGTAATGTCGACACCAAGAATCCCATCACTTGACACGTCATTGTAATGTCGACATACCGATCTACACTTATCATCTCAGTGATGTGATCCTTTCGATAATTACAAACCTATCACTATGTGTTCTGAAATTTCATCGATATTTAATTATAGTTCAACGAAGTTTGTCGAACCCAAAGAGTGTTCATCTGTTTCGCGTCTAGTTTACGCAAAACACAATGCTGATTTAAGTTCACCGAGCGGCGGCGGCGCTGGCGGTTTTGTTTCAATTATCGAATATATCGAAGTCTTTTTTTTAGTTTTTCACACTATAATACCAACCCTAAATTGGTTCTAGTAAAAGCAAAACTACCCTAATAGATTAAGGTGCATTACTAGAAATTCAATATACCTACTTCAGTAATAAATGATTATGATTATGAAGTACCTAATTTGTAACGGTTGCTAATAAGTACCTATAAGGTAAGTTTCGATTTCATTTTATAAAAATCGCTAAAATATTTTTCTCAAGTTTCAATTTTAGGCTTCAACTTGAAAAATTAAAACCATTTGATTGGGAAGCATAAACTCAGTGGGGTACTAAGGTAGTCTTCAAATAAAGCTGTGGGAAGCGTCTTCGCCTAATTTTATATTTGTAACCGCCCATACTTTGCTTTTCCTCTTATAGGGGGAAATCGATCAGGCTAAAAATAAATCCGACATTTGAGTACCTACGCCATGCGGCCAACTTATTTGACTTGTTTATTTATTATATGTCAAAAACTTTCTCAATTTTTATTAACTCATACAATAGTAATTTAATGTTTAAGTATCAAAACTTCATTTACTTATTTAAATAAAAAAGTATACATTTAACTCACTATACATAATTCAGCTTAATCAATTATTTTTATTGATTTAGTCAAATAACCCGCCCCTGACCGTTCTCGGCGCAAAAGTACCCATCACACTCGCCGCGTGTCCTCCCAACCCCTCTAGACAAATGGCAATTCGCTAGCCGGCGTTCGGTGGAATAGAATGACGAATGTATGGGATTTGACGTAAATGACAGTCGTTAACGCATGTCAAATACGTCAAATCCTATACATTCGTCATTCTATTCCATCAAACGCCTGCTAGCGAATTGCCACTTGTCTAGAGGGACTGGACTGCGATGGCCAGGTCTTTGCACCAGAAACACTGCGGAACGGGAGTCACCAGTTGTCTTTATGATCCTGTCTCCGATTTCCTTTACAAGGTTTTTAGCCTCTCTGCTCCAGCACCCCAGGGTCTCCACTGTTATCAGCACAAAGTCGTACAGTGACTTGAATTCGGCATATTTAAGGGTCTTTTTTGAGCTGGCGTCTTCCACCACGTCAGACGGAGAGTGAACGGTGCGACTGAGGTGGCTGGCGGCTACAATGTTGACCAAGTTGCATCCCAAATTAGGCACTTGCCGTTCTTCCAGGGCACCAAAGTCAGCCCCCGTATGGCCTCTTACCGTCCGACCTGCTCAGACCCGGAGTATCTTCCGATGTATTGGCATATTGTGTAATAAGGACTAAGTTTTTATACAAAAATTACTGGTTAATATCCCTAGTCTCTAAAGAAAAAGGATTCATTGACGGAACCTAGTAATGAAGTTCAGTTTTTTGGAAAAATTGTCATATGCATTTTGAACGATAAAAAAGTTAAGGAATTGTGCAGTTCTAACTTTGAAATATTTTGTTCCTCCGTCACAAGGTTACGTTGTCGAATTTTGATGAAACTTCTAATGTTGTTTTTAAGAATTTTACGACTATAAGTCATACAAAACCTGTGTTTATGATTGATTTGTCAATTAGACTGCACCTCGTCCATTGGTGAGCTGTATCGAACGTGAATTTGAAAATTTATATGAGCTTATTATGTTAAAAAGTAGTAATTTTTAAAGCAAGGTCAGGAATGGTAAATACTCTGAAGCTTTGTTAGGTCTGTAAGTACTTAATATCAAAAGAGTAGGTAAACAATCTTTGCCAAAGTCCTTTAATGCCTTGTTAAAGAAAAACAATGGAAGAAGAATGAGAAATGTAAGAAAATAATGTTAAATAAACAAACCGTTAGAATACAATAGCAATCGGATACTGTAAGAAAATTCAATAGAAAAACCGAATTTAACGACTGTTTATTTTTTACAATCCAAGAAAACAAATAGGTAGTTATTTAAAATAAAAGATATGAAAAATCACAACAGCCTCCCAGCAGGGGCGACGCTGACAAAATTTATTTACGTAATATTTTCTAAAAATATCGTTGATAAATAATTAAAATAGGACGTCCTTGAGCCTTACGCCTTTTAGACTTAAAATTAATCAAGGATTCTTCTTCATATAGTTACGATTGCTTTTAAACGAGATGCAAGTCGACCAAAATTAGGTAAATGTAAGTATATTACACCTTAGAGGTACTTACCGCCATCCTCCAGAGAGTGAGTCATTATTGCCCTCCTTGAGTTGAGTGGTACTTGCGCTTTGAAGACTGGGAACATTCACTCTGGAAGAATTAAATTATAATAATCAATTATGGTGGCATATACTAATACTAATAAGTACCTAGTTTAGGAACAATAAAGAAATAGAAAATCGACACAGAATTCCCACGAATAACCCCTACGGCTATCAGGAGTGGTTATGTCAGCCTCGAACCCACTAAAACCGCACGTCGTCTCGGGTGTCAATTATCGCAATGTAAGTTAACCCGATAAGGCATTTCCTTCGCATCCCGGCAGACCATGCGCCTTTACGGTTTTGAGATAGCTTCCTTGAGCCGCGCTCAAATAGTATAAAAGATATTTTCGCGGAATGTTGGCTTGGGGCGCGGAGGCCACTGTTTCGTTATTCTTTTGTCATTGGTATAATATGTCATATCTTCGCCCATATTTCTTTTCCAATATTCCATGTCTTTTGGTGCCGCCCAAACCGACTACGAACCCAGCTAAGGCTCCTACCACATGGTATTTTTAAAACAACACAGGAATGTGAAAGTTCTTCAGTTCCGAATCGCCATCTAGTTCAACTCCTGAACTAAAAAGCTGCCTGCCTGGTTTTCGAAGTTACGAGTGTAACCATTTTTTGTTGCTGATAGTGCATCTATATAAGAATTATATTATATTATATCTGGTACTTGTAAACGGCGCTTAAAGAAGCCGCAATGAATTACGCGTGTCTGCAGTTGTATGCGGTCACCTTCGGAATCATACCTTTGACCCGCCGCCACGCCGCGCGCCGTCGGCCTACTCTTACCGGTATTGATTGCATATTATATTTACGTGTCTAAGTCAATAATTAATAAGTATGGCTTTCTATTTCTATTTAATTTGCATTGACTTTGTTTACTAGTCAGATTAAGCTTACTAGTTAGGAAACTTATCTTGAGCTCAATAGGTATACAAAGTTGTCTGTTTTATTAAATAATAGAAAATTTAATTATGTTGACGACTAATAAACGCAGTATTAGGTATTATAGATATGGACCTGGAGCATTTAGTTCTTACTGATGTGATGGCGAAAAATTACCGATATTTTAAGTTATCTCATTGTTATTACCTCGAAATGCCTGTTAAAGCCCTCCTTCAACCATTACTTCATCGTTTGTTTGTGCCCTTTCCAGGTGAAATGCATTGCATTTTGCATCTTGTGCTACTGCATCCCGTGGAGTGATGCAGTAGCACAAAATTGTTTTTACTAGTGCCAACACGGAGCACTTGAAACTTAAAGAGCTTGTGGGCAGCTATGTGTCCCAAGTTTACTAAACACACACATCTGTTATCCGTCAGATGTAAATCCCGGCTAAGATAAAGTCCTATGTATACCTACTAGATATTAACTATTCAAGCACTTTAGGGAAGTGGGTTTGTTAAACGAATGACTAAGTTAGATGCCTACTAACCTAAATTAAAACTATCAAACTTCTAATGACGTACTTTGAACGGGCAACTCGCTTTCACACATTCCAACGGATAGTTAGTTTTATTTACCTATAAAATTGTCAATTGGCGATGATGATCGTATCTACAAAAATGTTAAGAAGGCGAATAAAACCATAATTTTAATTTAGGTCTTCTTACTATATTATCACTTGCTATTAATAACTCTAAAGGAAATACGTGTTTTTGAATAAACCTTACATGTTTGTAAAATAGTGTTTGTTATGTATGATACCTTCGGAAACTTAATATAATGTGAATATCGCCCAATGAAATAATTCAATAAGCCTTAGTAATTTAGATCTCTAATAGGATTATGCATGGGGTGCAAGTCCGCGAATCTACCATACGTAAGGGGTGCGTATCTGCAATACATCGAATTTTACAGGGGAGGGTTAAAACAACTCTTTTATTTCAACAAATTTTAAGCTCTTCAATGAAAATAATTGTACTATTCCACATTATTTATTAATATCCTGACCGGTTTCGCCTTACGGCATTATCAAAAGGTTGATACATGTTTTTTGGATATCAGATGTCAATTAAAGTAGTATTACTTACAACACGGCGGCCACAGGGTATCAATACGACATAAAAAACTTAAAAATACAATCCGCCGCTGTGTATGGCGTTTGTTGGCTACGGAAAAGCCTTCTTCGACTCCATCGAAGCCCAGTTTAGGATGCCCTGTAGCGGTGTCATGTCGATTGGCGATACATCGTAGTGCCAATGCTTGTATGACACAACCACAATATCCGTACATCTCTAAGACCAGAAGATGAAGCCCATTAGCCTGCAGCATGGAGTGAGATAGAGGGATGTTGTATCCCCCAAACTATAGATCAACGCATTGGAGGACGTCTTCAAGACTCAGGATTGAACTGAGCGGAGTATCAACATTAACGGTGAGTGCATTTCGCATCTCCGATTCGCCGACGACATCGTCGTGGTTGCAGAGTCGCTAGAACGACTGGGTGAAATGCTGTACAGCCTAGATGGAGATTCTCGACGAGTTGGCCTGGGTGTAAACTTGGATAAAATCCAAGATTATGTTTAACGAACATATTGCACTGAGACCAATTGCGATCGAAGAGGCGACGCTCGATTGTTCAAAAATAGGTCTACCTGGGGCAGGTTACCAGTTCGGTAAAAGGATCCAACTGGGCTGGGCAGACCAGGTCTTCTCACCCCTATCGCAATGCCTGAAAACAAGGGTCTTCGACCATTGTGTGTTCTACCTGTTATTACATACGGTGCCGAAACGTGGACACTGACGGTAGGTTTAGTTCATGACCTAGAAGTCCCACAGCGGGCTTTGAAGTGAGCTATGCTTGGAGTTTCTTTGAAGCATAGAATTCGAAACGAGGTCATCCGACAAAGGACCAAAGTTACCGACATCGACATAGTTTGAAGAATAATCAAGCTGAAGTGGTGGTAGGCTGGCTACGTCTGTCGAAGGACCGATGGCTAGTGGAGCAAACGGAAGGTAGGATGCCCCCTAGCCAGATGGAATGATGACCTGAAAAGGTGGCTGGAACAGACCGGATTCGGAAGGCAGATCAGCATAAATGGCGCATATTGAGAGAGGCCTATGTCCAGCAGTGGACTGTAATAGGCTTTTCGATTGATTGAAATTGATTGACTTCAGCTTGCCTGATGATAAGCTGAACGTAAATTCTAAGGAAAGATGGATACCATTATAGACAGGTAGCCAGTCAGAAAGAAGGCACTCAGCTTGACGCCCTCATCAGATGCTTTTTCACGCCCCGCTTAATGGTGCTGCGAAGGAAAGTGTCACCGAACCGCTTAATTACCTAAAATAAACATTTACATTTTCACTTTTTAAAAATGTGTTTCATTGCCAAAATATTTTAAAAATTTTGCACTCCCGGTGTTATCAAATCACTTAGGCGGTTTCGACACTTGCCGGCGGTAGATACGCAGTACTATTTTGTTCGATTTTGATGAAAATAAACTCATGTCAAAGCAGTTGCCGACAATCAAGATTTTGCGTGAATGAAGCTACATTTATTAGATACGTGGAATTATCCAATGCTAGTTACGCGGATTAGCCCTATCCTCGACGATACATTTTGCTGGAGAGTATTTCTGCCTTATTCCGGGAGAAACCTTCGATGTTTATAGAGATGAGTCTCAGAACTGACTTCAGAGGTAGACTGTCAGTATAGGGGATTGACGTTGGATTGCCATCGTGGAGAAGTACCGTAGTAATTGGTTTCGCGGTGGTGCCGCTATTCATGGAGGGGGCCCAAGGGTGCTTAGCCTTCGCAAAGAGTGATACCCCTTCCTGACATGTGCAAGGATTTCAAAGATTTCTTTTTAGTTTCATGGTTTCTGAATTTGTTTCTCTAAGTTTAGTTTTTCGATGCTTCTTTCAATAGAAACTTAAAAACTATTACTTCCAAAAAATTTAAGATAGATGTGTTACAGGCTTACAAAACAGAACATCACGTAATATTAATACCTACAATACGTAGTTACGAGCGCGTTAGTATGAAAATTCGGTTGGTCGCAATCTCTATCCGTCGCATTTCATCAATAGGTTCATTGATTCATTCAGTCGTGTTGCTTCCGACCAATACCCGTCCCACACCTTCAGATACCTTCAGTGAGCGTTCGATGAATTTAATCACGATCTAAATTTCAAGCTAGCAGTATGAGTACCTATCTAGGAAAGGCAATCTGGCTTTGATTTAACAGAGTACCGAGGTCTTCTACAGAAATTAGAACCAATTCCTAGTTATGTATTTGCCTCCGAATTATCAGATGAGTATTACGTTTGCCTTGCTTGAGTATTTATTCATCCATGTCTTATTGAAACAGCTTCATGCAATTTCATTTGCAAAGTACATCTTCTGTAAATAGTAAAGACTTATAAGCGGTGTCAGATCTAATTACTAAACGCGGAGCGCTACGAGACGAGTTTCATTAGAGTCTCCTATTTCTTTTAAAATCAGCAGTGAAAGTTCTAAACGAAAAACAGTTTTATACACTAATATATTTTTATTGAATTGCAGAAATATGAATGGTTAAAACTTTATTTTACTGGCACTTCTTTTAGCAAATTCTCAGATAATATAATAAATATAAAGTGTAAGTCTGTTTTGAACGGTAAGCATAGGAACCACGACACTCATGTATAACACCAATTCAGATTTGGTTAGCCAGAAGGTGTGGGATGAACCTCTCCCTGAGAGCCGCAGCCCAAGGCTGAATCACGTATGTGCGTCATGGTCGGCTCGCAGTTGGGTTATGTATTGTTAATTAAAATCTGCATTCGTATTCGGTGCAAATGGAAAGAAATTGAAAGGATTTCCATTAAAAAAAAAACACGGGTTGCCCTCCGGGAGTGCCGGCAGAAGTGAAACCTTTTTCTTTCTTTCTTTCTTCGTTATATACAGAAAAAAAGATAAAAAGAACCATATATACACCATACCTCATACCATACCATACCTATAATATAGCGCCACTCATAGAACCTATCAATAATTTTCTGCTAATTTTCTGTCAGAAGAAATTAATAAATTACAAACAGAAAAAATAATCACAAAAAGTAATAAATTACAAAAAGAAAAATAATCACAAAAAAAGTCAGAAGCCTAGGTTCGAACCCGGTACTATCTGATACCATAAGTACTTACAGTCGAAGCGTTCACTGCTTAACTACGAAGCTTCTTATCGTATCTTACATAATAAACAGTCTGCTAATGTATGACGTCAGTCGTCGGTTACGGTTCAAAGTTCAAGTGATCCTGACGCGCGAGTTTAACAATTTTTACCTAACGCCGCTAAAGAAGTTTTCACTTCAAAAACAAACCGGTGCGGTGGTTACTATTGCTTAATGTTTGGGACTCACTACCTTACCTAAATATTTTTACATGCTCTTCCTTCATCTGGAAGAGATGTTGTTACGTAGGGGTTAGTTTTCATCAAAACGGACCTGACTTTGTTAGCTTTTAATTTGAGTTTGTCGAGTAGGTACTCAGCATAAAAGGAGCGCACAGTGGAGTAGTTTGGAGAGACAGCGAGAAGGCGAAAGGTTCAGCCCTATTCTTTTTTACGTTGCGGTGAATAATATTATGGTCGGGTACTAACAGAGCTCATTAGTAGACATTATTATGTCTACACTACTATTAGTAAGAGGCAAGATTTGTATGTTTGTAGTGAATAAACTCAAAAACTTCTGTGCCGATTTCAAAAATTATTTCACCATTGGAAAGCTACATTACCCTGAGTAACATCACTACATAGTATAAAACAAAGTCGCTTTCTCTGTCCCTATATCTCTTTGTACGCTTTTGTATGTTTTTAAATCTTTAAAACTACGCAACGGATTTTGGTGCGGTTTTTTTTAATAGATAGTGCTTCAAGAGGAAGGTTTATATATAATACATGTTTAATATAGTAGAGGGTGCAGCGGGAACGGGATCTGACGACACGCGGGCGGAAAAATATTAGCGGTACGAAGTTCGCCGGGTCAGCTAGTAAGCTATATTGGATTTCAACGGGAAAGGTTTTACTCGCTTAATATATAAATTAGTTGACGAGTTTCAATCATATCATATCAATATCATTACGATTACAGGGGCGTTTTTGCTAACAGAATTCATCTAGAGCAGCTCAGCAAAGTGTATTCCGCAGAACCCTAGGGATCCGCGATAACCCTGTAGGGGTTCCGCGATAACCCAGTAGGGGTTCAGCGAGAAGTTAGAAAATGAAAAAATAAAGCGGCCAAGTGCGTGTCAGACTCTACCACGAAGGGTTCCGTAGCAGCAAGTAACATAATATAAAAGTTCTTGTAGCTCGTTGTAACTTTCATCGATTTTTTAATAACGTACGGTTTACAATTAATGACGTATTATAAAAAAACTACTTACTAGATCCCGGTGGAAGTTTACATAGTTATGTACATCATATATTTTTTTAGTTTTATCGTTTTATCATTTTCTTATTTTAGAAGTTATAGGGGGGGAGGGGGGGGACGCCACACGTATGGGTATGATGAAAAAAAACTAAGTACGGGGAACCTCCAAAATTTATTGTTTTGTGTGAAACTTTTAATGCGGTTCATTAAATACATCTGCTTACCAACAGACAGACAGACATGAAGAATCGAAAGCGTTCCGGTTTTTGCCATTTGGCTACGGAACCCTAAAAATACCACGTCTCTAGTCGAATATTTATACGCGTCAAGGCGCAGCTGAACTTATACTCGGCTGATATGAGACTTCAATAACTGTCTTCTATCAAAGCTGATATCAACCCATTGATGAAAAATAAAAAACAATTTCATACCGCACTTTACTTTTTTCTTTTTTAGCTTTTCGTATCCAAGCGGTAAAAACGGAACACTACTTATTACTGAGATTTCGTTGTTCGTTTGTCCGTCTGTATGAGCCTGAATTTCATGAACCGTCATAGCTAGACAGCTGACATTTTCACAGATAATGTATTTCTGCTGCTGCAATACTAAAAACAGAATAAATATTTAAGGGGGGCTCCCATCACATAAACGTGATATTATTGCCATCTGTCTGCCTGAAACCAAGTTGTATCTCAGCAACCGTGACAGCTGAGATTTTCACAGATGATATATTTCTATTGCTGCTATTGGAAGATATTACTGTTGCCATGTCACGCACTGCACGGTAGGGGAAAAAATAATGACGATTCCAAACAAATTTATAATTTAAATGGAACAAATGATTTTTTGAATTTCAATTTTGAATTTGAATTTAAATATACTAAAAACAAAAATGAAATAACATTAAAGGGAGCTTTCATACAAGGAACGTGATTTGCTGCCGGTTTTTTTACTCGATATAAATAATGGCAATAGAAAGTCGCGTGAAATATTTACATAATATTTAGTATTTATTTAAAATGTAATTCAATAAAATAAATCAAGTCGGGCTTGATAATGGTACGGAACCCTTCGTGGACGAGTACAACTCGCATGGCCGATTTTTTTAATCTTCCATTATTACTATTATATTCTTCAATTATTCTTGTTATGTAGTAATTTCCGTAGTACTATTACATTGTACATAAAATATGCTCATTAATAAAAAGATACATTTTTAAAAACAATTGTTTTATTGTAGGGTTCCCTCAAGTATTTAGCTTTTCAAAAAGAAAACGATATAAAAGGCCCTGGCGCGCGCAGATTGTTTTGAATCCTACTAAAATTATAAACGCGAAAGTTTGTAAGTATGAATGGATGGATGGATGTTTGTTATACTCTTTCACGTAAAAAGTACTGAATGGCTTTTAATGAAACTTCACAATAATATAGCTTGTACATCAGATAACCGACAGCCATAACCGACATCCACGAGGGCGGAGCCGCAAATTCTAACCGCTAGCCGCTAGTATTCAATACTTTGTAAATGAGCGCGTCTACCATCACTGAAACACCCGTGCTGTCCTCAAAAACCATCCAATAAACGTGTTCTATGCGTATAGAGCACACTTTGAGCACATTTTAGGTCCATATGTAAATTGAGCAATAGTTCGCGACTGGCACTAACTGCAACACGTCATTGTCCAGTCACGCACGCCGGTTACTTCGGCCCGGCTGGATTTGATAACGAAGGTTCTGATAGCGCGAATAGCGAGTTCGCAGACGACTGCGAAGCGAGTTCTCTCGTGAAATGAGAATCAACACAATCTGTATACTACAGAATACCACTCCGTCTGGCCAAGCAATAACCCTGACCAGTAACGGACAGTAACGGTGGCTCCTCAGGGCAACGAGGCGGGATGGACCGGTTCGCTTCTAATTCAGCTAACACGGATTCATAATACAAAACCGTTGACTGAATAAAAACGGTATTTTATTAGTAACCAGTCAGGCTCCGTATATCTTATGAAATGTTAGCATCTAAATATTGTAAATATTCTAATGCATATCGAGTCCAATACTTGTCTATTTGATTTCTAATATTATTTGGTAATATTTTCCTTTCGCTCTAACGATTTAGTAAGCCGTTTTACATTATTTTCTAATGTTCAGAACCGGCCTGGGTCCATTTAGACCAAGGATTTTCGTTAAAATGAGTAGGTTGACTAGAGACATCCAGCCCCCCTAGCATGACCATCATAACACGATATGATAAAGAGTTTTATCCACGCCAACTGTCAAAATATGATAAATATCGCCGCCATGTTAAATTTTTATCGAAACAGCGAGCATAACCGTGCCCAGTGACGTCACGTGTTATGATACGTTACAATAATAGAAGAGCGAGCATGGCAGTCGGTTATTTATCGAAAAGTCGAGCATGGCCAACTATTGGTGGATATAAAAAGTAAAGTTTATCGATTTTTGACATTTAGTCGTATTATTTTATCGACGAGGTTTAGAGTGCGTGATATACTCGATAAAATATAACAGTCACCAGTTTATTATGCAACCACTAGTCATTAACTGATTTTAAAAGGTAAGAATCATTTTTATGATTATTGTGTAAATGTATATGAAGATACAGAAAATAATAAGATATTACAACTCCTTTTTTCAGTTAAAACTTCACAAGTTAAGCTTCACCTAAAATCTTTAAATATGGCTAGACCATACACATAGGACAAAGAAGTGAAATAGGAAAAGAGGACCCTAATTAGAGAAATTAGCAACGAATTTCTATATATTTTAGGTCAATATATTTAAGGTCGTAAAAAGAAGAAATGAAATGGAATAAAGTGTACTTATGCCATAATAACTTCGGTTAATATCACAATCAATGACTGACTTTATCCTATCACTCATCAGAGGCACCTTCCTTACCACTTTCCATTGGTCAATAGACTTATCCGAGCCATGTTCACTCAACATAGCCCGGAGTTCTTCCCACTGACGATTTTCTGTCAGTCAACCCTGTGGCGCACTAAACTCCCCATGCGCCAATCGGGGATGGGTCTGCATGTACTCAGTCAGTAGCTTCAGCTGCTGCGCTGTACTGCGAGTTCTAAAAGACAACGAATTTGAACAGAGTTAACCGAGAGACAGACAAAAGTATATGTAATTTTCAAAATGCAAACTTTCTAAGTTCTAAACGGCGAGGCAATTAAAAGAAACTTCCCGTGTTTTTCCTTTGTTTTCCATTATTGTGATGAAACACACATCAAACAAATAGGTAAATAAACTTTTATTCTGTTGACGGTTTTTTTTTGTGTTATGGCGATCCGGTTCCAAGAAAAGTAAATAAACAAGGTGTGATAAGACAAAGACAGGTCCACAGATTACACACGCACGTCAAAAAAGGTGATAAAAGTTGCAAAAGAACAAAAAAAGAGTGCGTGGCAAGTGAATGATGATTGAAAAATTTTATTAGTACTGGCAACATTGTTATTCCATATCGCGAGACTTATCATTTCATAACACGTGATAAATTTTATCATATCCTATCATATCATATCGCTACTTTGGCCATGCTCGCGAAATCGGTAAAAATGTTGGTGTTATATGATACGATATCTTTTATCGTATATACGAAAACATGTGGTCATGCTAGGGGGGCAGGGCGATGCCTTTTCTTAATTGGCTTTTGAATCAGAATCGCCAATATCTACGCCTAGTTGCCCAACCCGGCTTTGCATGGGAGAATGAAGTTTTTTACTCAATTACCGTTTTTCGAGAAAATGCATTTTTTTCATTCCGATAACGCTAAATCCAACGTTAGTGCATACTTACAATACCTATTAAAAAAAACAAGTTCATTGCCAGATTTTCACCCTAGCCACTTAAGTTGTTCGTTGCGGAATCTGTCAGAATAATTGATGATTGACGGCCTGGCTATAATTATGTCCCAGGCACGTGTCGCACGGCGCCGCCGACGCGAGGCACGTTACTGGACACCGAAACTGTACACTGTACGCCGCACATACAGGTATTTGCTCGATCTAAGCGGCCAAAATTATTTTAATGCTTAATTGGTATCTAATCAATGTAAATAAACAATAAAAATACTTATGTTTTCAAATAATGCTATATTTCCCAAAAAAGCCAATAGTTACTTAATTTAAATTTCTTCATCACTGTCTGACGAACATTCTATTAACGTGCTTGATTCCGCAGATACAAACATGGCCAAAGTTTCAGGCAAAAATGTTTCTGCTTTCCTTTTTTTTATAGCTCGATTGCTACTTAGCAGAGGATCTGAACTGAGAAGAAGCTGGTTAAATATATCCTGATTACAATTTGTCCTAGAAAATTTTCTCGCAAAATCTTGGCGGTAACACCTAAAATGTTTATTTCGAGCCTCAGCTGCTTCCTCGGAAAGCTGCCCTATTGGTAATAATGCCTTTTCAATTAAGACTGCGCCATGAACTAAAATCTTATGCATTGTTGGTGTCATAGGATGCCAACCATAAAGGTTGACATAAAGATGAGCAGTTTCTGAAGCATAGGCCTCATATTTTATGGGATCAATTTTGAACCCACTTGAAATTGCTTCCAGTATGACCTTTAACCTATAAATCAGATCATAACTGATGCCCGTTATATCTGCTGTTAATTTAGGGTTCTCAAAGAACCTTCTGCTGGTATTTCCGTCATTTGTATTTCCAAAATTAGATTTAGGCATATCTATTAGCAGACCTGTTTCAGTACGAAACCTTGTTTGTATGTATTTTTTGGTTTGGTCTTCTAGGTCTTTCTCCTCTTTCGATTTTCTTTCCCTGTATTTTTTCACTCGAAGTTTGTAGGCTAAATGTAATATGCTTTCAAAAATTCGAATTCTTGCGTGTAACACAGATATGACGAATTCAAGGGCTGCAAAATTCACGTCTCTTGTATAATCCAATTTATTGAAATTTTTCGAGGTTGCTCCACAGATGTAGCACCTACTTGTAGATTTTGTGCCTGTGGCTGCATTGCAGACCTTTCCGTCTACCATAGTCATGATAAAAGTGTGCTTAATTAAAAATTTCTTCCCTGCTATGTCAACCTCTGTTGGGACTAAAGAGCTTATAGCACTTTTAATGTATCTTATTTCCTCTTCAGTGACATCATTGGTTTCTTTGATGGTCGACAAAATCGTGGCGAAGAGGGCGTAGGATTACTCCATAAAACTTTTTCATTATTATCTCCACAAACTAATTGAAGAGGCACGAAGCAGCTTTGGAAGATATTTGAATCGCAATCCGTATCACTTTCTAATTTTTGCTTAAACTGCGATTGTTGGGACCCATCGCAGCCCCATTTATTAATTAAAATTAAGCATCCACGCTCTTGCTCCTTTAAAGTTCTCAATACTTCTTCTAGGTATTCCGATAAACGCCTAATGGTAATATCCATCAGTGGCTGTAACTGAGCTTCGGCACTGGTGCTCGTTACCGCACACGATTCCTGAGATGGATAACATTTCTTCTTGGCTTTTTGTAAGGCACTATAGCACGGAACAAAATTCTTATTGGTCTTTCTAATAATTTCGTACTGTCCTTGTGTCAAATCTGCATCTATAAACATTTGCAAAGCTTGCATTGGTGTTAAAGAGGACTGCTCTTTACTGGATTGCCTATGCAAAAATGCCTTTTTATATTTAGTTGCTCGTGTTGGGGTACTAGTGATATCTTTTAGTACACTTGATGCATCTTTGTTAGCAGATTTCCCCAGTTCCACTTTCGCAGCATGTATTAAAATCTCTTTTTCGAAGTTAGAACGCAGTTCTTTAGTCTTTCGTCTTTTGCTTCTCTCACTTGCGTCTCTGAACGACATAGATGGTCGACCTGGCCTTTTTTGTGAAATTTCTACTCCAACAACAGGTATTTCAAAAGTGCCTTCCAGCCAAGTCCGGTTGTATTTTATAAAATTGTCTTCCTTATAATGAGCTTTGGTCCACCTTTGTTTTATTTCTGATTTGAAATGGGCAAAACCTCGTTTCAAATTAAGGATTTGGTCGTTGTTGTACCCCTCACATGAAAAAAATTTATCTTTCAAATAGTTCAATTTGGCATCAAAAGTAGGCAAATTTTCTTTCTTCATGAGGTCAAATAAATATTGTCGAGTCACAACTCTTACTCCTGATGCACCCCCTGAACCTAAAACATACATACACTATCTAGAAAGCCGCTAATAAATATTTCCTATTTTAGACGTAATTCAGCTGAATATCTTCAATCCCTCAAAACTGTATTTATCCGGACGTTTCCGGAGATGATTTTCATTGTATTTACAAAGAAAAGGATCAGAAAATAACCTATAATAAAAATTTTTGCCCGATCTACCCCGATACATAAACAAAAACATTAGCAAAGAAAAAATATTAAAATAAATCACGGTATGAAAATGAGTTTTTTTCATTTCACATAAAAATGTAACTTGATAGTTGATCATAACTTTATTTATGTATTTTGTGAGTCTCTTACCTTGTCCATCTGAATCCATCACTTTCAATTCGTAACAAGAACTTGAGAATAGGAAAATACACTTTGAAAGTTCAATGTTTAGAAAAGCGCCGACAACAGATACGTCCACTCGGTGAAACGGTCTAATTGCGACTGATGCTACAGGGGCGGGGTGCGCGGTAGCAGGTAAAGAAAGCATGGGTATTGTGCAGGGGTTCGTCCTTTATTCATAGAACTAGTTTTTATGAGTGTTATTGTATTTTTGATAATGGGACTTTTGGCCGCGTAGATCGTGCAAATACTTGTATGTGCGCCGTACGCTGTAAGCTGTACGCTGTGCCGTGTTTGGCGGATGCACTACGCGGCACCGCGTCGTACCGCGACACCGTCTTGTTCACTGTGTGCTGGTTCATTTCGCTATCAATCTGCAATGACATAGATCCCCATCATACGTATTCAGCAGTTGTTGATATTAAGAAGACACATACAGAAAAGGCAAATTAAATGAGGTATTGGGTGGAACATTTCTTTCTACTATGATCCATGATGAAGTAATTTCAAGAGGAAATTTTTACCCAGCGTTGAAAATAAATTTTAAGTTTATTTTAGAATGTCTGCATCAAATTTTGAACAATATGTGAAATATCGAATCGAATGTGCCGCGCATTATTCGCGAGGCGCGCGCCGTGGCACGTTTACAACGTCGTGCCATGGACATGTGGCTAGGCCCAGAGTAACTTTTATGTGAAAGCAACGTGCTTGAGCGCGTGGCACCCCTCGAGAAATAGCGCGGCGTTAAGCTTCTTTAAGTATTTAGTAACCAAATTAAAGTAAATTTTAGGGTTCCGTAGCAAAATGGAAATATCGGAACCCTTATGAAATCGTCATATCTGTCTGTCTGCCATTTTTTCCGACACTATAATAACTATGCTGTTGGAAAATTGGTAAGTATATGTATTCTGTGTACCGCATTAAATCGATCTGGCTGACAATGTTTAGTCTCCTAAAATGTCCAATATGCCAAAGAGTCTGGTGTCTTTTTTTTACTTGCGGGAAATTCCCAAGGATACCCCCCTCCGGTGCCGGAGGAGGAGGTTATGTCGGACTCGAACCGACTTAACCGCACGCCGTCTGTGGGTCGTTGTGCTAGGCCGAAGGTGAGGTTGTCTCGCGACATATCCCTCGCACCCCGGCTGACCCAGGCCCATTCCTCTGGGTCTGGCCCTCCTCGGGAGGGGGGACCACGCGGTCCCCGACTCGCCCCCGGTATGGGGAGTCTGGTGTCCTATTACGTCAAGTCCCACAATGCCCAGTGTCCTAAAACGTCCAGTATCAAAAGATCCATTTGCTGAAATGTCCAGTGTATCACAATGTCTTGTCCTAAAACGTCCAGTGTCAATAAGGTGTACTTATTTAAATTTTTACGTCATTGAATTGGGTACTTTCCTTTAAATCCCTACTTAAAAGTTGTAATAAACTAGACATTGTAACTTGTAAGCGAATCAAAGAATCAAAGAATCAATTTCGTTTATTTAGTTTAGGCACATAAAGAGCACATATGAACGTCAAAATTTTACAATCATGTCAAGAAATTACTAATATAATATTAAATTAAGTAAATAAATCATTTGAAAATGATTCTTTCGCTGGTTCGGTAAGTTGATTCTACTGAGAAGAGACCAGCAAGAGACTCAGTGAACAATATTATAGTTTCTTTTTTTTAAACCATTTGCTTTTTTTTTAATGGATTTATATTGAGCGAGCAAGCAAAAAGATTAGGATGACCATGCATTTTTATCATTGAGGTATTCGTTTACTTTGTAATATCCTTTTTTCATTAAAGACTTTTTTACTTCGATTTTAAACTTATTTAGTGGCATGTCAACCAAATCTTGAGGAATTTTATTAAACATTTTAATACTGTTACCTACAAATGAATTACCAACCTTTTGAAGTCTGAGTTTTGGTTCTTACGTACATATAAAACATTATCGTAAATGTATTGGCAAGCAACTGTTAAAATATTAATTCCTTTAAATAGTTCTCTCAGCGAGTCACGGGGTCTGAGGCTATAGATTGCTCGTATCGCTCGTTTCTGTAATTTCTGTAATATGAAAATAGTCTCAATATCAGCAGCTGAGCCCCACAGCATCAGACCATATGACATAAGGCTATGAAAGTAGCTAAAATAAACTAATCGCGTCGTTTCCTCATCAGTCAGTGACCTTATTTTTCTAACCGCATAGGCAGCTGAGCTAAGTCTTCCTGCCAAGGCTGCGATATGAGAACCCCATTGCAGATTACTATCTAGAGTCATACCAAGAAAAACTGTGGTATCAACTATTTTAACAGATTCATCGTTCATTGTAATATGCGTATCTATCTGTCTTACATTAGGCATAGTATTTACACATTTTGTTTTCTTCGCATTGAGCAGCCAAGTTGTTACTTGTGAACCAATGCAATATTTTAGAAAGGTTAATATTCACATCGTCAAGTAATACTTTATGTCTATTTCACAAAGATTTTTAGTGAAGTGAGGAAGATCATTTACATATATCAAGAATAAAAGGGGTCCTAATATCGAGCCCTAGGGAACTCCCATGACTAATGAATGGGGCGCCAGATGAGTTAGTGCCATTAATATTGAATTTTTGTACTCTGCCAGTGAGGTAAGATTTAAGCAAGCTAAGTGAGCTGTTAGAAACATCGTAATAACCAAATTTTAGTAACAAAGTCTCATGATCAACACAATCAAAAGCTTTTGATAGATCACAAAAGATACCGATGGCTTCTTGTCCCATGCATCAAATACATGTTTAACGAGTTGAACTCCTGCATCCGTCGTGTTTCTGCCTTTAGTGAAACCGAACTGTTCCTCATGAAGTAATTTATTAGAAGCGAAATGTGAAAGCAGTTGATTAAATATAATTTTTTCAAAAATTTTGCTGAGTGCTGGGAGTATGGAGATGGGATTTTTATTACGGTTTCGGGGTCAATATACTGAAAATCAAAGTTAACTCTACATTTATCAACACAAGATTCAAGAAGAGAAGCAGCTACGTTTTTTGAAGAATTTAATTTACTAGTTATGGTAATTGGAGCATTTGTAAAAAAAGATTCAAACGCATTGGCCACGTCAGCATCAGCACTGATGTGTCCGTCATCTATTTCTAACTCTAAGGATCGATCACGTGACCTTGCTTTACAGGTTTCTTTGCTGATAACATTCCATGTTGCCTTAATTTTATTATTAGATTTTGTATTTTAGCACAGATATAATTAGATTTGGCCATTGTACAGACTTTCTTAAACATTTTAGAGTACTTTTATATATATATATATAACATACTAATGTTCAATGATTTGTGCATCATTTGTACATGCCTTTGTGTCGTATAATTCATACAATTTCTGTCTACTCTTATAAATTCCAGGTGTAGCCCAATCACTAAATTTAATTTTGAGTTGATTAGTGTTACCTAATTGTTTTTGTTGTGAAAATGTTATTAAATTCGTATTTGATTACTCCAAACAAATCTTCGTAAAGATCATTCGGGTTTTCAGCAATACTTGGTTCCAAAAGTAATACTTTATTATAATATTAATATTTTCTTTAAATTTTTCTAAACGATATGTTGTGATACAACATATTTTTTGGCAATGGAACATGTTGGTGCTCAAATCTAGCTAACTGACCTGCATGATCTGATTTTATGAAGTTTATTATAGATTTGTCGTTTACATCGCTGTCAGTAAAAATATTATCCAAGCAGGTAGCTGTTGTGGATGTGGTGCGAGTTGGTTCACAAAAAAGATTTTGTAAGTTAAAAGATTTAAAAAAATTGAGGAACCTTAACGCGTTCTGGGAGTTTTCTAAGATATCAACATTAAAATTGCCACATACAACTACCCTCTTCTTACATTTACATGCCTTTTTTAAGATTTCTTCCATAATAGATTCAAATAGGTGGTAATCTCCGGAAGGAGGTCGATAGACGCTAATAATAATATATTGATCAAGCTCTGCACATGATATTTCAATATTTCGCTCACTTGAGAGTGCTACAATATCTTTTCTTTCTTTAGATTTTAATTTGTCATTAATTAAAAGAGTGACCCTCCTCTTATAGCGGTATCTCTAGTTAACGAACTAATGATTTTATAATTGTCAATATTAACTAATAGTTCATGTCGTTTAAACCAGTGTTCAGTTAAACAAAGAACATGAATATGCATTACATTTAAAAATAATTCTAGTCTCTTTGCCAGAAAAACCCTCAATATTTTGGTGAATAATATTCATGAACATAGACTTTTCCTTTGTCCCTAAAATTAAATTGCTAGAGATTTCCTCTATTGTCCTAGAATTAAATTTAAATGACTGTCACTCTTATTTGGAACAGATTCCATGGTCGCAAGACAAACATTGTCATTTTTCTGCTCAATAAAAGCAGGTTGGTTAGCCAAATTCTTGGCTGAGTATTTAATATAATATGATAGCGAAGATGCTATCTGTCTCTTAAAATATCTATTCAAATAGAATTTATCTTTTGTTAATAATAATTTATTTTCTAAATACAAGTTTATGTTAATTAAATGAAATTTATTCGAATTATGAAATGTCAATGTGTGTAATGTTTGATTGAGCTTATATCTAATATTGTTTTCTGCTTGCGACAAACTATGGCTATTTGGAAGTGTGAATAAAATTATATTTTCAACATTTAATAAGCTCAATGATTCAAAACAATTCATAAGAGCATTTCTGTCTGCATTTCCCCTGTCTCCCACTAAAATTAAAAGTGTACTGCTGGTGTTTAAACTATAATTCTTTATTTTTTCAATAATAGTACAGTAACTCAACTTACTAACTCAACTTTGGCACCAACTCTGAGCTAGAGCTATTTTTGTAAGGTGGCAGGGGCGCTAAAATACACGAATAAATTGCTGCAAAATAATTAAAAGGATTTTTTTTAACGAAGCGGAAAGTGGAAACTTCTGTCAAAGGGTGCTGAAAGACAATCGAGAATCGTGGCCAAGGGCCGATGCTACGAATCGAATCAGGGGCATTATTCCGAGTGACCTCGAGTATTAAAAGCAGTCGTAACGTGAGAAAACGTTGGCTTACAATTGGTCAACATTGCTTATCATTTGTTACTCAAAATATAGGGCCTGGACAGAAATACTTCATTAGACGTACTCTTTAACAAGAGAACCTTAACCCTCAACAACGTTTTAACGTCGTCAATGAGATAATTAATCAATAACAGTCAGCATTAAATGGCGGTGCGCGTTCAAATACCCGAAATGTGATCGATGTTCCTAATACTATTACTACTATACGATTAATTATGTTATAACGATATAAACCTTAAATTAATATATTAAAACCTAGTGGCACGTAAGTGGCAGTTTGTATAAAAATTCTACAACGCGATTGCAGGGCCATCTACCGATGAAGAAAATACTTATTACTACCTACCTTTAAGCGGCTTGTATAAAATCGTGTCAAAATTAGGGCTCAAAACTAAAAGTATACAGGGTGTATTTTTGAAGACAGGGCAGTAGGTAAAGTCAGAAAACTTTGTTACTTAAATTAAAAGAGCTTTTTGATTACAGTAAGAAATAGTGTCGTTTGGCAATAAAAGATAAAGAAGTACTACAGTTGTTTATTTTATGCCAGGATACGTCAATATGACTTCCCCTTGCCGATGGTAAGCTTCAGTCAGTCATTTAAGTCTCAGAAGCTAGTCATCATTACCATTACAGACGTCAATAATGATAGGACGTTGATAAAGCTTGACGGCAACGTAGTTATATTCAGAAGTAGGCACCAATCCAGTGCAACTTGATTTACCCGTGGTTCTATACAAGTTAAGTGCATAATAAACACGCACCATCCTTAAAAATGTCCTTGATGTCTACCCGTATGAAACCAACCTCTTACTAAATATATGCTGCAGATATAAAAGCAATTATAGATGTCTCAAGCAATATGTATTTTAGAATGTAGAAAGGGTGTACAGTTACTTCAGGGGTCTAATAACATCTGAAGCCCAAACCTGCCCAAGTCGGTGTACATGTTAGACAACAGACCAGGGTTCTGGCGCAAATATCCTCTCAGGCTGGGAGATCCCGGAGGTGAAACATCAGTCGCTTCCAGCAAAGCTGACAGACCTCAGGGACCGCTAATTGTTTTTTAATGGTATCTATGGAGTCTGAACTCCGTAGAGCAAACTTTGGGCACAACTAGTAAATCGCTATGAGGATGATGATGACATTAGAATAGGCCTAAATATAGCCAAAATCTGTCTCAGTCTCTCGGTGTAATTCATACGACATTACAAAATACTATCACTAATCCTACTGGTCATAAAACTTAAAAATCAATTTCTAAAACCATGGGAAGGTAAATAATACTCATTATTTTGTACTTGTCCGAGGGGCTAGCGGACAATAAACAGAATTTCCCCATCCTTTATCAGCAGCATGCGCACCCTAAGGCCAGTGGGAACTTTATATTGGTAACATATGTAGATAGTCGTATGTACGTATTGTATGTGCGTATATGAATTTCTCGATATTGTAAAACGTTTATCGCAGTGGACAATTGAAAATTTGGATATTTATTTTATTTTAGTATTTGTTCTTTCTTTTTTCTCCTTTCTACGCAACGAAGTGTTGTTTAAATGGCAAGAAGCCGCGTTTAACAAACAAGTGTTTTCACACTTGTTTGTTAAACGTTGTTTGTTAACAGTTTTCACGTTATCTACGCTAAAATAATCTTAGATGAATCTGGAAAATTTCTAGAAAGTTCTATTTGACGAGTATTCTTAACCATTGTTGTCGTGTAGACAATGGCTGGTGATTCGATATCAAGGTGTAAACAAGCGCACAGTACATACAGTACTTCTTGGGAATTATACTTGAAAATCATCGATAAAGACATCCACTTTTAGTGGTTACTCGCCACCGTAACTGTCAACTGTATGTGTGTATTTATAAAACTATAAGACAGTTCACTAGTATCTATAGGCTGTTAACTGCTATATAGTGCATGGTACTTACATTTTCTTATTAGCAACTGACGGCTCTACAATGAGGGGTAGCCCACAATATGAATATCCTGAAAAGAGAATTTATAGCATACAATAACGGCTGAACATTTCAAGGAGTGATTAAAACAAAAAAACATTGCTCTCATGCGATCGATAGGGACGACTTCACGATTTCATTATTATGGCATGTCTAACGTTCATGCAAAAAATAAGCTTTTTCTTTATTTTTCCACCACACAATGTTACAAGTCAGAGTTTAAGCCTAGCAGTTATATATATGTCGCCGCCAACTAGCTTAACCAGTCGTCCAATTAACTGCCTAGGCAACTGAATGATATTCAGCCGTCTCGTTTATTACTTTACTAGCTGACCCGGCGAACTTCGTACCGCCAATATTTTTCCGCCCGTGTGGCGTCAGATCCCGTTCCCGCTGCACCCTTTACTATATTAAACATGTATTATACATATAAACCTTCCTCTTGAATCACTCTCTCTAGTAAAAAAAAACCGCATCAAAATCCGTTACGTAGTTTTAAAGATTGAAGCGTACAAAGGGATATAGGGACAGAGAACGCTACTTTGTTTTATACTATGTAGTGATCGTAGGTAGTGATTTAACAATCTGGCTGGCTAATGCTTAGGCCAATCGTAAGATGGGGCGCTACCTCGAAATAAGATAGAAAATTACATACATAATACATACATATACTTACACCTGTAAATCCCCGAGGGGGTAGGCAGAAGTGTATTCACAGAAAATTAGTGATAGGTTTATTGTGATAGCTGCGCAATCCGACAAGGTTAGGTTAGATACCTTCGTGGTTATATCTTTATAACCATGCAGAAATAAGTCAATTTTCTAACTGTTTAATTAAATGGCTAGGCGAGTAATTTAACGTCATCGATCCAAGCTATTTGCCTAGCCATTTAATTAAATGGCTGAACACCATTTAGGCCGTTAATTGAATGGCGCCGTTTAGTTAACTGCCTAGGCAGTCAATTGAATGGGTGATTAAGCTAGTTGGCGGCGACATATAGATGCACGAAATATAAAAAAATCAATGAAAATAATGTCAATTACTAGCCAATCGCGAACTAGCTTCACAATACATAACGCATTGTGTTATCACAAGGCGATAGTTACGGGCCGATTCCAGTGTATATATTCCGTGCACAGAAGTCTTTGGTTCTACGAGGCTTGTATCTGAAAGTTTTGACACTTTTGACGGAGTTTGTGCCAACACAAATCTGCTAAAATGTACTATAGGTACTGAAGACGTAATTATGCGCTTGTTAAAATGGACAGGTAGGTAACTGTAACAATGCATGCCTTAGAAGATGAAGGAGGAATGAAAGATGGAAAATGTCGAGTTTCAAACTAAAACAAGCTCGATCGCCTCGTTACAATAACGAGATCGCCATAGACGTAAAACTTGCTTTCATATTACGTAGAAAATGCAATTTTCTTTGTACCAAAATATATAAAACTAGAAATATGAAGAGTTAACACAGTCGCACAGTCGCCGTTAGACAGCGAGACGTTCCGATTCACGGATTATATTACACTGGATGAAAGTCCTTAAGTATTCTAAAATATAGTTTTGACTTTGTTGTATCGTTGTAGCTTTACATCGCTCTTGACTATTTTTTACTATCACAGTACTCAAAATGAGCTTAATACCTTGATATTCCCCCTTCCTGTTGAATGATTGTTCTGATATTTTGGACACATCTTTGGTTCGGCCGATAATACAATTTAAATTAAAAAAACAGTTTGACTTGTTCTTAATGCCTTGGTATTAGGATCAATTTGAGATTGTAATCAAGATTGATCTGATGCTGACTGTAGAGGCGGTAAGATGTTAATCAATGACTGGATAGATAGATATATAGACAACTCTTTATTGTACACCAACATTACTGGAGTATATGAAATAAAAATGTTGGTTCCTATTCAGATCGCAACTTGACCAAAACCGTGTAGAAATACAACTGGTACTAAAATGGATCGCTCAACTATATCTCGATTCACTCAATTCAAACACGAGTGCAACAGGGCATTCCTACTTTACCTACCTACTAACTACGAAGTCATACATTAACTAGTGATTAAACGAGAGCAATGTACACTTCTTGATAGCATTCAGATTACAAATCTAGTTCATTTTAATATAGGTAGGTACCAACCTATTTACGTTATGATGCGGTGTATTTTGCTATAGTAGAATGCAGGTTATAAGTTAAATAGCTGTCAATTACTATTCTATTCATTTTAACTATCGTTTGGCTTGTTCCAAACTCTTTAAGCCATTTAATATCAAAGGCGGGCACCAAATAGCTGTTCGTTAATTTTGGAAACAAAGCAACTTAATTAGCTTTAGTTTTATGAAAATGAGCAACAGCCCCTCTAGACAAGTGGCAATTCGCTAGCAGGCGTTTGATGGAATAGAATGAAGAATGTATAGGATTTTACGTATTTGGCATGCGTTAACGACTGTCATTTACGTCAAATCCCATACAATCGTCATTCTATTCCACCAAACGCCGGCTAGCGAATTGCCACTTGTCTAGAGGGGCAGAACAGAAACGACATCAATGCTTTAATTATATTTATCAATTTAGAACGTAGAGTTCCTAACTTTCCATTCTACTAATATTATGAACGCGAAAGTATGAAGTATGGATGGATGAATGAATGTTTGTTACTCTTCCACGTAAAAACTAAATGGATTTAAATGAAACTTTACAGTAACATAGCTTATACATCAGAATAACACACAGGCTGCAATTTATAACGATAACCGATATTATAGCGATAACCGACATCCACGCGGGCGGAGCTGCGGGCAAAAGCTAGTATGCAATATTTTGACGCGAGACACTATGAATTGTTTGGATTAGAAATCTATGTTCCATAGAAATTATATTGATGAGGCAGGTAATACTATAAAAAGTGACACTTTGTTCTTATTTGCACTGTTTCAGTAAATGTCCTGCTGTACTTGTGCTACAGTTAAATATAAGACTATTAGTCCACTAGGCACTTTAATTCTACAAACTACTGACACTTATAGATTGTCCATCTTACCATGTAGTTTGTCAATCGCCCGATCTGCGGCTGACTGATCAGGAAAGTCAACAAATGCATATCCACCTCTCTTCACGGAGATATCAGCAACGGTCAGATTTTGTTCAGCAAATAGCTGCCTCACTGCTGCTTCATCAGCTTCAATAGGCAAATTACCTATGTACAATTTGTTCATCGCAGAAACAGTTTTTAATTGCTCACTCATTTTTACTAGTCTCCAGGTTGTTTTGAATCAAGGTGAATTAAAATAATAATTCGACAACAGGCAAGTCTGAAACCCGCAGTTACTAGGTAGTCATTTGTCTTTAACTGAGCTGTCAGTGGCGTCAAAAATGAAATTGGAACTAATTTTTTTTCAACTAGATGGCCATGGTTATTTTCATAAAGTAGGTACCTACAGGTAGGAACTTTTTTGGTTCTTACGGTAAGCACAGACGGAAGGTAATAGCACCAATAGTGGACACTGATCTAATAGTGGACATTATCGAAAATACCTTTTTATTTATGAAATGTAACCATTTGTCTAACATGACTATCGACTTAAAAGATTCTTAATGGTATCTGTCAGAATACAGTGGCATCTAGGTATAAGGCAAAGATAAGGCATAGTTCTTACGTAAATAATTGTATTTAAAACAAAATATGTTAGTTATTGAAAATTGTATTTGCAAAAGTTAATGTCTAAATGTTGCTACTTATAACAGTTAAAAAAAGGCCAAAGGCCATAGCGACCACTCTTTAATAAATATATATAATATAGTAGAGTAAAGTTTGGTTTATTAAAGTGATTTTACCTTAACTCGGCTGCCCCAAATCAAAACCCAGTAATTACTTTTCAATAAATTTTACAGGAGAACGTAAAATCGTAAAGCGGACTAGCCTTACAAAAATATTATCTACTATATAAAAATAAGTCGGGTTTTCCTTCCTGACGCTATAACTCCAGAACGCACGAACCGATTTCCACGGTTTTGCATTCGTTGGAAAGGTCTCGGGCTCCGTGAGGTTTATAGCAAAGAAAATTCAGGAAATTGACAGGTGTATGAAAGTAATATTTATTGGATAGAGTACTAACCATAGATTACATAATGAGTCAAATACTTCGATTATAACGTACCTATGTTGCATGTTTGATACCCCTTACTAACTTTGAAAATGAAAATCTCAACCTGATTCTGATGTCCAGAACCATTTTAAAACCTAATATGAGTACTTGCTGGTCAAAAGAGTCAATAGGGGGTACCGTAAGGAATCCTACGAGGCGGTGAGTCTCCTTGCTGACCCCACCATTGAAACTGGAGGTGAGATCCCTTTTGGTGCTATATTTTTACTGAAAGTTGGCAGGGGAGTTGGTATGAAAACCCGAGCCTCATGAAATCGAAGCCGTGAAGTCGCAGCACCACCAGGACGTGGTGGAGGAGTGGAAGCGACGACTCGGGAAACTACACGCAGTGCATATCGTGATAGCGGCGGTAAGACCTATCATGCAAAACTGGCTAGAAGTATACATGGGGGCCTCTCGTCTAGACAGACGCAGGTGATCTCCGGGAAAGGGCGGCCTGAGTGACGTCGTTGTAATTCAAGTGAGGACTCAAGACTGCACACACTGATTGAGTGCCTTGCATAGGAAACGCCGTAGCGGGTCCTCGGGGTGACCCAAGGTATGGAAGTTCTCTTACTCAGTGCTGCAGATATGGTGCAGAGCGCCAGCGCGTGAATTACCAGCACCTACTTCTGCCAACAAGTAATTCTTGAGAAGGAGGGAGGGGGGTCCGAAATTGATTTTGGCCTCTTCCCTCCCGCGAGGTCTCCAGGAGCACGGGCCTAGGTGACGCGGTGGCCGCTACGCCTCCTCCTATCCGTGGCCATGATCCCACACCCGAAGGTGCAATCTTTATGATGTCCCTGGGTCAGTCGGAGTGTGAGGGATATGGCAGTGGCAATCTCACTCACAGCAAATAATAACCTGATACGACGTGTGGTTTTAGTCCGTTCGAGTCCGACATAACCAAAAAATTCGGGACCTGTCGACGTTGATCCATGTCGCACCTTTTTTCCAAAAACTAGCTAACTGCATTAGCTAGAACAAAACCTAGTATGTGTATGTGACTTGCTAGGTTTTGAAACGGTACAGCGAGTTACTTACTAAGTTTTTTACCTAAGTGTCTAAAACTTACTAAAACTTAGTAAGTAACTCGCTTTTCTGGTGCACTTACTAGGTTTCATGGTGTCAAAATATCTGTTATTTATAAGATTTTAAAGCAGGTGTCTTAATAAATCGACGTGGTTGCTTTATAAAAGTTCGAAACATGGAATAAAGTGATTTCAGAAGCAATAACCTTACTGGGTTATGATTGGCCGAACTGCTTTGAGTAAATACCTACTAAAATAGTAGTTGTGCAAAATCAATTAAAAGTTTTTACAGTAAAGCTTTAATAAATAAACTAGCTATTGCCCGCGGATCCGCGCGCGTGGATGTCGGTTATCGCCGAGTGTTGAGCCATCGCTATTGAGCATTTAACTCGCCTTTATTCTCGACTTTCCTCTCTTCTCGACTCTGTACTCTCCTCTCGCTCGACTCGATTCTCTTTTCACCTCTCTACTTGACTCTCTCCAATCGCTTCTATATTTGCCTCCCCACTCGCCTATCTACTCGCCACTCTGCTCGACTCTCTACTTGACTCTACTTGATTCTCTACTCGCCTCTCCACTGGCCTCTCTAGTCGCATATCTACTCGGCTTTCTATTTGACCTCTACATGCCTATCCACTCGCCCCTATAATAACGATCTCTACTCAGCCCTCCACTCGCCTCTATATTCGGCTCGTTACTCGACTATGTGGGCTCTAATCCACCTTTATACTACATGAGGATATCTTATTAAAAAAAATCACTGTCATTACCCATTTACCATCCATCTCTGTATAAAATTTCATTAGGATATTTAAAAAAACTAACTTTCATCCCCTATTACCCGTTCCCCTCTTTATAACCCCTTTTTCGCTATAAAAGGTAACCATATCCGTTCCCATGCGCTTATCCATCTCTGTACAAAATTCCATCAGGATATCTTTAAAAATGTCAAACTTTCATGCCCTGGCGGTATTCCCATACTTGCTCATATTTTGTTAAGCGTTCTCTCTATCAAAAATTATTATCTTTTAGAGTAGTAGAAATTGAAATTATAGCTTGGTTTTTTTAATTAATAAACGGTTTTAACTACTTTCTAAAGGTACCAAACTGTCAGTTCGATGTGCGACAGAGAGAACTCTATTACATTCTCACTAATATAGAGAAACCAATAGGTAATACCGATGCACATAGTGCGAAATCGAAAGCCTAAGTTCCTTCACGATGACACTAGGTAGACTATGACAAGTAGTAAGGATGCCGATACAGTAATCTTTTCATTTAAAACGCGTAATTGACTCATTTTGTGATTATTTTATACCCAAATGTGTTGGAAACATGCAAATTGCGACTGCCATTTGACCACCGCGTGAAAGACTTTAGCCTTAACCTAAGTATATTGATATTGCAGTGGCTTAATTAGTAAGCAGTGGTCCATTATATGGTGTTAAGACATAGGACAACTTCTTCTTCCGCCTTTTTCGCGCACGGGCCTGAGGGTGACGGGTGGAGCTGCCCATCACCCTAGCAGAAGCAGGCCAGGGCGACAGCGCGCTTCACGGGACGACACGCGCCTCTCCATACCGGGGGCGAGTCGGGGATCGCGTGGACCTCCCTCCCGAGGAGAGCCAGACCGATAGGGATGGCCCTGGGTCAGCCGGGGTGCCGTATATGCAGTCTGACAATCTCACCTTCGACCTAGCACAATGACCCACAGAGACGGCGGCGTGCGGTTTAGTCGGTTTGAGTCCGACATAACCTCCCTTTCCGGCTCCGGAGGGGTGGGGGTGTATCCGTGTGGATTTCCCGCAGGTAAAAAAACCCCTTTTTCGCAATAAAAAGTAGCCCATATCCGTTACCAAGCGCTAATCAATCTCTGTAACAAATTTCATTAGGAGATATTCAAAAATGACAAACTTACATTCCCTAACCCTATTACACCCACCCTTCCACCCACGTTTTCGCAATTCTCTTATTGCCTATATCTGTTCCCAAGCTCTAATCTATCTCTATACCAAATTTCATTAGGATATGATCTTTAAAAATTATAAACGTAGGTACATATAAACTTTCATCCCATAGCCATATTTCCCCCCTTCTGTTCCCTTTTCCGCGATAAAAGGTAGCCTATGTCCGTCCCCAAGCTCTACTCCACCTCTGTACTAAATTAAATCAGGATATCTTTCAAAATGACAAGTTTCATACAAACTTTCATCCCCTATTTCGCCCCCTTAAACCCTCTTTCTCGCGATAAAAGGTAGCATATGTCTGTTCTCAAGCTCTAATCTACCTCTGTACCATATTTCATCAAAATAGGTTACCTCGTCGAGCTGCATTATAGGCCGGTACCCGGACGCCTCGTCCGCCAGGCTGTCAAATCGGTAGAAAGTCTTTAGTTCGAACGCTTTTTAGTTTCAAATACTTATTTCAATAAAATTCTATGAATGTTACAGGTAGAATGTAATAATAAAGTTTCTAGGTAGATATTTCATCAGCACTGCGCAGTTAACTATGCAGTTGATGAGATACAGACTTTATTGCGAGTAAAGTAGCGTCAGAATGTCGAGAATTTCGTCATTTGGAGCTATTGTATTATGCTCCTGAAATAATTACATTGTTTATGAAAAACCTGTATTTTATGAAGCAGTGGCGTCTGGCGTGTATACCTACAATAAAAATTCCAGCGCCACTGGGATAGTGTAGACAGCCATTCCATTATTGCTCTGTTATTGTTTTTTAGGAAATGGTACTCATATTTTTTTACGTAGGGCACTTCAATTTGACTTCACCTCGCCTGACGGCAAGCTGAAGACAAAGTTCCAAAAAACAGAGTCATCATTACAAACTCGTACTATATTAATAATGGTGGCACACAGATTGACGATCTCATCAGAAGCTTTGTCACGCCCCGCTTACAGGACCCGGGACTTTTTTTTACGTGTGGGCAATCCTCTCAGTTACACCCCCCCCCCCCTCACCCCACCGGAGCCGGAGGGGGAGGTTATGTCGGACTCGAACCGACTAAACCGAACCGAAGTTGAGGTGAGGTAACTAATGCATATCCCTCGCACCTGAAGAAATTTCCGGTCTTAATGAAGTTGTTTAAAAACCATTGTTGAGCTAATATTTTTTTTTTTGCGGTATCCAATTTCTCATACAAATTCGTCTTATTTTCTTTTTTTCTTCTTCTACTAAATCAGTTACCTCCTCTAACAGAAGTGACTGAGCATAATTAAAACAATTCTCGAACTGTTTCTTCGAAATCATTGTCACTGTCGTGTTACCAGTTCAAGGGCGTTTAAAGCACTAGAATAATGTGAACGCTACAATCCAGTCCAGCACTGGGCTGGAATGATTCGCTGGATTACTGGATTGGAATCATGTGAATAAGGGCATTATGCACACATAAAACAAACATAACATAAATTGGATGTTTTAAAATTGGTACTTGGTAGGTACTACTTTTTAGTGTATGTTTTATTTTTGTTAAGTTAATTTTTAATAGTAAAAATGAGAAAAGTTTGTCTAAACAATGTCGCCACCTACATAGTTACAACTCCTGCAAACAGCAAAGTTATCTGCCTATTTTTGGAAGTTACGTGTGAAACCATTTTTTGTTCCTTTGTTGAGTTTGTTCCTGTGTTAAGAATTAGATTATATAACATACTAGCTTTTGCCCGCGGCTCAGCCCGCGTGGATGTAACCGCTCGACCGATTCTGTGCAAACAAACTTCACATAAACCATCTACTAAATAGTCCGAACAAAGCCTAAACATTTGGTTTGGATAGGTAAGCCCGTTCTTGAGTTATAAAATTAATTACAACAAAAAGTGGCATTGATTTTTGTATAATTATATAGATTTGTGCTTCTACTTATTTCTACACGTTAGTAGGTACTATTAATTATTCTGTGTTTCTACAAAGAAATTTCTGCAGGTGTAAATGTTTTGTATGATAATATTGTAAGATAGATAGATTTAATTAACTTGTGTTAAAAGTCTGCGTCAGAAAGCCTCGTTCGTCATTCTCATTAGGTGCCTACCAACAGGCCATGGTACTCTATAAACCCAATAATGTAACACAAAATGATAAACAAAGATATAGTTTCATAAATAAGTTAATTGATAGGCATGGATTAATATCATATAATCGTTTCTTATAATTCGCCTAGTAAACAATTAGGGCGCAGTTGGCCGCCAGCTATTTTATCATCACCATGGTTACAGTAAACATTTATTTAGCTCATTATTGTCCAGCTTATTTACAAAAAGATCAAGTAATATTATTTTTTGGGACATATATTGGACCTAAAATGTGCTCTATATATGCTTCATATGCTCAGAACATGTTTCTTGGGTGTCTTTTGAGGATAGCACGGGGTGCTTCTACGGTGGATGAGCTCAAATTCATCAAAAATATACAGTATCATAACAAAAAAATACGCGCGCGCCAGGGCTTCGTTCGTCTCGCCATTTAGGTCCAACATAATGTGCCCCAAGGTATTTGAAGCAGCTTTTTTTTTAATGGTTGTTAGACTCGCGTTTGACCACTGAGTCAACGCCACAAAATAAGTAAGTCCCGCGACAAAACGCGGAACTATAAATGACATCGCTGCCATTCTGTTTGTCGATTGGTTGAGGTCATAGCAGAGTTGCTAGCACTTTTTTTATTTTGTACTAGTGGGAATTATACTTACTTATTAACCTTTGTCACATTCCAATGGAGCATGTGGTGGTAAGCTTTTATGGTATATACATTTTCTTCATCACAAAGAGAAGAGTTGCTGTCGCTATTTTAAGTGTAACGTGTACGGATACGTGATCAGATTCTGTATCACTATCACTCTCAGTTGATAGATATGATGTTGCATCTATTAATCTATCTTGTACTGGACGGGCCTCACGTGGACGAGCGAACCCGGTTATAGAACACGAGTCCGTTCACCGCTTGATCGGCTGTCGCCCATATGTACATGGGGTGGTTCAGTTTGCACACTTTCCTGCCCTGAGGAATAGGTGGACTGTAACTATCGTATGCGAGAACAGGAAAGCGGAGGTTTCCCCGTGCGTCTCTGACGATAGCTGAACCGGCCAGGAAGGCCAGGTTCCGAATTAGTTCTGAAGGGATACCCAGTAAATAAAACAATTCTATTCGGTTAGAACAAAATCGTCCTGAACTAGTGACCCGTTTCAGGTGCTAAATCTGAGCAGAGCTCTAAGATAGTGCTGGCCGGGCCTGAGGGTGACGGGTGGAGCCACCCGTCACCCTAGCAGAAGCAGGCCACGGCGGCGGCGCGCATCGTAGGACGATGCGCGCCTCCCCACACCGGGGTTGAGTCGGGGACGGCGTGGTCCCCACCTCCCGAGGAGGGCCAGACCGAAAGGGATGGCCCTGGGTCAGCCGGGGTGCGAGGGATATGTCGCAAGACAACCTCACCTCCGGCCTAGCACCACGACCCACAGACGGCGTGCGGTTTAGTCGGTTCGAGTCCGACATAACCCACCCCTCCGGCTCCGGAGGGGAGGGTATCCGTGGGGATTTCCCGCACGTAAAAAAAAAAAAAAAAAAAAAAAAAAAAAAAAAAAAAAAAAAAAAAAGATAGTGCTGGCGACCCGGCTAAGGCAATCGCACTGATGGTTTTGTTGCCTGTGCCTTTATATTAATGGTTTTTACCCTGACGTGGGCCTCTAAATTCGGTCGATATTTCTCTTTATTTGCACAATTATTTTCCCTTTACAAATCAACGAATTAGCTTTCATTTTCTTATAATTATTTACTTATCTATGACATTTATGGGTTACAATATTGTGCAATGCACTCATTTATCTATTTACTATTAATTATTACACAGAGATTACATATTATTTTTCTAATTTACAATTTAAATGTGGAATAGTAGCGTTTGGCGCCTATGACTGTACTTTTATTGATCTTTACATGAAATTGACAATACTCTGGTACATGCATTTATTGTTAAACGCTGGGTACTGACTTTTATTAGCTATGTATATATTTTTTACACGGAATTACATAACATTTATTACTAAATTAACAAATATAAACAGTATCAATAATAATGGTTTTTAAAATCTAAAAAGGTTCCACCGCTAATTACAGAGGGCGTGACTGAGCCATACAATGGCCAATCAGAGGCCGTTTTACACTATTCTAACACTGTTTTGATTCAGATTCGATCACTAATCACACAAAAACACTCTTTATTTTGATTGTTTGTAAATAGAATATAGACAATCACAAATTGTATCACACATTATCGTTCTGTCTGTCGCGAACAAGGGTTTTATTAAAAATAATCAAAATAGTTTATCTGTCGCGAACATATCTTTTTTAAAACGTCTTAAGTTCTGCGCTTCAACTACTATTATACCTAGTCATATCTGAACAATAAAAGATCTGGTAAAATAAAAAGACGATACAGGCAACTTTACATGTTGCGACAGCCAAGCCACGGCCAAGGGACTTATTTCGTGGCGCGTACTCTAATCTTGCTAAGTGACAATATGGTCGACGGTGGAGCACGTTTAGAAGTGATCCATTCACTCTAGTCTTGAAGACATAGATTCGAGCAGGGAATTTCGCTCATTTTCCATGATTTTATTTTTTTTATTTTTTGTGTCAAGTGTGGCGCTTGTTCTAGAGCCTCGTGCTTCAATCAGTAGGTTTGCACGTGGGATTAGCTTGTGCCTTGAAGATCTTGATTCCGAATCCGTGCTGTTGTATCGACAGTGTCTTTGGCTGCTATGTCCGAGGTTGTGAATTCGATTTTTACTCGGTGCAAATATTTCTCTATTTGAATTGTCCGTATTAAAGCATAATGGAACCACTAGTCAAATATCGATTTACTTTTAAAATGGTCTTAATTCTAATACAATAAGAAATTATTGGTGTTTTCCCTGAAAATAGGGGATACAAAATGCAGAAAGGAACCACAAGGCATGCTGGACTAGTTTAAATCACTATACTCGGCACGCCGAATGATGATCAGTTGTATTAGTAATGCGAAACAATTTCGATAAAATACTGTTTTTTCAGGCAAATGTCATGTCATTCAGCCAGGTCATTCAACATAATAAGCAATATTTATTTATTTTGAAAAAAAGACTACGCGCATTGATGGACATAAAACACTAGATAAAAAAGTAACAGCCTTATTATATTTTATTTTACTATACTTTAATTGTTTTTTTTAAATTATTATATCACTTAGTTCAAATTAACAAACCCCCCAGCAGCAATAACAAAAAAGCTGAAATTATAAAGTGGTTACACGGCAATGGTGTGGAAACTGACAGTCAGATGTTAAAAAAAGAGTTGGTTAGACTGTTGAACTTTCACAAACAACAGACGCACCCATCATATTTTTTGGATGAATTGGCCAAATCAAATGGACACACGGTAATTCGGTTACCGCCCTATCACTGCCAAATATAATGCAATCGAGTTGATATGGGCGCAGATCAAAGGTATCTATATTTTTTATTTATATAATATTATGTATATGCATATATTTCTAAAAATAATTACTAAATGTACAAATATTTTCAGGTCATGCAGCTAGGCATAACACAACTCCGCCATTCACGGCAAATAAAATGATGGTTTTATTGGAAGAAGCTTGCGCTCAAGTGACAGCTTACGATTGGCGAAAAGTGGTCGAAAGAACGAAGAAAATTTGCTTACAAGACTGGGATCGAGATGTACAATACGACAATATCATTGACCAACCGTTAATAATAAACGTCACGGATAGCTGCAGTTCAGGCTCAGATTTTGTAGATCCGATTTACCCTGTATCAGATTCCGATTGATATAAATAAAATACAAACTCAAAGCATTTGTTTTATATTTCCAACAAATTATCGATATTTTGTTTATCGATGTGTCCCTTCTTAGTCGATAACAGCTTGACGACGTAACTTTTGCAGCACGTACTATGTACATTTGCATTGAGTTTTTTTCTATTATTTCCGAACATTACGTAATAATTTCTTAATATTCATTTTTATAATTTACAATTGTACACAATTATGATTTTTTCGTCTTTTTAATGGACCTCTAAAGGATTTGATGTGATAGGACGTCAGTACAATGTTAAGCGCTAACGAACTGTCATAGGGATCATCATTCAACGTGCGGATTATAAATGGGGGAAAAATTATTTCTATATTTCCTATATTATAATTATAACCTTATATTTTAAATGATTGAACTGGCGACATTGCCAATGTGTTCGGAGAAGCAAGTATCATCAGTGAAACTATCCCATATACGGCAACAACTGAAACCGGTCAGGTTAAAAATAAAAATAAAGTGTGGAAAAGTACAAGTGGAGAACACATAATAAGTATTACTTAGAAGATAACACAATGAACATAAACAGATAGAAATTACATTTATATTTATTATAATTATTATAAATCAAAATAATGCTGAACGTTTCAAAAGTTAAAGGTCCTGCGCAATTATTGCCGTTATGCAAATTCTATTCAATACGATAGAAACACAGTCTCCGAACTAGTCTTTCCTTTTCCTGTCCTTTTATTGAAGATATGGTATGCAGTGGTAGATATGCTTTCTGTATTTCTCGCGAGACTTCTCAGGAAGGAAACTTAGTTCCGCTTTAGTAACTGGATCTTTCAACTCTTCTGGTGTTAAAATTCTGACATCGTCGCTAGTATCGCACATCTTTTATGATATTTTTTAATCTTATTCATCATTTCATTTTAATTCCCGCAATTTTTAAGGTGCGTTCAGAAACAGCGTCCGTGATGTTTTATCTTTCAAATCTTGAAAATAGAAATAAGTTATAAATATTTACTAAGTGCAACCAGTATCAATTATAAATACGTATACATTACTTATGTTCTTACACAATAATACATAAAATATTCAATAATTTAAATAAAAAACCTGGTTATCCATTTTACAAATACCTTTCAAATTTAGTTTACTTACACGTTTCAGAACGAGTTTTCTTTGGGGACGAATTTCGAAATTAGATTTTCAAATTACTCGTGTTTGTCACTGGCTCTTTTTAAGGACGGGAAAGAGACAAAGTGCAGTGACGTCGAAAGTTCTTTGATATCTCCGTAAATCTATGGTTGGCACGCTTCATTAAAAAAAAAAATAATTAAGAAGTTACTTTGTTTCATGCAGTGAGCAAAATCGCAATTTTGCTTACTGTTTTATGTAGCAAAATTTACATTTTCGAGCTGTTCAAGTGAAAAAGATATTTACATCAGATTCAATAATGTATGACGATATAAAGTCATAAGTCCGTGAAGCATTTATTGCGAGTAACGTGAAACGGTTGTAGGTACACTCAGCGTCAGAAATATATTGACTATAGTCTCAATTTTTTTTTAAACTTAGGTATTACGAGTAAATCAATCTGTTTTATTGATTTAAATTGTATCATCGTCACTAAATATTAGAACAATCCGTCAACAGGCAGGGAGGAAAACCAAGAAATTATGATCAAATTGAGCACTTTGTTCATCAAGATGGATCTGATGCTGACAGTACCAGTATCAAGTTGCAATAAATGCTTCACGGGCTTATGCCTTTTCAATATCACCTTTTATAATAACTAAATGTTGTGCAAAAATGATTCTTGCATTTTAATCGAATAATGTGACCCATTTTCAACATCAGTGAGCTTGCACACGGGCAGTTCATCCGATATTAGGAGTGTGATCGGCTGGAAGTAGTTGTAACTGCAGCAATTTGTATTTACTTTTAATAGAAAATAGCTACCTATAAAAGTATTTTTATAAATCAGATAGGAAACAGATATTTTACCTGAAGCGACCTGCGACTACTTACTATCTGACTTGCAAAACCCATGGCGAGGTCGAGGTTTTTCTAGGACTCCAACTACCAGTAAAGAATAATTGCCACATGTGTTCGTGTGGCAAGTGGCAATATGGGCAACCCGAGATCGACGGCTTAATCGAGTCTGAAGTGGTGATGGTGTCATGTCACACATTTAAAACTAATACTTAAGTACCTACCTAGTTAGGAATATCTACGGAGACATTTAGAGTGCCCTATGATTATGATACAGCAATTAGTAAATATTTAGAAATTTAGGTGAACTCTTTATATTTTTTTGAATAGTCGACAAAGGAGATATCTTTGCAATTTGTCTACTGTACATACTTACAAGAATTGGTTAAAAGTAATGTCCTCCCAACCAACCCCAAGGAAAAACCGCCTGGAGGTTGAAATAATTGACCTTCAATATCATTGGTCTTCTTTGTTAATATTCTACAAAAAAAAAACAAATACATTTTAGAAAATAAAAAATTGTGCCCAACGGGCCCCACCGGCACCGGTTACAGGGTCAAGCGACCGGTGGTTAGGGCTCCAGAGTGAGAAACCTCCTCCCTATCTACTTGTTGATATATTATTATGTTTTGTAAGTGTTCCTAAAAAAAGCAAAGTTTAAGTTAAAAAAAAAAAAACAAAATAAAGTTTTTTATACACCTCTTAGAAAACTGTATTTTTTAAATTCTGACTCCTTGAATTTCACTTTGAATTTACATCTACACTACAATTATAAAAAGGAAAGATTTGTATGTTTCTAACGAATAAACTCAAAAACTACTGTGCCGGTTTCAAAAATTCTTTCACCATTGGAAAGCTACATTCATCCTGTGTAACATAGGCTATATTGGATTTCCACGGGAACGTTTTTACCAACCATGCGAAGCCGGGGCGGATCGCTAGTATTTAATAAAAATAAAATAAAAGCAGACAAATGTTCTTATTTTAGGTAAGGTTAATAGGTACTTGTAAACAAACTTCACACAAATGTTCAAGTCAAGTTTAGTAACACAGCAACATGCGATTGATATGCTGTACAATATTTGATATTAACACTGAATATTTTGTATACTAAAGGTTAAATCACAGGCAGGCCTGCACTTTTAGTAGGTACCAACTATAAGTGCAGGCCTGTGATTACCTATGTAAAATACCTAGCTGTTATCTATTCGGTGGAAATAATTAACTTGGTATTCCTCTTATAATAAGTAGGTACTTTGATATTTGGTATAACAGGCAGATGTAGGTACAAGAAGGCCGCCAAATCAATGTAAGTACCTAATGTTCTAATGATGGCACACTAACTTAGCGCTCCAGGGTTGAGCAACTGAGTTAGTAATTTAGTTAGTTTCTCCGTCAGTGTTGGCATGTGTTTCATAGTTTGTTGATACAAGAACAAATACCTACTTATATCAACTACATACTTAGAAGGTGAAATATAGGTAACTAGGTTCCTATCTACATACTACACCGCTTGGGAAATGGGACGACTACCTTGGTTTTTAAGGTCAAAAATAATACCAGTTTCAAAGTAGGTAGTTACGTACTAGCGATCATTTTGTTGGCTTAAATAGTAGGTACAGTCGACAAAGGTGCAACCGTATCTCATTTGTTGACTGTACAATGTACCTACATATCTACAAGAACAGAAGTAAAGAAAATAACCTTTAAATTATAATAGCTTAGTAGACCAAGACCTACTTATTCAAAGATAATTAGGTAGGTACTTATTAAAATAAGTCAGCGTCAAAATAGATACAAATTGTTTTCTTTTATATCTATTATTTTTTGTACTTATTTCTTAACGAAGGACGCGGCGACGCGCGACGCCCCGGTTATCCCGTATAGTGTATTATGTTATCTGTGGTACAGTGCACATGCACTTTCGACTTTTCTTTTACATAGACATTAGTTGAGCCGATAGATATGTTTCTGAATTTATCAGCCTCGACCAACATCTAAAATTACGGCTTACGTTGGGCAACTGGAAATAAAAAGCGGGTTTCCTCGTATTTATTCCTTTGAAGCCACAAGTAGTTTGGTTCCCTCACGGCTGTAGCCAGTGGGACGCTGTTTATTTTCTATCTTTAAAAATAATTTATTAAATCTATTGCGGACAGTTACGGACGTCCTTTCCAATCAATGTTTCATATATTTTAAGTAGGTAAACTTCACTACCTACTAGTGAAAATAACCGATAACCCCTCCAGCTAAGCTAAATTGCTTAGAAGTGGGTTCACCTCACTAAGCTATCAGGCAATATAACTTTCATCCTTTTCTAGTATACTTCTGCGCATTTTCTTCTAGTTCACACGTTTTCAAGGTTTTCTATCCTTATATCTCTGGTTCCAGTTGAAGCACGCGGTTCGTATTCTAAGAACTTTCGATGGAACGATCTGCCGTTTCAATTGGTCGAGCGAAATTATAGGGTGTTAATTTTCGAATTCTCTTTCAAAATGGTGTTTCATTAAAAAAAGAACAAATGTAAGCAGGTCGTCGACGTTTTAATTTCTTATATTTAACGTAGGTTGTAATAACACATCACTCATAGTATAAGAGCTTTATTTCTGAACTATATAAACAGCGATAGTTGCCGGTAAACTTTTTGAACAAAATTTAATTTTTTTTTCTTAAATAAAACAAACCCTTAGAATTTAGTCTAATCCACATCCATCAGATAGGTACAAATTGAAACTTAGGTATATCCGCTTGACAAGTAACTTCCTTATATTTTTTTCTCTACGAGAGTGACCCTCAACCTCTCAACAATAAAAAAATAACTGAATTTAATGTACTTGTTTGACAACCACAGAATAGATAATCGCCACTGTATTCGGGTAGGTTGGTAACTAGGTACCTACTTAACTAAACGTAAACAACCTTGATATATATTTTTTATACCACATAGGTGGCAGACAAGCACACGGCCCACCTCATGGATAGTGGATACCGTGGCCTATAGACGTGTGCAGCCCCAGCACCAATGGGCGTCACACTCGCGCTACCGACCCTGTTAGAACAGAGAGTTTCTGGGCCGTCAGTGAAGAAGATAAAGCAGGACAAGCCTTTGGTCTTCCCACTGACAGCAGATTTTTATGTTGTCTTTAACAACTCAGTTTATTAATATTTTCCTGTTTAGAAACTCATTTTAAGCTGCATATTATTTTATTGAATTGTAAGTTACATACTTAATTAAGTTTGAAAGAAACAAGTAAAATATCCCCAACTGCCCAAAATCTCAACCGCAATGGGCACATAATAATATTGTGGATCCATTGCAGCATATTTTAACTTTTTCTTGCTCGCCGCGTCCTCAGCTGCGGCCGCGGGAGAGTTGACAGACTTGACAGTGCGACTCAGGTGCGTGGCCGCGACAGTGCTGAAGCATGTGGCATCCCACACTAGGCACTTACCATTTTTCCACGGCACCCGAGTCAAACCGTCCGGACGATTCCCATTTTTTTTTAACGTGTGGAAACCCCCTCTTCACCCCATCGGTGCCGACGATGGGGTGGGCGTGTCGAAATCGGACCGACTAAAACCACACGGTGTCCTTCCCAAGTGTCCATTGCCGGGCACCCCGGGTAAGCCCTCGAAAGGATAACCCCAGGGTTGCCGGCGGACAATGGCTGCCACCGCGGCCTCACCTGGTGGGGTCGGGTTATATCCCGCGTCGGTGAGTTGGCATAGCGTGTGTAGGACAGGACACACACGACACGCCTTCGCCACGGCCTGCTTCTGTAACGACGGCGACGGGCCAACTGCCGTCCTCAGGCCCCGATTATGGAGGTCGGTAGTCCCGGGCGTAGACGCCGCAGACTGCGGAACTCAGGGGGCAGGGTTCTCTCCCGCTCCCTCTCCGCCGCCTCTTTCGCGCGCATTACCTGCTCGCAGAAAGAGGCGGCGGCGTGCCATTTGCTCCCGTCGGAGACCACGGCCCTCACCATGGTCTCCAAAGAAAGAACGTCCACGCCCAGGACCGCAACGAGATCCCGGCGTTGACTCGCCCACGCAGGGCACTCCCCCAACGTGTGGAGCGCCGTGTCTTCGCCAGGATCCTCGCAGTGCTGGTACTGCGGTGTTGTCTCCCGGTGGATGCACCATAGATACCTACCGAAGCACCCGTGCCCGGTAAGTATCTGGCAGATCCGGTAGGAGAGGTCACCGTGGTGCCTCTCCAACCACTCCTTCATGATTGGTCACCGCCGCAATGGTGGATTCCCCCCACCTTGGATGCTCAAGTTGCACCCGCCATGTCTCCATGAGTTCCCGGCGGAGCTGAGACCGTTGAGCCCTGATTTCTCGGGGCTCCGGCCTATGGCTCCGCTCCAGTGCCTCCTTGCGCCACTGATACAGGAACGCAAGGGCTCTCGCTTCCAGGTCCCATGGAGGGGTCCCGGCTAGGAGACATGCCACCTCGACAGAAATCGTGCGATATCCCCTGATCACTCTGACGGCCATCGCTTTTAATGGGCTGTTTAATACAGCCACGTTGCGGGCCGCCAGAGTCTTCGCCCATACGGGAGCCCCGTACAGGGCCATGCTTCGCACGATCCCCAGGTATTTTCGGATGGTCGTTGGGCATTAGCCGCGATAGCGCGGCCGCAGACCCCCCCAAGTTTTGGGACCAGACTTCGGAGATGAGGTCCGAAGTCCTATCGGCTATCGAGTACGAGCCCAAGGTACTTCATCGTGGGCTCGATGCCGATGTTTACGCCCTCTACGGAAATACTGGTTCCCGCAGGTGGCCCCCTCCGAGGCCCGTGAAAACACATAGCCTCGGATTTGTGGAGAGCCACCTCGAGTCCCAGCCGCCGTATTCGACCCACGACTTGAGCAGCCCCTGTCGTGGCCTTTAGTGCCGCGCTTTGGTACGTTGCTCCCCGCGCCATAACGAGGGTGTCGTCAGCATAACAAGTTATGCTGACACCCTCGAGCAGCGGTCCGCGCAGCACACAGTCGTATCCGATGTTCCACAGGAGTGGCCCTAGGACCGACCCCTGCGGAACACCACACGACACTTCTCGCCGCCCTGGCCCTAGCCAGCTCGGGTAAACTATGGCCCTCTCGGATAGGTATGCCTCGACAGGAGGTAAGGAGGCACTCCGTGATACGCGAGAGCCATGCACCCTAACGTAGCTCCAAGGTAGGGTGTTGAAGGCGTTGGCAATGTCGAGAGACACCGCCACCACCACCCCACCTCGCGAGACTACTTCCTCCGCCAGGCGCCCCGGCGGAACGCTTCCCATCTGATCTGAAACTCATTTAAAAGGCTTAAAACCGAAATCGAACCACTAGTTAGTCAGTTACTTAACATGATTTTGCTTAATATATTATGTGTTTTCTTAAAAAGTCGGTAAAGATTATTTACGATCAGTTAAGTAAGTACCTAAAATAATGGAGGATAGAATGGTTTATAAGCAGTATTCACCTGCATGTCACATTGGCGACTTTTCACTATAAATAAATACTCATGAGAGATAAGAAATGTCCCTTATTTTTCAAGATTACATCTCCACTTTTACTGATACAGTTGGAAATCGAACAGGAAGGTCTTCTTCTAATCTTATTTTACATGTTTCCTATCAATTTCAGTTAAACGATAAAAGTGGTTTACCTATGTAATTAAAAGCTTTTATAACTTATGGACGTTCCATGGCTAGATTCTGATTAAAACTCAAATTTCAGTGTACCTACTCCATTACAACAACATGTGCATTCTACTTCACGATGCATTTTAAACGCAGTCGTAACGTGGGAAGTCATTAGATTTCAATTGGTTTACATAGAAAGAAGAACTGGCGTAACACTAAACAAAATAATGCGAACGTGCGCTGTTACGTTATGGTTGTTCAAGCCGAATAAGGGCCCAGTTAGCCCTCAAACCTTTCTCAAACTCTTAAACCCAATAACGATTTAGTTGATAGTGGAGACTAAACTATAACTTGTTAGGTAAAGCTTTTATTTAAATTATTTCTGTTATACTGGCATTCCGTTTGTGATTTGTGGCTTTTCAAATATCGAACAGATTTTTTGTTGGGCTAATTGATTGATTGATTGATATATCATCATCACCATCTGAAACTTTGACCTCGGGGTCCGCTTACACTATCTCTTCTTTTTCTATGAGTGGAACTTGAATGAATTTGACTTATTAGGCTTTTATAGAAGCGAACACCACCTGACCTCCCAATCCCCGAGAGGAAAGATCGCGACAGAGTCTCGTCCCTCAATTAGCAGATAGGATATCGGCTTGCATGTGAGGTATTAATATGGGCCCCAAAGATCTTGATGGACCGGTCCCATTTTAGTCAGAAACAAAATTGAGGTACCATTTCAATTGAAGTAAATGCATGGTACAAGCTAGGTACAAGGGTGTAAAGTTGGTGATTACCGCTGAGGCGCCATTGAGATCCGAAGACGGTAATCAACAATACACACATGTATCATACGACGTTTTTCAATACACTTGTTAACAAAATAATATTAAAGACATTTATCCTTGCAATTTTCAGGTAGTAAACATTCCATACCGATAAGGACTTCACATCAGACAATCATATATCGGACGTTGTACAGTATATGTGTTTATATCGGGCGCTATACTAGGTAGGTAGGTAGGTAGATTATGAAAAAAAACGAAGAAAAGAAGACATTTAAATTAATAAATAACTTTAATTTCAACAGTAAAAACGAATTCACAGTCGGTAAAAAGTGAAATACCACTCACTGATTCAGTAGGTAGATGCGCGCCGCCGCCGTGGCCTGCTTCTGCTAGGGTGACGAGCGGCTCCATCCGTCACCTTCAGGCCCGCGCTCACGGGGGGCGGAATCCGTATATCGTGTAGACATCCGCTAAGAACGGATTTTGCGAAACACCGCCCCTAAGAGAGTAAACTACTAAAAATTGTACAAAAGACCTATGTTTTATAAGTAAGAGACTTGCATCGATTTAAATTTGAAAAAGTGGAATTGGTCTAGGCTGGAATCGAACCCCGGAATTTAAATCGATTTTAATATTTAACATAAAAAGGGTTAAACATTTAATTTACAGAGAGACTTGTAGTTTAAAATATAATACACACACGGGCAAAATTAGCGGAACACAAAATTATGGTCTGGGGAGGGATATGTTTAGGAGCTCGCATGGAGTTAGTGCTAGTCGACGGCGGAAATCTGACTGCTGATCAGTATGTCAGGGAGATTTTAGAGAAACATGTCGTGCCATTTGCCCCATTTATTGGTAACGACTTCATTTTAATGCAGGATAATGCTTAGGCTCACAGTGCTCGTTCAGTACAGGCATACCTAAACCATGTTGGTGTTACGGTGATGGAGTGGCCAGCGCGGTCCCCGGATATGAATCCGATTGAACACGTTTGGGACTTGCTAAAGAGGAGTGCTAAATCAAGAATACCACCTCCTAACAATCTGGGCGAGTTGCAAAACACATTAGCTGAAGAATGGTAGAGGTTGCCCCAAGAAATCATTGACAACATCATTCGCAGCATGCCCACAGACTGATGGAAAATTTAATCAGGGCACGAGGAGGAAACACTCGTTATTAAACATGTTGCTGTTGTTTCATGTTTAATTACTATTTGTTTAAAAATAAAGCTAACTATTTTAGGTATACTCACCTTTTTTTGTGTTCCGCTAATTCTGCCGGTGTGTGTATGTTCTATAGATAGTGTGGAGGTGATGTAATAAGGTACCTATTATACCTATAATCACAAATCAACCTCATTTTGGGTTTAAAACAGGGGATGGTAGTTGTTAGAGCGTTTTCACACTCATCCGATATCCGATATCCAATATTGGTGTCGGACGCCGATAGCCGACATCCGATAGCCGACACCTTGTGCTGTTTTCACATTTATCCGATAAAATCGGCCCGATACCACAGAATAATTAATAGTACTAACGTACAGAAGGATCACTGCGCAAGAAGATTTAATTAATTCCAGTCTTGCTCCGACGCAATACGGTGGAATTCAGCTCGCACAACATTAGGTACCTATAATTTTATTCACCTACTACTTCGTCTCTTTCTATCGCGTACCTCTTATCTCTTCTTACGCCTGTTAGGGTTGCCTTCTTGTGAAGAAATGAATATTTGATTACCAGTCCAGTTATGTACCTGTTACTATTTTTCTACTTATGTGAAAATGACAACTTTAAACATACCTACCTAGTATTAGATGAAAAAAGTATTTTATTACAATGTCCGCATATTTTAACATAAGACGATAAGCATACTACTACATTTAGTATTCTTTGCTACTACACTTTAGTGTATTTGCTAAATTGAACATACCATTTACGTGTTTAGTTACATGCCGTACGACGCAAACACGAAACGGCTTAAACTAGTCCGAGAGCCGACACCCAAAAATCATGTTGGTAAATTATTTTGATTTGCGCCAGCTAAATTAAATGCGCTTTGAAAGCAATTCGTATTTGAATTTATATTATTGTTAGGAACTCGGTTCTCGGATACTATAAGCTTTGTTGGAACTGTATTTGGTTTCAGTTGTTTGATTGTCCTGATTGCAGAATCTTCAAAATGATGGGAGCAGACTTCGTAGCTTTTAGCTCTCAAAAGTCCTCTCGTCTTATTAAAATCAGCCACTCTCGGCGCCTAAAATAAAATAGACAAATGGTAGTCAGTACGGAGCAAACACACATGTGCTTATGGTCATTGGTTAGAGTGAAGCAAACGGGGCATTGAGGAGCACAGTCACCGTAGTAGTCGCTCGTCGCCGTCACAGGAACAGTCCCCGTTGCTGTCGCCATAGTCCAGTCTCTATACAATGAAAATTTTTCTAAGTGTTTGATAATCGCCACGCCGATAAAGGTTAGGTGCGCCAAAAGTAGTATAACTTCAAAAATAGTATCTCCTAAGCTAGTAAAAATCACTGGACATACATGGGGGTGGCTCAAATACTCCTCAATATGGGGCGCCAAATTTTTTGGCCAGGAGAGCTGGCCACCATGTATTGTCAAACTTAACCTTAGCTCTCGGTCTATATACCCGTCAGACTAGCCAAAGTGCGCCAAAGTATCTAATTATCATGTTCAGGTGAATAATATTAAATATTATGCTATTCATTTGTATACTTATTAAATTTATTACTTCAGCTCTCGGACTATAAACAAAGAATACTAAATATTACCTATAAGCTATAAGGTAGCTTTCGAGCGCGAAGGTTCATATATTATGTAGTTAAGAACTAATAAATGACGGCGTTATGAAGGGACAAACATAAGAAATTAAAACCCTCCTCCTTTTTTGAAGTCGTTTAAAAAGAAGGAACTTGGAACTGCAGAAATTACGTAGGGTAGGTATCATCAGTGGTACCTACCTACCTATAGTCAACGCGCAATGGCCGTCAAGGACACTCGAAATTAGAAAAATACGTCGAGGCGGGTGACAGCGGAGTACGTTGACCCCGATGGGGCCGATCCAATAACCCTCTCAGTTCAAAAATCTAGCTGGCTAGGTACCTACCTACTTCTTGGTCTACCTATAAAATAAGTAGTTTTAGTCTAGTTACGCATTTTGAACAGTAGTAGTGGTAGGTTGGGTTATGGGTAGGTAGGTAAGTACCTTAAAATTTTAAAATTTATTAATTTGGCAAAATTACCTTACAGCATCTTTGGGAAGCGAGAAAAAAGATAAATCCGGCATATTTCTATTCGAATTCAAACAGCCGAACGCCACACAACATCGTCTGTCATATTTTCTTTTCTTGTCCATTCTAAGGTAGGTACCAGTAGTAGGCACGATCAAGAGAGAAAAAAATGTTTTTATAAAATCCCAGCCGAGCGCGAGCATAGAAAACACCTCAAGCGTCCACACGAGCGCGCGCGTGACACTCGACTAATTTTTAATCCGCTCGGCGGATACTTCGTTGTAGGTATATAACGGATGTACTGCGCGGAGTGAACCACGCCTGCCGATACGGCCATTTTCTCGATAGCGCAGACTAGTTAGGGGCTAGGAGTAAAAAAAAGAAAAAGTGCAAGCAATTTTCGACATTATTGACATGACATGGTATCGAGTTTTTTTTCTTATATTGGATCAGCGTCATCAATTAAAGCGAAAAGACATGTAGCTCAGAAAATGTCACTAAGGTCGAAAATTGCTTGCAGTCGCTGTTTTAGTTTCTTTGTGTTCCGATGTCGGGCCAAAACAGTGGTGTTGGCTCCGATAATTTGACTTCCCCCGATATCGGATGTCGGATATCGGATATCGGATGAGTGTGAAAACGCTCTTACACTCCACGTGTACGAAGTCTACATAGGAACTGTTTTGTTACTTCAGTTTATTAATTAACATCGCAATTTCTTTTTTATCATAAACACTCTACTCTCTGCGAACATCGATGATGTTGTGTCGGTAATTGAATCACGAATCCTGTGCTTCGCTTCATATAGAGTAGGTACGGAAAGCTCCGTAGCATAGTTTCCGGCATATATTAGACCCCAAGTCCCGAAAGAATTGATTCCTTGGCGCAACACGCACTGCATATAAAGAGTACATTTTTCGACGTGTTACGGTTCAAGATATACTTATGCCGGTCATAACACGACACGATACTTGCAAATATAACCTAAATATGAAGATGTGATGTATTTTAATCATTGATGTTTCGTTCTATCAATGCAAATATGAGTTTGTAACAAGCAGAATTTAATTACCGTGTGCATGTTACCGGTAATGTGTATAATCTGGTAATCTATACCATGCCTAGGCTATGTATAGAATACCAAGTGCGCAGTCGACAATGTGTGAAATATTATCGAAAACCATAAATGGTGGTTATAAAAAAAACAACCATGAAGGCTTAGAGCGTTTTCACATTCATCCGATATCCGATATCGGTGTCGGACGCCGATAGCCGACATCCGATAGCTGTTTTTACATTTATTCAATAATATCGGCCCAATACGGCCATTTGCTGCGAATACACAGACTAGTTAGGGATGCTACGGGTGAAAAAAGTGCAAACAATTTCCGACCTCATTGACATGACATGGTATCGAAGTTTTTTTCTTATATTCGTGATCAGCGTCATTAATTAACGTGAAAAGATATGTAACTAAGAAAATGTCATTAAGGTTGAAAATTGTTTGCAGTCGCTGTTTTAGTCTCTTTGTGATCCGATATAGGGCAAAAACAATGGTGTTGGCTCCGACAACCGATATCGGGTCGGACAATGCGAAAAAGAGATACATATATCATACATTTAACCATCTCCGATATCGATTGTCGGATATCGGATATCGTACAATGTACAATGTGACCCTCTAATGCTTACTTTTTTATTACCCAGAAATAGAATCTGCGCATAGCCAGCCGCAAATATAGACCAAAATCTATTTATTTTAAATCTATATATAGCATACATTGCGTATGCAATGTAAAAAAGTTTACATTTTCAGCGAGCAGCCAGCAGTGCTGTGTGCGCTAAAGAGGTAATCAGCTTTGTACGCTTTGGGCGGCACCGGCAGAACAATCACTGTATTATCAATTATCACAGACAAAATAATTCTTATAGTACCTATTATGTTATCTGTGGTATTATGTACCGTATTCATTATTCTTTCTTACTCACCGGGAAAAGTGATTAAACGTGTACCTACAGTAGTTTTTATAACTTACATTGCCAATTTGATGCGTTCAGTATTTACTACGACCGGGATATACGAGTACCTAGTCAAAATTTAAAAGTAAGTTCTGATGTCTCCTGAGCCTAGGGAAGACAACAAGACTGAATAAATTCTGTCTCCTAGGTGTCCTAGGTGGGCCATCAGGGGAGACAGGTGATTGAAGCCTACAGACCGATCATTATTTATAGGAACTGAACTTATCTGTCTCGTCGCTCAAAACCTATAAGTAGGTTAGGTACGTACTGTCAGCATCTGATCGATCTTGATGAACTAAGTGCTCAAAATGATCTTAATTCCTTGGTTTCCCTCTTCCCTGTTGATGGATTGTTCTGATATTGGAATACACCTTTAGTTTGGACAATAATACAATTAAATTAGTAAAACAGTCTAATTTGCTCTCAATGCCTTGGTTTTAAGATCATTATAAGACTTTGTAACCAAGATATTTCTGACGCTGACTGTACCTACATTGTGCTACCAGTCAGTAGATCGCATTGTGAAGTGTGCTTGATTTCCCCTTTTCAAAAAACGGCAAAATAAAACTTCCCGATAATTTTTATCGACCGTCCAGGCGACTCGACGATGAGCGAGGGAAGTGGCGAGAGAAGTGGGCATGGACGTGGATGGTATGTGAATGGTATGTTGGTCATGCCGTGAATATTGCAGCGAGTGTCGGCTTCATGGCGCGAGTCAAAGGAGCGGCAATACGAGCGCGATGAACCATCTACTACTCGTACGAATTACTTGGCACCTGGCTCGAACGAGCGACGTTTAAAGTACCGAGTGCAAAAAGAAATCGAATTAATATTTATTTTATATTTGTATATATTTAAATTTTGTATATTTTACAATACTTTATTTTCGGACTTCTTAAATACCCAATAGTTTCAGACATATACAATAAAGCCAAATATGGGCAGTAAATTAGCAGGTAAAAATATTTGAGGTTAAAAGCAGAAACAATGGCTTCAGTTCAAAATTTATTTATAAATAAAAAATTTAATACTATCCAGTAATACTGTTGGAATATATTTATTTGTGACACAAGTGAGCAAAATTGATTTTTGCAGCGAGTGCTTATTTTGACTCCCAAGCAAGCGAGGGATTCTAAGATTGAATCACGAGCGTAGCTAGTGATTTAAATGTAGAATCTGAGTGTGGCGAGGGATTTAAAGGCACGAGATGCAAATAATTTTGCTCTCGTGTGGCGCACATTACTTTTCACTTCAACAGCGAGAACACATAATAAGTACTATTACTTAGAAGATGACACAATTAACAAGAACAGATAGAAATAACGTTTATATTTATTATAAATCAAAATAATGCTGAACATTTTCAAAGTTAAAGGTGCAATTATTGCAGTTCTGCAAATTCTGCCAGTTTTATACAATACGATAGTAACGCAGTCACCGAATAAGTCTTCGCAAGTCTCCTTATCGAACGAGCTTTCAAATATTTCTCGCGAGACTTCTCAGGAAGGCAACTAAATTCCGCATTAGTAGCTTGCTGTTTCAACTCTTCTGGTGTTAAAATCCTGACTTCGTCGCCAGTATCGCTCATCTTTTATGATTATTTTAATATTTTTAATCTTATTTGATACTTTTCTTTCTATTCCCGCAATTTTTTAAGGTGCGTTCAGAGAAAGCGTCTGGGATGTTTTATTTTTCAAAATTTGAAAATGAAAATAATTTTATGAATGTACTTATGCGTCAAGTATTGATTATAAATACTTATGCTTTACTTATTTTCGTATACAATAATAGATTAAATAATAAATAATTGAAATAAATAACATGGTTATCCATTTACAAATACTTTCAAATTTAGTTTATTTTGATGCTTGTTTTAATGCATATAAAATATCGCGGACACTGTTTCTGAACGCGCCTTAAAAATTGCGGGAATAGAAAGTAAAGTGTTGATTAAATTAAAAAATATTAAAATAATCATAAAGGATGAGCGATAATAGTATTTAACACGGGGAGTGGAAACAGCAAGTTACAAATTCGGAATTTAGTTGCCTTCCTGAGAAATCTCGCGAGAAGTATTTGAAAGCACACCATAACTTCAGTAAAAGGAAACAAAGGGTGCGACCTGTTCGGAGACGTGTTACTATCGTCACAGATAACATAATACTAAAGTACAGATACCTCATCCCATACAAAAAAATGAGGCCATCATAACTCGGGCTATTTTACGGGCAAAATTTAAATATTGTTACGAGCGCGGGGGTCGGTTTAAATAGAAAATGCGAGGACAACCGTTGAAGGCAGGCTTTATTCAGCTTCACTTCAATTACAGCAAAGCGCGTAGAAATTCGAAAACTCTTCCTTACACAACACACAGTCACTTGTATAATCGCACTGTATAGCTTCACACACTTTATCGCTTTGTTCGCTTCGAATACTAGTCTTAGACTAACTTGAGCAGCGGCTGTTAGCTCGCCTTTTATATAAGGGGCGGCCGAGTAGCGAAAGATCGAGAAAAGACAGGTACGTTCTGAAAAAGACAGGAACTTTCTGGGAGGTTCTATTAGGTCTTATGTCTCTTTCTATTCGTTCCATTCCTTCTAGAACAGTGACGTCAAGGCATGCTGTCTCTTTCTAGCCTGACGTCTCGTTCTATTCATTCCATTCCTTCTAGAACAGTGACGTCAAGGCATGCTGTCTCTTTCTACAGTGCCGTCTCGCTCACTCCTATGGAAATTTGGCCATATATTGAAGTGGCCAAGCGCCGGGCGTAGCACTACCCCCTTCTTAGACATGCTCGTCCCGAGCATTATTAGATCCGTAGTATCTCGCCAGTCGGTCAACATGTACCACCTTCAAGGGGCTTCGCTGGTTGCGTTGTATCCGGTATGTAACGTCATTGATCCTGGTGACAACTTTATACGGCCCTTCCCAGGTTGGAGACAACTTCGGAGATTTGCCTTTGCGACGCATCGGATTGTGTAGCCATACGAACGAGCCTTCGTCGAACCCGGCTTGATGAGAGTTGCGGTCGTATCGGGTTTTCATTCTTTCGCTTGCCTGGAGCCCAGATTCACGGACGTGGGTGTGAACGTCATTTAGTCTATCGCGCAATGCACTAGCATATTCCGTGATTTCTTGCGGTGAATCTGGAGGACGTCCAGTCAGTAGATCAGCCGGTAGTCTCAGTTCTCTGCCAAAGTTTGCACACGCAGGCGTCACCGTTGTGTTTTCATGTATCGCTGTTCTATAAGACAACAAGAACAAAGGAATATGACTATCCCAGTCCTTCTGGTGGCTCTCAACAACCTTAGCCAAATGCCTTTCCAAGGTTTGGTTAAATCTTTCAACCATTCCGTCAGACTGCGGATGATATGGGGTAATCCTGGTTTTATGAATACCCATTATCCTACAGGTTTCTTGAAATACCTGTGATTCAAAATTCCTTCCCTGGTCACTGTGTATTTCCAGAGGAACTCCATATCGGCAAAACACTTCCGTGACTAGTCTTTCCGCGACTGTAGTTGCTTCCTGGTTAGGTATGGCAAAAGCCTCTGGCCATTTAGTAAAGTAGTCCATTACTACTAGGATGTATTTGTTTCCAGACTCCGATGCAGGAAATGGCCCTGCAACATCTAATGCAATCCTTTCCCAAGGTGCTCCAACATTGTATAGCTTCAATGCTCCCCTGCTCCTTGTATGAGGCCCTTTTACCGATGCGCAGCATGTACATTTCCTACACCAATCTTCAACATCCTCACGGCAATGGATCCAATAGAATCGTTGACGAACCTTCATCAACGTCTTCTTCACACCAAGATGGCCGCCTGAAGTTCCGTCATGAAATGATCTCAAAACCTCATTAATTTTAGTCTTTGGGACAACCAACTGCAGATGTGAGTCTTTCCCGTTTGCAGACTCCCATTTTCTACACAGGACTCCATTGTGTATCACGAGGCTTTCCCATTGCGCCCAGTAGGTCTTCGTAGCTGCACTCATTCGGGAGACATCACTCCATTTCGGCTTAGGTTTTCCTGCCCTTATCCATTCGAGAATAGGCTTGATGTCTCGATCCTCTTGCTGTGCTTGCTGCATGGCTTTGCTACTCCACTCATCGCTGACAGTAACAGTCCTAATCGTTCTAACCGCCACACTGTCCTTAACTTCTTGCCTGACACAATGGTTACGTTCCACCGGACAAGGTCTTCGAGAGAGCGCATCTACATTTCCTTGCGCTTTCCCACTCCGATGCTCTCTTATCCCTGGTTGTTCAATCTGTCGCGCCGCTTGTTCTTGGCCATTACCATGTTGAGTCCGTTTCGGGCAGCTAGGCCGAATATGTCCTTGTTCTTTGCAGATATAACACCTGGGGGCGAATTTCCGACGGTACACACGTTGCTCATTTGTTGAGATCTCACGCAATCTATGTCGTCGAGGGTCATGTCGAACAGCCTCCACTTCAAGGGCGTGAGCAACAGCATCTTTAAGGGTTGCATGGTGACCCAGACGGACGGCAGCTCTCACCTCCAAGTCTCTAATCCCGTCAATAAAAGCTTGCACCAAAATGCTGTCAACAAATGACGAAGAAGCTCCTTGGTAAGCTTTTCTCACCAGCTTTTCTATTTCCAAAGCCCACTGCTGCAGAGACTCACTAAGACGCTGGTTTCTGTCCTTCAATTGGGCACGGTAGACATGTTCCAAGTGACTATCACCGTAACGTGATTCCAACGCTTCAAGAAGGCGGTCGTAAGTCACTTCACCTCCAAGCGCCTCTAAAACACTGAGTGCTTGGTCTCGTAACCCCAATGTTAATGCTGTTTTGGCTTGCTCCTTATCCCAACCGTTCGCCTTTGCCACAGACTCGAACTGCAGTTTGTATGCAGTCCACGAGGAGGTCCCATCAAATGGCGGTACTTTGAACTTCCCGACAGCCTGTGCAGATGGAATGGTTACAGAGCCAGCTGTTCCGCAAGCTATTTTCGTCTCCAATTTTTTTACGTTTTGAGCCACAGACTGCAACCGTTCCTCATAACTCTCAAATTTCTTGTCGTGGCTTTCTATTCTGTCTTGCACTGAATGAATTTCTCTTTGCCATTCTGCTTTAGACTCTTTCAAGAAGGCAAATAGATCTTCTTGTTGTTCCCGGAGCTGAACCTTTAGTTGCAAGGCACGCTCCTCCTGTTGACGGGCCTGCTCCTCCTGTTGACGGGCCTGCTCTGCCTGTTGTTGCTGGAGCTGTGCCTTCAATTGCAGAGTCTGCTCTTCCTGGCGACGGGCCTGCTCTTCCTGGCGACAGATCAGCTCCTCCTGTTGTTGCTGGAGCTGTGCCTTCAATTGTAGAGTCTGCTCTTCCTGGCGACGGGCCTGATCTGCCTGGTGACGAGCCTGCTCCTTCAATAAGGTCATAATCGCGTTCAGGTTAATTTCCGATGATGATCTTGAAGCACCCGTCGACGTACTCGGAGTACCCGAAGCCTCTTCCGCGGCCTGGCTTCTGGTTTTAACACCCTCCCTGTCGTCTCTCGGCGTTATCGGCATTTTCTATCCCACTTCTGACACCAGTTGTTACGAGCGCGGGGGTCGGTTTAAATAGAAAATGCGAGGACAACCGTTGAAGGCAGGCTTTATTCAGCTTCACTTCAATTACAGCAAAGCGCGTAGAAATTCGAAAACTCTTCCTTACACAACACACAGTCACTTGTATAATCGCACTGTATAGCTTCACACACTTTATCGCTTTGTTCGCTTCGAATACTAGTCTTAGACTAACTTGAGCAGCGGCTGTTAGCTCGCCTTTTATATAAGGGGCGGCCGAGTAGCGAAAGATCGAGAAAAGACAGGTACGTTCTGAAAAAGACAGGAACTTTCTGGGAGGTTCTATTAGGTCTTATGTCTCTTTCTATTCGTTCCATTCCTTCTAGAACAGTGACGTCAAGGCATGCTGTCTCTTTCTAGCCTGACGTCTCGTTCTATTCATTCCATTCCTTCTAGAACAGTGACGTCAAGGCATGCTGTCTCTTTCTACAGTGCCGTCTCGCTCACTCCTATGGAAATTTGGCCATATATTGAAGTGGCCAAGCGCCGGGCGTAGCAATATTAATATTCGCTACTAGATGTCAACAATGTAGCCCGAGGTTCTGCTTACGTTTTACAGTAGTAGCTGCTAGATGGTGGTGTACTATATTTTCAACGATAAGAAGTGTCATACATAAATGACAATATGAATAAACATAGGTAGGCACATTATTACTACTATTTATTTAAGAAGATTGACTGTGAGTGATGTTAGTATAGACCGCATCTCCAAACTCGCAATCGGATTTTTTCCACAGCGGATCTTCGCAAGAAAAAAAGGGTAATATCCTCGTTTGCCAGATAAGAGGGTTCTTGAGTGTGTTGAGTAAGAATTAGATGTCATTTTTGTGGCCACGGTGTTCTAGCTAAATTGCAATATGGGTATGGTTTATTAGGTTTTTGAGTATGCTGAGCGTGAATTTGATGTCATTTTTGGGATCCAATATGGCCACCGCGGTAACCTAGATAAATTGGAATATGGGTTTGGTTTAATGAGTTTTCGAGTAAGCGGAGTTTTGGTCTCCAATATGGCCACCGCGCTGTAGGTAGAAAATTGCAATATGGATATGGTTTAATAGGTTTTTGAGTATGCTGAGTGTGAATTTGATGTCATTTTTGGAATCCAATATGGCCGCCACGGTGTCCTAACTAAATTACAATATGGGTATGGTCTAATGGGTTTTCGAGTATGCTGAGTTCGAATTTAACGTCAGTTTTGGCCTCCAATATGGCCGCCGCGCTGTAGGTAGAAAATTGCAATATGGGTATGGTTTAATAGGTTTTTGAGTATGCTGAGTGTGAATTTGATGTCATTTTTGGAATTCAATATGGCTGCCACGGTGTCCTAGCTAAATTGCAATATGGGTATGGTCTTATGAGTTTTCGAGTATGCTGAGTTCGAAGTTTCGAGTTTTGGCCTTCAATATGGCCGCCGCGCTGTCGGTAGAAAATTGCAATATGAGCACAGATAACATAATACTAAAGTACAGAAACCCCATTCCATACAAAAAAATGCGACCATCATAACTCGGGCTATTTTGCGCATTATTTTTAAATATTATTTTTCGCTACTAGATGCCAACGAAATATCCAGAGGTTCAGTCTACATTTCGCAGTAATAGCTTCTAGATGGTGGTGTACTATATTTTGTCAAGAAGTATAAATAATTAATCTAATATTCTCGTGTCACAATGTTCGTTCCCATACTCCTCCGAAACGGCTCGACCGAAGTCTGAGAATCGGCTACTATTTATTTTTCATACCCCAGTCCGCGATAACGGACATCCACGCGGGCGGAGCCGCGGGCGACAGCTAGTAATAATATAAATTACCAAAGAGGTAAAATAATATAGATCGCATCTTCAAATTTGCAATCGGGTTACTACTTCACATTTCTTGTATGCTGAGTATGAATTAGATGATAATCAAAGTCCAATTTATACAAAATTGCAATACGCGTATGGTCTAACTTATTTTTGAGTAGGTAGCACACGAAAGAGTACGAATTTGGTGTCATTTTGGTCGTTATGTTGAACTCGAATCGATTAAAAACACACACCTCATGCCAGAGTAGGTATATCCAGTCGAGTTCAACATACACCTTATCACCGGCGGCTGGTCGGTGGACATGTCGGACTCGAACTCGAACCGACTAAGCCGTCGCGGATGCACCGCGTATATGTCGAGTACGACATAAGCACTCTCGCCTTACATAAGTACTTATGAACGACGTGGGACGTCGGCATACCTAGAATGGGACAAGAATATGTAAATATCGTATGTAGGTATCTATGCACCTATAAACACGAATAAATATGACTAGGTCCCTACTCTCGCCATTTTGTTCCGGCACGACGAACGACTCAAAACAAAATGCCTCAGCCCCTTGACTTTTACATGAGCGACTGCCGTTTGACCTACTATCCTCAAGAAGCAAAATTGCACTAGAGTCGCATCCATTGATCACTGGGTGGTACGAAAAGCTCAAAATGACTCAGCCCCTTGACTTTTACATGAGCGACTGCCGTTTGACCTACTATCCCCAAGAAGAAAAATTGCGTCAGAGTCGCATGCATTAATCAATGGGTGTACGAATAGGTCAAAATGACTCAGCCCCTTGACTTTTACATGAGCGACTGCCGTTTGACCTACTATCCTCAAAAAGAAAAATTGCGTCTGAGTCGCATGCATTAATCAATGGGTGTACGAAAAGGTCAAAATAAATAATAAATAAATAATAAATATTCCACAACATTTCACAAAACGCTATCTAGACCCATGGTAAGCATAGCTTAACTAGCTTGTGTTATGGAATCTAGAATGCGGATAAACATACTTAGATACGTTCTTTTTTTTTGTAAATACATACATATTATACATAGAAACACTCAGACCAATGCAAATATATATATTCATGCATACAAATATTTACACTGAGCGGGAATCGAACCCGCGCCTCCTGCGTAGCGGCCGCGTTCACTACCGCTACGCCACGGAGGAGGAGGAGGAGGAGGAGGAAAATGACTCAGCCCCTTGACTTTTACATGAGCGACTGCCGTTTGACCTACTATCCTAAAGAAGCCAATTTGCACCGGAGCCGCATTCGTTATTCAGTGGGTGGTACGAATAGCACAAAATGACTCAGCCCCTTGACTTTTACATGAGCGACTGCTGTTTGACCTACTATCCTCAAGAAGAAAAATTGCGTTAGAGTCGCATGCATTAATCAATGGGTGTACGAAAAGGTCAAAATGACTCAGCCCCTTGACTTTTACATGAGCGACTGCCGTTTGACCTTCTATCCTCACGAAGCCAATTTGCACCAGAGCCGCATCCGTTAATCAGTGGGTGGTACGAATAGCACAAAATGACTCAGCCCCTTGACTTTTACATGAGCGACTGCCGTTTGACCTACTATCCTCAAGAAGAAAAATTGCGTCAGAGTCGCATGCATTAATCAATGGGTGTACGAATAGGTCAAAATGACTCAGCCCCTTGACTTTTACATGAGCGACTGCCGTTTGACCTACTATCCTCAAGAAGCCAATTTGCACCAGAGCCGCATCCCTTAATCAGTGGGTGGTACGAATAGCTCAAAATGACTCGGACTCCTTAAATTTTACCTGACCGACTACAGTCTGACCTACGGGTCCTACCCCTACTGCCCTACCCAAGAGAAGAGCTAATGGAATCTTTCAACAAAAATTCTTTAATTGAGGAATGGTCACCAAGTCAAAAATCCTATGAGAGATTTGACATTGGTCTTCGAAGGGCTCCAATTTCCTTTAACGATTGCCATAGATATTCGTGTAGAAATTTAAAATGCACCGGTTGGCAGCCACAGAGACTATTGTTGCGCTGGCGGCACAGACAGAGCGAGATAGGATGAATCGATCAAGCGAGCGGCCGTATGTGCGAGCGAGAAAGTCGTCTCATAGGAGCTCGTTATAGGTAGGTATATCATCCGCTAGAAGAGAGAAATATTCCAAATATCATTTTTTTTCAAATCCGTACTCAGCATGTTTAAAAGCCCTTGTTATTTCTAATAGGTAAGAAGCAGGTACTACCTACCTATCTAGTACTACCTACCTAACCTATTATTACCTACATAACGCGCGCGCCCCAGGAGCGTTACTTTTCTTAATTTGTTTAAATTGCTTTAAATATTTCGGTTACCAAATTGACTGCTCCCCGCTTAATGGTAAGCTGGGGTGCAATCCATAAAATAGTGACCGCCATTACAAAATGCTGTCCCTAGTTTGACAGTTTTGACACCCTCAGAAGGTATTATGCAAGTGCCTTCTAATTTCCCCTTATTTCTTGCCGCCGTGGCCTGCTTCTGCTAGGATGACGGGCGGCTCCACCCGTCACCCTCAGGCCCGCGCTCATGGGGGGCGGAGGTCAGTTTGCGGAACAAAAATGTACCCTAGAACACTGGGGAGAGTTATTATTATTTTTTAATTTTAAACAAATAATTTTATTATGACTTATCCTTTTCGCGTGGGGAGTTAAAAATAAATAAGCATTCTAAACGTTTTATAGGATTGTTTAATTTTCATTGACAAAGTGACAACACTCAAGTTGGCGGCGTTGTATGTTCGGAACAAAGGGCGATACCTACATAATTTCGTAGATTACAAAACAGCGGTTATCTTCAACAATAAAGGTAGTACGTTAAAAAAATACAGAACAGAAGTAACTTTTTAATTGTTAGTTTTAATCAGACTCTTAAAATAATTAAAAAAGAAACTCATCAATTGTTAATTGCAGTAAATCTCGTTTGATATGTTTTTTGTTTGAGTAACAGCCGTGAAATATAGAGAATTGAATAACACGCCATCTATTGTGTGTAACCTAGTGCACAGTATCGGTAGTATCATTATACTACCGATAAAAGACGCGAAGGGCGCTGCATAATTATAACAAATTGTCGAAATTTGGTTTAAAAGTTCATTATTTTATGTTTATGAGGAACAAATATTAAAGTTTTATGAAAAAATAATATTTATAGTATTCAATTCTTGTTCATTTAGAATTTTATGTTAAATTGATACACATAACGCCATCTAGAATATTTTATAAGTCACTAATAAAATTTGTTCATAGTGGAGACCCAGTGCTATCGTATTGTATATCATTTGTAGAATTTCATCTTTAACTTTTAAAATGTCCAGCATTATTTTGATTTATAATAAATATAAACGTAATTTCTGTCTGTTCCTGTTCATTGTGTTATCTTCTAAGTAATACTCACCTATTATGTGTTCTCGCTGCTGAAGTGAAAAGTAATGTGTGCCACACGAGAGCAAAATTATTTGCATCTCGTGCCTTTGAATCCCTCGCCACGCTCAGGATTTTACATTTAAATCACTAGCTATTTATTTATTTATTTATTTATTTATTAAGGTCAACCAACAACTGTTTACATTCATACAGGTTCATGTAGCAATATAAGTAAGTACAATTCATAATGTAACAGTTACTTATAGGTAGACACAGCATGCAATGAGAATCATTAAAAAAAGGAGCTACATACCATCACAGCAACAAGGTTATTTGAACAACTGCTACGCTCATGATTCAATCTTAGAATCGCACGCTTGCTTGGGAGTCAAAATCAGCACACGCAGCAAAAAAGAATATTGCTCACTTGTTGCACAAATAACTATTGTCTCACGCAGTGAGCAAAATCTTTGGTCACTGTTTTTACGCAGCAAAACTTACATTTTTGAGTTGCTGAAGTGAAAAATATTTTAATACATAATCTGGTAGATATTTTCATGGCATTTTTTTCTATTATGTATTAAGTATGACTTTCAAAATTTTTACTACATTTCCCAATAAATTTCGTTTATTCAGTTTAGGCACATAAAGAGCATATATTATATGAACGTCAAAATTTTACAATTATGTCAAGAAATAATTAAAATAATATTAAATAAAGTAAATTAATTTTTTGAAAATGATTCTTTCGATGGTTCGGTAAATTAGTTCTACTGAGAAGATACCAATAAGAAACTTAGTGAACAAGGTTATAGTTTTTTTTAATCTGGTTACATTTCGAACAACTTTATGTTGTGCGAGCAAGCCAAAGATTAGGTTGACCATGCATTTTTATCATTAAGATATTCGTCTACTTTATAGTATCGTTTTTTCATTTAACAATTACTTTTAACTTCTATTTTATAATAAACATTTTTATAATGTTACCTACAAACGAATTACCAACCTAATAAAGTCTGAGTTTTGGCACTACAAGCTTATTATTAGTTATTTGTTTTTTTTTTTAAGAGATCTAGGTTCTCGTGTAAATATAAGACATTATCGTAAATGTATTGGGAAGCAACTGTTAAAATATTAATTTCTTTAAATAGTTCTCTTAGCTCTTAGGCTCTGAGGCTATAGATTGCTCGTATAGCTCGTGTTTGTAATATGAAACAACTCCACTCCACAAAAATCCAACAAATTACTACGAAACGAAACTTGCAACGGTCACAGCGATGCTGACGCTACTGGTCTCGTACGGCGAGAGCGCGGCCTCGCGCGGGGAAGTGGGAGGCGGGTTGCTTTCAAGTCAAGTGCCATGTTCAATCCTACGGGTAGTACACACTCGTGACACGTGACACTTTGCATCAAGCGCTCGGGGCGTTAGCACATATCCTATGTATAACATGACGTCGCAGACAATGAATGGTCGAATGAAAAAATATGAAAATTGATTGAAAATATTACAATAATTTATCATATATGTATAATCATATTTAATGTTTATATTATATTTTATATTGTATATTTCTATATTTTTTATCATTTAAAAATATTTTTTATTGTTATAAATATACTATAATTTACAATAATTTATTAAAATAATTCGTTTACGTCCATCTCCATTGCAAGGCGAATACTTGGCGAATGCGGCACAACGCTATGACGCGAGTGTGTGGACGCTAGGGCAACACTCGCGTTAATATTTCTGGCAACACGAGGAGCAATGCGAGGAGTATGTGTGTGGACGGTGGGACACACAGAAATATTCTGCATCGATTGAGGCACAGAATAGATAATAGTACTAACGTATTGAGGTCAAATTTTGATATGATATACCTACGAGACAGCCTCTGTGACGTAGCGGTAGTCAACGCGACTACGTAGGGTTGCGAGTTCAAATCCAGTTAAGTGCAAATATTCGTATGCACGAATATTATATCTATTTGCATTAGTCTGGGTGTTTCCGTGCCTCGGAGAGCACGTTAACTTAACTTTAGACACAGAATAGATAATAGTACTCTTTAGAACTTCGATATCGCCAATTGGCTGTTGAGGTCTGATGGTAGTCGCTATATGGACAATATCGAAGTTCAGCCGCATCACAGTTGGTCTGGAAAGCCGTCGACCCCAGATCCAAACTTAAAGTAAACGGGTTTTATTTCAGACTCGGGAACATTTGCAACACTTTATAAAGTGACACAGTGTAAAGAACATGCAGCAGTACAATGCCGCCTCTGTCTACCCATACGGGCAAATATAAATCAGGGTTGACGCATTTGTTTTATTTTTCATTTACAACCACAACAATTAACTTGGCGCTCGATAAAACCAGCCACCTACTTCTCACGACCTTGTTTTACAGTATTGATGTAGGTGTTCCCTCTCATTATTATAGATTTATTTTAGGAATGTGGAAAGGAAGGAAATGGATCGCTCTTTATAGGTACCTAGAGCAATATTTTGGGTTCTTTATTGGAACTTAATTTTTCTTGGTAAAGGTTCTACCGTCCCAGATTCCGTACCAACACTACCTACCTACATGCGGTTATGAAAAAGTTCCCGTGGAACACCCGGGTGATTTTCTAGGTGTCCTACGGGTAATACGAATATCCAACATATAGGTAGTAGGTACGTTGTACAGAAATTATCTAAAGGCGTTGGCTTTGTATGGCTATAGGCAGTTTTCATTTTTTTTCCGGGTGGTTAGTGAACAACCTTTTGACTGAGCTGTTTAGATGCTATAGATATAAGATTTTGAAAGCAGTGGTTTAACTGATAGCAGCAATGATTTTCGTTAATGTTCAGCAACTTAAGAGGATGACTGCACCTATTGCCTAAAACTTTGAATATACATTACATTATAACCATTATTTTTTGGTATTCTGAAATACGTATAATACTTGTTATAAAATATTGAAGCCGCTTAAGCTTATCGTAATGCTGCTTTATAGGAGCATTATAGCTAGAATCTGAATAGAATAACAAGATAGGAGCGACTGAGTGAGCGAAGTCTTTGTAGCCGTTGGTAAAAAAATTTGAGAGTGTTCGTAAGGAGCCTGGTGAGGTATTTTGACTTTCGAACTTCCTGGAAACGTCAATTGCAAGCAGGAGGATGCATTTGGTTTTGTTTTCCCCATTTAGTCCGCGACAAAGCTAAAAAGTAACCTCTTTTAGTCTAGTGCCGATTGAGATGCGCGCGCATAGGAAATAAGTAGTTATTTGTGCAACAAGTGAGCAAAATTGTATTGTGCTGCGAGTGCTGATTTTGACTCCCGAGCACGCGAGGCATTCTAAGATTGAATCACGAGCGTAGCGAGTGATTCTACAGTAGAATCCTGAGCGTGGCGAGGGAACCAAAGGCACGAGATGCAAATAATTTTGCTTTCGTGTGGCACACATTACTTTTCACATCAGCAGCGAGAACACATAATAAGTATTACTTAGAAGATAACACAATGAACAGGAACAGAACGTTTATATTTATTATAAATCGAAATAATACTGTACATTTTAAAAGTTAAAGTTGCAATTATTGTAGTTTTGCATATTCAACAAATTCTATACAATACGATAGTAACAGTCTCCGAACAAGTGTTCGCACCCTTTGCAAGTCTCCTTTTGTTGAAGATATGGTATGCTTTCAAATATTTCTTGCGAGACTTTTTAGAAAGGCAACTTAATTCCGCATTAGTAACTTGCTATTTCAACTCTTCTGGTGTTAAAATATTTAATTCGTCGCTAGTACATATCGCTCATCTTTTATGATTATTTTAATGTTTTTAGTCTTATTCAACATTTTACTTTCTATTCCCGCAATTTTTAAGGTGCGTTCAGAAACTGCGTCCGTGATGTTTTATTTTTCAAATGTTGAAAATGTACCTACTTACTTAGGTATGCATCATGTATTAATTATAAATACTTCTCCATTACTCGTTTACGTTAATACATTAAATATTACATAATTGAAATAAAAAACATGGTTATCCATTTACAAATAGTTTCAAATTTAGTTTATTTTATTTACACGTTTCAGAACGAGTTTTCCTTGGGGACGAATTTCGAAATTCGATCTTCGAATTAGTTTTGTTTGTCACTCGCTCGTACGTGTAATTACGGGAAAGAGACAGAGTGCTGTTTAGTTCGTAAATTGTTTGTTTTCTTAAATTATAATATAAATAATATTAAAAAGTTCCTTTTTTTTCGCCTTTTGGCACTAGCAAGCTGTGTGCCGACGACAAAAAAAAGTTACTTTGACTCACGCAGTGAGCAAATTTGCATTTTGCTCACTGTTTTTACGCAGCAAAACTTACATTTTCAAGCTGCTGAAGTGAAAATATTCTTTCCCGCTATTGCGAATAAAAATCACAATTCGTTTTCATTTTTGAAATTATAGGTAGTTATTTATTATTTAAAATGTCTATAAGTACTAGTTATGAAGAAAATTATAAATGTTCTACAAAGTCGGGTATGTGATGTGATTGATGTGAAGCCCTTATTGTTATGGAAGTTTACTACTTGAAAACTGTAAGGGTAAATATCTATTTTAGTATTCTTTCATTCACAAGAGTGTTGAAAAACATCGTATGTTACATATCTGTATTGACGATTAACGTCCTCGGCTCTCATAAGACTAACCTAACCTAACCTAACGACTCGGATCTCACTGGCGCACAGCGGTAATCGCCAACTTTACACATACTTATAATGTACTATTATAATCTATGTAATACATTGACAAACAATTTACAACCCTTTAAATGACAGTGGTATAAAAAAATATAACCAACTATAAGATATTCAACATTTTGAGATTCAACATTATGCGAATTCAACATTATGGGTTCAACATTTTGCCAATTCAACATTGCGGTCCGGAAGGGATTATAAATTATTAGAACACGCTAGTAAATCCTAAGTTAAGTATGTACGGCGGCGTGAGGAAAACCGAGAAGCAGATATTAATTTTAAAATTAATATCTGCTTCTCGTATTATAAAAGTAGTAATAAATTTTAAAATTAAAATAAGCAGAATAGATAATAGTACCGAGATTAATTTGTACTATAGATTATAACATTTATAACTATAGAGATATGCCACGTATTTCTTTAAAGATATTGCGCAAGTTTCCAAAGCAGGTAGCCTTGTACATAATCTTAAGGGCCCAGATTAAAACGTTACTTTAGTCACAGAATAGATAATAGTACTTACTAAGTACAAAAACTTTGGGACTGCTTCATCAAACGCCATCTAGCGATTTTTATAAAATTGTAAATCCGACCGAGGGCTAAATATATCTCGTAATAAAAAAAAAACTGAGTCACGATCTAATCTTAATCTCCCAAATGTCATATATGATTAGTATATCAACGTTTGATCTCTTTGGAAGATTAAAGGTGATTTTCCACCAGAGGGGCGAGACGAGACGATGCGAGGAGAGAATTGAAATTAGTATGGCAAATTTTCAATTCTCTCCCAGCCTATCTTTGGTGGAAACAGTGTGGATTGACGAGAATATGCGAGGCGTGAATTGAAATATTTGTTTGTGCAAAAATGAACCGTATTGGTTCCCATATAGAGTATAAATCACCTTCAAGGTAATTTTCCAACAGAGTGGCTAGGCGAGGCGAGGCGAGGAGAGAATTGAAATTTGTATAACAAATTTTCAATCCTCTCCCGGTGCATCTTTGGTGGAAACAGTGTCGATTGACGAGAATATTGACGCCTAATTATTGTTCGGAGTTTTCGGCATTGACGCTAGAACAAAGTTATATCGAGCATTGTGTGTGAGCTGTCTAAAATACATTTATATATGAAGCATACGGGCGACGGGGCGCGGCGGTCACGCGCGCGAGCTCGCGATGGCAATTTTTAGTGGAAAAGGGTCAGTGCGATTTCAATTCTCTTCTCGCCTCGTCTCGTCTCGCCCCTCTGGTGGAAAAGCACCTTAAGACAGTAAGGCGATTCTCACACTGCCCCGCATCACGCGGCGCGGCGAAGCGTGGTGACGCGTCACCTCTACGGAGCTCTTTTTGTATAGAAAAAACGCGGGGTCCAACACACTGAAAACGGGTTCACGCAGTGTGTGGCAGATCACACGCGTACAAGCATAAAACATTCGAGGTATCGTATGACACACTGAACTCTGCCAGAGACTTTTGTTAGACTTTTCTGTATAAGTGTTTGAGGTAAACTGAAAATCAATAATAATGCAATACAACGTGAATAAACGTCCAATTCGTTTGTTTGGAAAACTGGTGTGTCATTCTAAAATGCCGATGCAGCCGGGTACTGCCAGTAAAGTGATATAAATATAGTTTAGCAAACCAGGTGCAATGTTTGAAAATCCCTCGCAAATTTATTTTCCTTTCCATATTCAACATTTCTTTTAATAAAATTTTAGATTATCTCAAACACCTACCTAAAAACCGCTCGAACTATACTCGAAGCGACGCCCCGCGCGTGACAGCACCACGCGCGTGGCCGCGTTGTTCTGCGCTCCGCCGCAGAGCGCGGGGCAGTGTACTAATAGCCTTATTGCACGCGGCGAACCATCATCCTCTACGTAAAGTGGCGCCCAACGTGGGTCCAGATTGTCCTGTTACATTAAATATTGTAAATGTTAACAGATGTCACCTTTCTAAATAATTTCAATTACTTACATTTTATTTGAAGTTAGAGGTACAGTCGCCTTCGTTGGTGTGGCAACATCCTGCGCCTATGCCAGGCATTTGTACCTAACAAATGCCTGGCATAGGCGCCCCCGCCGGGGCCCGGTAGAAAGGATAGGCCCAAGAAGTCCAGGCTTGACGTGCAAATACCTACTAAGTGCAATTATGTTCGTTATATTACCTATGACTATATTCAATATATTTTGTACAAAGTAATATAAGTAGGTATATACTTCGCCTCGTATTATTTTATCGTTGGATTTATTATTTAGTTAGGTTAGGTTATTTAATAATAAGTTGATTGTTGCGATTTTACCTAGTACGCATATCTAACGGCCCGGGACCTGACTTTACACGTGAATACAGTCCTAAATAAGAAATCGTAGGGAGGATAGTAGCGGGAGGCGCTCAGCGCTCCGCCGACGGAAATGGTATTTCTAAAATACCTTCATTTGACAAAAACGCCTACATTTATATTATTAGTAAAGATTTTATGACCCTAAATTACAAAACCATAGTAGCTAATAATATTGTGTATTTATTTGTGTTCAATCGTGTACCGAAATGCAACTTGAGTGCGATACGTATTCCAAATTACGTTCGTAACCTCTCTTAACGTTATGGAAAATTGACTACCTGAAAACTGCAAGGGTAAATCATCTAATATATAAAATTCTCGTGTCACAATGTTCGTTCCCATACTTCTCCGAAATGGCTCGACGGATTCTTATGATTTTTTTTTTGCATATTCAGTAAGTCTGAGAATCGGCTACTATCTATTTTTCAAACCCCTAAGTGATAAGGGGTGTCCAACCCAATTTTTTTTGTGTAGAACCCTTACCGGGTCGCCTAGTATATATCTATTTTAGTATTATTTTATTCACAAGAGTGTTGAACATCGTATGATACACGTGTGTATTGATGATTACCATCCTCGGCTCTCTTAAAACCCTCACCTGACGGCTCGGGCCTTGAAGGCGCCTCAGCGGTACGGTTTACACACTTGTATGTACCACAGTATAGCGAGGCATACAGTATTTCATCGCCTCTGATGTTTGCGGAAATGCCGACATTTGTGGTTTTGTCAGGGTTGTCAAATTAGTTTGTACATTTAATTTAATTTCTACAATATTTATTTAACCCCTATTTACTATGTTTGTACTCTCAAGGCACATCAACTCACGCTAATATAAATAACTAGCTAACGCAGCTATTGCGACTTTTGGTCATATCTCCGGTTCTACTCAATCAATTATGATCAAACAAACGTAATATTTAGAATTTCAATATGAATTTCAATGTTGAAAGTCAGACGGCAGTCACTCTCGTAAGTGTCAAAAATTATGATGGTAAATAATTAAAAATAATGTTCCTATATAAAATGTAAAAACATAACTATATTACAATTTTATAACAATAATACTGCTACTCGCGGCTGCGCCTGAATGTCGATTTTCGTATTTCACTGTTTTCCGGTTCCACTCAATCAATTGCAGTCAAATCTTACCAAACTGTGTAAACTTATGTATTTTAAATAACGGCGCTAAATGGATGATATATTCGCAGTCAGCAACCCTAAAAGCCCTGAAAACGAAACCCATATCAATATTAGTAAAAATTTCAAGTCGGTCGTCTTGGATCGCTAAATGAATGATATATTCGTCATCAGCAAAAACCCCCAAAAACCCTGAAAACGATAGGTACCCATATCGATTTTAGTGAAAATTTCAAGTCCGCCATCTTGGATTGCTAAATGGATGATATATTCGTAATCAGCAACCCCGAAAACCTTGAAAACAATACCCATATCAATTTTAGTGATAATTTCAAATCCGCCATCTTGGATCGCTAAATGGATGATATACGCGTTATTAGCAATCCCGAAAACCCTGGAAACGATACCTATAGCAATTTTAGCGCAAATTTTGAGTCTGTCATCTTGGATCGCTATATGGATAATGTATTCGTAACTAGCTGTTGCCCGCGGCTCCGCCCGCGTGGATGTCGGTTATCGCTTAGTGTTGATCCGACGCTATTGACCATTAAATTTGCCTCTCTACTCAACTTTGTCCTCGACTATGTACTCACCTCTGTTCTCGACTTTCTACTCGCCTCTATATACGACCTCTCGCCTCTCTACCTGCCCATCCATTCGATTCTCTTTTCGCCTCTCTACTTGACTCTCCCCACTCGCCTATCTACTCGCTCTTCTACTCACTCTATTCGCTCTCTACTCGCCACTACATTCATCTTTCCACTCGCCTCCCTATTCGCCTCTCTACTCAACCCTTTACTGCATTCTATTTGGCTCTCTAGTCGCATATCTACTCGCCCCTGTAGTCGACTCTACTCGACTTTCAATCTTTACACGCCTATCCACTCGTCCCTATAACAATCTCTACTCGCCTCTCCACTCGCTTCTATATTTGATTCGCTACTCGACTATGTCCGTTCCGAAGCTCTAATTCACCTTTGTACCAAATTTCATGAGGACATCTTAAAAGAAATTCTTACTATTTATGCCTGCCAATGAAAAATTAGAAACTTTAATCCCATAGCCCTTTTCCCCTTCGCCCCTCCCCCTTCTATCCCTTTTTTCGCGATAAGGGGTAGCATATGTCCATTTCCAACCTCTTATCCATCTCTATACCAATTTCATCAAGATATCTTCAAAATCGTCAATCTTACATACCCTTGCCCTATTCCACCCCTTCAACTCCCTTTTTCGCAATAAAAGGTAGCCTATGTCCATTTTCGAGCTCTAATCCATCTCTGTACCAAATTTCACCAGGATATCATCAAAAATGACAAACTTTCATACTAACTATCCAGTCCTTATCCCTCCCCCACCCTTTTACCACATTATTCGTGGTAAAAGGTGGCATATGTCCGTAACGAACCTCTAATTAATCCCTGTACCAAATTTCATCAGGATATCTTCAAAACTTTGAAACTTTCATACCTTATTACACTCCCCCCCCCCCTATGCCTCCATTTTCGCGTCAATGGATAGCCTATGTTCGTTCCCAAGCTTCAATCCATCTCTGTACCAAATATATCATCAGGATATCTTCAAAAAAGACAAACTTTTATCCCATAGCCATATTCCCCCCCCCCCCCCCTTCTACCTTTTTTTGCGATAAAAGGTAGCCTATGTCCGTTTCCAAGCTCTGAACTGTCTCTGTTCCGAATTTCATCAGGAAATCTTAAAAAATGACAAACATTTCTCCCAAGGCCCTAGTCCCCCCTTCTACCCCCCTTTTCGCGATAAAAGGTAGCCTATGTCCGTTCCCAAGCTCTGAACTATTTCTGTACCAAACTTCATCAGGAAATCTTAAAAAATGACAAACTTTCATCCCAAGGCCCTAGTTCCCCCCTTCTGCCCCCCTTTTTCCAGTAAAAAGTAGTCTATGTCCGTTCTCAAGCTCTAAACTACCTCTGTATCAAATTTCATCAAGAAATCTTCCAAAACGATAAACATTTATCCCAAGGCCCTGGTCCCCCCTTTCTTCCCCCCTTTTCGCGATAAAAGGTAGCCTATGTCCGTTCGCAAGCTCTGAACTATCTCTGTACCAAATTTCATCAGGAAATCTTAAAAAATGACAAACTTTCATCCCAAGGCCCTAGTTCCCCCCTTCTGCCCCCCTTTTTCCAGTAAAAGGTAGTCTATGTCCGTTTTCAAGCTCTAAACTACCTCTGTATCAAATTTCATCAAGAAATCTTCCAAAACGATAAACATTCATCCCAAGGCCCTGGTCCCCCCTTCTTCCCCCCTTTTCGCGATAAAAGGTAGCTTATGTCCGTTCCCCAGCTCTAAACTACCTCTGTACCAAATTTCATCAAGAAATCTTCAAAAATGACAAAATTTCATACCAAGGCCCTAGTCCGCCCCCCTTCTACCCCCCCTTTTGCGATAAAAGGTAGCCTATATCTGTTTCCAAGCTCTAAACTATCTCTGTATTCAATTGCATTAGGAAATCTTCAAAAATGACAAACTTTCATCCCAAGGTCTTAGTCCCCCCCTTCTACCCCCCTTTTCGCGATAAAAGGTAGCCCATGTCTGTTCCCAAGCTCTAATCTACCTTTGTACCAAATTTCATTAAAATATCTTCAGAAATGACAAACTTTCATAAAAACTTTCATCCCCTATTTCCCCCCCTTAAAGCCCCTTTCTCGTGATAAAAGGTAGCCTATGTCCGTTCTCAAGCTCTAATATACATCCGTACCAAATTTCATCAAGATCGGTTCAGTGGTTTAGGCGTGAAAGCGTAACATACAGACAGACAGACAGACAGACAGACAGACAGACAGAGTTACTTTCGCATTTATAATATTAGTATGGAGTATGGATCAGCAACCTTGAAAACCCCGAAAACAATACCCATATAGATTTTAAAGAAAATTTCGTATCCACCATCTTGGATCGCTAAATGAATAGTAGTAATCGAAATGACGAAAGAATTTTAACAAATAAAACGAGTCAACAAAAAAATATAATCAAATAAAAACGTGACTACAAATTAGATAGCCGTAAATCCTGAGTACCGAGTAAGATGTATGGTTACTCGGTACGGTACCCCTTCTCCCGCCATTCCGCTCACCCCGCACGATTGCTCTGTCTAGACGGCTTCGTCAATAGACTGTATGAATCGTTAGAATGTATCTACTATTATAGGTTTGTTTCATGTGACTATTCGTCGAATGTCCAATAATACTGGCTATTATTCGGTATTCGACGAATACCTAGGTAATAAAAATGTCAAAGTAATGAAAAAGTATTCCTTAGGCAGTCCTAGCGCCATAAAGTTTGCTAGTACGTAACTACAACGCCGAACTGAGACCGAGGGGCTGCAAAGTAATTAATAACCGTATGGGTAGATCTTGTGGACTGTAGCTGAACTGTAGGTCTAAAAAGGCCATATTGCATGTTCATTTACTGATCATGTGCGTTATTTGACAAAAAATGGTAAAATGGTCACTTTTTGACTATCATAAAATGACGCTTCATTTGAGTACATCATCTCATTTGACAGTTTTGTATGCAAATGTGTAAAATGGTCTCAATTTACGAACCATTCATAATGTCAAATTCGTGACGTATTGGATGTTAGTAGAGAAGAAAAATACTACTTCGGCAGTACATATACTAAAATTGGAACGATACAGAGAAGATTAGCATGGCCCCTGCGCAAGGATGACACGCAAAATCGTGAAGCGTTCCACATTTTTGCCCCCTAAAATCCAACCACACGTCCTGATCGGTCATCTGAATCTCGTGGGGGGCGGACACACGGAAACAAATTTACTGGCGTGGCTAACGTGGCTCTGGTACACTTGACATTGGCGTCTCGCCATAAAAAACTGTATAATACATTAACGTGATAATCGATTGATAACTTGATATTGGCGGAGTTGCGGCGATTTGCTGCAGAGGCCATTTTGAAAAAGAAAGAAGAAGAAGAAAAATACTACATCTATGTCTATGACAGAAACAATATCAAACAAACTTAACAACTAACACTGACAACTCAGTTTTTTAAATCATGTCAGACAAAATAGCCACACTGAAATAAAAATAGTAAACTTATTTGTAGTTTTCGCTTTATTTTGCTTTAAATTCAGGTTTATTGGGTGGAAATCATTAACTATTGGTATATAGAACATAATAACTACCTATTAACGCTGTGTTAATGGCAAAATCTTATTTTAGTCAATATCGCACAAGCACAATTCGGCTCTCAATTTTTTTTTGTTATAGCAACATCAGTAGCAAATGTCACTGGAACATGAACGTTGCAGATGAAAAACTCTGTTTTTGCTTTAATGTTGTCCTCTTTTCAGGTACTTCAACACAAGAAAAATACTACATCTATGTTCAACACACTATAAACCTTTTAGCCACTTCTCAAAATCGAATGTTTGTTTCGAAAATTTTGTTACACTTGTACTTTCACAGGTTATTTCAATCAGATAAAGACTGAGTCATTGGCGTTATCGTTGGGAACGCCATAGAACAAAAAAAAAGAAAAGAAATATGAATGAAATAATAAACAAGTGGCCATTTTATGGTCTTCATATGTCTCCATTTGCAGATGCAAATGAACATCAATATGCAATCTGGCCATTTTAGACCTGCTGAGTTAGGAGTGATGATTTTCTAGGCAGTTAGACATCTGTTCGAACTATTAGGTAATCTGTGACTGTAGTAGGTACCCAGTCGTAAACTGCGATAAGCGGAATATTTAAGGATAGCTATTTAGGGTTAGGTAGACACAAAAAATACAATATTGCAGGTTAGAAATATTTTATTTGTTGTCACATAAATTCATCTATGGTGTTAACTTCAATCCATTTATTGAACTAACATAAAACAATTTGATCTTTTGAATAAATAAGTATACATAAATATCAAAATTAAAATTTACCAGTCACATTCATGACATTTTATCACACAGTAATTTTAAAAATAAATTAATATGGAACTTATTGAACAACGGCAAGTTTCATTCATTTTTAAAATAATTTTCGTTCTTTATTTAACTACAATTTCAACAAAAATAATATATTTATAAATAATATTAACAACAACAAAAAAACACAACCAAAATTAAATGCCACTTACATAGATTTTAATATAAAAAGTGGACACTTTTTTATTTAGTAACTGAACAATATACCTATCCATGTACACGCTGAAATTGCCACGCGTTCTAGACTATAATATAGGGTAACATTTGAACTGAAACAGCATCATGAGCAATTTATCTCGCATTATCTTAGCGTGTTCGAATAAAATAGAGCTAGGTATTTGGCACTCTGCTCCGCATCACGCTGCGAAGCGCGGGAGCGCTCTCTCTTTGTATTGAATACACGCGTAGTATATACATGGACCGAGTGAAAAATTGGGAATTATGATATAAATATGAGAGTTTAAGTACTAATCAGACTCAGGTTCACAACAACTCAACTACGGTTCATGTATGGATGGGTAGCTATAAAAAATAACTACGCGCAGAGCCCACCTCCCATATTTATCATAATGTCCGGGCACTATAATAATGCCCAACTCCATAACATTTATAACACAACACGAGATGAAGATGCATTCACGCGCAGTTTTACCATAATAAAACACCGTTTCGCGTTCCCGCTGCGTGATGCGGGGCAGCGTGCCAACCGCCTAATAATTCGAATAGAGCAAGTTAAGCTTGGTAAATTTATTTGGAATGCTACAGTTTTAACGTTATCAAAATCAGCCCTGACATCCTATTGCGTACGTAGGTATTTTTTGCTATTCTCGATAATTACAGATTACGGCATCCTGCATCCATCACATTATAAAAACTTGTTCATTAAATATACGCTTAGGATAATTCAATACAGAGTGTAGTTTCTCTTCTGTAGCAATACAGGAGAGAGGGCTTTAGAGTACGATTTCAACTACCGTCTTTATTTCTAAATCTTAAAATACTGTTATGCGAAATACTCGAGCACCCTAGGCTTTTCGATTGATAGTGAGAAAAAGATTAAACACAAAATGAGGAAAATTTAATGAGGAGAGCGTAAACAATGCTTGTACAACTTGATTAATTGTTCATTCTAGCAGGAAATATTAAACTAATAACATTGTACATTTACGTTATAATGTCGATCGCCAGTGTTATATATTTTACCCTATCGATACGGTCTTAGAATGATCTGATTTAGTAACGGCGCGGTGGCCGTTCATCACCGATCCACCTAGTATAATATTTTGTACATAACTTTTGTCAATTACCAAACTAATAAAATATATTCTTTCCTTATACTATTTTAGTGCGTAAACAATGCAGATAATAAATTAAAATGCTGTAGATATTTAAAAGTAAATAATTATTTTAATAATCTTATTCATAATATCAACCAAAAATTGTAGTATCTTTGAACATAGTAAACTTTTTACCCTTTTCACCAATTAATCTACCTTAAATAATATCGATCACTTTAAAAAAATAAGTTTTCTCTTCTTGATTTTTTGGACAATTTCAGTCGAGATATTTTTTGTCATAATGCGACAATGTATATAAATTAATAAATTAATGTATAAAAATAAATGTACTTATATTCTCTCAGTTTAGTTATCTTCACACGCACAATTACGGTAACTTAAATATGAATTTCATATATTTTTACTAATTTAGTAGTCTTCATAAATAAAAATTTGAACATCATATCCTTCTTCGCTAGATTTTATCGCAGTCTATCAATTTTTCAATTGTCAACAACGTATTAGGTAAATCAAGAAGCAAGGAACCTGAATTTTTTTATTTCATTTAAATTTACTACATCAATAACCATGGAAACATATAGAGATTAATAGTTATCTGTAGTAGACGATTATAGGTGTTATAGGTATATGCTAAAACACAGATAGTATACCATTTGAAATAACGTTTCATGATATAATTTTCATATGCTATAAAATTTGATATCCTAATTGCATGTCATCTTATGCTAATTTCATACTAGCAAATCAGGTTCTGGCTGCGTTGGTGTATTAACTCCTAGAATAGCCCTATGATCAGATTGCGACGCCTTCTATCCAATTTTCAATAATGATAAAGAAGAAATATTTATAATGAAAAAAATTTAAAACGCGCAGGAAATTGTCAAATTTTATAATGAAAAAATCTAAAAATAGCGCAGAAAATTGACAAATTTTAGATGTTAGGTTATACTTTTGTTGTTAATTTTAAAAGTTACACACCCATCGATTATTATTACTACGATAATATTGACGTTTACTTTTCGTTTGAGATATGTAGCAGTAAATAGTAATAATGTGATATTGATACAATTTTATTCAGACTAGACTTTTATTTTTTCTACTATTATTATGACGTAGGAATTATTAGTGATTGGTAATACACAACAATAATAGTTTCTGAACGTGAAATCTACTTGGTGTAGTCGAACACAGATATCTATCGTCATTAAGCGGAGTTGTTGATTATATGACATTTATTTCCTAACATCAAATATGTAAAATTAACACCAAAGTTCTAAACACTCAATAAGATAATATATTTGCGTTACACAAAGTTCGGTTATAAGAGAGCCTCGCAGTATATTAGATCACATCTGGTTCTTCTAAAAAGAACAATTACCGGTAAAAAGCAACACTTAGGCCATACACCAATAGTTAACAGACATTTAAATAATCTACGATAGCGTTTCCCAAATTGGGGTTGCGATTTGGCATCGGAACACGAAATAAAATAGATTGCGGGTCGCACTATTGTCTTACTTGTACAATTAAATTAACATTTTGCAGAAGTGCTTGTTCCTGATCAAGAGACATATAATATTGTTATTAAAAACAACGCGAACGCTCGCTCTAGTTTTGCACTGAGGAGTCACTTTTGTACTATAATATATTTATTTTTTCTAAATTAAATTTCATTAACAAGACCTTGAAATGTTTATTTTTTCATTTTATGTCCAGTTTTCGCTTTAGTCTTTCTTTTTGCACTTAAAAGAAGCTATGGTGGGCAACAATGAGGACGCAAAAATGCTGAGTTAAGTAAAGCTTGGGACTTGGGAAACGCTGAACCACGACATATATATCAAATTGCAAAACACCTAGTCGTAACCTTGCTAAATTTAGCGCGGTCTTAGTTTAAGCATATGTAGCGTTGGCGCTGTGCTTGACTATTTGTATTTTGGAATGAAGACGGAAATGCAATCGTGATTCCAATGAATAGCCAGAATACTTCTTCCTGTAAAACAAAAATTCGTTATGAAATTAATTTATTTAGAATATGCCAGTTCAGCAAAACATGGCCAAGAAATGTTTTTATAAGAGGAAGTGTCTTAAACCTTTTCATCTACTCTGATACTATAATACAAAGATTATAAAATTGAAATCAAAACTCTTATGACAAACATTACGCACAGGCCATATTTTTTTTTTTATTACGATACAGGTCTTGTATGGAGTAACCTATATCATTAAATAACTTTTTAATCATAACGATACACCTATACAACCTCCATCTGGACTGAACCTCTACTTTAAAAAAAGAAGCCGCATCGTCAGAAGAAAAAAATGAAACACGCATGCGCAATTGATGTTTGCGTTTTGGCGCCAACATTTTACATTTAAATTAAACAAAGTTTGGTTTTGTTTGTGAAATAAATTAGTTTATGTATTATAGTATGAGAGTAGATAAAGTAGTATATGACACTGTACATAACTTGGTCTTATAACACTCGTGAGATAGTATAAAAAAACTCGTCTTTCGTTTTTTTTAAAACTACTATTAATATACCTACAAATTATGATTGGGCACGTGAATCACGTTACACGAAGCAATGAAGTGACTTGTGATTATTTTTTTCAAACAAGCCTAAAATGCAAAAATTTAATTGATAATTTTGACTGGTCACAGAAGAATTAGTGATAATCGTTGGTTTTAACCTATTCACATATCAATATTAATTGAAGAGAACTTGGAAACGACGATTTGACGGTTATTCTGTTTAGATAATAAATAATACATAAATAGAATATTCTTTTTACCCTCACACTACAACGATTTACATTCTAAGCTGCTAAACATTTGATTTTATTAGTTTTTTATTCTTGAATTTTCTTAAAACCAGGCAAAATTTTCAAAAGGGCCGCCGGTGGAAGATGAATCTTACGTCAATACAGTTTGTCACACTCCGTGCGAATTCAGCAAGATTAAGGTTATAGGGACCTCTTGCCACTGCTTAAAACTATCAATCAATTAGCCTACTGTAGTCCACTGCTGGCCATAGGCCTGTAATTTGTAACTAAATATCAACACGTACCTGGCATCCAACAGCATGTGCAGTGCGCGGTCCCTTTCCCCGAGGTAATAGTGACACATCGCCATTTCAGCGAGTGTGTACGGGAGCAAGAACGTGTCCTCTTTGATGTCGTTCTTCAACCTGAGTAAATTTCATCATTATTATATCACATTACTTCTCATCTTAGCGTTAATCCCAGTCGTATCCGAAGCTTTTAACTCGGATTCTGGGGTCCGCGGAGTTGGCTGAACTTTGATATTTTCCGTGAAGTGACTGCCATCTGACCTCCACAACTCAATGGCGATATCGAAACATTGCAGTTGGACCAGTTGTTGGACGTTGTAGGGCTCTAACTACCCGTAACGACTGCCATAGATGTTTGTATGGCAACCGGGACCGACAACTTAACGTGCTCTCAGAGGCACAACCGTAGCCAGCAACCAAAAGTAGCTTGTAATATGGGTCCAAGAATGCGAATAAATATACTTAGACACATTTTCTTTTGATATACACTACACAGACATAATTAATGCATAAAAAGTTTTCACTGAGCAGAAATCGAATTCCGCAACCTGTTGTAATAACCAACTCCGCAGGCCAGTAACAAAACTGTTTCGAAAAGTTTTAGTAGCAAGAGATAATTGGGAAGAGAGATGCAGCAGTGGAGTCTGTTGCGCCGGTTCTTCTCCACTAGCACTTAGGAAGCGGTGGTATACTTAGGCTAAGTAGAATTGACGCCCGTATCACCCTTTTAAGCCATACATGGCCACAATTTATTAATTTTCGAATAATAAATGGGAATCTGCCTGATTTCTTGACATTTATTATCATCACTGCTCCGCTCCTATGGGTAGTCGTGTGATGATGTTTTTGGCTGAACGCGCTTATCTCAGGACCTACTGATTCGATTAGATTTTTTTATGTTGAGTAGTCCGTTTATCGACGAAGGTTATAGGCTATAAATCATCACGCTACCACCCAAGGGAGCGGAGCAGTGATCATAAATGTCAACATAGCATAACATTAACGCGATCATGGTATAGGTACTTACATACCTTTGATTGCCTGACGTTTCGACCAGGTTACACCGGCCGTGGTCACAGGCTGACTGGCTCAGCGGTGGAAGCCAGTTTCAGTTCTCTGAATTATATATCATGGAACGCGAGAGTTTAAAAGTTAATAGAACATCTTACTTGAAGACAGAATCCAGCGTGTCAATAGCGAGTCGCGGCAGGTTGAGTGCTGCGAGTAGGCTCCCGTGCAAGAAGCGTACTAGCGCGCGATTGTCTCCCTCGTACGGGCCCATCCAGCGGCAGGAGCGGCTCTCGATAGTCTCCCGGGTGGTCTCGATAACCTGTAAAATACACATTTACTTATAAGTATTTGTATAGTTAATAACTTCAACTCATCAATTTCAATCAATTTACCATGTTTATATGATGTATTTATTTATTATGATGTATATAGAACAAACACCTTGCGCGCGGATTGTTTTGTAACAATATATGCCGTCCGCCGCCGAAGAACCCCGTTCTACCCTCAAAAGCCACCCAGGAAATGTGTACTACGCCTAATTGAGAAAGATATGTCTCGAGGTATACTAAAAAAATAAAAAATAAATAATACTTTTTTTTTAAGAATATTAGCAACCGAATACACTCACCCTCTTAAATCCTATAGCTAAGCTAAATTAATTATATTAGGAATGGGTTCACGTCGGTTGTGCAATGGCCAGGCCGTGCGTAAGAATACGATACGTATCCCTGAGTGTCGTACAGTAGTGTGTCGATACAAAATTTAGTAATATCCATATGTATCAAGCATTTCTTATTGGAACTCGGATGTAGAACAGTTGAGTATTTCCTGATTAACTTAAAGCACGATGGTTGTTTGGAACGCATAAGGCGTGGCTCGATCGCTCAGCTGTTTGAAAATTCTCCGTGTAAGGGACTGTTCGCACGTTCAAATTCCGTCTGAGAATTACACCTTTTTCAATCTTAATCGAACGGTTGAGGGTTTTTTACATCAATTAGGTGGCAGATAACCGCACGGCCCACCTGATGGCAAGTGGTTACTGTGGCCTATGGACGTATGCAACAATAGGGGCGTCACCATGGAGAAGGAAATGTCATATTCTGTCCTCCGTGGGTGTCACAGTCGTGCTGCCGACCCTGAAGAAACCTTCTTAAGAGCCCTTCTTTGAGAACCCCATATTGTAGACGCTTGGGAAAACCACAACAAGAAGTTCATTCCACAGCTCGAAGGTGGGTGGAATGAAGTTACTTTCAGACCGCGCGGTGCGCACCACCTCCCATTGAGTAATCTTATGTTGTGACATCTTACCTACCTAAACAACCAACCTAGCGCGCCAGCAAAATAATCATCTCCCAATGGTCTAGAAATGGTCATTTCTCAGAAATCGCCGCCATCTTATCTACTTTATTTAATACTAGCTGATACCCGCGGCTTCGCCCGCGTGGAATTCTGTTCCCGTTTACGTGACGGCGTAACCCTTTTATTAATTTTTCTTTGCGTAAGAACCATCCTTGTACAGCAAGGAATATTCTATAAATATAATTATCGAAATCGGTCCAGCCGTTCACGTGTGATGGCGTGACACAGGGAAATAGGGATTAATTTTTATATACAAATCTTTTTGACTTGTTCACATAACGGTAAAATTTTATCGTTTATATTTGCTCTTTATGTGGCTAAACTGAATAAATGGATTTGAATCTTTGATCCTTACCCTGAGTATGTTCTGCGCCTGCCGCGAGTTCATGGCGAGGATGTGGAACATGTTCCAGAGGCACAGCAGTTCGATGCCCGGCAGCACCAAGTGGCCGCCTTGGGCCGCATAACGCGCGCATCGCTTGATCGCGAACTTTTCCATGGGCAACGACTTTCCTGCTATGCGTTGTTTGTAGTAGGATGCGTTCCTGTACATAAATATACCATCACATTTTTTTGAAGTGAAAACTTCTTTAGCGGCGTTGGATGGGTGTAAAATGTTAAGGAAGCGTCAGGATTTGTTGACCTTTGAACCGTAACCGACGACTGACGTCATACAAGATTGGTACAGACTATCTATTTTGCAATTTACAATAGCGTCGTAGCTTAAACGGTAAGCACTTCGACTGTAAGGGGGATTAGGTTGCTCAACGTCCGTAGGATTTACCACCTTTTCCTAGGCCCACCCTACTCGTGTCCCCCGGGTGGTGCTAATGGAGCAACAACGCCGAACAACGGGCGGCGGTCAACTAACCCGACCGGGCCACCACAGGCCAAGGGGCGCTAAATACCCCCTAAAAGCGTGGCATCTCCTATTTATGTAATTGTCTATTTATCTATTTTAAACAACTTATATATGTATCTATCATTATGTATATATAATATAATGTGCCGAACCGTGGCGGCCTAAAACCACACCCCGGCAGACATTGCCGTGGGGCACTAAATCCCCCCAGAAAGCTGTACCACACTCACCTAGGGCAGGTAGTGTGAGTAAACCTCTGCCCGAAACCACAAGAAAATGAACGCACAGGAAAACAATTCATTACCCCAGGAGGGTACCGCTTGCGGAGAATCCCTCACTGAGCCTAGCTCAGTCTGCCCCTCGTATTCTGGGGGGGGCAACCTGTGTTCAGGACCGGGCTCAAGCCTGGACCTGTCCAGCCTCTCGGAGGCTATACCGCGTACGAACGCCACAAGTGTCGTGCAATGGACCGTTGTCGGTCACAAGCGCCCTTGCAAAAGGGATGCTCAGCCGACAGCGGCCGCTACCAAAAAAGGGCTCGGCCGAACGGAACGCAGTCGCCCCAACAGGCGCGCGAGAAGGGAGGCCTTGCAACCCACAAAAAAGTTAACAGGGTTGGGTGCCGCAGCAGCGGAGACGCAGCGCGAACCCACACCATCCACCTCAAGGGGGACGGCAGTAGCCACAGCCCCTCCACCACCACCGAGCAAGCAGAACAAAAGGAAACCCAGGGGTGCTCGGGGTCAACGAACCGCTGCGATGGCTCCCAATTTTCCTGAAAAGGAACAAAAGGGGGTGGGGCCCGTCCAGAACAAGCGTGTTTCTTCGAAGCGCGCTCGTCTGGACGATACCCGGTCCCCCAGAGGGGAAGCCAAACGCGCGAAAACTGACTCGCGAACCAAGCGGACGGTAAGCTACGCGGATGCCAGTCAGTCGCATCTGCGAGTAGCGGTCACTACCGTTCCGCCGAGGGACCTTACAAAACTCCAGGCAGACCAGCTGAGGGAGGCTATTGACGATAGCATCCTACAGTCGGTGCTGTCGTCAACAATTTCGGGTGAGCAAGCTCCATCTTTCCGCGGAAGACCCTTCCTATTGGAAGGGGTGCTGGCGATGTGGTGTGAAGACGAAAATGCCCTTACCTGGCTTGAAAAAGCTGTAAGAAGCATTACGTCCCCGATAGCGGAAACCACCTTGGCCGTAGTCAAGCAGTGTGATCTGAAGAAGCGGCTGAAAGCCGGACTTCTTCTCCACACTCGCATCACCGAAGCCGTAACACTGCGCAGAGTGCTTTGTGCCCAAAATCCCTGGTACAAAGTGGATACCTGGCAGTGTTACGACATGACAGTGGATGACCAAACCACCGACCCGAACTCTAAAGAGAAGGTGGTACACCTAATTCTGGGCATTCCCGAGGACCAGAAGGACGCCATAACCACCAGGGACCGCCGAGTTGCTCACATGTCGGGAAGTGGGTACATTCGCTTCTTCTCCCAAGAAGAAGCACCGGCCGGGGAAGGAACAGCGGCAGGGACTCCAGCTCCAGAGTGTAGCTCGCCGCTGCAAGAGGGAGGACACGTCAACGATGACGATGACGTCCACACCAGCCCCTGAACCCATAAACGTCATCCAGACAAACCTCCAGCACAAACAAGCAGCAACGGCCACTCTACGTAGAGTGCTGGAGGTAAATAAAAAGACCGTAGCCCTAATCCAGGAGCCCTGGATCAATAAGAACGTAATCTGCGGTCTAAATAACATAGGCGGTAAGTTAATACGAGATACGACGGTTGAAAAACCGAGAACCTGCATCTTTGTACCTAACGCTATAAATACCACTTTGCTTAACCAATTCTGTTCTAGAGATCTCACTGCTGTGAAAATCCATTCAGATAATGCAACCATCCTAGTACTAGCCTCAGTGTATATGCCGGGCGAAGGTGAACCACCTCCAAAGGAGCTAGCCGACCTGGTACAACACTGCGAGGCTCACAACTGGGACTTAATCATCGGCACAGACTGCAATGCTCACCATCCTCTGTGGGGAAGTAAGGACACGAACAAGAGAGGTGAGTTACTAACTGAATACCTATTCCAAACCAACCTAAACATTATGAATATAGGCACGGAACCTACTTTCGTAACCTCATGGTGTCAAACAATCATTGATATCACGCTGGCAACACACTCGGCAGCCAACCTCATTAAGGGTTGGCACGTGTCAAAGGACCCATCCTTTGCAGACCATCGCCGAATTTGCTTTCAAATACAATTTAAACTAGCAGACCCTGTCCCATATCGTAACCCCCGTAAAACAGATATAACACGGTACACCAACGCACTAAACAAAAGACTAAGTGACTCACAACTACCCGACTCAACACTTAGTACGGATAACATTGAACATAACGTACAGTCCTTCACTGCAGCTCTACTGGAAAGCTACGAGCCAGCATGTCCTGTCATGACACCCAAAGGTCAAGAAAAGAGTTCCTGGTGGGGGCCAGAACTCGAGCGACTACGTGGAGGCCTGAGAAAGCTCTATAACCGAGCAAAAAACACCAGAACCCCTGAGGACTGGGATAAATACAAAAACGCACAAAAACACTACAAGAAACGCATCAGGTATCGAAGAACTGAGGCATGGCAGAGTTTCTGTAGTAGCATAAATTCGACAAACCAAGCCGCAAGAGTAAGGAAAGTCCTGGCCAAGGGGGAACTCAACCTCATGGGCTCAATTAAGAGAGAGGACGGCACTTACACAACAACGGAAAGTGAAACCAGCGCAGTACTGCTGGAAACACACTTTCCTGGTTGTCAGGTCACACCATTCACCAACTCAATCGACTGGCCACCGGAACACTACAGTGTACCAACAACCCAAGATTGGGAAATCGCAAAAAAGGTAGTAACTGCAGACAAAATAGAGTGGGCCATTAAAAGCTTCAAACCTTTCAAGTCTGCAGGGCTGGATGGAATATTCCCAGCACTACTACAATGGCAACTGACAAAGATAGCAAAATATCTACTTCCAATCTACAGGGCCTGCATTGCTTTCAAATACATACCCAGAGTATGGAGAGAAGCAAAAATAGTCTTCCTACCAAAACCAGGTAAGGAAGACTACACACATCCCAAATCATTCAGGCCCATTAGTCTCACATCTTTCCTCCTCAAAACGTTGGAGAGACTAGTAGATCGATACCTAAGGGATGGAACACTAAAAGACAACCCACTACATCCTCAGCAACATGCGTACAGGAAAGGTAGATCAACAGAGTCCGCACTGCACATGGTAGTGCATAAGATAGAATCGGCTATCACAAATAAAGCCTCAACACTAGCTACTTTCATAGACATAGAAGGGGCATTTGACAAAACGGCACACAGCAGCATCAACGAAGCCTTGCGAAGGCGTAGGGTAGAACCAACCATAAGGGACTGGATCACTCAGCTAATAAGCAAAAGAGCGGTCCAGATAGTGATGAGCACTACCACAAGAGCAAAGGTAGTCAAAGGGTGCCCCCAGGGAGGCGTCCTATCGCCACTTTTATGGAATATAGTAGTAGACAGCCTCCTAAAGAGACTTAATGAGAGAGGACACACCACCATCGGGTACGCGGATGATCTTGCAATACTGATAAGCGGAACGGCTGAGAACGTGCTATGCAAAATCATGCGCTCAGCCCTTCAGACTGTGGAAGAATGGTGCGAAGAACATCGACTATCAGTAAACCCGAAAAAAACAGAACTTATCCTTTTCACCAACAAAAGAAAGTTACCAGAACTACAACTACCAAAACTATTTAACACCAAACTAGCTCTAACAACTCAAGTTAAATATCTGGGCATCATACTTGACAATAAGTTGAATTGGGCTAGCCACATAAATGCTAAGATGAAAAAGGCCTGTATAACTTTCTGGCAATGCAGAAGACTCGTTGGTAAGAACTGGGGTCTAAACACAAAGATAACACTTTGGCTGTACACGGCAATTATCAGACCTTCTCTAACCTATGGATCAGTTGTATGGTGGCCCAGAACAGAACTGATCACTGTGAAAGAAAAGCTCCAGAGTTTACAACGCCTAGCGAGTACAGCAGCCACTGGATGCATGAGAACCACCCCATCAGTCGCACTAGAGCACCTCCTAAACCTGAGACCGCTGCATCTAATCATACAGGAGGAGGCCAAGGCAGCAGCCTTAAGACTGAAAAATAATGGGCTTTGGAAAGAGAATACTGGAACAAAGCATTCAAAGATTCTACAGGGAATCCTAAAGAAGATACCACTTCTTGAGGCTCCCATAGACAGAATACCATGTCACCACGTCTTCGAACGGAAGTATCATATCCAACTTTCTGAAGAAAAAAGAGATAGCTCTGGCGTCAAAGAAGTTAGGATATACACAGACGGCTCCAAAACCTCATATGGTACCGGAGCAGGCGTCTTCTCGAATGACCTAAATATCAAAATAACAACCACCTTGGACAAGCTAAGCACAATATTTCAAGCCGAATGTATTGGCATAACGAGAGCGGCGGAGACAATTGCCGCCAGAGATGTCAGAGATCTAGACATAAAGATCATCTCAGACAGTGCATCCGTGCTCCAAGCTCTCCAAAGTAACACCATATTGGAATGTCATAACAGACTCCAATCCATTGCAAACACAAACAGGGTCACGCTGCAATGGATCAAAGGACACAGCAACTCCCTCGGCAACGACGCAGCCGATGAATTGGCCAAGAGAGGATCAGGGTCGACAGTATATGGACCGGAACCAATACTACCCATACCTCAAGCACAGGTCAAAACTTGGCTACGAAAAAGTACAGAAGAAACCCATCTAACAGAATGGACAAACACTGAAGGATGCAGGCAAACAAGGAATGCAGTTCCGGTAGCATCAAAAACGTTTAGCCGAAATCTCATTAGGCTAAAAAGGGACCAAATCCGCAAGGTCACCGGCATCTTGACCGGTCACTGTCCCCTAAACAAGCATCTGTTTACAATAGGTGTGACGGACAGCCCCCTATGCAGAGGCTGCATGGGGGCAGAAGAAACGCCACGTCATGTGCTTACAGAGTGCACGAGCGTGGCCGCACAACGGGCGAAATTCCTCCAGTCACCAGCGTCACTCCGGGAAGCATGTGGAAACCTGAAAAGGCTGCTGGCTTTTTGGGAGGATCTGGGTTGGTTGGAATAAGAGGTAAGATGGTACGCACAATGGCCCAATCAAGAGGCTAAGTGCGGAACAGCCCAGGTAAACTAAAACTAAAACTAAAACTTCGACTGTAAGTCCTTATAGTTTCAGATAGTATCGGGTTCAAACCACCTGGCCTTCAGGGATTTTTGTGATTGTTTTTTCTTATTATAATTGATTACTTTTGGTGATTATTTTTTCTTTTTGTAATTTATTACTTTTTATGATTATTTTTTTTTTCTGTAATTTATTATTCTTTGTGATTATTTTTTCTTTTCATAATTTATTAATTTCTTCTGACAGAAAATTAGCAGAAAATAAGTGATAGGTTCTATGATTAGCGCTATATTATAGGTATGGTATGGAATGTTCTTTTTTATCTTTTTCTATCTATAAAACGAAGAAAGAAAAAAAGAAAATGTTTTCTCTTCTGCCGGCACTCCCAGAGTGCAACCCGTCTTTTTTTTTTATTCTACAACGCAAATTCTGTATATAATCATAATGCTTTTGTGTAATTTTGTTCATTGTAGTATTAATCACAGGCGCATTCAAAGCTTTCATCTCAGTCTGGGGTCCGCTTACCAGTGTACCCGCAGATTGGGTTGAACTTCAATTTTTTCCGTGAAGCTACAGCCATATGACCTTCTCACCTCATTGGTGATTTAAATGTTAATTGTTATTGAGAAAATCAACAATTTTCATTGCGGATTAAATCATATTGATAAACGTGTGGTATTGCTTACGAGAATTCAGAGTCATAAAAATTCGATTTGTTAAGATCAGATGACTGCCATCTGACCTAACAAATAATAAAGTAGTAAAAGTTAAACTGAATTTCTTCCCCAATCAAGTTGGGAAGGGTCTCGGATATTGAGAATGCTGTGGCACACCCGAAACAACGTCTGTGCAGTTGGGTGTTTATTTTAATTTAAATTTAATTAAAACACATCATATAAAGATATTATCTTGCAAACAATCTAACCGCAGATATCATAGCGGTCGTCAAGATTAGCGCGACCTTTATAATCCGACTTGATTAGCAATAATACTCAAGGTTTTGTAGTTCATACGCATGATATTATAAAAAGGCGCGAAAAACAAATAGGCTTTCTGTGTCATGCTGCTCCTTACAGCCCCTCGAACCAAGTGGCAATTCGTTTACCGGCGTATTGTCGAATAAAACGATAAATGAAATGGCATTGGCACGTATGTTGACGATTATGACATACGTTGATGAACGTCTTACATTCTATACATTCTACACTACGCCGGTCAACGAATTGCCACTTTTGTAGGAGGGCAGTTCAGCTGTTCTGTTTGTATTAGACAATAATTATGCAGTTTAAGAATCGAGAGTCTCGGTTGCGGAAGGCGTGGATTTGATTCCCGCTCAATGCAAATATTTGTATGCATGAATATGGATATTTACATTGGTCTGGTAGTGCCTCGGAGAGCACGTTAAGCCATCGGTCCCGGTTGCCATATAAACATCTATGGCAGTCGCTACGGATAGTTGAGAGCCCTAAAAACTCCAACAACTGGTCTAGCTGCAATGTCTCGATATCGCTTTTGGGTTGTGAAGGTCAGTGGCAGTCGCTTCACGGAAAATATCGAATTTCTATTAAGACTGATAAAACGGACACCGGACTTGCAAGTTGAAAAGCTTCGGAAGCGATGAAGGAGGTGCAGATTAAGAATACATACCTCAATAGATCGTTGCATTGCAGCTTTTCAATAGCTGTAATATCGTCATTTAGCTCCAACATGAGCGCCGCTTTAGAGTATGAGTAAATGGTCTTTGACCATGAGCTCTGTTCAATCAGCAAGTTGGCGTACATAGCTGCCTCGCGGTAGTTCAATTGCAGGCTGAAAACAGGTTTAAGTCATTAACTTTTGATAAGAAAAACTAAGGTAAAAAAATATGCTGACATAAAAACAAAGTGTAGATTAAAAAAAAACATGTTTCATGTCACGTTTGTACAAGCAGTCCCACTGCTTCTCCAAACGTGACTGTCTAGTCTATACTAGATTATGTAAATATACTAGATATTTCGGGGATATAGGCGTGCGATTATGTTATGTTATGTTTATTATTTTCTACTATCTGTGCTACGATCTTGGTTTAACTTTTTTTGGGCGGACCCCTAATATTTTATCAGAAATAAACGTAACCTAAGTTCCGCCTAGTAAAATACTCTATCTACAGTATAAACCCCGCCAAAATCAGCCCAACGTTTTTGGAAATTACCGACAGCAAAACACAAACAGACAAATTAAAAAAAAGTTTTGTATTTGTTATATGTAATGCGGGAGCGGAGCTCCCGCATTAATCTTGTAACATATATTTATCCATGTTGAGGCGCGCAGTGTCCACCTCCCATATTTATTAAAATACCCGGACACTTTAATAATGCCAATTTTTTCACTTGGTCAATAACATAATGCATTAATTAAAAAGCTATTATTTTAATATTTCAAACAGACATGTCAAGGTAATTTTGTTTTAGATGAAAGTTTTTCTAATATTACAAGATATTCAAATTTCAATTCTTATTATAGATTGGATTAGACACAGTTTCGATAGCATAATCGACTGTAAGAATTAATTGGCGAAAAAAAAAGTATGGTAATAATATACAGGTGAAAGAAATAATGTATGTGGGCTTACTATACTATATTTTCAGACGATTTTACCACCCAAATCATGCCCAAAACCTTTTGCTCCGAAACGACGATAAAATCATCCGATAGGTTAGTGTTACTGCTCGGGACATACATCTTGGATCTAAAATGTGCTCTATACGCGCAGTACACGTTTTTTGGGTCTGTTTTGAGGATAGTACGGCGTGCTACGGCGGTGGACGAGCTCAAATTTACCAAGCATATATTATTACAAAGCAATCCGCGCGCCTCGTAATTTAGGTCTAAGTTACGTGTCCCGACGTATACGTAGTGTTGGTCATTCCTTACCTGTTCACCCACATAATCTCCCAGTAGCAGAGATGGCGGAACTGTTGCCACTGGTTCTGGCTATCGATGGCGCGCTGGTAAGTCATAATGGCCGAGTCAAACTTGCCGTGCATTAGCTCCAGGCGGCCCTTGAACATGAGGAACCACACGCTCTCGGGGAACACCTACAACAGATTGATATAACTATACATATATATATATATAATCACGCCTGTAAATCCCCGAAGGGGTAGGCAGAGGTGACTTAGCTCCCACATTTCGCTGGCGATAGGGGGAGAGATTATTGCCGTCAAGCGAGTACTATAGTTGTTGGCTGTATGTTTACTGTCAGATTGAGAACAGCCCCATTTCTTAGTAGCATTCTAGTTCTACGACACCTACGGGAAGAGAGAAGGGATGGCCCTATCCTAATTCACCGCAAACCAACACGGTAAACTTTTTCTATGTACCTAGTTGAGTTTTGGCGGGAAAACGAAGAGTGGCACATCGTTGTGCTATTTTATTTTCCGAAATTGTTGTGAATTCAAGTTTTTATGTGTAAAAATGGTGGATTTTTAGTCATGTCTTGGACAACGCACACAAGTGTTGGAAAATGGCATATTACAGTGAATTGTGACTTTTCGTGTTCGAGCCAAATCTCCCTAGGGAGCTTCTAGTAAAGGCCCCCAACTTTACTGAGGCAGTAATCATCTCATTGATCGTCATCATCATCATTAGCATCGTCATTAATATCATAAGATGTGACTTAAAGGTCCGGTGACCAGGTCATAAAAACCCAAAAAAAATGTACCTACTGTTATTGTTATTTTGAAACCATTACTAAAATAGAAGACGGCAACGGTGTATACCAGATACCAGGATCGCGGCAAGTGAGAACACGTCGTTTCTGCGCACCCCATTGTATAAGAGACGTGACTGTGAACGTGTCATTATCGTATTGGTGTTCTCGGCAGCTTGCGAGGCTTTTGTTTCAGAGCACGGGTCTGCAGACTCCGATTAGTTTTGGTTTGAATATTACTGGCTTTTAACTGACTCTGACATTAACAAGAGAAGCTTCAACAATTATAATTTATCACAGTTGACAATCTCATATGCGCGCGGTGCGTGGATTGAGTATTTAGGTAGGTATATGAGATTTCTTTTGTAATAATTATAATCTTTCTTGACATAAATTTTGGTGTAATATTGTTTTACCCTGACTCCAGAGCTGGGTATTAACAACCTGTATATTTCAAGAGACAGTGTCTTGTTAGCATTACAAAATATTTATGCACAATTCAAATTAATGCACTTAATTACATAAATTAAATCGATTTGTCATTGTCTGAGATAAAATTTCAATGATAATTAGGAATTAAAAATGAAATATAATATAAAATGATAATAGGTAAGTAATTGATGATTTAATGTCATGTGACTGCTAAAACCTTGACGAGTCTTCCGCCAATAACACCACACCTCATCGTGAGAGTGAGAGAAAGTACAGGCGTCATCAGTGTTAGTCAATACATACCAAGTTACCGACCACCTCCCTGAGCTCTATAACTTATTAAAAAGTAACTTATATTGAAAAATGTTAAATTTGTAGTATTCATTTTCCATTTGAAGGTCGTTCGTAAATTTTTATTGGTGTTCAGTAACTTTTAAGGGCGACTGTAGCTACGCAATCGTAGGACGATGCGCGCCCCCCCATACCGGGGGCGAGTCGGGGACCGCGTGGTCCCCCCTCCCGAGGAGGGCCAGACCGAGAGGAATGGCCCTGGGTCAGCCGGGGTGCGAGGGATATGTCAAAAGACAACCTCACCTCCGGCCTAGCACATCGACCCACAGACGGCGTGCGGTTTAGTCGGTTCGAGTCCGACATAACCTACCCCTCCGGCTCCGGAGGGGTGGGTATCCGAGGGGATACTTATCCGAATAAAATTATTGATTACTAACTGACTGACTTCAGTCCCACTCCCTCAAACCAAAGAAAAGCCTATGTGTTATTTCAGACTATTATCTATCCCAGTAACGTACTTCATCCAGATTCGTTTAGCCATTTGAGTTTGATAGAGTAACAAACACCCCATTCTATTCACATTTTCGTAACTTTTCGTTCCTATGGGTTTCCACGGAAACGGGTTCATAACGCGAGAGGGGACCGCGAGCAGCAACTAGGCTATACCCAAATTAGGGATTTCTTAAAACTACTAATAGAAAAGAATACTTCAAAGGAGAATGAAATTACAAAGTCAAATTACTAAGTAGATAACGACCAGTACCTAGATATGCTTTTTTCCTTGATATGAAATTATTTGATAGTCTTCAAGGGGCTACCTTGAAGATATAATCTGTAATAAGCCCGATTGCTCATTTATAATGCACATACTATCAATTGGCGCGGCGGCTGTATGGATTTTAAAACTAGGGCACATCAAAATCGACCTGGATTTAAATTCATATGCCTCCAATGTTATTTTTATTTTTCCTAATTAGTTCATCTCAATCATAACATAACTAGTATTAAATTATTTCATCGTTCTATTTATCTGAATTCTAGAACCCGTAACAGTAGCTATCGTCTAGAAATAAGCATATCTAATGAAAAGTTTAGGATAAAAATGTATCAGAGTTTGATTACTTGGCTTTAAAATGGTTGGGGTAATAAATTATAAAATCCAAGAATATTTAGATGTTGAACAAGCTTGGATATGAGCCGTTCAGCTATACTACTTAGCAAACTATTATATTTAGGAGTGGCAATCTGGGCCTAAGACTTGTACTTAACACTAAGTTAATGTTTGTAGTCTCAAAAAACAAAATACCCGCTGAGTTTCTTGCCGGAGTCAAGCCGGGCAGACACGGGCCGCGAACCGGTGGGCCATTTGCCAAACTAGTCTTTAATATTCTTTTTAATTTTGTCAATTTGTTAGTTTTAATGGTCTGTACAGAATAATTGATTTTTGATTTGACTTTGACCTTGACCTTCACATTGACTTTGACCTTCACATTGACTTTGGTACATACCCTCAATTGATTCTGGAGGATCTGCTCGCAGGCCTGCAGATCGTTGGGAGCGCCGATGAAGTGGCAGATGACTAGATGGTAGCCCAGTAGCGTGAGGTCGCATAGCACCGACCTTATGCCTGGCGCCCTGGAGCCTGCCTCTAATTCCGCGAGACCCAGAGCCTGCAACACAAACATTGAAATCAACAAATAATTGACGAGTCTTCTTGTAGATAGTTATATTGAAACATTCGATATTTCTCGACGATTGTACTATTGAATATATTCTTTTTAATGTTTTTTTTTCCAGTGCGTCATTCGATTGAACTAAGATGAAATCTAGGTGATAAAAAAAAGGTAGCCGTCAAACTAGGTGATGTTGATCCTCAATTCGTGGTCACCACAGTGGTGGCCTCGACAAATGCTCTTTACGCCCCATTAAATAAGAATACCGGATTATAGGAATATGTTAAGTAATTTATAACATCTAATAAAAAAAAATGTATACCTACATTCAGTTTGTTAAATATTTCTGTTCGCAATAACGTATTTAATATTATTCGGAAAGCACCACTACTATAAATTGGGGGATGAGTGATCACTGGCATTGTACAGTCGGGAAAAACATCAAAAACTATTGAACGGAACGAAAATATCTTCTTTCGTTAAGCCTATATTCATTTGAAATTTATGAATAGAATTGTGGCGAGGTAAAAGCAGTACCTAAATGCTTTGATCTTCACCACAATTATTAAAAAATATATTTGATATTGCCATCATCAAAAAATATAAAAATACTTTGCTTATTTTGCTTATGAGTAAAATAGGCTGATATTGTAATCTGAACTTGCTTGTACATTTGATCTTTCTGTTATATGTTTGTTCATTAACTAATGATACATTGGTAATTGCTATATACATCATATAACGATGTAACAAACCAACAAGTTTCCTTGGTACTGCCCGTTAAGACAACTTTAATGATATTATAATGACGATGGTTTAAAAAATGTATGACATTCAGAAGTACGTATTTACCTACTATTGTAGGTTTACAAATAGGTACTAAGACTTGGCAATATTTCGGTTTAAAATGTAAACCCAATTAAGCCAAAACGACAATAATTATTTGTTTTACTGAACAATCTAGGTGCGTCCAAAAATTGCATGTCATAGACCAACGAGACATTTCTTTTTTCAACAGATTTGCAGTTGAGTCTCCAAGATATAGAATCGTATGGGACTCTTTTGTCTGCACTTAAGCTCTTTTTTGGGTCCATTGAGCGAGAAGAGTACTAGAGTAGAGAGGATATTGGAACGGCCATGTACACTCAACAATTTACCTACTTGTTTATCATATAAATAGTGTAAAGAATTCTTCAAATAGTACAAAATTACGTAAATAATGTGCGCATTTACATGACGCAAATTGGTGTTAAAGCTATCGTCGCTGTTTATATTACTGTTCCTCTTCCTATCAAAGTATTTAGTATGTAGATAATATTATTTTAATGATCAATTTCACGGTTCGTGGTTATTGTCATCATATACGTTTATAGTACAGAAATAAATAAAAACACAAAAGTTGCGTTGCCATTAATTACACCCTATTCTAACAGCTGATGTCATTGAGTAATTAGCCTTATTATAACCTAATACAGGCATATTTTCCTGTTTGGTGTTGATTCATAATAGTGTTTATTTGAAGGGGGATACGTGATCGCGAAGCGATAATTGAGATCACTATTGTCCTTGAGTTAATCCCGGTCGCGTCGAGGGCTTCACGTCGTTATCAATAATTGGGATCAAATAATAAAGCTCGGTCGTTTCAGTAGGTACACAGAAATTGGAAAGTAAATCTTAAAATATGAATTGCTAAAATCGTTTACCTACATATATAGAACTAGTTTAGTAGCTGTAGTTTATTTACATTCTTTCACTATATCTACATTTATCAGAATGACGTTCAATGTTTTATGTTAATATGTATGACACACATCTTCATAATATTTAACTATTTTAGTTGGGTTTTTCGAATAACGGTCATTTACTGTGTTATGTTTCACACAACAGCCAGTTAAATTGTTAAGGCGAAAACGTGACTTACAAGGTAAAAAATGATACTTTTAATTATTCACGTTTAATCATCGCAATGAGACCGATGGCTTAACATGCTGTCTGAGATAAGGAGAGTCTCCCTGTGTTAGTATGGTTGCTCGTCCTAGGACTGACCTAGCTAGCATAGCATAAATCTTACACAGTGTTAATCATAGTTAAGACAAAAGATGGTATAAAGCTGTGTGACTGTTACCTTATTTCCCGAGAAGCCAACGAACTCCAACAGGCTGATGATTTTTGGAGGGAGAAGCGAGATCATTACGTTGAATGTGGCGATGCCTAGGCGTACTCCGCTCTGGAACTGCATCTTTGACTGTTCATTCTCCCATTCCTTCTTCTCTATGATCTTGGCACACTCCCTATGTGAACATTTTGGGGGGTTAAAATTGTGATTACGCATATTACACATATTAGTTACTTTAAGGTTTATCAGACTTGTTCTCTTGCATCGATTTCGGGGCCGCTTTCTGGCTTTCACTCCTCCACTTCGCACGGTATTGGATATTGATGGTACTGAGACCACTACATCAAGTTGTATTTTTTTATATATAGGATACGTTAATTTGACTTCATATCGCCTGATGGTAAGCTGAAGGCAAAGTCTCAGGAAAGAGGGTCAACATTACATACACGTACCATGTTAACAATGGTGGCACACAGTCATGAAAAGAGGATTGTCGTAGCAGCACCGCGTGCAACCCACCGGTCCCACTAGTGCGGCGACCACAATCCCCCCTGCCCGGCTATGCATTTGCTGACCCCTGAACGCAATCTAACCGAGATTGGATTACTATGGAGGGCTTTTCGCAATCGTGCACGGTGGTACCCACCCGGCGGAGATGACGTAGCCAGACATTTGCTACCTACATAACCTGTAGATCGGCCACAAAACAATTTACACACTTTCCATTGACTGACACCGAGACTGCTGTTTCTCGAACCGAGGCCGAAATTATGAATGAACCGTGTATACCTCAAAAAAATAACATCTTTGAAACTAATTACTATTAATAAATATTACGTGACGAATTCAAATATGAGACCACGAAGTCTGCAAGTAAACGTAAACCTAAACCTATCTCAGAGTACATTACCAAAGGGCCAGTAAGGGAAGAAGTAGTAACTAAAGCAGACAAAAGTATCAAGACAGGTGTCCAAAAAAAAAACCACAATCGGTATTCTAGGGAAATTGGAACGGCAGCAACAGCCAAATGACATGGCAGATAAACAAGCTACGGAAAAGAAACGATTTACACCCGGAAACTACATTGGAAGCAATGGTAGATCAAGTAAAAAATATATGCGGGTATGACGTTAATCTGAAACTTGATAAAATCAATCACAAAACAGACAGGGATCACTCTTCATTTCGAATAAGTGTTCCGAAACTATGTTTTTGAGACATTGATGCATTTGATACATGGCCAGTAAATGCACAATATAGTGAGTGGATTTGGTTTCGAAAATCACCAAAAAAATCAGTGACTATTCCCGTTGGCCACCACATAGTTGGCCACCACTGGTGGACATTGGGAAATATTATCACTTTTATCCCAATGGCCACCAGTGGTGGTCAGCGGGAATAAAATATTGGAAATGTTCCCGTTGGCCACCACTGGTGGACACTGGGAAATTTTGTTACTTTATGTCCTCAAGGCCACCACCAAGCACAAATAATACAACTAGGTAGGTATGATAGAAAATCTACGTTTATTAAATATTTCCTAACAATAAAGTAGAAAAATAAAGTGTACTTAATAATAATTCGGTAAAATCAAACTATTGTTACATTAGGCTTTTCTTTAACTAAGCTTTTAATAATACTATATAATAATATAAACATTAATCACAGGTTAAATCACAATATAAACCACCCAGAACGCTGGCTACATAGTTATTTGGTATAATGATAAACGTCTGCTAATATGGTGCTAGCAAGCTGGCAAGGATCTGGATGCAATCTGGACTTTAGGGCACCCCGACTCGGATAGGATAGGTTAGAAGGCTAATGCGGGAGCTTCGCTACGCTCCGCTCCCGCATTAGGCCTTCGTGGTTATTTTTTTATAAACCACCCAGAAGTAGGAGCCCCGCATAGCGGGGCTCCGTCGACCAAGATGTATATAGGTGTGGACTGGAATTATTTTGCCTTTCAACATATGAAACGTAAGATTGGTTTGAACGTAGGTAAGTATTTAAGAAGTAGGTACCTACCTACCCAGAATGTGCACCCCCCTAGTTGCAGAATGTGCACCATAAAATGTAATAAAACTTTATTCCCGCCGACCACCACTGGTGGCCATTGGGATAAAAAGTGATAAAATTTCCCAATGTCCACCAGTGGTGGCCAACTATATGGTGGCCAACGGGAATAATCCAAAAATCAGACGGAGAGTAAGAAAATATAAATATTTTTATACTACCAAAATCTTAGTGATCTGCGTACGAAATTGGATGCCTTTACAAATATTATAAGTTTAGTGCACGCGAACTTATACGCAATTACTGAGTCTGGGTGCAATAAATCTATTGCAATAGTCCCCCAGGGATACCAAATACTAAGATGTGACCGAATAGATGGCCGAAAGCAGGGTGGTGCGTTTCTGGTGGCCACGCCTCGAGCTACGAAGAATACAATTGGGCGGCGGCGAGGGGTGCAGTTCACGGGCTGCCTCTACATCTACGAGTACTGTATGTATTGATAAATGGGTATTTGAGGTAGAAGGTGCTGAGATATATTTAAAAAATAAGTTTATTTTTGTTTGTTGCGTGGTTTATATTCCCCTAGCTAGTTTAGATAATGATTACATGTTGTTGTTTAATATAATAGAAGTGTTTTAATTCGGTGTATAGTAGCTCACCACCGCAGCTAGATGTAAAAGCTGCAACAGCAGCGGCACAGACGCATGGAACATCTGGTTTATGCGTGTATTGAGGCCCTTGGCTTGGACACCGTTGGTGAAGCACTCACGCTTTTCTAACCAAAGAGGTCGACGCGCCCTGATGGTATCCCCTTTTTCTGTTTAGGGATTGTAGTAGTGTAATTGTGTAAAAGTGTAATTACATATTTCATACGATGTTAGAGACAAAAATTCACCCAGATCGATGGAAAACTATTAGAGGTATTCCAGTTCCGAAGGTGTGCAAGTTACATGAATTTCGACAGCAGTACGTTGACTACAATGGGTGTGTTTCTAAACTGTATTTCTAGAGATCTGGCGTTAGTCAGGGAAGTAAGTTGGGACCACTTGAGTTTAAATAATCGTAAAAGATTTACCTAAAGTAGTCAAACATGCGAAGTGTTTACTGTTTGCAGATGATCTAAAGTTACTACTTGAAATTTATATAACTTTCACGCGGGCACGAAAACCGTTAACCCCCATGTGTAACACAAGTGCGAGACCTAGGAGTATTAATAACAGCGGAAATGTCATTTAGTAACCACATCAATTATATTTGCAACAAAGCCTAATTTAAAAAAAAAAACCTTTTTTAAAAACAAGCTTTTATTATTTGTTATTAAAATAATTCAAAAGTTAAAATTCCCAAAGTTGTGGGAGTTGCATATTCACAATTCAACGAAGATACTTGTCAAGACGTATCAAACGAGCCCAAATAAGATGGGATTGCGTCATTTAATTACGGAGTTCCTACGGCCAGCTTCTGGGTCCATCATCATACCCTGGTTACCATATAGTATCAAAGTACGCGTTAAGACGAATCAAATGAGCCCAAACTCGATGGGGTGGCGTCGTTTAATTACGGTGTTCCTATGGCCAGCTTCCAGGTCCATCATCAGATCAGCTCTATGTCACAATAATATTGCATTGTCATCCGATTTATACATTTTATATATAAATTATAATTATATTATTTATACAATTTAACTTGCAAGATTTGATTAAAGACAACAGGATAGGTGAAACTAAATAATAGCTTGTAAAAAGGCGTACAGAAACTAAGGATTCGTACTAAGACAATCAAGGGACTTTACTAATATTGGCGCGGTAAAGGTCTTGTATGACGCACTATAGTCAGAAGTCAGAGCATAATGTCATGATATGGTCTCCGTATGAAGCGTATTATACACTCATGCTAGAGAAAAATGCTAGAGAAAATACAGAACAAGTTTACGCGGTACTGAGAGTGCGCCGTGAAATCTTCTTCACGGCTTATGCAATTAACTTCTTGAGGTGTAAAGTATGTAATTCAGGAGTACTCAAGCATCTAAACCTCTGCGTTCCGAATCGTTACGTATGGAGGAGACGTCTACCATTACTGGTTGTGCATGTAGCCAGAACCAACTTGCCGATCCATAAAAATAATAAATGACAGTGACAGGGTCGATATATTTTCTGGCACCTGGAGTGAGTTGGCAAGAATTACATTATAGATTTTATCTACTCTGATACTATAATACAAAGATTATAAAATTGAAATCAAAACTCTTATGACAAACATTACGCACAGGCCAAAAAAAAAGTTTTATTACGATACAGGTCTTGTATGGACACCTATATCATTAAATAACTTTTTAATCATAACGATACACCTATATAACCTCCATCTGGACCAAGAAGGTTGAACCTCTACTTTAAAAAAGGAAACCGCCGATTCGGAAGAAAAAAAAAGAAACACGCATGCGCAATCGATGTTTGGCGCCAACATTTTACATTTAAATTAAAAAAAGTTTGGTTTTGATTGTAAAATAAATTAGTTTATGTATAGTATAAGAGTAGATAAAGTAGTGTATGACACTGTACATAACTTGGTCTTATAACACTCGTGTGATACTATAAAAAAACTCGCCTACCGGCTCGTTTTTTTAAAACACACTCGAACCCTTATTATGCAACAGTATCATAAACTACTATTATATTATGATCATATCTCATTAGTTTTTTTAGTGTATGTATTTTCTGCTTATTTCTTTTGTCGATCTTATAAGTTCATTTCATTAATTGATTGTGTTCTTTGGTTTATTTTTACCTTAATTTTATTATTTAAGTGTGTAAATTCATCACTGTTTTGGGGTTACCCCTGTTAAGGTGCTGGGTAAATGTTTAAAAATAAATAAATTTACGAGTACAAATAGGTACATTTACTTATAGTGAACGGATTTCTTTAAAACTATTCTCAATAATAATCTAATTATTAGACTAAATTTGTACATCGCTATAGTCTTATTATTCTGTGGTCATTCATTGAGAACGGTGGAATAATCTGGTGCAATTGAAAGTGTAGTTTTAGTAGAGTCACCAGTTTAGAGTTACCAGTTGCTAAACTTACCGGCATTGAAATGTAAGTGTGCTGTACTTACTTGTAGCTGTTGTAGCAATTCTTGACTTTAATGGTGCCTTTGATGAGCCCCGTGAGGTCTTCTCCCTCCATTATAGTCATAGTCGCTTGGAGTAGGAGCGCTTCGGCGTAGCACAGCTCAGCGTGCGCTTCTATGTCAGTGTACGTGGCGTAATTGGGCTGCCAAAAAAATACCATAATTAGATAGGAGCTCAAGGACGGCCTAACATTTTACTTAAACATTCTACAAAGCCATTGGAAAATGATCAAATATTTTTTTTATACTGCCATCTTTTGAAAATATACATTTTTTTACATTCAGTCTGTGAATTGCCTGCATCCCGCAGCATGGTAAGAAGCTATCGTCCAGGATATACAGGCCACCTTGCCAGATGATGTCGATCCTAAAATGGTAAATTCACAGCCTCGAAAAATGCTGCTTTTGTATACTCTGCATAAAGAAGCTGGGCTTGTAAGAAGAACGAAATACCTGTGGGGGTAGAGCATTTCATACGCAGATCTTAGTTATTGTACGACAAAGAAAGGAAGTACAGAACCACTTGGTTGAAGACGGAATGGTTTCTATTTATCCTACGACGGTGACACTGCAGACAAACCTGCACGTATTGTTCTGGACAGGAAGGGAGACGGTGGGTTAAAGTTGTTAGCCAGTTCGCTTCTATTTCTATTTTATAGTCGTTTCGGATAAAAAGATTTTAGACACAGTTTCGATACTAAAATCGACTGAAAGTATTAATTTGGAGGAAAATAGTAGATTATGGTACAAGTGTGTAAAGTTGGTAACAAATGTAACAATCAATCACATCATATATCGGACGTTCTACAGTATATGTGTATATATCGGGCGGTGTACTAGGTACATAAATCGTTTTCTTCATAACTATTGGCGCACTGACCACAGACAAAAAAAAATGAGGTTTCTTTTATTTGTTTATCAATGGTTAATTTACTTAAAGTTTAAACAGAGAGAAAACAAAAGTTATACATACCTATTTGAGTGAAAGTTTTATTTATTAAACACGTACAAAATTTTCTATTTAAATACGAAGTTGGATGAAATGAATAAGATTATTTTATTTGTTCTTTTGAACGTGACCTCTTTGGTATCGTTTATTTTTAAGAATAATGTAACTCAATCAATAAAAAAAAATCTATTATCCCACTCGAGATATCATGAGAGATCAAGATATTAAAAAAAACCACAGTTTAATAATAGGTATCATTATGTGCCTAATTGTGGTGAGATATGTATGTATTATGAGCAAGTAATTGAAAAAATAATTTTACCACGCCAAATTAATACTTAATCGAAATAAAATTGAAACGACTAAAACCATCTTCGGATAACTACAAAGGTGTTTTGTACTCGCAAAACGGCAACAGAACAAGCAGACAATACAAAAAAAATAGTTTCAGAGCCTTTAATTAATTATAACTCAAATATGTTTTTAATATCTTCAATTTATATACACAACTAATTTTTTTTATATTATAATATATACTCAGATGGGAATATAGAAACAATAAGTGATATAAGTAAGTTGTCATGGAAAATAATTAATACATAAGTATAAAATCAAGTTAATCATTGTTATTCTGAAGGTTATGTTTGCCCTGCTTGGGAACTGGGGTCCAGCGAGGTGAGTGTTGGAATTCCACATACGCTGCTAAGATGAGATATGTTTGTGTACGTATTTTACTTTTTTGGCTATTTCCCGCTGCCTAAAGATTTGTGTAATCAATTTGGCCATCTGCATCATTTTTGGCGCCAATTTATGCGGAGTTGGATGCGGATATAGCAAAAGTTGCAACAAGAGAGAAATTAAGTGGGACCGGCGAACGGACGGCACGTACCGTCCACACGTGCTCATTGAACAATTTTTGTAAAAAGTAAACATCCGCCTGCATCCACACATTCGCAGATGTGGCTGCCATGGAAAATGTATTTGTAGCACTGAGCCCATGGCTTTATCGAATTATGGGCTCCTATATCTACTAACTGTACTAATGCTCGTTTTGTAATGTATTACGTCACGCCCCGTAACGCCGGCTATCCTCGCATTCTATAAGAACGTAAAGCCGTAATAGGGTCTCAAGAAAGAATTTCGACAATTACTATGATAATAATATTTTAAGGTAACTAATCCATATTCATACTCATTGCATGTAATAATTTTTAGTTACATCATCAGTCATCATAACGAGTCCGGGCTACCTTCAAAATGTATTCTTTGAATGCAAGTAAAGCAACTTTACAAATTGAACGCCAAGCACTTAGCTCTTTTTTCTGTGCATACACATTAGTTACATCGACGCAATATAAGCACAATTTTTAGCAGACGTGGGAACGGCGAGATTTTTTATATATACGTAATAGTGTACTAGACCAGCACCAATTTTCAATTCAATTCAAACTGAAGATTATTTTCTTGTCTATTTTAAGATCATGATTATTCTTCTTGCTAGTTTTATCTTCGACAATCGAAATATCACTATCACTTAAACTGTTTTATCTGCAATAAATATATAATATCGACATACATATTTCTAAAGCAAATAAGACCATACAGAGTATCTAAGTAGTAAGTAAAACAGGTGTAGATAGATATATAGATAGATAACTCTTTATTGTACACCAACATTAAATTACAGTAGGTGTAGTGTTATAATAGCAATTAAAATGTAATTAGTTGACCCAGTCATTATTTGATTGATGATTATGATCATGTTGCAGTGGGTTGACAATAACGCAGTATGAGGAAAATAAATTAAATGTACCTTTTTGATGATGGTGCCAATGCTCTCCACAAAGGTGTAGTTCCTCCTGTATCGGTTACAGATGGAAAGAGTAACTTTGAGCGCCGCCAGTGTACGGCTGATTTGCATCTGGTCGAAGGTTAGCACTGCCGGTATGAATTGGAATATGGCCGCGCCGAGGCTATGGTATAAAGATGTAGTTTCCCTAAACAAAAATTAAAAGGATATTATAATTTTAGATGCAGCCGTACGAATATTAAATGAAACTATTTGATACCCATGGTGTTATCCATGGGAACCTACTGCCGGGATAAAAGGTAGATAATGTATTATTCCAAACTATAAACTATTTCTGCACCAAATTTCAAGATCCGTTCAGCCATTAGAGCGTGATTGAATATCAATCATCCAAACATCGTCGGAAACTTTCACATTTATAATATTAGTAGGATAAAATTCAGATGCAGATCAGTTTAACTGCGCAATAAACGTAAAACCGAATCCCAGTCTAAAGGTGATTTGAAACAGTGTGGATTGACGAGAATATGCGAGGCGTGAATTGAAATATTTGTTTGTGCAAAAATGAACCGTATTGGATCCGATATAGAGTATAAATCACCTTCAAGGTGATTTTCCACCAGAGTGGCTAGGCTAGGCGAGGCGAGGCGAGGAGAGAATTGAAATTTGTATAACAAATTTTCAATCCTCTCCCAGTGCATCTTTGGTGGAAACAGTGTGGATTGACGAGAATATTGACGCCTTATTTTTGTTCGGAATTTTCGGCATTGACGCTAGAACAAAGTTATATCGAGCATTGTGTGTGAGCTGTCTGAAATACATTTATATATGAAGCATACGGGCGGCGGGGCGCGGCGGTCACGCGCGAGCTCGCGATGGAAATTTTTAGTGGAAAAGGGTCAGTGCGATTTCAATTCTCTTCTCGCCTCGTCTCGTCTCGCCCCTCTGGTGGAAAATCACCTTAAGAAGTGAAAGCTTTGAATGCGACTGGGATTAACGCTAAGGTGAAGGAGAAAGATTTAGATGCACTTTATTATTTAAACTGTTGTGAGAACTATTAACTGTAATAATGAATTTCGAAGTTCCCTGTATGATAATCATCGTAGGGACCTGATGGTAGTGGGCTAGACACCTAAAGGAGTACGCTTGTGGGAGGGTAAACAGACGGGAACAGTCGCTTAGAACACCACCACAAAAATCGTCGCGTGCAGTTACATAGTTTATGAAACAGAGATTGGAGAAATAATGAAGTTCTGCTCATGAGTTACACAGATACAAAAACATGCTATTCGTTTCAGTCCTTTTCTGTATAATCTACTATTATTAAACCTGTCAAGCATTACGTCATCCTGTCAGTTTTCTGCAAGGTCGACCCCGTCGGACCTGCCAACTTTACTTGCGCTGTCATTAGCTCAGTACAACCTATACTTAGTCATAATCTTGTATCAGTCGGAGATACACTCGAGAGCAATGAATCCGGGTCACTCAAAGAATCCAAAAAATCTCGGAAAGTAAGAATGCTAGGTTAATGCAATAAATTGTATTTAATAGACAATTTAATACTCCTTAAATGAAAGTATTAAAACTTCTTAGTTATTGTAAAGTTATATCATAAAAAAATCAAATTTGAAAAGGGAACACTGTCGAAGATGGAACTACGAAATTACAGGATTTGTTTTTGCTTTTGTTTGTAATCTGTCATTTATGTTGGTACATAAACCAGGTTGATAGTGCTCAATATTCATTATTCAAGCTGAAATCATGTCGCTTACACTTGAAGAATGCACCAGAATACTTACATTGGTGGAAACCGGCCGGAGTCAGCGCGATACAGCCAGGACTGTCGGTGTGTCGCTGTCAACAGTACAAAGAGTTCTCCGACGTTACGAAGAAACTGGTTCTAACCTACGCAGACCAGGAACGGGCAGAACTAGGTGTACCACAGCACGAGAAGACCGATACTTGGTGAACACCATGCTTCGAAATCGCTTTCTCACAGGAACTGAACTCACAAATCAGTTTCGACGCCTCGGAGGAAGTAACCCAAGTGCATGGACAGTAAGACGTCGGCTTGCTGAATCTAACTTAAAACCCCTTAGACCTGCAAACGGCCCTAAACTGGAGCGTGGCCATCGTATTTCAAGACTAAGATATGCCCAGAACCACGTAAATTGGAGTATTGAAGATTGGTCGAAAGTTATGTTCTCCGACGAATCAAAATTTATGCTCTACAAGCACGATGGAAGACACAGAGTGTATAGAAGACCAGGGGAAAGATTCAAGCAAGCATGCATCGAAGAAAAAGTAGCCTACGGTGGTGGGTCTGTACTTGTGTGGGCCGGAATTTCCTCTGAAAGTCGCACAGAGCTGGTGATCATAGAAAACGGCTCTTTAACTAGCGTAAGATATGTGGAAGAAATCCTCAACGAACACGTTGGTCCATTTATGGTCAATTTGGGTGAGGATGCTATATTTATGCATGACAATGCCCGACCTCATACAGGTAGGATTGTGAATGACTACCTTCAAGAGATGAACATTACTTGTATGGAGTGGCCAGCGCGCAGCCCGGATATCAACCCGATCGAGCATGCTTGGGACGAGCTAGGGAGATGCGTAAAACAACGAAACCCTCCCCCAATCACGCTTCCTGAGCTCAAAATTGCTCTCACAGAGGAATGGGAGAATATTCCCCAAAATCGTATAAGGAACTTGGTGTACAGCATGCCAAACCGCGTAAACGCAGTAATGGAAGCACGAGGAGGTAATACGAAGTATTGAAATTCAAGAAAATCGTCATAAAGTTCAAAAATTTCATGTTTCCTATTTTTGTTTTAAGGAGAGATCAGCAGTTTTTTTTCTTTATGTAATTTTGTGTAAATAAAATGTATGGTGACTCATATTTTTTTAACTTTCATTTAAGGAGTATTAAATTGTCTATTAAATACAATTTATTGAATTAACCTAGCATTCTTACTTTCCGAGATTTTTTGGATTCTTTGAGTGACCCGGATTCATTGCTCTCGAGTGTATTACAAAATGGGTAAATTGTATTCGGTTCAGGTATTGGCAAGGGATACTTTTTCATAGAACAGCATTTATTTATTTTTATTTATAGAAGCTTGAAATGTTACTCTTAAACGACGCAAAGTCAAATTAATATTTAAAATTAATTGTTAAACAATAGTAAAAAATTGGATGTTAACACATTTTGTTGATTTTTATTCCTTTTCTATGATCGACACAACCAGTACTAGTAAATCATTAGCCTTTCAAACAACTTAAGACACCGTAATGGCGCTTTATGTAAAGAAAGTAATTTAACCCAATACTCAACTACTATAACTATGCAAGTCGCAAGTACATGTACGTAATTTTATAAATTTCACGATTGGTTATAAGTTATGTAAGTACAGGTGGGTACATTATATAAAGAGTATTCTTACCAAAGTCTCATCAAGCTCATGGCGCCAGTCAAATCGTTGTTGAAGAATTTTCTGATGGCTACCTCACAGTCTTCGAACGATGACTGGAGGTCCGTAGGAGAACTACAAAATACCTTCCTTATAACAATGGGTTCAAGAACGTTGCATGCAAACAATAACAGGCAAAAATTATAATATTTGAACATAAACTTGATACGAGCTATGATTTATGCACCAATCGAGACATTTAAGTGAACCTATTTAAAGGAATTACTTGCAGCCAAAGATATTATAAAGCATTTTTTTTTTTACGTGCGGGAATTCCCCACGGTAGGTTATGTCGGACTCGAACCGACTAAACCGCACGCCGTCTGTGGGTCGATGTGCTAGGTCGGAGGTGAGATTGTCTTTTGACATATCCCTCGCACCCGGCTGACCCAGGGCCATTCCTCTCGGTCTGGCCCTCCTCGGGAGGGGGGACCACGCGGTCCCCGACTCGCCCCCGGTATGGGGGGGATATTATAAAGCATTGTGTTATTGGAAACCCACTAAGATCTTCAGGTCCAATCCAACCTATGCCTGCTGATTGACGGACGAAGCTCGTGCGCGGATTTCCTTTCGGGGTTGGAAGGTGAGACGGCAGTAAAAGTCGTATAAGCCAAACCAAGAGGAGGAAAACGAGTAAGCGGACCCCGGGCTCTGAAGTGTAAGTCTTGGATGCAACTGTTAACATGGCTGAAAAGTGATGAATGCAAATGAAAAGTCTTTTTGTTGCCTGTAGTAGTTAATTGAACAGACAGCTACTGCACATAGTGAATAACAAAGCAGTACCCTTTCCTCTATCCAATGTAGTGTCAACATAACTACATACGTAATTTACCTAATGAAAACGAAATCTTTATATTTAAATATACTCACCCCGTTGGTTCATCTTTGGCATCCTCAAATTCGTCCTGTAACAAGTGACTCAGTTGAGTTATCTCAAAACTCAAAACTTATGAACTGGTTGTAAAACATGTGAGAACGTTTTAACAACTGTATCTTCATATAAACGCATTTATCTAGTTACATATCATGATCTTTGCAATGCCGCGGCGGTGTAGAGGTTACAGTGACTAGAAAAATCTCTAGTTACCTACGTTTATTTACAGCGTGTTTTACGGTAAATCAAATCTCATCAAGAGCCCGTGAAACAAAACGATTGAGTCCGTTTACGGGTATCGTTTCATATTGATAAGTTTGATTCCTTACTTACAGATCACGCTGTGCGATTAAACGTTTACATGTTAGCATAATGTAGGACCCTACCAACACCTTTGGGGCCCGAGCCCACCTTACTTGCAAATCGGTGCACCTGCTTATGAACAGACGAGGCTATGTGCGCCATAGCCTCCTCTCTTGGTGTTGAGATCTTAGGCAGCAGTGGCTACCCGAAAACCCGACATACTAATAAACTGACACCATCTTTAAAATGCAAACTCTGGACGCAACTGGAAAATCGCCATTATGATGATGATGTACTCTTACGTCATAGTATTAAGGTTGATTTATTTGATTTGTATCGATTTATTTATATTGATTTATTTAATGTATCGAATCATGCTTACTTTGGTAGACGACTGCTGGCAGCGGGTTTTTGAGGCAAAATATTACAAAACATTTCATTTGAGCCTAGCTACTCTTTTGGTGGGGATTTACCCTTAGATAGAACCTTCCACTATCTGGCGGTTTAATTTAAATAGAATTGCCAAAGTAGCAACAAAATTCATGTCTTCTTCTACAGAGCATTAATACTGAATTAAATCATCATCATCATCATCATATCAGCCACATAGTCCACTACTGAACATAGGTCTCTCCCATAGACTTCTAGAACGACCGATCTAAAGCAGCCTGCATCTTAATTGACTTACTCCTTCAAAATGGTCTTCTGCAGGCGGGTCTTCGTCCACACGGTAGACGGCGCCACGCAACAGAGGCGGTGTCAGTGGAGCTGCCTCCTGCCTCAGCGCCATCTTGGATATCTGTTAAAAAGAAATAAAATTTATCAAGGCCACCATTTCCTGATAAGATATTGAACATTTTTAAATGTTTTGCCTGTATAAACAAAACGTTTTGTTATCTCACAGATAATTAAATTAATTTTAATTTACAACAAATTTGAACGTAAACTGAACATGATGCAATGACGACAAAAGGGCTAAATCTAAATAAGTGCCATTAAATATTTATTAAGACGTGACAAATATTTTATTGAATCTAAAGATGCTCTTTAATAAAAGTAATCTCATATACGTACAATAAATCTATAAAGGTATGATTCCGAAGGTGACCGGCGGCGACCGCATACGACAATTGCAGACGCACGCAGCAGATACGCGTATTTCATTGCGGCTTCTCAATGATCCCCTTTATCCGTATCGAAGTTTAACAAGTAATGTATATAATGTGTATGCTGCATGCGTCTGCAGTTGTCGTATGCTTTGGATTCATACCTAGCTGTTTAAAACATAAATTGTGTCACGCTTCGAGGAAAAATTAATAAATAAAAATAGAGAAATAGATAAATAAAAAATAAAATAAAAATAAATATTTCACAACATTTCACACAACGCTATCTAGACCCATGGTAAGCATAGCTTAACTAGCTTGTGTTATGGAATCTAGAATGCGGATAAACATACTTAGATCCTTTTTTTTTTGTAAATACATATTATACATAGAAACACCCAGACCAATGCAAATATACATATTCATGCATAAAAATATTTGCACTGAGCGGGGATCAAACCCGCGCCTCCTGCGTAGCGGCCGCGTTCACTACCGCCACGCCACGGAGGCTGTCCGGAGATAAACACGTCAAAGTATAAAACTGAGTATTAACCCAAATGAAACTTCGAAAAGTTATACCTGTCTACATTTTCAAACATATCACTCGCTTTGCACAAAATTATACATAGGTTCAATGGGGTCTACCCATTCGCCCCTTGACAGGTGACAGAAAAATTGAGGGGGGTTAACATAATTGAAGTGACTAAATATTCGTTCCATACAGCCGGGCTAGTAGTACGCCATGGTAAAATTTAGTATTCATGCATATTCTATGATTATCAAAATCATCACAGAGATTTTAAACTAAAAATATTTGTATAACTTCATTTAATATGCTCCTGATGCTCGCAGTCATTCGACAACAATTAGTATTCAATCGTTTAGTACTTCAGTTTACTTGAACAAGCACCAAAACTTTCACGCTACAGAATGAATCACAGGCAGTCAGCACAATAGATAGGTATCTACTTAATAGAGAATCATACTCGATTTCACTTTGCTCGAAAATATTTAAATACTAGCTGTTGCCCGCGGCTCCGCCCGCGTGGATGTCGGTTATCGCTTAGTGTTGAGCTGACGCTATTGAGCATTAAATTCGCCTCTCTACTCAACTTTGTCCTCGACTATATACTCACCTCTGTTCTCGAATTTCTACTCGCCTCTATATTCGACTCTCTACTCGACTTTCTACTCGCCTCTGTATTTGAATTTATACTTGACTCTCTACTGACTTCTCTGTTCCCCTCTCTACTCGACTTTGTACTTTTCTCTATACTCGCCTTTCCATTGGCCTCTCTACTTGCCCATTCATTCGATTTTCTTTTCGCCTGTCTACTTGACTCTGAAACTCAACTCTCTATTCGATCTCTACTTGCCACTTCATTCATCTTTCCACTCGCCTCCCTATTCGCCTTTACAGCATATCATCAAAAATGACAAACTTTCATATTTACTATCTAGTCCTTATCCCCCCCCCCCCTTTTTACCAATTATTCGCGATGTAGCATACCTGTACCAAAATTTCATCATCTTCAAAACTGTCAAACTTTAATCCCTTATTTATATTAGCCTATGTTCGTTCTCAAGCTTCAATGCCTATGTTCGTTCCCAAGCTCTAAACTATCGTTGTACCAAATTTCATTAGGAAATCTTCAAAAATGACAAACTTTCATCCTAAGGCCTTAGTCCCCCCCTTCTACCCACCTTTTTGTGATAAAAGGTAGTCTTTGTCCGTTCCCAAGCTCTAAACTATCTCTGTACCAAATTCCATCAGGAAATCTTCTAAAACGATAAACTTTTATCCCAAGGCCCTGGTACCCCCTTCTTCCCCCCTTTTCGCGATAAAAGGTAGCTTATGTTCGTTCCCAAGCTCTAAACTATCTCTGTACCAAATTTCATCAAGAAATCTTCAAAAATGACAAACTTTCATACCAAGGTCCTAGTCCGCCCCCCTTCTACCCCCCTTTTCGCGATAAAAGGTAGCCTATATCTGTTTCCAAGCTCTAAGCTATCTCTGTACCAAATTTCATCAAGAAATCTTCAAAAATGACAAACTTTCCTCGCAAGGCCCTAGTCCCCCCCTTCTACCCCCCTTTTCGCAATAAAAGGTAGTCTATGTCCGTTCCCAAGCTCTAAACTATCTCTGTACCAAATTTCATCGGGAAATCTTCTAAAACGATAAACTTGTATCCCAAGGCCCTGGTCCCCCCCCTACTACCCCCATTTTTGTGTGATAAAAGGTAGTCTATGTCCGTTCCCAAGCTCTAAACTATCTCTGTACCAAATTCCATCAGGAAATCTTCTAAAACGATAAACTTTTATCCCAAGGCCCTGGTACCCCCCTTCTTCCCCCCTTTTCGCGATAAAAGGTAGCTTATGTTCGTTCCCAAGCTCTAAACTATCTCTGTACCAAATTTCATCAAGAAATCTTCAAAAATGACAAACTTTCATACCAAGGCCCTAGTCCGCCCCCCTTCTACCCCCCTTTTCGCGATAAAAGGTAGCCTATATCTGTTTCCAAGCTCTAAGCTATCTCTGTACCGAATTTCATCAAGAAATCTTCAAAAATGACAAACTTTCCTCGCAAGGCCCTAGTCCCCCCCCTTCTACCCCCCTTTTCGCAATAAAAGGTAGTCTATGTCCGTTCCCAAGCTCTAAACTATCTCTGTACCAAATTTCATTAAGATATCTTCAGAAATAACAAACTTTCATAAAAACTTTCATCCCCTATTTCCCCCCCCTTAAACCCCCTTTCTCGTGATAAAAGGTAGCCTATGTCCGTTCTCAAGCTCTAATATACCTCTGTTCCAAATTTCATCAAAATCGGTTCAGCGGTTTAGGCGTGAAAGCGTAACATACAGACAGACAGACAGACAGACAGACAGACAGACAGACAGACAGACAGACAGAGTTACTTTCGCATTTATAATATTAGTATGGATAGTATGGATTTGTTTAGACGTCGACGGAATTTATCGAGTATTAGACAAGAAATAACAAAACGCTTAGCACCAGCTTAAAATTGTCCTTGTACACCCTACAGCACGAGTTGTTTGGAATTGATTCTAAAGTCGACAAGTAATTATTATTAGAGCGGAAAAATCTAGAATACATTTCAAAGTCCACCAGAGGTTTAAACTTGAAATTAAGCCTAATGCCTGTTGTAGGCATAAAACTAAGGAAGGATTGGGAAGTAAAGTTCTAAACTAAGTTCTTACGCTTTACTCAAATTTTCTTATAACCATCAAAACGTAGCTCTTTTTTCAAGGTTATTTGATTTATATTTAGCTGCCCTTTAAATGTTGCTGAACTCTACCAAATTTTTTGGAGGGTAGTTTTAAAACATTCTTATTTAGTATAATCTTGTAATCTTCTAGTCTTGAGTGAATAAACGAGTTTAATCGTAGACCTGAAAACTGATCAGTAGGTGAGATAGATTTCAAATGTGTGTCTATCAATGCTAAGGTCTAAAGTGTTGAATTACTAGGACTAATTACAATTTAGCGGCCCGCGTCGAATTCTCTTTCCGTTTCCAAGAACCTTACCTTCCATGGAATATTTGAAACATGAACAAAAAAAATGGCGGAATCAGTAGAGCCGTTCTCGAGTTTTTTTGTAGATAATATTGCAAATACAATTTGACATGCTTTTACTACACTCGTAAAAAGCGTTTAAGTTCATTCCCTATAATGATGACAGCTGAATCTAAAATCCCTTGGATTTTAAAAAGTTGAATAATGTCGCCTTTGTCCTCTTTTTAATGAAACCATTACAATGGCAGACTTCAATACTTGTTTACTGAAACAAGACTTCCGTTCTTCAACTTTCCTCAACACTATTCAGTCTTGTAATCCTTCTAACTCTACACATCTCGCTCCTGATCGAAATCCGTCTCTTCTCGACCTTATTATGCTCGTTTTTCAACTGATTTAATCGCTAAGCAATTTTCTTATCACGGCTTTATCTTTCTCTCCTAGAAACTTCGCCCCCTAAACTGAAACCTAAAATCCTTACGCTGCGCAATTTTAGTGGCTTGAACATCTATGAGCTTATCTTGCAATAATATAGATTGGAATTTGTCAGTTAATGACAAAGTAAGCATACTGTTAACTGTAACAAGCTAATCGAGTTATACAATAAACATGCGCGAGTCCGAGCTTTAAAAGTAAAACACTAGCCTTCACCGTGGTTTACTGCTCATATTAAGGCAATAATATCTAAAATACTAGGTATAGAACACGACCTACTTCTAGTAACCGTGAAAAGTATGTAGAAATACGAACTCTCTGCGGTACGATGTGTAGGAAAGCACAACGCCAACATAACCATAACTCTGTCGAGAGCGGAGACCCAGCTAAAATCTGGCAATTCCTCAGAACACTGGGAGTTAGAAAGCCACGGCAAGATACCATTCCTTAACCGATCCTGGAACAAATTCTCCCTATAATTTGCTATGATTTAAACCAGTCATTCAACAAAATTTTATTTCCTGAAGCTTGGAAGCAGGCATAAATTATTCCATTGTTTAAAAAATCCAATCCGTCATCCCCCTCCAAATATCGCCCTTTTTCCATATTAACTTTTTTATCTAAGATCTTAGAAAGGCTCGTACAGGGTCAACTAAGCGTTATTTCATACAAAACAGCCTTCTGAAGTAGGGTTTTCGACCTGGGCATAGCACTGTCAGCGCACTGATAAAAGTCACCGAGGACATCAGGTTTGGTATGAAAAACGGAAATCTTACAGTACTCTCCCTCCTTGATTTCAGCAACGCGTTCAATACTATAGATTTCCATATCCTGCTCGGCATTTTACGCTCTATTAACATATCTCCAACAGAGATTGATCGGTTTCATAGTTATGTGTTTGGGCGCCGACAGCGTGTACGTCTTGAAGATTCCTTCTCTTCTTGGTTTAATACAACAGTCGGTGTTCCGCAGGGTGGCGTGTTATCTCCTTTACTTATCTCAATTTTTATAAATTCCATATCTACGTTCTTACGTTCTTCCTGCCACCTTTACGCAGATGATCTTCGAATCTACACACAATCCTTCTTACAAGAATTGCCGGCGGCCATCTCTACTATAAATGCAGATCTCACGCATATGTGACTGGAGATATGGAGTGGAATATGGAAATTGTAACCACTGATTTACTCAGGTGGGTACTCACCGGCTCGCTCAGGGGCTGATGCAGAGAACTCTTTCCCAGGGCGCCTTTTCTACAGAGCTATATGAGTGTGTGCACAGAGAAGCTAGGGCTCCAATAAAAACAACTGGTCATCAGGTTATACACACATATATTTAGAAGTAATAGAATACAGAGCTGAGATACACAAATAGGAAAATAGATATACAGACAGATACACAGAGCTAAGACATACACATAATAGTAGGGGAGCCCACGAGGCTAAATGGGGATTTACTCGAGCGTCGTAGAGACCTATTGGGATGCAAAGCTTAGATGATAAGAAGAAAAAAATGTTAAATGATATACCTTTACATCGGTGGGGGAAGCGGCTATCGATTTTTAAATATGCAAAAAAAAACTGTTGCATGGACATCCTCGAGCGCGTCAGATATTGATAGCATCAATGCCCTACGTATTTTTAATAATGTACGTATGTTAATCTGATCGTTTGCATGATGCGGGTGGTTGGATTTAAGGGTTGAAAATGAAAAAAAAAAAAAATTATCGAGCGCGTCAGATTTTCTAAGGGAGTGTTAAGTGCACCAAAAAAAAACTCTCATTCACTAATCTGACGATTTCGATGGGACGCAAACTCGCGACCATTTTCATAATATGCAAAAAAAATTCGCCATTTTGAAATACTCAAGCGCGTCAGATTAAGATATATATGGTTCATCTTTATATTCTAAACGTACTGTCTCATAATCTGACGATTATCTAGAGGGATTCGCCTGATCTGACAAAAAAAAATTAGAAAACCGGTTCACCTTAAGGGCCATCCTTGCAACTTCCCGCTAATTCCATTCCTGGGCGCTTAAAATTGTACTTATGACATTTTTGAGCTCAAAATATAATTTATGTGATATTTTGAGCTCGCTGAGTTCAAAGAAATAATATTTCTATGCATTTGAGCTCTCCCAGCTCGAAAGTCTGATAGAAGTTTCATAGAACTAGTGATGCACGATTTTTCTGTTTGAATCGATTTTTTGGATCGTAACGGATCGTAACCCCTTGAATCGATTCGGGGATCGGATCGTATTGTCTTGAATCGATTTCATGAAAATCGATTCAAAAATCGAATCAAAATTTGCATTAATTTTAACAAATAAATCATTATTTTACACAAATTTAAACCTTAATGAAGTCTTAACTTACTTTTTTAAACATAGAATAAATAAATATTCCACAACATTTCACACAACGCTATCTAGACCCATGGTAAGCATAGCTTAACTAGCTTGTGTTATGGAATCTAGAATGCGGATAAACATACTTAGATACGTTTTTTTTTTGTAAATACATACATATTATAAATAGAAACACCCAGACCAATGCAAATATACATATTCATGCATACAAATATTTGCACTGAGCGGGGATCGAACCCGCGCCTCCTGCGTAGCGGCCGCGTTCACTACCGCTACGCCACGGCTATCTTAATATGAATATTTTTTCAGCGCACTAGGCAATTCCTCTAATTAAGTGAATACATTACAGAAAAATAAATGTTGTGCAAAAAAACCAACTGATTAACTAAACATGTCCTATCCATTATCGAGTTCACACCAAAAATGCGATTCATACGCCGTATTTATGATTTATAAAACAAAAATATGCATTTCTTATCAAAAATACTAACTGGCACACCCAATTTGTACAATTTTACAACTAAATTTCTAATATTTTTTTGACAGCGATAACAGTGCTGGATTAGGTTAGGTTGGAATTGTGACCACAACAAGCCATTAGGTATCACTTAATGGGTTGTTGTGGTCACAATTAAAAACTTATTACACAATTAAAAACACACGAAATATATAACATAAATGCCAATCTTCCACGTCCAAACTTTTTTAAAATAGTAATTGAGAAAGCCTTTTCGGCAGCAGTCTGTTGCGACTCTCATCTAAGGTAATACTAGCGAGAGAGAAAAGGCGTTCTGATGGCGTGGAGGTAGCCACAATCGCCAAATATCTTAAGGCCATCGTACCCAACTGCTGCAATACTATTCTTCTCGTTGACCAGTAAGATAGCGGATTAGATTTCCGATCAAGCAAAGGTTCAGAGAGGTACTGCTTCAATGACGGCTCCAGTGTATCTGCTGTCGGTGGCGATGTATGTGCCTCTGACATAGCCGACATTTGGCTTAATAATTCATTGTGAAATTGCCATAGACCATCGGTTTCTTCAGTAACTGTTACAACTTCCTAGGCGACACTTTGACAATTAGATTCATTGGTTTATAATTTCAATAAATCAGGAACTTCTGAGATTGCATTTGCACAAGCCCTTGCATATGTACAGTACATTTTTTAAAGCGAGGGTCAAGAAGAGTTGAAATAGCCAAAATGTGTACTTTCTCAACATTCTGGAAACTGCTAACTACTAAGTTCAGTTAATATCTTAGCCTTGAACACACTGGATTTTATAGGTGGAGCCATCGGTAAAGCGCAATAGCACAAATAATACGGTGATACCGATACGTGGTAATTGGCACGGCACAAATGACCATGACTAAAGCAAAATAAAATCATCGATGACTTTTCTGAACTACCTTCATCATATTTCATTATTTTGCCTATCAATTTGCTTGCTTCGCTTCGTACCGTTACAAAAAAACTTTGCAGACTATGATGATTAAGATAGATTACAAACGAATGGCGAAACATAAATCAATTTAAGGTGTCGGCATTACTTTGTTATCGAACTATGTTTATTAAAAATAATAAATCTTCACAGTAATACATTGTCGGTAATACGATCCAAAGGATTCGATTCACTATACTTTTGAATCGATTCGAATGAAGATCGTATTGAAGTGAATCGATTCAAAAAATCGCTAGATCGTATTCCCTTGAATCGATCCTCACAAAAATCGCATCGTAACGTGCATCCCTACATAGAACACTATTTTTGGAATTTTCAAACCGCAATAACTTTTAAATGGATCAAGCAATTTTCACGCGGTTGGCGGCATTCGACGCAGTTTTATCATCCTCATAAGTAATTTTGCATTTTTAATTTATCGAACCACAAATTTCGGAATAATCACGAAAAAACAATTTTTTGGGTTTCTTTCGTTCACGATATCTCTCGGACGAATCAACCGCTTTTGACCAGCTTGGTGGCGATCGACGTGGTTTTTCAAGCTCAAAGGCGGATTAGTTTTTGAAATTGATCGATAAATAATATAAACTTTAATTCACACAACTAATATTAAAATGTCATGACAATCATGGCGTCATGGCAACAGAAACCAGAGTGGGGACGGAGTGAGAGAGTAATAGATAGAGAAAGAGTGAGAGAGGAATAGAAACGCGGAGAAGGAAATGTAGGCATCACGCAGCTGCACGCATTTAACTTTATCGACGAATTTTTGTTATTTCGGCTCGCGGAAATCGTCAGATTACACATTTTTCATTATTCTTGAATTATTTCCTTCAAAATAAAAAAAAGTTTAGCTACGCTCGAGAATGTCGAGATGACGTTTTTTTTTTACAACTTTGTTGCCCTCCCCTTTTTTTACGTCACTCTCAAATTGTCAGATTAGTGGAATATACACTTTTTACGATGTAATTAACTCACCCTACCTTAATCTGACGCGCTCGAGAATTTCTGATGGTCATTTTTTTTTTTCTAACCTGATCCTGTATCCTTCACGGGCGGCCTTATATATGGGCCTCATGTTTTGTGGAGGTACTTAACCGGGTACAAGGTATCCCCCTGTATATTAATCTGCCGCGCTTTAGTAAATCCCGAAATCCCCACTTGGGCTCCCCTACCATAAGAATGTAGACAGGCAGACACAGGAGACAGAAGTATAAGATGTATAGATAGTCAGAAGTATAAGGCAGAGAGAACACACACAGTAGGCACAGTTTTTAACGGTGTCGCCATTGAAATGAGTAGCGAGGTAAAAAATCTTAAGCATAAGACACTATCCTGGGGCCCAAATACGAGAAGTAAGCTGCAAGTTGTATGCGTCAGCGGGTTCCATGCGTAGACTGCGTAACTTCCTACCAACAGCCACTAAACTTGCACTTGCTGTATCACTTGTTCTTTCACAACTTGACTATGCTGATGTCATCTATCTTCATCTCACTGAGTAGCAATTTGATAAGCTTGAGCGCCTTTAAAATTTCTGTAAAATTCGAATTTGGTCTTCGCAAATATGATCACATATGACAGTTTTGTACCTTGTTCAAGTGGCTCCCAATTCGACTTCGACGGAATGCTCATATTCTTTTCATGCTTTACAGTATCCTCTTCAATCCCCGTAAGCCTACTTATTAAAAAGAACGCTTTGTTTTATTCAATGCTACACATTCATGATCCTTGAGGTCGCCAACATTGCATTAGGGTTGTGTTTTTTATTATTATCGTAAACTGTACCTTTTACAATAATAATGAACTGTTAAAGTGAAATATTCATATGACAAATAGTTTTTAAGATTGATTTCAAAATTCAAATTCTTGACCCGCCCTAAAACGCTCCATACAAAATTACTGGTACAGGCGCGTAGCATAAATGTATGGAGGGCAAGAGAATATCGCGTTTATTGGGTCCTTACATATGAAATTGGCGTTTTATATGGAAAAAGAAAAAACTATTCTTTTTCTTACAGTTTATAAATTATTCTTACAGTAAATTTAATCATACAAAGTATGTATCGTTGTTATTTACCTGACTGCGCCAGAAGGAGGGTTATGTTTTTTGAGAGTATATATGTATAATTGTTTACACACAATTGGCTCGATGGATTTTAGCTTGAGAGGTGTCGTTAGATTCGTATTTACTGTGAGAATGACATTGGGTATATCAAAATAAAAAATGGCGGATTTTTTGCGCCAAAATATATGTGATAAAAATTAAAAATTCATGCAAATTTATCGCGTGGGGTATCAAAATGAAGAAAATTATAGGGGGATTACAGAAAATAAATTATTAAAATAAAAATCTAAAGATCGAAACACGCTTTATAGTAGGCGGTACCCATTGATTTTCATCGGGTTTAAGATTTGCAAATGGGTACTGCCTGCTATAAAGCTTGTTTCGATCTTTTCAGCATATCTACTTTTACCATTTTATAGGCAGTTCATTGATTTCTTTGCTGAAAAAATTGCGGGAGCGAATTCGGAATCTTTTTTTAAGTCAACTTTCGCTTAGGGCAGGATTTGACCGGTTCTCCAGGGTTCAATCACTGTGATTTGCGTTTCCGATTATCGTGTAGGATCCATTTTTCATCACAAGTAGTGTTTGTTGATTTGCCTGACTTTGTTAATGCGGTACCCATTTTTCAAGACTTTTCACTTTTCCATTTTGTTTCAAATGATTCAAAATGGTTATATCACTCAAACCGAAGCCTGCAGCTAACTCTGAAGTGGTTTGATATAAATTCGCTTCCACGATCACGATCCACGATCACTTTCAAATCCTCTTTGCCAACTAGGGTCTCTGGCCGTCCACGCGGTTATTTTGTTGAATATGTAGTATTTGGTTAACCATTTTATTTCCTTATAATGTTGCCAGGATGTATTTAACAAAAATAATCGATTGTAATATAATAGATACAATTATTAGAATACTGGCTTTTCCCTAAAACGGTGCCTATTTGAATAATAATAAGTACTAGTATATTATCAGAGTCATATTTTACATCATACTAAATATTACTTTAAACACTTAGTTCTAAATAAAACATTAACAAATCGAATTATTTATTTCATTCCTCATTTATCGATACCGATTTTCATAATTGTTTTTGGAAATATATATGGCAACACAGCCTACTGTCATTCGCGTTGCTTTCGTTTGACACTGTTGATACACTTGAACTTGTATCATAATTTCTGTCAGTCAGATTAGTTGATTCTCAAGTGAAAACAATTTCTTTCTTCTATTGAATATTAGAACGATGAGTTCTGTGGGAACTTGTAAGTTTGAATGAATTTACCACCTTTTTTTATTGGTTCTATTAGTGATTGCGTAGATTATATTAAAAACTGAAAATTCCGAAAAGTTCGAGTAGAAGTAATATTAACAGCTGTTTTATGATTCTTCATTTACTCTTCATTTCTCAGTAGGTACTTCACTTGCTCAGTAAAATAATTATTTACTTATTTAACTATCAAACTTCCCAATTGTGAACTGCGCACAAAACGAGTAAGCGAGTACATAAATTAAAACCTGGTGCAGCGCTGCGGCCAGAGAACGACTTCCAGTCAATCACCGTTTCACACTCTTGTGGTGCTTGAACGTAACGGACTTCATTCTCATCGTTTGGTATAAAGAAGATGTATTCGGAGAATCCATAAAAAAATTAACTGGGCTAAAGGGTGGACGGATGTAGCATGTACTACATTCATCCACCCTTTAGAACGGTTAAGTTTTTACAGATAGGGTTTTATTTTTATTGAAGAATTTTATATATTTTTTTGGAATTATTAATTTAACTTGGCGGCTTAGCTTCAAAAATAGCGTCTCATCGGAATCGTTCCAGTGGGACCTATGTACTCATACCAAAAAGTATAAGCCTAAGGCTTGCAAGGAAGCAAACTTCTAAAATACCCGTCAGTTTGGGAATTCATAGATTTTTCAAAGCTTGTGGTGTCTGACAAAGAATATACAAAGCTAGCTGACCCGTCTCGTCCTGGCACAGGAAAACCTCGTACCTATAGTTCGTAAAATATAGCTTGATACCTGTGACTTTAGAGACTTCGTTTATAAAGACTGCAACAATAAATTTGTTGTTGGAAAAGTTTTAATTTTTTAAATAATAATAAGACATTTGTATAGAAATCTAGAACACTTTTTTCAAATAGAACTTGTTATCAAGGAGATACTAGTAAAAACAAAGGTAATTTAAAATATTTATTATATTTTATTATTTATATTTTTTTTGTTAGCTTACTTCGTAAACTCTTTTCGCAGCCTTCGGCCAGCGAATATCGATAAAATAAATGTAGGACAATTTCATTAATATAAATTGTATAAATGATTATATCTAATAATTTTTTCACAACAAATTCGTATTTTTTTAGTCTTGCAATACCTACTGCTGTCGCATGCAGCGAACAAGCGGGCGCCATCTTTTTTGAGTGCCCACGCCTTGTATACGCTATCGCTACGTGATTAATATTGTTTTGTCGTTATTACTGTTGCTTTGTTAAGTTTTGTTGTTATTTCTAGTTATTTGTTTCTTTTTGCACCACAATGCCGAAAAGAACAAAATAAACTGTTTTGAATAGCGAAAGTCGCGAGTTTGTGATTCGTTTGCGCGAGTATTTTGACCGCGAGAATCAAAATGGCGGACCGCTACTACCATTGGAGCGAGTGTGCAATAGAGTTGCTGACGCTCTTGGTATCGGACGAGCTACAGTGTCTCGAATTAGCAAAGAAAAGTATGGAGATTCGTCAAAGGAGATGGTGGCCGAAGATGAGGGAGGTAAAATATTATCGACTCCTAATAAAAAAAAGGAAGAGAGTTTCGCCAGTCACCGAAATTGACGACTTTGATGCTGCCGCAATTCGAAATCATATATATGCGTATTACGCACGTGGTGAATTTCCCACGTTAAAAAAAATATCCGTTTCGCTTAAAGACGCGGATTTATTTAAAGGAAGTCCACCATCGTTGTCCAAAATATTGAAAAAAATCGGCTTTGCTCATAAAAAAAGCGATAAAAGAAAAATTTTAATGGAGCGAACAGACATTGCTTTGACCCGAATTGACTTTCACAGCAAACAAAATGTTGACATTACTACATGAAGCTTGTGTACATGTAAATGGTGATGATTGGAAAAAGGTAGTTGAGAAGACAAAAAATGTGATTCAAAAAGATTGGGAGCGCGATATTCAATTTGACAACATATGCGATCAAGAATTAATTTATTATTCTACAGGACTGCTCCAGTGATGAATCAGAATTTGACTTTGAAGTTGATCTCGGCTGTACACCATTTGACAATTAAACTTTTAAATACCTTCAAATTCATCTTTCATTTCCTTTTTTCTTTCTTTCAATATCGTTAAAATGTATTTTTTTAATAAACTCATTCTATATAAATATCGATAAAATACTAAAGACGTCCCATACCTATTACATGTCATTCTGACAAACGTCAGAGGTATCAAGCTATATTTTACGAACTGTAAGTATTAGTAAAATGTCTGCCGGAACCAAAGTGTACCCAGAAACCTTCGCGCAAGCATGCTATCTACGGTTGACAAAGTTTTATCGCAAGCAGGTGAACGGTATGGCACAACGGTAGCAAACAAACATCGATTTTTATAATATGAGAAAATTTCGCTATTATCTGCGACCCTGGACTGGACACGATAGACCGCACAGCGCACTTACTGTATCAATTTTTTATACTTCTTTGTTCAGTATTCAAGTTTGCATGTAAGAACGATATATTACACGGTATGTGGGTTATAAAATATACGATGATATTATATTAGGTATATCGGTGAATTCCTAGCCGACCGGTATGGCAGCAGAAGATACGTCGTTGCGACGTGTCGTCGGCACTATTGGTTTATGCCTTTTTATGAAATATCTTCCGTACCTAGCGACACATCATCTCGGTCCGCATTTCATAAGAAATACATGGAATCAGCGTTGTCGTCTGCTGACGCTGTATGCGGTCGCCTACGAACTCGTTCGCACCTCTTTGACTATAACCTAACAATGAATCCCGTAACCAGTTCACCTCAGTCGTGGGGCTAAGCTCCACAATGGTTGCATATTAAAAATTAGTACTTACCTAAACACGGCACTGGCGTTTAAAAACGTGCAGCTGATTCGCCTTACTCAATGTAAGCATGCAACAGGACATGCATTTATCCGTAAGCGCGAGTGAGACCAGTATAAACTCTGTCATATAACGCGGTACGCTTTTAACACGGTAATAATATGCTAGGAAATTCTAGGCTGAGCGATCAAAGAAAATAAAGATAATACGGTTTATAAAGAGCTTTAGCAAGCGCCGAAGAAGCGCGCGCACGCTTTTTGGCGATTCTATTGGTACATTTTTGCACATTTTGCACGATAGGTACGACATGCATGAGTGTAGTGTAGGTAGGTACAGCTACGTTGCGAGCGACGCGACGGGACGTCCGTTAATTGGCAGGACAATAATACAGCTCCTTTACGAAGCAAAAGTTAGTAGGTACCTTGAGTAAGGTAAAATAATTTGGTTTGGGAAGGTTTGGAGTTTCGATACTATCGATCGCCTATCACGCATAAAAGAGACTTGTCACAATATCTTCACACACAAACAGTGGGTCGCAAGAACTTGTGAAAGGGTAGAAACATAAGTGACGGATTGTCTCTGCCTATTCCGGAGGTAGAAAGGTGGGAGTCGTATGTATACTTTTACTGCTACGATAAAATGAGCAGAGCCTCTGTATTATTATCTGCACCTATGTATCTCTATGTTTATTCGTGTATGTACAATGTACATAAAATAAATAAATTAAACGATAAAATGTAGACTAATCTACTATAGAAATAAAATAAACAAGTTCTTATTCTGAGTTTTATTTAGTGTGTTCAGGTGGTCACAATAAGTATCTAACGATAATTTTTTTTAATACCACTAAGGTGGCAAAGCACACGGCCCACCTGACGAAAAGTGGTTACCGGGGGCTATAAACGTGGGCAACACCAGGCGAGTCACATACGTGTATAATCAAACAACAGATAGAAATATGCACATGCACAAACATAATAATATAAATGAAACTGTTTATTATTATAGCACACATATGCATGGTCATTGCTATAAACTTCGAGTGAAAGTTGTCAGAAACTAGTACCTACCATAGCACTTTCACTTTATACTGTCTTTAGTTACATACGCCTGTTACGAGCTACGAGGCGGGAATCCACGGTCACTGTAAAGATTCGCTATTATTTGTCGTAATTGGCAGTTAGAATACTATGCAGGTACTTTTATTTAGTTTTAAATAGAATATATTAGTTATCAAAAATATCGTCAACTATTTAAATTTAAAGTCGAATTTGGGTGATGTAAAGATCATTGACTTATGAGTATAAACTTTCCACAGCTATATTGCATTACAATAACATGCGCAACAGGTATTTATTTATTTCAAAACATTTTTGTAAGTTTTCACATTTGCAGAATTATTATGGACATTCAATTTCACGTGTACATCAATTAACTTATCCTAATAACAAGTTGGTAATGATTAATGATTATACTTACCATTAAAAATTTATTCCATACTATAATATTATAAATGCGAAAGTAATTCACTCTGTCTGTCGGTCTGTCTGTATGTTACGCTTTCACGCCTAAACCACTGAACCGATCTTGAAATTTGGTACACAGATGGATTAGAGCTTGAGAACGGACATAGGCTACCTTTTATCGCGAGAAAGGGGTTTAAGGGCGGGGGGAATAGGGGATTAAAGTTTGTATGGAAGTGTGCCATTTTTGAAGATATCCTTATGAAATTTGGTACAGCGATGGATTAGAGCTTGGGAACGGATATAGGCTTGCTTTTATTGCGAAAAAGGGTGTAGAAGGGGGAATAGAGCTATGGGATGAAAGGAATATGAAAGTTTGTCATTTTTGAAGATATCCTGATGAAACTTGGTAAACAGATAGATTAGAGCTTGGGAACGGACACAGGCTATTTTTTTGCGAAAAAAGGGATAGAAGAGTTGGGAGGGTGATTAGGTTTAAAGTTTGTATGAAAGTGTGCCATTTTATTTTAAATATTATGGATTTTTTTTTGGAGTTATCGTCGTGAAATTTGGTACAAAGGTGGATTAGAGTTTAGGAACGGACATAGTTTAGTAACGAGCCCAATATAGAGGCGAGTGGAGAGACGAGTAGACATCGTTATAAGTGGATAGGCGTGTAGACGTCAAATAGAAAGTCGAGTACAGGGGCGTGTAGATATGCGACAATAGAAGCCAGTGGCGAGTATAGGATCAAATAGAGTCCAGTAGAGAGTCGAGTGGAGAAACAACTGTAGAGGCGAGTAGAGGTCGAATGGAGAGTTGAGTAGAGATTCGCGTAGATAGGCGAGTGGGGAGGCGAGTACAGAGATCAGATGAGAGGCGAGTATAGAGGAGTGTATAGAGTCGAATAGAGAGTCAAATATAGAGGTGAGTAAAAAGTCGAAAACAGAGGCGAATAGAGAGGCGAATTTAATGCTCAATATCGTCGGCTCAACATTAAGCGATAACCGACATCCACGCGAGCGAAGCCGCGAGCAACAGCCAGTAGTTAATATTTTTTTATGGTGATTTCCTTCAAGTGCGACCGCGTTGAATGTACCATAGCGATTAGGTTGATGTCAAACTGATTATTAGGTCTATCCTATTACATAGCAAAAGATGGCCCCTGTTGGCGTGACACAATCAGGCTGCGGTGAGTGTGTGAATCGTATGACGAACTCCCTCAACCGCGGTAGCCTACAAGTTCATGCCATTACAGATAAAATGCAGAAGAGTCACTTCGTGTTGCGGTGAACTGGTTACGTGGGAAATGTTTGGTTACGCCGCCTCCGCAAGGTCCCAGTAGGTGAGGTAGGCCCAAGAAGTGCTAACTTGTCGTCGTGTCTCACTGTCAACGATGCCCAAGACCGTACGAAGTGGAGAAGGAATCGCCTGACTGCGGATCCCGGGTTTCAAGATTAAAGCCTAGTATAAATGGAATAGGATAAGAAAACTTGAGTGACTAACAATTCTGTGCCCAAATATATTTTTCATTTCACTTGCTAATAATCTCAACAAAATTAGGCACATAATGATACCTATTATCAAACTATAGCCCGAGAGGTCATAATTCAATTGATTCCAGCATGGTAGTTCAGGCACCACAAACAAAGTTGGCGCAGACTTCTAACACAACAGTAAATAAATCCAGTTATTATTATCTAAGTTATTTTATACAGTTATATAGTTTTGTAGTCGGTTTTTTTATTATTTATTACTTTTCAGTGTTTGTAATAGGTTTTTCTTAAATCGTATTAATTTTTTCTCCCTATTTTGTGATTTTATCAAGTTCAGCATGCCTTTGACCATAGTTTTTGAATTTTGTTTCATAAGATTGACATAATGCTCTCAATACCATAAACGAGACATTCATGCTACATATAATTAAGGACTTCTGTTGTCTGCCCCCATAGTTCAAGACTAGGTAATTCCAGCACGTCCTTGACCATCATAATGTAGCTTACCTTCTCACAGGATCATCTTAAGCCGACTAAAAGCAATCAATTCCTATTTCCTATTTTAATTTTGAGGAGTTCTCCGGTGTCTCCATAGTCCAAGGTCCAGTACCCATGAAATTGATATGGGACCACCAATGAGTTAAACTAAACCCAATGCGAAAAGAATTTTTGAAATCGATTCATAAACGACGGCAATATAGGGCAACATAAAATGTTCATAAAATGAAAACAACTGGAACAAAATACACAAAAATTTTATGGGACCAAATGGCAACTATTCCGCATCGAACTAAAGAAAAATCACGTAAATCGGATAATAAACCTCAGCGTAATCAGTGTACATACACAGAAAAAAAATACCAATCGAATTAAGAACCTCCTACTTTTTGGAAGTTGGTTAAAACCTCACAGAAATCCATTGGGTAATTTAGAAGATTTTAAGTGTATAGAGGCCAAGAAGCATCTTTGTTTTATATTATATATAGCGTTGGAATATCTGTGTAGACTTTAATAAGTAAAGTATTTTTGCTGAGTCGCTGTTGCATATAGATAGATTATTATTTGCGTAAAAGTTCGAAGTGGAGTTGTTAGAGCTCTATTTAACTTCACTGATTGGATTGCATTTAAATAATTGCGCTCTTGATGGCCCTCTAATTCCGCATACACGTCTGCCGGTCTCAGTAGCTTCAGGTTTAGGGGTAAAACGACTGTTGAGGAAGAAATTTAGAATACCAGCTGTATGTTTCGTAAGTAATTTTGTTCTAAATTTTTAGAGCATTCTGTCAGAACAATAAGAGATAGAGTGCATGGAGGAGGAGGAAACCAGCCTCCACCTGCTGGCCAAATGCCCCATGTACTCAATGATAAGATGGGAAAACATGGGGACGGACACCCTAGAAGAACAAGACCTCGAGGATCTGAAGGTGGAACAGATCGTAAGATTCTGCAAAGAGACAGGTAGGTTCGACGAAACGCCGTGATTGCCGGACACTTCTTGGCCTCCAAACAGGAGGAATAGGGGAATTGGGTGAAATGGCCCCCATAAAAAGGGCAGATCATCCGTTCGGTCTGCGGCGTCCCCCGCTGGAAGTAAGTAAGTTAGTAAGTCAGAACAATAAAGACAAAAAGAAAGACAATCTACACTTGTGTAGGTTGTCAACAGCCAAAATGCCTGCAATGTTCTAAGCTATTATAGGAAACTGCCCACAAGTATGCACAAGTTGAACCATTGATGAAAATGTTTTGTTTTACGAAGTTTGTGTTAATTTTTTTTATATTATCTATTCTTGATATTTTATAGAAAAATTAATAAAACTGACTGAAAAAGTAATTTACCTTAGATAATGATTTATGTTCCTATAAAGTGATCTAGGGTAAAAACGCCTGAAAATCACATTTTATTTTTATATGGTTCGATTTTATTTGAATACAAGTACATATTCAGTTACAAGGTAGCGGTACCTGAGACCGCACATCCAAATGTACATAACAAAAATTTCACATCCATAGTTAAAGGTTAAGAATGTTACAAAGGTCAATCAAAGTAGGTACATACTACTTTTGTCAAATTTGCAAATATTTTAATTGCAATAGTTCCGCTAATCAGTGTGGCAGTATACACAATCTTTTTCAAAGGGCACTTGGCAACTGGGCAGTGTGACCATTTGCAACTTCCATTGTGTTGTACTTCCTACTCCTCACATTATGTATATTAACTATACACATACACTGTATGATGTGTACTATTGTAATGATATAGTCATATCACAGTATGAGCATGAAGTGCCATGTTCGGACTGTGTGCAACAGGTTTCTAAAGCTATGTTTATTATTTTGCTTTAAAACATTGTTGAACGCTGTACAGTGCTATTTTTTCTTACATTTTAACACATAACATTTAAAATACTTTTTAGTGTTCAAAAAACACGCCCAGAACGTTACCTATCCTTATTTGGGTATCTGTACATATATAAAAACTATAGTAATATTTATTAGTTCAAACGCACAGCATTCTTTTAGCTAGCATCTTTCTACATAACTAAAATAAAAAATAAAGTCGTCAGATAAGAAATAATATAAAATCAATATTTTTGTGCGTAGGTAGGAAGATACCCACTCATTGCGGTATTTGATACAGAGTGCTCAGCAATCACCATTTCTTAAAAGGCAATATAAGCTTTCTTATTAGGGAAATATTCAGGTTAAAGAAAATAAAAAATATGTAAATCAAAATACTATATAACTCAATATATTGCGCGAAAATCGCATTCGCCAATGTAATTATTAAAAATCGATAAGCAGTGTAAACCACACGCAATAAAAATACGTTGTAATATATTGAGTTGGGTATCTGCAATGATAATTAATCAAAAGCTTTTACTCATGGTATTACTTGCCTTCACACGCCAATCTCCGTATGCTCAAAGTACAGCTATATCGTACTCAAAATCTCTCAATTACAAAACAAATTCACAAATACGTCAATACGGCACTATTTATTTTCCTCGACTAAAACTTCCATAGATAAAATAAATAATAAATAGTTTCTTTTTCACTATACTTCACGGCCATAGATATAAGTCCTTGAAGCCGTTAATAAAATAGTATGAATGAAATCGTAATTATTGGTAGAATGAGTTTATGGCTTTGCTCCAAAAAATCATGTTTTTTATCGTCTAATTTCTTGGTTTGAAAACTGAAGTAAAACACTAAATTACGAAGAACATAAATTTATAAAAAAAAATCGACGCTGTTTCAAGTGAATGAAACTTTCATGTTTGTTCAAGTTTAAAATGGCTATACTTAATATTAAATATATTTTTGTGAACGTGTTTTTTCCACAAAATCACGAAAATGTCCATTATTTATGGTGTTTGCAATACGTCAAAAGCCTGTTTATAGTACAGTCTGTGATGTATTTACTAATATATCGCCGCTCGGTGATTGGCGATTGGCTTAGTTAGCTATTCTATGAACCTATTACGAACGGCTTAGCCTCAGCTGCCGATTCGGTATTGGACAATAATATTCTTGTTTTGTTGTGATATAAGGGCTAAAAGAAAACTGACCAAATGTAAAATTGTAATTGTGCTAGCTAAACTGTTAAAACAGTGTTTTAAAAAGATTTATAATAATAAGAAGATATTAAGATTTATAATAATAAAAAGATTTATAATTTATAGACAGTATTTCTCAAAATCGCGAACAAGAAGTGCTCTTGTTCTTGTTGTAGAAATACTAGTAATGTATTATAAATAATATTGTTCTGTGTGTGTAATTGTGGATCAGAATCAATTGAAAATGGCTTCAGTGAAGAAAAAAACACAGATTAAAAGTGAACAATTGTGTAGAACATGTTTATCCAAAGATAATGAGTTGCATTCAATCTTCGATATATTTATTGGAACAATCACAATAGATTACATAGTGACATCTATAACTGGACTTAAGGTAAATGATGGCTACATAAACAGTATTGTATAGTATTGTTGTAATGATTTGCTGCTTGTGAAATATATGTGGAAACTGTTTACGTACTATGGTCCGCCTTTCAATATTTTATATTTTAGCTATTTATTTACTGCTCTAACAGTTGCAATCAAGTAAAATCAGATTCAGAACGACATAATATGTCATCACACATATGCCTTTCCCACTGTGGTAGGCAGAGACCACAATCTGTCAACTATGTATGTCCTTACACCCTTCCCAGACCACCTTTACTATCGCTGAACTTTAGACCTGCACCAAGAAGGGCTTGATTTCATCCTTCCACCTCCTCGGAGGCTACCTTTGGTATCATAAAAACATGCCCATTTAGACCCACATATTTCATCACTCTCATTTCCTTTTGATGAATGTGCATATTGTGGAATAAGCACTCATAAAACACTAATACATAATGGCATATGTGCAAGGCGTTCAAGGCAAGGCAAAAGATATTTCACAACCACCTTTCCGTCCAACCATTTCTCAATCACCTTAGACAGCTATGCCTATATTTCCATTGCCTAGCTTTCATCCATACTACATACTATATTAGTATCAACTTAATGTACTGTTATGTCAAAAAGCTCAGGTAGTTGTGTTTGCATGTGGGTGCTAAGGAACTACCTATACAGCCAATAACTGTTTCAAAGTACAATACAACAATGGCCTTATGACTTTGGTAACATTGCATTTGTTTACTCCTGCTCCTACCTGGCCGCCTTGGCGACGTCCATGTCTATAACAACAAAGTTATTAGAACAAAATTGGGCAAGAGTCCTTATTGGACAATCCACCCGGATAAGGTTCTGGTCAGTGACTTACTAAAAAATATGTAAACATTACAAGCCACGCTGCTTTGAAGTGTGCCAACAATCAACGAAATCCCGATTATCCAACACTATACCATTGCTCCTTACACAATGCAGATGGTTTGCCTTTAGATAGTAGCTTTTTTGGTATCTGATCTATGTCTTTGTCGGTGTGTGGCTGAACTCTTTCAGCCATGAGGAATTGTCCATTGTCATTGTGCTGTAGTAGATTTGATTTGTGTTACATTTGGAATGCTTCTCCTTCTCAGTCTTGTGTATCTTCCCAGCTAGTTAGCATTAACATGTCTTAGATAGATACAATTATATAGTATTTCAATCACAAGTTATTCAAAAACTATTTTAGACTGAGGAAAATAATAATATAACCTTAAATTTTAGATACTGAAAAATGATGGCTTACCTTCAAAGATTTGCTATGAGTGTAAGGAAAAAGCAGCAATGGCTTATAATTTTAAGAAAAAGTCAGAAGAAGCCTACATATGCCTGCAAGAAACAATTGAACATGAGAAAATGGATTGGTCAACTACAATAAAAATGGTAAGTAAAAGGTTAAATACCTAATATGGATGTTTTTAGTTAACAACTACCTAATCAGATTAATATTTTTCTTATTGGAATAATTTTAATGTATTCTATCGTGATTTATTTGATGTTAGTTTATTTTTGGTGTTTTCTGCAGCCATGGTCACGGGGAATGATGTATATATATTTTTATGTTTAGGTAACTCCGATGGCAGGAGTGAAAACTGAGCAACATGAGTTACATGAGCAAGATGACTATACTGACAGTGATTACAACCTCTCACTAACTAGCGGACCAGATTTGAATGAATTAGGTATCGTGTTAACTACCATATTGTTAAACTATTGTTGTATCATAATAATACTATTTTTAATATTTTTATTCATAAAGTGTTATAAAAATAAATAGCCTTTATGTTCAGTGACTACTAGGTGACTTGACAGTTGTGGAAGTTATATCTAGTTTCAAATCTTGGTGTGCCTCTTGATATGAATTAAAGGCATTTCATTTCTCGCGTCATGAGCCCAAAATATACTGGCAGTGTGCTTGACTTTACATCACAAAGTTGTAGTTTTAGCAGTATTCCACATACTACATTTATGTATTATCAAACAAATCTGTCACATGCAGAGGCTGTCTAACTTTCTTGTCGCTGCTCATCACCATTACAGTGAATTCCTGGAGAACTGCGATGATTTATTTCTAGGATTTCAATCAATCAATCAATGGTTCAATATGCAGTAATTCTGACATCCAATATGTTACGATGTCTTAAATTTTTCAGATGCTGTCAAAAGTGAAAGCGAGCAGCCTAACAACACATTCAATGAGTGTAAAAAATGTTTACTGATGTTTGACACACAAACTGAATATGAAGAGCACCTGAAGAAAAAATGTATTAAAAGTGAGCTCTGTATTCCAATGCTTTTTCCTCTATGACTTACCCATGTTGCATCCAAATCTAGCACATTGGAGCCCAGGGTTGGTATGCTATTACGGATGCGTCCACGCTCCACGTCATGGCGCGGTTCTTACGTGAGGGTGGGCATTTTACTCGATGCACCCCAACTCTCAAAGGAAGTTTGACTGTTAATTTTGGTGTGGAATAAAAAAATTCTCTATTCATTTATTTATTTCCAATGATTGTTTTAGTTGAATGCGATGACCAGGGCGGCGCCTATTGTCCATTGTGTGGCACATGTTATGATGGAGCAAATAATTTAACAAAACACATGTGGAAGTACCATTCTGATGTTATGGGACCAAAGAAGAGAGGTAGACCGAAAAAGTTATTGACGAGTGTAAGTATTAAACTTATTTAACGTGTGGTACATGCCTACAGACATGAGCGCTACAGTAAAGAGTTCCCGCACGTCTTGCGATGATAGGTACATATTTATAACCATGCATAGGTATAAAGTTGTTTCTATATTAAAACGCAGGTTCAAACATTCTAATTTCAACGTAATATGTGTGTGCAGGTGTACTATGCGCTCTGAAGCGCAGTGGTAAGCAGTTAAGAGCGGTTAGAGTGAGAAAGTGCCAGTGATCGAATTTCAGCCATTAGGCGATTATAATTTATTTAGTGTTTATTATTTATTTCACCCTGAGTATTGTTAGTAATAGTTTCTAGTTTTAAATATCATTTAGTAGTATTTGTAAATTGCATTAATTTGTTATTGAAATAATCATTGACGATTTGGTCAAGAGATTGGTCATCAGACGTTCAAAAGACACCGTCACTATAATTCGGCATTTGAGAGAATGTACCTACTCCTGACGAAAAAATATCACTTGGTAATGCTTAACCATTCTTGGATACTTTTCGTGTAGCTGCTATTTTAAAATTTGCATAAAAAAAAAAATGTAAGCATATTTTATGCCATTTGGAGGACAAGGCCAGGCTGGCATCTAAGAAATTTTTAGTGCTTAACAGAGCGAAGCAGTACTTCACTGCGGTGCAACGACTCCTTCTTTATAAGGCACAAGTTCGGCCCCATATGGAGTACTGGTGTCACCTTTTTGCCGGAGCACCTGCATACCAGCTTGACCCCTTCGAATCGATACAAAGACGGGCGTTGAGGCTCGTCGACAATCCCATATTCGCAGGCGATGTGGAACCTCTCAGCCTCAGGAGGGACTTTGCCTCACTGAGTGTGTTCAACCGCCTATACAATGGTTTGTGCTCAGATGAATTGTTTGACATGATGCCGACAGCTACTTTCTATCACCGCACTGCTCGCCATAGACAGGGAGTTCATCCTCACACATTGCGACCAGAAATGGTGCGAACCGTGCGGTACGAAAGTAACTTCATCCCACGCACGCTCAAGCTGTGGAACGAGCTCCCTGCTGTGGTTTTCCCAAGCGTCTACAATATGGGGATCTTCAAGAAGGGCATCAGAAGGTTTCTTCAGGGTCGGCAGCGCGAGTGCGACGCCCCTGGTGTTGCACACGTCCATAGGCCACGGTAATCACTTTCCATCAGGTGGGCCTGTACTTGTCTGCCACCTAAGTGGTATAAAAAAATATTTAGGAATTTGACTAGAAAAATATCTAAGCAACATATATAACATAACAATGGTTTTAAAACTACATTTCTAAATAATTACATTATACTAAGTAACTTAAACATAATACTAAAGAAAACTAAAAGTTAAAATGCGTCGTGGAATATATATTAGCAACATATATTATGCTACTGACTGAAGTGCTGTCTCAATACCAGTATCAATTTTGGTATCTCGGTCAACGCGTTCCAGAATAATACTTCCGTTTTATCAACCTCTGCCCGGTTATCTGGTGTGACATATGCCTGCAAGCTTTTCTTAATAGGGTTAAGATGATTATAGGGTCATAACCCCTTTATTATACTTCTTAAATGTAATTAGGATGGCGAAAATTACATTTATGCTTAGATGGGACGTTTAGACTATGACACTATACACGGTACACTCAGTGTATAAATCGAAGTGTCTCTGTATGAACACGATGCGACACTAATTATCGTATCACAATAAATTTTGCAATCAAAATGTATACACTGAGTGTACCGTATACAGTGTCATAGTCTAAACGTCAGAGTAGGTATTATTAAAAAATGCACCTTTATAATTTCTTCTTTCTTAAATACATTTTAATCATTTATAATTTCAGACAATTATTGACAAATTATCAGAAAATGGATTTTATATCACACCAATGAATAAAATAGAATGCTCATTTTGCAAACAGTATTTCAAAACCAAAGAAGAATTAGGAACTCATTTGTTAACTCATAAAGGTAAGTGCCTCACCATCATCAGCATCACGGCGTCAGCTTCGGTTGAATTAAAGAACATTTTTGTTCTAAAACAAGTATGTGTTTTTTCAGATATGAAGATATTATGCTGCCAAATATGTAAAAAAATGTATCTGGAAAGAAAAGTTATAGATGAACATACTTGCAGTGAAGGAAAAGTTAATATCTATTTAAAGAAAGTTTATATTTTATTTTTCTTCATGAGTTACTTACACGTTTTTATTAATTACAGGATCAATCTATTACAGAACCGAATGAAAAAATACATATTGGTTTCTTTTCCGAACACACATTACAAGAACTTATAGAAGCAAATGCTGACGTGGTATGTACTTGATTAACGAATATTGGCTAAGTCTGAATGTGGCACAAAAGGGAGGTTGCTTGTTAAGCATTTTTTAGGGCTTACATATTTGCTAGATATTATTATGAAAATATCTTAAGGAAAGATAGAGATAGATTAAGAGGACATTCGCAAAGAACTAGTCACAAGAATTAGAAGCCACGCAATTAATAAAGGGTATCACTATAGGTACTATTAATTCTTTGTGAAAACCAACGAAATTTTAAACAACAAGAACTTATGTGCAAAATTAATTTAATATTATTTTTTCAGGATAATATTTCATTACTACAAATGTGTAATATTTGCAGTTGTGTATTTTTATTTGAGAAGGATCTCGCCAATCATAACGATACTGAACATCCCGAACTCTCCCAGCGTTGTAATCTTTGTGCAAAGGTAATTTTGTTAACTCTTACCTATCTATATTTTTAGTCTATTTTATCACAAGTTTTTAATATCCTAGAGTGAAAATCATATTCCTTCGTACATATATTCATAATAAATGGGTATGATTTAAGCTATCGTCGAAATAATAGAGTTTGCCAGCAAAATAGTCAATCAACTGCTGACTAACCTATGCCTAGACATGTCTTGGCGCGTGGTGTCGTATTCAGCAGACAATAATCGTTATAATTGGTAACAGATCTACCATTTTGAGTACCAAAAAATATATTTCCCATTTAAAACTAGCGGTGAGTTAATACTTTTCCCGACAGCCTAATATGTGGCGCAGCGGTAGTGAATGTGGCCGCTAGACAGGAGGCGCGGGTTCGGCGGGTTCGATCCCCGCTCAGTGCAAATAGTTGTATGCATGAATATGGGTCATTGGTCTAGTCGTACTTCGCAGAGCACGTTCAGCCGTCGGTCCCGGTTGCCATACGAACAACTATGGAAGTCGTTACGGGTAGTTGGAGCCTTAAAAATCCAACAGATGGTCTAACTGTAATGCTTCGATTTTGCCTTATGTTGCGGAGGTCAAATGGTAGTCTTTTCACGAAAAATATCGAAGTTCAGCCAAATCCGCAATTAGACTTGTAAGCCTCGCAAGACCTAGACTGAAAGCTTCGGATGTGACTGGGATTAACGCCAGGATGAAGAAGAGCACAGTTAATACTTATCCCTTGGGCTGTTAAAACGCTTATACCTATATTTACTGTAGTCAATAAAATATACCTATACAAACGTCGAAATCCTAATAACGTTTATTAATGTTTCAGGTATTTGCCTCCGTGAGGTCAGCGGCCCGTCACAGAGTTATATGTAAAGGAATCGAAAGGAAATATAAATGCAGTACATGTGGTCTCAAGTTTGCCTACGAAATATCTTTGAACAAACACATTTTGAGGTATCACAAAGGCCAGAGTGTGTCGGTCAAGTTTATCGATACGAAGACCAAACGCGAAGACAGACAATTCCAATGTGACACTTGCAACAGGTGTTTTTACAAGTAAGTGGTTTGAACAGCTACCCTCGCAGTCATCCTTGCATTCAAACCTTGTACTTTGGTTAACCTACTATGGTGGCATGTTCAATGTTCTGATGAGCTCTTCCAGTTAGTCCCACCCTCTACTTTACTACATAGGACAACACGTGCAGGGCTTACATGTCACCCGCATACGGTGCAAAATATTCCATCAAGTACCAAGCGGTTCGGTGACTCTTTAATTTACCGCAATTACCGCACCATTAAACCTAGTATTCCTTGCCAACTCAAGTGTTTCCTTCTTCCTGCAGTCCCGGGTCTTTTAAGCGAAGCGTGTAAAACCATCTGATGAAGCCTGAAACTGAGCGCCACCATTGTAACATACTAGATACGAGTCTGTAATGGTGAACCTCTTTCTTGAGACTGCCTTCAGCTCACGATCGGACAAGGTGAAGTCAAAGTGATAGATATCGGGATATTTACGATTTTGTTGCATTGTTTGGAGTTTACCATATTTCTTTATATTTACTATTTAAATTATCTCTAACAGTAATGTTGTGACCATGATAATTTAAATACCTATATAACGTAAGTTTATTTTGTACTTACAGGAGAGATTTGCTGGTCAAACATACTAAACTACACATGCCAAATGAAAAATGTTTTGAATGTGATGTTTGTGAAAAACGGTTTCATAGGAGAGATAACTTACGGTTAGTACATTTTATTTATTCAACCACTGACTCAAAATAGACTAGATTCAAACTGTCTACTTACAAAAGTTGTATATAAAAAAAAAGAACTTAAGATTTTCCCAACGACGACTAAAGGAACTGCTATTAAGGTGAACTAAATTAAAATTCATTTCATCAATTCATTAAGTAAAACTTGAAAGTTTAGTTGTGCTTTGTGAAAAGTATTTAATCGGAAGCTAAAGAAACTTATAAGTACGAATAGCCATCACCATTCTGTGAGCTCCTCCTTTCTCAACTAAATTGGGGTCGGCTTTCCATCAGTTACACAGTTAAGAGACTTGAGATGCGGCTGAAAGTCGATATTTTCTGTGAAGTGACTCCAATCAGACCTACACTATGAACAGCCAAAGTTGGTCAGATCTGCTAATTAGCATTGTTTATCCAACTTTAGATTTTTTTACTTCTATAGAAACCAATAGACAAGAGAATTAGGAAAAAATCAAAGAAAGGAAGTTACTGCAATACTTGAATCACATACGCAGTATAAGCTCGACTCAAACTTTGAGTGATGAGAGCAACTCAAACCAATTGATCTGAAACTACGCAGTGTCGCACTCGTACGAACATCCGAACCGCCATTAAGTTTGAATCGACCTATACGTGCGTTTGTACGAAAGTTATATCGGTTTTTTCAGTTCGCACAAGCGAGTGCACGAGGTGAAGCGCGACAAGGGCTCCTCCAGCACGTCCCTGTGCCTCTACTGCGGCCGCAGTTTCTCCAATTCATCCAACTTGATAGTGCACATGCGCCGCCACACTGGCGAGAAGCCCTACAAATGTGACTTTTGCGGCAAAGGTTAGATAGAATAGCTGTTGTATAATATATCTAGCATTTTACAGATCATTATAGCTTTAAACCCAGATGCATTCCAAGCTTTCACCTCGGAGTCTGGGGTCCGCATTACAAGTCTAACTGCGGATTTGACTAAACTTCGATATTTTCCGTGAAGCGATGGCCATCTGACCTCCACAACCTCAAGGCGATATCAAAGCATTGCAGTTAGACCAGTAGTTGGATTTTTAGGGCACTAACTTCATTTAACAACTGTGATAGATGCACGTGTGGCAACCGGGACCGACGGCCTAACGTGTTCTCCGAGGCACGAGCAAACCAATGCAAATACTTATATTCATGCATACAAATATTTGCACTGACTGGGGATCGAACCCGCGCCTACTGCGTAGCGGCCGCGTTCACTACCGCTACGCCACAGACGATTATTGTCAAGATTATTAGTGTGCCATTTTGTATGATAATTACTAGTAAAATAATAAAATTTATAAAAGCGCGGCGGTCTTAGGGAGCATTCAAGTATTACGTAACGCAATTTGGGGGGAGGGGGGGGTCTTGTAAAACGTTACAGTGCGTTACAAGGGCGGGGGGGGGAGTATTTAAACAACGCGTTACGTAACATTCTTTTATTTTAATAAAAAAGCTAGGGAATTAGAATCTTCCAACTCGGAGCTAGGGAATTAGAATCTTCCAACTCTCCTACCCTTTTCGTTTATGTTTTACGGGGAATCCCTCGATTGTATTGTACGTATTTTTGTTTCCTAAGTTGGTAAACCTTTCGTTTATGTTTCGGGAAATCCCTCAACTGTATGTACGTGATTTTTATTTTATTATCGATGTCAGTATTGATTAGAGTTTATACAGAAGCACATTGCTGTTGTCAGTGTTGTTAAAGAGTGAGTAAATACCGTAATGTCCTCAAAAGCGGGAGATTTGTATCATCAGTTGTTCTTAGCATATAAAAGCTGTCATACTAACTTGCCAGCACACTTGTGCCAAAAAAATGCCAACGAAATTTGGAAAACGGCTAAAGAAAAACTAAAAAACAAAGAAAAGTTTGTAGAACATATGAACGATGTTATACAAGAGTTCAAGGTGAAGGCCACGAAGAAGAAAGCAACAATGCTTAGTTATTTTACACAGGTAAGTTTTCTGCTAAAATGTATATTAATTACATATACAGGGTGTATTTTTGAAACGGGGCAGTAAGGGCAAGTACCTTAACCGTTGCAGTTACAGCAAAACGTTCTTAGAAGACCTTCCCTAACTTTTTGACATATTTTGAACTGCATTCACAGATTTTGTAAAAAAACTTACAGTTGGCAAAAAAAAAATGCAGTGGTCACTTAAATGTTACGTAACGTTTAGGGAGGGGGAGGGGGGGTACAGAAAAACGTTACGGTACGTTACATGGGGGGGAGGGAGGGTCTAAAATCTTCAAAAATTGCGTTACGTAATACTTGAACGCTCCCTTAAGAAGAAGTCTCGATTGCTCTGGTGATAGTTGTCTGTGGCGCATTTTGCAGCTTTGTATTTGTTACCATCTTCAGGAGATCCTAGAGGTTTGCTACATACATTTTAAAGAGGGCTTTCTAAACTCTTCTTCACTCGGTGGTGAAACGACTCTATACACTCTTTCTGGACTCTACACACTCTTTCTGGACTAGTTTCCTTGTCACATTGGCTTAGGTACATCCTTAGACTTGCCAAGCATCGTTGAATCCAAAACCAACAACCCGAGAATAGTTGTCAGAATCTTCTCCCAGCCCGAAGTAGCAAGTAGCATGGTGTGACATATTTCAGTTGAAATTTTTATGTTTAACTTTAAGTTAAGAGTAAAATAATTTAAACTATGGCGTGATTCTTTATTTCTACGTGACCACGTAAGACAGCTACGTTTTATATCTTTTGTTTCGTAATTTTAGTGTTGTGGCTATATTGTGTCAGGTGGTAACATTTTATTCGCAACAAGTTTTATCTATGCTCGTTCCTGTCGGTACATTTTATAAAAATATTACAGTAAAAAAGATAACAAAAAGGTATTACCATACTATTGAAGTGAGAATAATGAATGAACGGTTTCTCATACAATGACTTGCATAATAATTACCAAATGCGATACGGGTCGAAAGTAACGTGAATTGTTACAAAAGGTTCATTCCGGCAACGATGCGATTACTCTTTTGTAACTTGAATCAATTATTCTCTAAACCGATTTCAGACACTTCAACCATAGACTACAACTGTCATAATGCACCTATTAAATTATTTCAACCATAACAAGTAGCAAAGGAGACTCGGGACTATAACTGCTAAACACGTTTGTTTTTAGACTTCACTCAGAGGTCCATGACCGGTCAGCCACTGTGAGGGATATGCACTTGGCAATTTCACCTCTGGCGTGCGGTTCGAGTCCGAAATAACCATACAGGGGGCCAGAGACGGGATTTCCGCATTCTAAAAAAAAGAAGTCCATGACAAGGAAATGTTGTTTGCAATGAAGCCACTATCATTCCACTTAATTTTCTTTCAGGGTTCCCAAGATCATCAGATCTACAATGTCACAGAAGATCCCACACTGGAGAGAAGCCTTGCATATGTCGTGTTTGTGGCAAAGGTACACCAAGAAATTAATTTAAAACCTTTATTGGTGACCCCTATGCCTTGGTATCTTTACTAATAAGGGTTACGTTTGCAGGTTTTTCGCGGAGCAACAAATTGTCCCGTCATATGCGCGTCCACACTGGTCAGCGGCCATATAAGTGCACCTATTGTGAGAAGGCATTTTCGCAGAGTAATGACCTGACTCTACATATACGCAGACACACTGGCGACAGGCCTTACATATGTGAAGTGTGCGGTGACAGATTTATTCAGGTGATTAAACTCATACAGTCCTCTTTCCCATTGTGGTAGGTAGATAACAAAATGTTTCCACTCAAAACATTGGGTAGGTTGAGTACAAAGAAGTAGTTGGGATTTATACCCTCTTCACCATATTCCCCCCCACTCGATGGACCGATGACATTAAAGCGTTCGCAGGAAGTCGGTGGATGGTGAAGGCTCAAGATCGGTCGTCATGGCACTCTTTGGGGGAAGCCTATGTCCAGTAGTGGACGTCTATTGGCTGATAGATAGATAGATCACTATAAGCTCATTCTCATACATTTGTGTTTACTCTGTGGAACGGCCCTGTCTTTTTAGTCGCTTTGTATGTCACATACGGGATGACACACGGCCCTATATCTTTATGTTACTGTATTGCGTGTATGGTATTGTCAGTATTTTTTAGTCTAGTAAAAATCGTTACAAATAATTGATTATGATATTTCAGGGGACAGCATTGCAGAACCACAGAAGGGCTCACGGTCATTTCCCGACGACGCCTGCAGAGATGCCGACAATAGTTGCACTCACTTATCCCGTTCAAAATATTAGCCATCAGTAATTTTATACTTTTAAAACCCGTATTCTAAAATGGTACTTAGTTCTTAATTTCGATTTATCTGGGGACAGATTGAATAGGCGATCTGTCAAATCTATCAATCTGTCCACAGATAGATTGTGATTCAGGACTGAGTGTTATTCTAAAATATGGGCCTGATAATGCAGTCAAATAAACAAAATAAAATAGTAAGCTTTCATAAATTCGCATAGAGCTGGAAATTGGTGGTTTAAGTATACCAAAATGAAAGAAATATGAAAAGTCCCCATCGATTGGACTTCTGCATTTTTTATTATTAAAGATCAAACATTAAAAATATTGGATTCCTGCATTTTTCTCGTAAGCGGCAAGTGTTAGCGCAGGAGTAGCTTGGTCAAAGTTGTAGATCATGTAATTACCTACAAAATTGGTCTCTTACTTTTTTTTGTGCGGGTTACCATTTCAGAGATATCGCGATTTCAAAATTGGAAAATGTCATGTTCTATTAGTACAAACTTCATTCCCAATAGTATAATCGGATCGGTAGACAAATGTCCAATAAATAAAAATGACCAACACGAATAATGTCCAAAAATAAAAATGACCAACACGAGTAATGTCCAAATCAACCCAGAACCTAAACCGCTGGTATAACCGTGATGAACTTGAAATTTTGACAGTAGATGCTTTTCATGTTGCTTAGCATCCACCAAGAAAGGATTTCTGAACATTTTGTTGCTAAGGATGTAAAACATGGGATAAAAGTTTGTATGGAACTTCATTCCCGCTCATCCTTTATTTCAGACCCTTCGTAACAAAATTTCCATAAATCCTTTATTAGTGAACTAGCTGACCCGGCAAACTTCATACCGCCAATATTTTTCCGCTCGCGTGGCGTCATATCCCGTTCCCGCTGCACCCTCTACTATATTAAACATGTATTATACATATAAAACCTTCCTCTTGAATAACTCTATCTATTAAAAGAAACCGTAACAAAATCCGTTGCGTAGTTTTAAAGATTTAAGCATACAAAGGGATATAGGGACAAAGAAAGCGACTTTGTTTTATACTATGTAAGCAACATAAAAGCATCTATTGCCAACATTTCAAGTTTACAGGGCCGGTTTAATATCTGCGTTGATAAATCATTCTATGGGAACAAGTAACTTCTTCTTATTTATAAATCGCGATAGCCCGGAAATGGTAAGCCGTACAATAAAAGATTGAGAACAATTTTGTAGGTTATTACATTATTTACAACTTTGTTTAGCCAACTTTTACGATACGATAGAGTTACTGTTTACGAGAAAAATGGATGAATACAATATTTTTGACCTTTGACCTTGAATAAAAAAATAATGCAAAGTCCAATCGATGGGAACTTTTGATATTTCTTTCATTATGATTAACTTAAGACCCCCCCAGTTTCCAGCTCTATGCGAATTCATGCAAGTTCAAATGTTTATTTTGTCTCCATTATAAGTTTGTACTGTAATATGTATGAGCTGTAGTTAAGTATAAACTATAATTAAATATGAACTGTAATTTAAGTATCAATTGTAATTAATTATGAACTGATATATTTAAATGCAATGTAATTAAATAAGGTTTAGAAACAATAAAATAATATTTTAATCCTCACAACGTATTATCACTAAATATTGCAATTCAATTTAATAGGTAAGTATGGGTCTACCAGAATCTCATGGCACGATTAAAAAAAGAATTTTAATTTTTATATGTCAACGTAAATGTCACCATGTCAAATTCATAAAATTTATAGGAGGCACTAGCTATTGCCCGCGGTTCCGCCCGTGTGGATGTCGGTTATCGCATAGTTTTGAACCGACGCTATTGAGCATCAAACTCTCCTCTCTACTCAACTTCCTCGAATATTTACTAGCCTCTGTTCTCGATATTCGACTCCCTACTCGACTTTTTACTCGAATCTTTACTTACTTCTCTACTCCCCTCTCTACTCGACTCTGTACTCTCCTCTCGCCCATCCACTTGATTTTTTTCGCCTCTCTACTTGACTCTCTCGATCTGCTCCTCTACTCAACTCCCCACTCGCCTATATAGGCGAGTGGGGAGGTGAGTAGAGCGTCTCTACTCGAATCTCTACTCAACTTCCTATTCGATCTCTACTCCCCTTTACATTCATCTCTCCACTCGCCTCTCTACTCGACTCTACTTGATTCTCTACTCGCCTCTCCACTGACCTCTCTAGTCGCATATCTACTCGCTCTTGTAGTCGACTCTACTCGACTTTCTATTTGACCTCATCATGCCTATTCACGCGCCCCCCTGAGCTTCAGAGGCTCGTTAAGACCAAAAAGCGTCGAATCAGGAATGCAGCGCTGGTCCGTAGAAAGAGGGTGGTGGCGCGATACCTAGAGCCTTTATGAATCTGAAGTAAAAAAGGCACAGGTCGAAAGTTAGAAGCAATTCTGCGGAAAGAAGGACCATGTGGGAGGGTATCTACAGGGTCTTCAACAGGGCCACAGCAAGGGAGGAAAATATTCCGCTGACCGTCGATGGAATTTACCTGGACGCGAAGGGCTCGGCCGAACTTCTGGTCAAATCCTTCTACCCGGAAGATCGGGTAGAGGAGGATAACGCGGGGCATCAGTAGATACGTGAAAAGTCAAAAGGGTTATAATCTAATCAAAAGGATAACCAGAGGGGTCATCATAACGATGACCCACCCTTTACGATGAGTGAACTCCTTGATGCCCTCCGCAAATTTAACCCTAAGAAAGCTCCGGGGGGGAATGGCTTCACTGCCAACATCTGCACTCACGCCATTGGGGCCGACCCCGCACTTTTCCTGAAGCTGCTGAATCGGTGCCTTCACTACGGCTACTTTCCTAAGATATGGACGGAAGCGGACTCGTTGTACGAGGCCAAGAGAGGGGTATTTCAGTCATGGTTGGAAGACAGGGAGTCTTCCCCCGCCATTAAAGCACCTCGCCCCGCGGAGCATATGAGCCTGGAGTTCACCAGTCTGGTAGACGAGGACCATTACAATCGTGTGGATAATATCGAAACGCGCATCTTCACGGACGGGAGCAAGATTGAGGGCCGGGTCGGTGCCGCGTTATCCATTTGGCATAACGGGACCGAAACCAGGGCCCTCAAACTTGCTCTTTCGCCCCACTGTACTGTCTATCAAGCCGAACTCTTGGCTATATGCAAAGTGATCAGCCATTCTACCCCCGTCATCGCAATAAAAGGGCCCATCCCAGTGGAGGGCAAATCCCATAAGACAAATGCGAATTCTTATCCCGTACACGCAACCCGTGGGACCCTATTCCAGGCATAAATAGGCTATGTGTTATTCCAGACTATAATCTATCCTTATATTAAATTTTAGCCAGATCTGTTAAGCCATGATTGAATAACAAATATCTAAATATCTTCACCAAGTTTCATATTCATTATATCATAGATTTCTACAGTCCGGTGTCCTTTAAAGCGGAGCGTGATAAAGCATCTAATGAGGCCGTCAAACTGAGTGCCACCATTGTAAAACTAGGTACGTGTCTGTAATGTGGTGACCCTCTTTCTTGAGATTTCGCCTTCCGCTCACGATCAGGCGAGCTAAAGTCAAATATACGTGTCGAACAAAGAAAAGAAGTTGACCGTCATTTTAGTATTTTATTGTTGAGTTTTGTTTCACGCGCGTCCGTTACTGCTGTTCGTACAATACCGGCCGACGCACTGAAAAAGATAAATAATAAATTATCTGGCTCAAACTACAACGCGCCAAAGTAAACGTAGCTTGTAATATGAGTTCTGTCAGCATCAGGTCGATCTTGATGAACTATTAAAAATGAACTTTATGCCTTGGTTTTTCCCCTCTTCTGTTGACTGATTGATCAGTGCCCCAAGCACGAAAAACATTCGAATTCGTAACGTAAACGTATCGAAAGAACGGAGCATTGCGATTGGTTCATACTGTTCACAGTAGGCAGGCAGCCAATCTCAATGCCTCGTTTGCTCGATATGTTTATGTTACGAATTCGAACATTATTCGTGCTCGGGGCACTGATATATATATTTGGTACACTCCTTCAGTTTAGACAATAATATCTACTATTTAAATCAATAAAACAGTTTACTTTAATTTATATGTACCTAGATATACATTGTTATTTGTATACATTTTGAAACTTTATAGTTAACTTATTTTTGACACTGACTGTACTAACTAGAATGGTGATAAACATATATCTTATAAATCTACATAGAAACATGCAGACATACTTAGGTAGATACTTGCAGAATAATTATAAAAAATGAAATGTTCTGAGCTGGGACTAAAGCCTTTTTGTCACCCATCGTCAGAGGAATAAATAGAATGTATTGGGCACGTTTTTAATATTAAGAGGTAGGGAGGCAACAATATATAATATCAATGTATGTACGTAGGTACCTACCTAGGTACTAGTTTTAGTTTTGAAAAACATTACTGATAAATCTAATCATCATTACCCTCATAGCGTTTTCCCAGTTGCTTCCAAAGTTTGCACTTTCGGACCTGGGGTTCGCTTATTGTTTTTGATTGGTATGTATTAGATTTTTCAGGAGCAACTGTCATCTGACCTCCCAACCCTGTTAATAGATATAGGTACTACTAGAATAGAATAAACAATAGAATATTTACCAAGGCTTCACAGCCAGAACCGGTGCACTAGAAATAGAAATTGACATTTTATCTTATGCTACTACTTAAAATTATAGGGGATCTAAAATCCAATAATGTTCGTAGGTGTTTACAGGCAGGTTAAAATTTAACACTTACGTGTGATTGACATCTGCCGGCATTACACTGCAATGAATATAAAAATGAAAATGAACATTCATATTATGCTCTAAAGATGTTGTGGAGGTGTATCAATAATGTATCCTCAAGGTCCATTGCACCAAACGAGCGAATGCTAATTCTATCCTCTCTACGTCAAATTCTTTTAAAGTAAACAGAGACAGAACATTCGTTCGTTGTTGTTTCTTTAAAAACAAAGTTTCGTAAATCAACCACCTTTTGGGGTTAAAGTATGGGATTGTAGTTTGTATGAAAGTCGAACTCGCCCCACACGTACGACGTCGCGGGCGCCCGCTATTCATAGTACGAGTATAAATCTATCTCTATTTATATGTATATACCAATACTGACGGAACAAAGATAACATTTTTTTCAACACTCTTGCTCATAAAGTTGCTCTAATTTCACAGTAATTAGGAACTGTGACTTTTTTAAGGCTATAAAATGAAAGTAAGTTAATGATTCTTTGTTAAATTTTATTCATTGGGTTGCTTTGTTTAAAAAATTGTTTCGATACAAAAAAGGTCATGTTCAATAGTACAATAAATTAATATACCTACCTATATACCTACCTAAACTTTCACTCAATTAACTTTTTTTCTCTCTGTAAATTCTTTAAATGCCCCATTTCGTCTAGACAAATAATAAAAGTAACCTCTTTTACTCTATGGCCGATCTAGATGCGCGCGCATAGGAAAATAAATTAATGTTTCCCACTATTGTGAAAAAAATCACAACACGTTTTCACTTTTGGAATTATGGTTATTTATTAATTAAAATTTCTACAAGTACTAGTTATGAAGAAAATGATTTATGTTGTACAACGTCCCATATATGATGTGATTGATATGAAGCCCTTAACGTTATGGAAAGTTCTATCTATCGATAGAACATTAGATATATCTTTCTATCTATTTTAGTATTATTTTATTCACAAGAGTGTTGAAAAACATAGTATGATACACGTCACGTGTGTATTGATGATTATTGTCCTCGGTCCTCTCAAGACCCTCACTTCACGGCTCGGGTCTCAATGGTGCCTCGGTTATCACCAACTTTACACACTTGTACCATAATGTACTATCCTGTTCTGTGGGTAAACCAGTGTATGTGTCACCTAATTTTGTCCTTGTCAAATAGAATGAGACGCCTATACATTTTGTCCACATACTTTACTCTCAGGGTTGGGTTAGTCAGACGCCTGTTGAAAAGTCAAAATAAACCAAACTCCAAAGCGCTAACCCCGCTTGCATTCAAAAGCTCGAATGATGGCGATGTTGATGTACTTAGTAAGTATTTAAATCTTATACCTCAGCAATGCATCCCGTTCCTTGGCACTGTTTTTGGATTTTTAAAAAACTAGCGTTAGACTCAATTTGCAGAATCGTACCTATGTTTATGCCGCAGCCAACTAGCTTAATCAGCCGTTAAATTAACTGCCTCGGCTTTTAACTAAACGGCGCCATTCAATGAACGGCCTGAATGATATTCAGCCATAACGTTTATTACATTTGCTGGCTGGCTAATGCTTAGGCCATTTGTGTGGGCCACCATCCCGAAATAAAACAGAAAATAACATACATACAGATATATACTCACACCTGTAAATCCCCGAGGGGGTAGGCAGAGGTGTATTCACAGAAAATTTGTGATAGGTTGCCTTCGTGGTTACTTTATAACCATGCAGAAATAAGTCATTTTTCTAGCTGTTTGGTAGGCAAGTTATTAAACGTTATCGATCCGGGCTACTTGCCTAGCCGTCGAATCAAATGGCTGAACACCATTCAGGCCGCTAATTGAACGACGCCGTTCAGTAAAGAGCCTAGGCGGTTTATTGCACGGCTGATTATGCTAGTTGGCTGCGACATATATGCCTACATACAGTTTGTAGTAATTGGATGTTTTTGGGGCGTTACCGATGTTTGTTACTTGACTTGATAATTCATGACTTATTAATTCAACCTCACTTGCTAGTTGGTATATATATTCTGTTGTTTCACGGGAACGCACTCACACGCTTTCCTGATTCCTCTCGGACTTGGGAGGTCAACAATAGCCGGTCCCATAAAAGCCGAATAAGTCAAAGCACACTGAGGAGAAAGAGTAACCGGCCGGGAACAACGCTAGGATGATAATAATAGTTTCAATACTTCAATCAGTTAATCAATTAGCCCACGGCAGTCCACTGCTGGACATAGGCCTCTCCCAATGTTCACCATTTCGTACGATCCTCCGCCTTCCGCATCCAGTCCGTCCCAGCCAACATTTTCAGGTCATCGGTCGATGGGGCTGGGGGCGTCCAACCCTCTGTTTGCCTTCTTGCGGTCTCCTATCTAGGACTCGTCTGCTCCAATACTTATTAAGTATAATTTTGTTTTTTTTCTTACATTGTGCATCCGGTCGTAAACCTTTCCAATCAATTTGTCTGTAGGTTAGTGTAGTGAACGGTATATTTACCAATGAAATACAAAATTCTCCCGTGCACTAAAAGTGAAGATCAGTATTTCGTTGTCAGTGATTGTAAATTCGTATGTTAGGTATAATGTTTGGAAATGGATGGTTACAAGGGGAGGGACTCTATTTCTTTCTCATGCAGAAATACCCATGGAGGCCATGGATAACTTTGGACCGTCCAGCGGGCCTGTTATTCTTATTACTGATTCAAACCTACTAAAATCTTATACCGCCTTTAGTTCCAAATATCAGGGTTCAAGGTGGCTCAATAAGGCATTGCCCTCGCGCCCTGGCTGACAAGGTAGGTATATGGCGCCGTCAAACCTTAACTGACTATTCCTACTGACGGCACAGAAACTCTCTGTGTTTACAGTGTCGGTAGTACGAGTGTGACTCCCCTGGTGTTGCACACGTCCATAGGCCACGGTAACCACTTTCCATCAGGTCGACCGTGTGCCTGTCTGCCACTTTTGTGGTATTAAAGGTACAGTGAAATACCCAGACCAATGCAAATAGACATTATAAAAATATTTCCACTGAGTAGTAGTCGAATCGTTCAGTAATTCATTAATATTCGTATGTTATTTAATTCTAAACATACTAAGTACCTAGGCAATTGCTCAAGTAGTAGGTAGGTACCTCACCGGTTGAAAAATTACCGGTTGAAAGTGGAAGGACCCCTTTTAACACTTACATTTGAATGGCATTTATGACCCATACACTGAAAAAGAAACCTGTGTTGTTATAATCTACTTGCTTATTATGGTAAAGATCGTAAGATTTTTTTAAATTACTGATCAGTTCTTGCATTCTTATCCCGTGCTAAGGTTGCAATTTAACGTCATCATCACGCCGATTTCAGTTCCAACTGATTCTTTCACCTTGGACCATATCCTAATATTTCTATAAGTATAAAAAAAATGCATGCACCTCTTCTTACGTGCGGCAATCCCCATGGATATCGGGGATGTTATGACGGGATATTACGGGGGTGGTAGGTTACCCAAAAACGCATTTTCCTCGCACAACAGCTAAGGAACATGCATGATAACTTTCATCAACAGTGAACATATCATTATCATCATCATATCAGCCACACAGTCCACTGTTGAACAAAGGCCTCTCCTATAGACTTCCAGAACGACCGATCTAAAGCAGCCCGTATCCAGCGCTTCCCGTTTGGCGTCCCACACCACGTTTGCCCGTACGCGGTCGCCATTCCAGAGCTTTTTTGCTCCATCAGCCATCTCTTCTGCGCGCTATGTGTTCCGCCCACAGCCACTTTAACGAGCTAATCCGCTGGAATACGTCGGTTACTTTCGTGCTGTCAGTGGACACATTAATTTATAAATCCGTTTATTTAATACGTACATTTGCAGAAGACTTCTGGCCATCGCTCTAAAATATATAAAAGCATTAATAGTAACACATATAGGTTCAAGAAGGCGGATAAACATAGTGCTTTATATAATATTATATTTATATCTATATATAAGTAGGTATCAATATAATACCTACTTATTTAATATTATAGATAGAAATATCCAGAATAATGTATATTTTGACACAAAAAGAACAAGTAGATGGTGGGTGGGTATATCAAGTCAGCTGTGACTTTGGTAAAACAGATTCGTGCCTGCTTCGGATACATCTTTAGAATGGCTCTATACAGTAGGTATTTATTAGACACTATCCCCCTTATTAATAAACTTGAACTAACTTTAGTCCGAGACTAGACAAGGATTAAAATAGTCTATCCTTATTCCTCATTAAATAATGAATAAGGATGGACTGTCTTAATACTTGTCTAGTCTGGGACTAAAGTTAGTCCAAGTTTATTAATAAGACCGTATATGTATTGCAATGATGTGCGATTTTAAATATAAGGAGGCCTGAGGTTGCTGTTTCGAAACCTGGCAAATGGCAATTTAGCTGAGCTGGAGGAGTTAAGGGGAAATATTAGTAACTTCGGTTAGCTACCTACTAACATAAAAAAGGTACTAAAATGTATAAAGTAAATAGATTTACTTACGAAAGAAAGACAAGTCACTGCACGACACTGTCAATCACAATTTAGTTGTAGATACTTTTTAATATTGTATGCTTAATGAAAACTTAAATTAGCAAATATATACAGGTGTTTTAGTTTAGGTTTTTGTTAATGAACATACATACACATACGTCTATAAATCCCCGAAGTGGTAAGCAGAGGTGTATTACACCCATATTTTGCCACTATGATTTTCAGTCCCACGTAATAGGGAGGCGAGCCTATTGCCGTTTAACAGGTACTTAACCATGTGCTGTATGTTTACTGTCGGAATGAGAACAGCCCTATGCCTTAGTTGCCTTGTACGACACCCACAGGAAGAGATGGGCTAGCCCTATACTATATACTCCACCGGAAACCAACGAAAATGAAGTAAATATATAAATAACTTACCAATGATTGACATGACCGTCCAATGCACTGTTGTTAAAAAAGTACTATAAATAAATTACATCTTTAGTTGGAACACTGAAAAGGAAACTGGAATAACTTTAAAGCTGGCTGTATTTCTCGTGTAAGTAATACAGCCAGGTGTTTAAACAAGTAGATCATAAAGTAGTAAACAGACATAAATATGCTCACGCCTTTTTCCCTCGGGGCTAGCTAGATCACAAGAGATCTGCTTCTGTTCCAGCCTTTCACACTTCACTGACTTCCTTTACAGTCGTTAGGTAAAACTTTCATGCAAGCTCACGGTTTAGATTGGTTGTGGCCTGCCCTATTTTTCTATATGTAAAAAGATCTTAGAATTTAGTAATAATGTACTTACTTTAGCCATGCATACATTTGAGCGACCGTCGCACTAAAAAGTTAAAAATGGATAATATAAAAGTATTAACTTATTGAAGGGTAGGCATAATTATCTCATTACTGTTGATAAAACCTCAGATAGACAAACAAATCTTTGAACACTTCGTAGAATAAAAAGACAGAATATGCGAAATAGTGCTTCACAAGTGTAGCATTTCTATTACGGGCCGAGGAGCCTATCTCATTATGAGCATTGTGGATGCATGCAGGTAGCCGCATTGCGTAGGTACTGTTTTGTGGATGCGTGTGCATATGCATGGGGCAGCAGGTGGCCTTAAATTCCCGATGTTTAAGTTGAATTACAGTTGAAAGGAAAAGGTTTATTTCTTACAAAATGTTGGTTAAAACCCTACTATTAACTATACATTTAAAATATACTTACTACTGAACTGCACAGGGGACCATAGCACTTGAAGGAAAACAAATTATTATAAACTAGCTAACTAGGATACTGCTACAGCGTGGATGTCGGTTATTGTTATAATATCGGTTATCGTTATAAATTTGTAGCCTATGTGTTATTCTGATTTATAAGCTATATTTTTGTAAAGTTAAATTAAAATCCATTTAGTAGTTTTTACGTGAAAGAGTAACAAACATCCATCCATCTATTCAACCATCCATCAATCCATCCATATTAGAGGGAATATTAGTAATTTCGATAATTTCGGTTGCTAATATTCTTTTAAAAAAAAAACTATTTCTATACTTACAAACTTATAATATTAGGATAAAAAGTGCTATGTCCACTTCTCTCGGATAACCTTGAGCTGTACTTAATTACTTTAAATACTCACTTCAACTGTAGATAAGTCTCCATGTACCTTTAAAATTGCAAGCGTTAGAAAATTAATTTCAGGGGGAGAGAAAATGTGAAAACAAAACTGAAAAGAAATTTTGCCAATATAAAAATGGAATGAAATAAGACAAGTAGAAAATACAAACATCAATAAGTGTTTAAAATAGCTGCACAGGAAGAAGTAAGAGTGATAAATACTAACTAAGCTGAAGCTGAAGCTTTAATAACCTCACAAAAGCGCGGGTTTCGATATCGCAGATAAAAGGCAGCTTCTTGTCACTGAGCTTGACCGGATCCTGAACAACATTTCCCAATGGGGCTCTGAGAACCTGGTCGAGTTCAATGCCAAGAAGACACAGGCATGTGCGTTCACAGCAAAGGTATCTTCTTTCCTTCCCCTTCCCACTCTTCAGAGCACTCCACTGCCACTGCAGGACAACCTGACTATCCTCGGTATGGATGTTCGCTGCAAACTTAATAACAAAAACTACATCGAGAGTATCATCAAAACAGCCTCGCGTAAACTCGGAGTCTTGAACAGAGTGAGACGGTTTTTCACGCCGGAGCAGCGGTGTCTTCTATACAAGACCCAAATTCGGTCCTGCGTGGAATACTGCTCGCATCTCTGGGATGGCTCCGCAAAGTACTTATTAGATGCTCTCGACAGGTTGCAGCGACGTGCGGTCCGCATTATTGGGAATCCCGAGGTCACAAGCACCCTTGAGCCTTTGCAGATGCGTAGAGATGTTGCATCCTTGGCAGTATTTTACCGTCTCTACCATGGTGAATGTTCTGATGAGCTCTTCCAACTGGTCCCGCCCTCTCCTTTCCTACATAGGACAACACGAGCAGGGCTTAGATGTCACCCGTATACGGTGCAGAATATTCCCTCAAGAACCAAGCGGTTTGGTGACTCCTTTCTTTGTCGCACCATTAAGACCTGGAACTCCTTGCCAGCTCACGTGTTTCCTTCTTCCTACAGTCCCGGGTCCTTTAAGCGGGGCGTGAAAAAGCATCTGATGAGGCCGTCAAGCTGAGTGCCACCATTGTTAACATGGTACGTGTTTGTAATGGTGACCCTCTTTTCTGAGACTTTGCCTTCAGCTTACCATCAGGCGAGGTGAAGTCAAATTGACGTGTCCTATATAAAAAAAAAAAAAAAAAAAATGTGTAATACAAAAGTTTTGAATTTCATTTATTTAATGAAGTTGAAAATATAGCATTACTAAGTTTTCAAAACACGCGATCGAGTGAACGCGGACCTTAAGTAAAAACTATACCTAATTTTTATTTATTTCCTCGTCTTCATCCTAGTGTTGTCCCGGTTGCTTTTCAAAAGCCTACTTTGGAGCCCGGGTTACGTTTTCCTAGTCCTAATACTTCCTATTACGGCAATGAACGGCGTCTGGACACTCTGGACCTCCAACCACTCCGACCCTCAACGGAAAGCATCCACTGTTGTTCCGTAGGTGTACCAACTGGCAGATAAGGTTTTTTTATTTCTTTATTACACAACACAAATTATACAAACATTAACAATAGGTACTGCAAAACTGTTTACATAGTTTGGTTGCAGAATCTGGTAAGTCTCCAATCATATTTTATTATTTTAACACTACTTTGCAATTGTTGAAAGTTTGGGCCCTGTTGATTCTGCCAGAGCATCGTATACCCAATTTCTTCTTTGAAATTTCTTCAAATCAAGATTAAAAATGAAATGAAACCGAATGGTCGTGAAAGCAGTTACATGAGTGATAATATCGTAATGTATACGTACAATTGCTGTTGTGTTAAATCCGACAGCCTAAAGAACAAAACAATAAAAACATGCTATTTCAGTTTCATTGTAAGGTGTAAAGCGTAAGCTAGGTTTTTATTTTATTTTAGAAAAGTTCAAAAGTTTCTGCGTAAAATCTAAAACCCAGATCTAAGTCCATGCGGACCAAGTAGCAGAGACAGCTAGGTAGAACTAGTTATTTACTTAGTAGAACTATCTAGATAGAACTAGAAGGACATACATAATTTAACAACTATAGCCTTACTCCACGCGTCTGACTCACTCCACGCATACAAAGTCCGTGTGTACAAAGAGTGGTACTGGACTGGTGAGTACTGGAGTGAGTCAGATTTTCAAACAAATTACCATCCCCTGTTTTAATCCCAATAGGGGCTCTAGGGATATTTTATTAATACACCTCCACGCCATCTATAGAACAAACATTTTAAGTTCCAAGTTTCTTTCTTCAAAAACATGTGAATGAATCTGAACATCCTGGGGATGGAGTTTCGAAAAATCCGTTCCTATCGAATGTCTACACTCTATAAGAAACCTACCAAATTTCAAGTTTATACGTGATATAGTATCTGAGGTTCCGTGATTATTCAGTGAGTGGTATTTGCTTTTATATATGTCGCCGCCAACTAGCTAAATCAGCCGTTCTAACTGCCTAGGCTCTTTACTGAACGGCGCCGTTCAATTAACGGCCTGAATGGTGTTCAGCCATTTGATTAAACGGCTAGGCAAATAGCTTGGATCGATGACGTTAGGTTATAAAAAAATCGTATAGCGCAGCTATCACAATAAACCTATCACTAATTTTCTGTGAATACACTTCTGTCTACCCCCTCGGGGATTTACAGGTATATGTAATTGTATGTATGTATGTAATTTTCTATATTATTTCGAGGTAGTGCCCCATCTTACGATTGGCCTAAGCATTAGCCAGCCAGGTTATTAAATTATGTAATAAACGAGACGGCTGAATATCATTAAGGCCGTTAATTGAATGGCGCCTTTTAGTTAACTGTCTAGGCAGTTAATTGAACTGCTGATAAAGCTAGTTGGCGGCGACATATAGATAGATTATAGTCACGCTTGCTCCACGACAGATGAGGTGGAGTTGACAAAACAACCACATTTCATCAATCTCTGTATTCGGTCCTACGTAATTAAATTAGATGTATAGTTATAAATATTTACCGCAGCAGATGCCATTGCGCCCTTACACTGTAAAAGTGTAAAATAATATGATCTAAAAATACACCTAAATATAGAATGACGCATTAAAAAAAAATGTAATTGTTCTTACACCAACGAAACAATCGGTTCCCTTGCACTGAAAAGAAAAAAAAAATTCTTCCTCTCTTTCATCATTTATGTAGAATATACTGCTTCCGGGCTGTTTGGCCGCGGTCCATATGAAACAGCCCGGAAACAGTAACTTCGACAAGCAACGCCGGCCATGAAAGCCTAAAGACTTATAGGTAGACTTTCATCATTATTTCCATATATGATGTACAAATATGTAGTCAACCTGTATATGAACATCATATATGGGGTCAGGTTCAGGTCACATACTGCGAAGATGGTACCTACCTTAGCAGAACAATTTCTCCTAGTTACCTGAAAAATAACTGGTATTACCATTTTGGAAGAAAATTAAGTGGAGCTTCAAGAATACGAATTCACCTTTTGTGCTATTTAGAAATGATATTGTTTTTAATAATCCATACCCGGTGGGCAATCATTGCACGCGTTCATGAAAGAGTCTTCCCTCACTGTTTACTGAATGCATGCAATGCAATGTAAAATGTAAAATAAACAAAAGCCTCGATCGGAACCTAATCCATACAAGTAAATAAAATTTTGGTTTTGTTTGCCTGAAAGAGATTGCCCCAGAGCTATAAGGCCGCCATCTGTACGTGCCACATAAGCTTACGGACAGCATTAAGCTGAGAGGCGGCCATTTATTCAGCACGGTTGTGCGTGATTTGTTTTTATAATTTCTTTTTATGTTGCTGTTGTTAATTGTTGCTCAACGGTGTTGAATAATAAATCATTTCTTTCTTTCTTTCTTTCATTATAATATAAATTAAATTTCTCGTACAGAACCAGTTTCAAAACCGAAGTATAGTTTTCCTTCAAGGATGTACATGGATGCACTATCATCTCTTTTGTAGTGGAGTATTAATAAGCAACTCGATGAAAGATTAAAGTGATACTTACTTCAACTACTGGTTGCTGAACCATTTCATTATTCGAAATAGTACCATTTTGTTCAAACAGCATAGGTATCTGAAATATTTTTATGGAGTTAATTTAATTATAGATAGAACTTAAATTATTATAATTCCTCACCCCGCAATTGTTAATCTCGGTTGCATTCAAAGCTTGTACTTTAAAGCCCGGAATCCGGTTTCCTACTTCTTCATAATTTATTTTAATTGGCTTTCACGGGAGCTACTGCCATCTGAGACCTCAACTTAGGCAGGCAACTTAGCCAGGAAAGCCTATGCCAGAGGCTCACCCATCAATCAGAAAGTGTAAGAGGTAGCAGGCGAGGTTGGTTTGGTCCCCGATAATAATGGTGCGGAGTCCCATTCACACATATAAAATATTCCCTTTACCGCATAATATCCTAGTATGAGTATAGAAATACACAAATTGGGCAACATTTAGCACAACCACTTTACAGTCAGTTATCTGTCTATGTGCATGTGAGATGTAGCTGACGATGAATGCAAGACTAATTTGTACCAATTCGTTATGCAGGTGTAGCGAAAGTTACACAATCGCAATCAATTCTCTCTGTTACTGTAAGCATGATGTTAGCAACCATTTTCTAGATAATATTTAAGAATATTATTACACCGACTTTGGTTTTTCATACTGTTCGAAGTGCAAATCGTTGTCAGCGATAGTTCCGTTTTGACATATGAGGAGGTAAACTTTATCTACTTATGCGGTATTTATGAGGCTTTTCAATATTCTAAATTGAATAACTGCACTGTTGTTCTAAAATAAACATGTTTTAATGTCCCCCTTGGACTTCATCTCACCGATGCTACGATTTCACATGTACCAACCACAGTATAAACTGATTTACACTTCTCTGCCTTTTGACACCTCTTTTGCCTGACTGTCCTTTACACTTCAAAAGTAGATTTTGGCCCTATTTACTCCTTACATAGCTCCTTCGCTTTACATAGCCGATATTAATCAGCAAAATGCAAAGGCATCCCTTAAAATTAATAAGATTACCCCTTCAAACGGAGTCGAAGGGCACTCTAAGAAGGAGGTTGGAGAGGTCCTGATTCGAAAGATGATTTAATTAAAGTTTTACCCTTGAGTCAAAATATTTTTAGATAAAGGAACTAAACTTGATGAGTAAGCAGCGGCATTATAATGCATAAGTAATTTTAGTAGTATATCTGTAACCGCCAACTATAATTCAGCCGTTAAATTTTTTATTTTTTTATTTATTTATTTATTTCTGAAAACATCTATCTTTACAGATTGTTCCAATACGATAGTGTTCATCTGTCTACTTATTATTATAACAAATTATTTTTAATGCTATCATGGTGTATCCACTCAGCGAGCAACAGAATAGGTCTACCTCCTCCGCAATGTTGTTGAGTGTGCAGACCTCGCGTCAGCGGCGCCTCGCTCAACAGGTTGGTGCGCCAGCAGCGGCGGCCGGCGGCGCCGCCACACATACCTATCCGGGACGCATAGGCTGATTTGCTCTAATAAGTCTGTATTCTGTATCCCACCCTTTAATACCCTGAATAAGTACGAAACGATTGTGAGTTCCTTCCTAACTTTTAGTGCATTATATCCGACCATACCCAGAACAAATAACGTCGGGTACATTAACGGATATAATGGGTAGGTATACTCCATATTTTCTCAGATATAAAAAAATTATAATATTTATTTTGCACTCGCTCCAACATCCATACTAATATTATAAATGCGAAAGTAACTCTGTCTGTCTGTCTGTATGTTACGCTTTCACGCCTAAACCACTGAACCGATCTTGATGAAATTTGGTATAGGTGTAGATTAGACCTGGAGAAAGGACATAGGCTATGTTTGGTCGCGATAGCCGACATTCACGCGGGCGGAGCCGCGGGCAAAAGCTAGTGAGGCTACATTTAACTTCATGTGGGGTACAGATGATTGCGTTATTTTCTAACTGACTTCTTACCAACGCGTTATACAAGGAAGTAATTGTATTTAGGTTTTCGAAGTCCTTTACTGTTCTTAAGACAAAATTTAAATTCCTATACGCTTTTTTACAACATTTAACAGTGTGATCACTAAACCTTAGCTCAGTATTAAGACCCTAAATCTCTAACCTCGGTGACCCTTACCATCTGCGTACCATCTACCGTATACGAGAAGGGTGCGTGCTTACGCGAGAATGTAATTGCAACGCACTTTGAGGTATTAAAGTGCAAGAGATTATCTTTACTCCAGGCTACCACCCTATCTATGTCTTTCTGCAACCTCTTGCAGTCTTCCAAGTTATTTACAGGGAGGGAAAGCTTAAGGTCGGCTGCCAACATTAAGCATTTCACATTTTGTACCACTCCGGGTAGATCATTAATCATTATAAAGAACTCCAGTGGTCCAAGGTTACTCCCTTGACTTACGCCGGACCTATCTTGCATATAACTGGCAAAAAAATTAAGCAAGTATGGGGTGAAGCCCATGCTTCCCAGCTTGCCAGCTTCTTCAGTAGTACATTATTATCTACCAGGTCAAATGCTTTTCGGTAGTCGAAGTATGCCGCGTCAACTTGACCTCCTCTGTCAACCACCGAAACTACCTTTGATACGTAAGCGAGCAGGTTACTAGTGGTGCTTCTTTTCGGTCGGAATCCATGCTAGGCACCTGTAAGCTCTGGGCTCACTTGCATCAGTATACTACTATGAATAGCTGCCTCAAATACCTTCGCTGGGCTAGACAGCACTGCAACTGGCCTGTATTCATCCACCCTTGAACCTGAGCTGCCTTTTGGCACTGGTATGATCCTAGTCAACTTCCACCTGTCTGGAAACACCATTGCCCGTAAGCATTCATTGTAGATGTGGAGCACTGGCCCCTCCAATACTGACCCACAATACCTAAGGATGTAAGGTGGGATGCCATCAGGTCCCACTGAACGCTTTTGTTTTACTTTTTGTAGCGCGCGTTTTACATCCGGTAGCTGCAGTCGGTCCAGATGTATTCTCGCTTCAGGATTCTCGCCCCCGGCCTCCGCTATCGCCGTTTGTACATCAAGCTTCGTTGACTCGGTGCTGTATACAGATATTTAGCCGTAATGTTTATTACAAAATTTAATAAACTGGCTGGCTAATGCTTAGGCCATTTGTAAAATGGGGCACCACCCCGAAATAAGATAGAAAAATTACGTACATACATTATTACGTAGCTCCCATATTAAGCCTTCGTGGATATTTTTATTTCAACCATGCAGAAATAAGTCATTTTCTTAGCTCTTTGATTAAATGACTAGGAAAGTAATTAAACGTCATCGATCCCAGCCATTTGCCTAGCCCAGGGTGCCCTAAACATTGTTCTGCCATAGCCCGGTAACTATCACACTGCCCCTTCGAGACCCACAGAATACTTATGATGGTGATGTAAACCCAGCGTTATTTCAATTAACATAGGTATGGTCCATCGATCGATAGCAGGTATTTTTAAAAAAAAGGCAGGTATAGTGTGACCCTGTTTTTTATGGCCCGGTAGCGGGTCACGGCCCTACAATTGGGAAACGCTGGTCTAGCCGTTTAATCAACTGGCTGAACATCATTCAGCACGTTAATTGAACGGCGCGGTTTAGTAAAGAGTCTAGGCAGTTAATTCAACATATCTAAAGTTCGCATCACTAAAGAAGATTACCCAATCTTCTTACCATTATTGACTAACAAAACTGTGTAAGCCAAATCTCATGCCATCATGCCAAATCTAGATCCTTCTTCATCCTAGCGTTAATCCCAGTCGCATCCAAAGCTTTTTAACTTGGAGTCTGGGGTCCGCTTTTTACCAGTCTAACAGCGGATTTGGAAGCGACAGCCATCTGACCTTCACAACCCAAAGGCGATATCGAAGCATTGCAGCTAGACCAGTGTGTTGGATTTTTGAGGGCTCCAACTACCCGTAACGACTGCCATAGATGTTTGTATGAGAACCGGGACCGACGGCTTAACGTGCTCTCCGAGGCACGACCAGACCAATGCAAATACCCATATTCATGCATACAAATATTTGCACTGAGCGGGGCCAAATCTAGATCCTATTTCACCAATACTCCAAAATATAACTTGGATTGACGTTCAGAAGACCATGTGTGTGAGTAATTACTTACTTACCGCTGATAGAAAGGGTGCCCAGCGATAGATGAGGATTATAGTGCAGAAAGTTATAGGTATTCAGTGATACTAATTTACAACTAGTAGGTAGATAATAATATGAACTCTGGCCGGTCTGTAAGGGGTCCAAAGCTATTTTAAAATACCAGATATGAATAAAAAATCTTATTACCACTATCTAATTACTACCACTATCATACTCTCGCTAAAATCTTATGATATGAGAAGTCCACAACCGCTGCCCCGCTGTGCCCACCGCTATATACCTTCACTAGCGGTCGCTTGCGACTTCGTATCGGTGGAGTAAGTTAGACATATTACCATCTCCTGTTTTAAACCCAAAAGGGGGTTGATTTCTAAGGTCACATTATTAGTGTACCTCCACACCATCTACAGAGTATACTTAAATTTGAAGTTTAAGTCTCTTACTTAAATAACATAATAATTTTATACAAACTTTCAACCCCCGTTTTACCACCTTAGGGGTGGAGTTTAGAGAAATTCTTTCTTTAGGGATGTCTACACCCCATAAGGAATCTACCTGTCAAATTTCAAGTTTGTAGGTGTTAACGTTTTTGAGATTTTGTGACTAATCAGTAAGTGGTTTTTCGCTTTTATAAATATAAATTATTCGGGTATAATTTATATTATTTATTGCACCTACAGTAAATAATAGAAGTAGAGACTGTGGAGTTATGTGATGGGGAAATGATAAATTCACATTGATTCACATACATTTTCATTGATCATTTTATTAGTAGTGTACATTGTGTGTTATACAATCAGATGATAAAATAAAGCTGAATTATATTAAAGGTGACTTGTTTTATTATATTATAAATATACTTAGGTGTTGCTGGATGACCAGTTAGACGACCATAAATAGTAATTCACAGAATAATTTAGTTTTTAAAAGCTTTTATTAGCAATATAATTATTTCGAAAATGATAGGCATACAATTTATATCAAATTGAAATGAGTAAATTGCTAATAGAAAAAAATATTTTACTCCACTGATGACATTTTTCGCTATAGAATTCGGTCTTCTGCATCCAGCCTAATCTTCACAAGAATCTTCTAATAATATAATTAATTGTCTTTATTATTTAACTAGGTGCGCCACAGTTATACAAATTAGGTTATAAAACTCATATGTTAATCTAGGTTATGCCGTATTCCAAGTTCTATCAAATCCATGCAGCCGTTTCGGCTTGAAGGAGCTACAAACAAGTAAAACAAACCCACACACTTTAGGATTTAGAATGTGTCTAGGATAATTATAATGAAACGAAAACCTTAAATTCAATTAATTGTTTAAAAATGCATCCTTACTCACAATACCCAATAATTTAATTCAGTGACAATTTACAATTAAGTTCTGGTTACGGGTAATTGTGTATTTTATAATACTTACACTAAATAATATTATCATACGTGCAGGTAGGATTCGTAGGCAAACACGATAAGATAAATAAAATACAATTTCTGAGTATACATTTTTATTTTGCTATCTGTGTTGCTGGGTTCTATCGAAATTAATTATTTAAATCTTATGATAGATTATCATTATATAATTGCATTTACTTGCATTACAGAGTCTACGATGTATGAATCTAAGTTGATATAACTTCTTTGGTCAGTTACTCTAGAAGATAGTTTATAAGTGATTGTGATTAGATATTTAAGTTACACACTGCTTCTATATAATGTATACCTACGTACCATAAAAGTTTGTAATATTATTTACAATCAGAATGACAACAAGTCAGATATATACAAACAGGGATGCGCTGGCTTACAAATTTCCCTTACCTAGTAACTAATTGATCCCGCTTACAATACACAGCTCTTTCACCATCAGTCTACATCACTGTTCTTAGGTGGCACTAATAGGTAGAGACGCTACGAGGAGAAGATAAGTTCCGTTAACAAGTGGCCTAGAATAGCTGGCACTGGAGGAAGAAACACTCAATAAGATACCAAGCTAACATTTACTTCCACCTGTTTCTAACAACGGAGCCAAGTCGTCGTCCCCACATGAGGTGGTATCATACGATAGTCCCTTGCAGATGCTGCGGGTCCGGTGATGAGCTGGCCGGTGGTAAAGTTGGTCCTAAGGACGTAGATGGCAGAGCCGCTGCTGCATCTTGATATGCATTTATTGGCATTGGCTGGCTACATACGCGATCTGAAGGAAATTCTTCAGGAGGTGTCACTTGTAGGCCTATATTGCCATATAAAGCTAACTTGAAAGCGTTCTGCTCTTGCTGTTGTTGTTGGTGTTGTAGTAATGAATTGAAGTGCGATATGCCGATTTCCTCCAGGCTGCTTTTACGGCGTCGATGTATGGCCCCGCCGAATCCCTGTCGCAAGGAGTTGGAACGGCGCAATAATATGTCGTCGACCACTCTGAGAGAATTTGAGCGCCCTCTGAAGTCATCTATGACGGTGGGGCTGTCAGGCAAGGATAGTGAATTTGCTTTAGTATTAGAGAGAGGAGGTGCATGGGGTTGCGCAAAACTGGCACCCAGGGTGGATCCTCTTCTGCTTGAAGCTCCTTGTGCTTGAATTAAAGCTTGGGAACAAAAACTTATATTTGATTTTCTACGGCTGTTATGACGTTCAAATGTTTTTTGCGCGGAAAATGGTGATGGACGGACCAAGTATCTGAAACAAGTTTAAGTATTTGGAGTTAGACCAATTACCATAATCATGTCATGTTATGCACATACACTTACTTTCAATTTAAACACTTTGCGAAGATAAATTCATATCATTTTTAACCGACTTCCTACGGAGCATGTTCTACGTTGGTCACTATGCCTGGTATTGATGAGTTTATATAATTTAGTGTCAGATTATCTAAACTTAGATTTTCTAAATATAAATTGTAGATGGTACTTACATAATATCGCCTTCTTGCAAGTTCAAGTCGCAGCTCGGGTTTATGACCACGTAAGACAGGCTATTTCGTTTCTCACTGACGTCATCATAATCTATCCCAGTAAGGTTGAGAGATTCCATTCGTGATCGCACTAGATTAGCTATTTCGGCTCTTTCAATTTGTTGTGCATGATTGTCTCGGGCCTCATCAGCTAAACTTGTAGAATACTGCGAATAAAACATTATCATAAGTTTTGGCCTCTAAATATTAAAAGTTAGAATGTTATTTGATAATGTGTTTTGGCTATCAACAATTATGTGTAGATCTAAATATTATTATCTAATAATATTTATTGCACTGCTTTTATGTACAGCAGTAGTTATCTAAAATTGCATTATGGTTAGTGCTTGTGCATAAGACAAACATGCATGACCCGCTTTATTAATTTTACACGCATTATGAGTGAAACTAAGTATTGCTACAATTAACTTATTTATGCAATTATTATTTATGGCTAACAATATAATTAACTATGCTCCAATGTTTTGGATTTAAGGGTACTAATAATAACAATGTTCTAATTAGCTAGTCTTGTCTAAGAACGCATCACGGCGTGCGAGTGGCAAAAATTAGCAAACGCGTTACGTAGACAGCGTCCACCGCATGCCGCGGCATAGCTGATTCGTACAAATAGAGTAAAGCTGCGTAGCGTCCGTACTCTTCAAGAAACCACTCCCCATTAAATTGTAGAATGTAGTTAGGTAGGAATACGGATAGTAAGTTATATGTCATATTATTGTATATAGTTATGTAATCAAATCTCCAAGTTCAGTTCATATAACTACATGTATAATGCACGTTATATAACTCAAAGGAAGCTGCCGTACGGCATTCTTCTTGAAAAATTGCACGTGTTATTAACATAATTCTACTGACGGTATTCGTTAGTACCATTATCAGTATGCAGATACGGTATAGGTATTACAAATATAGCTTACTAGAAGATTTTTTCATTATTCATGAAAATATACACTGCAAAATTTAACAGATATACACCACCCGTGGTACACCGTGGTACGTAAGAACTATGGGAACGAACACTAACGATATATTAAAAGGGTACCTAATGACTTCAGCTTTTCCTTTATTCATCAAATTCGAATTTCTGCTTTTAGGTTCTATTCCTTAAATGCCATGATCTTTATATTTCGAATAGTTTCAAGTAGTAGATTACGTATTTAATCTTGCGATACAAGAAGAATCACTTCAACAGATAATGTTAAAAGTTTGCTGTAGACTTTTATACATAAATTACCAAAAAGACTTTGTCGGTTTTAGTGGTATTTAGAAATTATTGATTACAAAATTATTACAAGAATCGAAACAAACTTGATTAAAATCTTCCATCGCTAGTGCGTCGGGGCTTAAAAATATATTTGACGAAACTCGTTACTTGAATAAATGTAGTAGGTAGGTACTTCAAAGATGATAAGTAATGTTTTATGAGTGTGATATTGCAATCTTGACTACGCAGCTACTTATTCCTAGAGATAAAAATGAATGTTTATAAGCGTCACCCATTCATTTTGAAAGTAGATAAATTGTCAGCTGAACGATCAATATATTATGAGTTATTTGTTGTTAAACTATTATATATTAAACTATTATATGAAAATGGAATTATCGGGATGTTATATCAATGATAAATCACTTTCAGATAATATTCTCGACGTAATTCGTAAGTAGGGAAAATATATTATTTTATATCCAGGCACTAATCTAGTTTAACTGTTCTACTATATTAGTTAGACTTGAGTGATGACTGCATCACCGCGTACTACAAGGTCCGTGTTGGGGCCCTGGTGACCTTACCGCCGGCGTGTGTTCTCCGTAGCAGCCGCTGAGGCAGCTAGCCGCCTCCCGGCGCCCACAGTACGAATTTCCGCCGCTTTCGCCCTCCTCCTGCTGCAACTATCGTGTCACAGTTTCCAACACTTTACCTAATATAACTTAAAACAAATTTGCCATAATTTCGAATTTCTGACATTAACAAATTCATTTTGTTTTCACCGTTGGATAAACTATTATAGATTCCCTTTTACAATAGATCGTCTTATATTTTTACTGTGCTCTTTGAATGGGTCTAATCTTGTGACCTATCAAGCATTTTTTGGTGTGTAGTGAATTATTTTATGAAAGACTACGTTTTTTTAAATAGTAAGCATGCAATAAGCATAAGCAGTTATACAATTTTCATGTATATTTAATGTAATTGTTAAATGCTAAGGAAACATTGCTAAATTGGATCCCCATGTGACTCGATATTACTTATCCATGCATTGGTCTGACTTTTTAAAACATACATAGAAATCTATAACAATGACAATGTCTTTAAGTGTAAATTCTATGCTATCATTATATATGGGATTCGTTATGATGCCTTAATACTGTTATTAGTACCTAGGTATAAATGTTAAACGTTTCTAGTATTCTCTAAATTATCATGCAAAACACATACTGCACTATTTAACATAAAGGCGGGATTGCGATCATCGAGTTCAACAGCGACTATTGTTCTGGTACTCAAGTGTAGTTTTGTAGCAACTGTCATGTTATAGTTACTGCTTTTTGCGCAAAAGCATCGTACATTTGTTCCCTTGCTTTTCTGGCCGTAGCTGTTTGCATATACATTATAAAATGAAAGCTTGTGTATTTTATAAGAGAAAATCAAGTTTCGCGTGAAATATAAGTAGAAAGTCATATAAAAATCAAAAATACTACTAATTACAAAGACTCCACAAGTGTTAGGCTCAATAATATGTATATATGTAGACAGGTACAATCATGAAAAATGTGTAGCATTGCCGCGAGAAAAAGATAAAAATAAGTAAAAAAAATATACCCGAAATACAGTCCATAGAGTCGGACTAATTAGATGCAAATTTGAAATGTAGTATCGTGATCTCAAATTCAGAAGACTTAAAATGGTGTGTGATGTTTCAATTACTTTCAGTCGTGAACTGTTGCAAAGGACTGTATTTAAGGAGATAAGTATTCAGAGTAGGAGTTAACCGACTCACCGATGCACGCGATGGTCGCATTCTCGCGAAGCGTGACCAAAACCATTTTGATGAGGTCCTTGGCAACATACTCACGTGGTGAGACGCATCGGCCAAAGTCGTATCCTGTGTGCGATAAATCCCAATTGGGATTTCGCACGTTGTAGAACACAACTTTTGGTACAATCGACCGTAAGTACGAATCCACATGTCTTCTTTTGTTATTTTCATCTGTTAGAAGTCCAAGTGAAATATAAAACAACCTATTAACTTCTAATTTAAATTCATCAATCGCTGTAGATCTCGCGTAAGTTGATATTGATAATGAGCTTCTGGTGTGGTCCAATCATGATAATAATAAATTTAAAAATTAATCGCAAGCACATTTTAAAGTAAATATTCACACAGCTATTATAAATCAAAAGTAGAACTTACTGAAGTGAGAAATCCAGATCCTGGCGCTTGGTCCACTCCCAGTAACAGTCGGACAAAAGTTATTACATAATCCTTTACAAATGCTTGATATAATAATGTATCTAACATGGATGCTGAGAATACAGAACCTGCAGCGAATGGCAGTCGAAACATATATGAAATGTGTGACCCACGTTCTTTTTCTCGCTAAAATATATATATAAGGTCATTATAATCTTTCTAGAGATTGCTGAAATTCTATTATTCTAAACAGATAATGCTTATGCTTAACGTACCTTTTCCATTTTTGACAAATGCAAGGCATATTTATCATGTGCACGGAATTGCATGAAGCGCATGTTCGATGATTGTGATAATTCAGTAATAGACTTAATTGATGGGAAGAATCTGAAAAGATTAATAGCTATCGTAAAAAATAATTCAAACATTTGCTCATATGTATAGTTTCTTCGCAACGCTATTTTACATATTTAAGCACTATAATATTTTTTAAATACAATACTTTCGCTAGAGCGGACAATTCTATTGAAGTAGAATGAAAAGCAAATATTACTTGAACATTGTTTGTACGGCGACAATGGTATTGCAATCAGCCAAACTGTCTTCTTCGGCAGAATTTGATAGCTCTTTGTTCACAACGACAACGTTTTCGGCTAAAGTGATCCCAGCTCGCAACAAGTCGTCTAGGCTGAAAATTCATTAATCGCACAATTTGTTACAATGATTTGTACGGGGTAAGGTTTTAATATATTTGTGATACTTACCAATCTATGCTACCTTTCATCCAGTATACCAATGGAAAATATGAAATAGCATCAAGAAATGCTATGTCAGGGCGTCTTTCCAAGAGTAAGATAATAGGGTTCAGAGATGTTTTAGACCTGAAGTGGGCTCGAAGTGGTATAATGAAGTTGTAGATTCCGTTAGAACCATAATCAGCAGCAAGTATTATGGTTTTGTTTTGCCATTGATATTCTTTCGCATTGCGGTAAGCACAATGCTCGCAGACCTGTGCTAGTTGTAAACAGCACAACGGCTTCTTCTCTTTTAGCAGATAGCAAAGTGTAGGGCTCACTCCGATGAATGGTGAGACCGGCGGGAATCCTTTGACAATTCTGAAAAGTCAAAATTTATTAATGCGTGTATTTATATATTTGTCATAAATTTATACAATTTTATTCACACAATTTTGGTCTTTAAGAAAGGCGAAGCGAAGCTTTTAAATTTAGTAATATGTTAGAGAATAAAAAAGTGACTGAAGAATATTAATAAAAAAAACTGTAATACTTACAAAGTAATAGCTAAGAGACATCACGTTCATCTATTAAAATAAAATAACAAACATATTCGAGTGTGAATAACTCTATATTTAGTATTGTGCTGGTAAACGTAAATAGTGTAACATTAAACATCAAATTCACGATGTCAACCATGCTCAAAGGGTCTCAGGGGATGGTGCAAGAGATATAAACTACCTAATTTTTATCATATGGAATCCATTAAGGAGAATGTTTAAATATATTAAGACATGTAAATGTCTATAAATCATTAAATGCTACATAATTCTACTAATTTACCCACCTTAAGACACGAACCGATAGGATGAATTGAGTCAAGACTAAAAATAATGCATTATAGTTTAGACAAATACATAATTTAAGTTATTGTTGGCTACTGTAATCCTCCTGTATCCTTCAAACTTTACCCTAGAAGTAACTCTTTTGCTGTTATACTTCAGAAATCTTCAGACTATTGTTACAAAAGTACAGTCAGTAAATCCTCTGTGCACATCATATGGAGAGCCGAGTATTCTTAGGAAGTAAATAAGGCCATTTTTCTGGAATAGCAAGACAAAGCACCAAAAGTGCACCCACCAAAGAGAAGCGGACAAAGTGATCAGTCCAGGATTAAAGCAGAAAAAGATCCTGTATGGAGTACGTGGGTTTCAACATCTCCTAATATGAAATAGAACCAGTTATGTGAAAACTGAAAAGGTGCTTCTATTTATTTTCATTCTGGTTAAAAATAACTGGAATGAAAATATAAAAGAAACAGGAAGGGGTAAGGGCTACTCGCTTACTTGAGGCAGTTAAGGAAGTTACAAGTCTTTTACAGAATTCAGGAACAGCCCCGGGGTGAGTTATGAGGAAATAGGGCGCCTGGGTGTCTCTCAGGTGGTCGAACAAAGTAAAATGTTGATGGGGCACTTTTGGAGTTATAGAAAGAGGTGCAAATACCTCGTAAAACGATGCAGGGAACTCGGAGAGAGAGGCATATTCTCTTACTGATCAGGCTGCAAATCGGGTACCAGAAGAATAAAATATGCCGGAAATGGGTGGATAAACAATAATGCGAAATGGCTGCGATTGATATGTTGCTATAGACTGAAAGGATAAATGATAGGTATGTTCCAACAACAATAACAAATAACTTAAACCATGACTTTAACATAACTTTATGAATACAGTGCTCATAATGTTTACATTCCATTATAAGATCACATCCGCTGAGTGAAAAAGAAAATATATTGACACTTCTTTCACACTTTAAGATTGAATGACCATTTCAAATTATGTATAAATAAATATATGTTTTCTTTTCAGTTAGTGAATACCGATGTGAAATAGTTTTAGTGAATATAACCACATTGTAGCTACTAATCAAAGAGATAACATCAATGGAAGATCTGCGTTCACTGTATTACCAAGTGACTTGACTGAGCACAAATGATGATGGAACAAACCTATTAGCGTTTAAACATTACTAATAGTACTAAGGCTTACCTGCAAAAGTCACTTCGCCAGGCGCTGTGCGCGACTTCGCTGCCTGCCAACGATGTGAAGCTGCTGGTGGTGACGTCATCACTGGAGACAGGGGTCAGGGCCGTGCGGTTGGGTTTTTATGCTCAAGGGATTATACAGACACACAATGCACACAATTGCAACACGAATAATTTATAAGGTATATTTTATTAAAAATAGCTGTCACTGTTTAAGATTTCATTTATCTTCTATCAAAATATATTGTAGGCTCATTTATATCTAAGTGAGATATTGTGCAAATGAGACAAATTGAGATTATAATTATAATCCATATTGTACTTATGTATAAGTGTCTCACCATTAACTGAGATATTTTAATTTTAATAATTGCATGGTTTTATTTAGACACGTCATAAAAACAACGAACTTTACATCTCATTTGTGTCATCTGAATCATAAAAAAATAGCTGTAAAGCAACATAAAGTGTTTCAGCTGAACACTTAAATGAGTACGTACCGTGCAATAGTCATGCAGCTTGTGATCTTGGACTGCTAACGACAGGAGTGAATGTATACACTAAAACAGTGAAAAACAAAAAGTACGTGCCGTTCGAGAACATTATCTGTTGAAAATAATTATATAAATTAACAAAAATAATATCTAAGAATCTCTTAGTGAGGCAAAGATTACAAAAGTTAAAAAATAAGACGTTCGACAGTGTTGTACAAATTATAAGGACGTAACAGTACTAACATAATATATCTATGTTCCCTATTAGAGTAAGGATTATGGGATATTATAATAATGATTATTTATAGAAATATGCGTGCGTATGGATGCATCGAGAAGCTCGCAAGTGATAAGAACTTACGCGATTTTTTCGGATGGTGATCTCCAGGGTACATCGTCTTCTAATTCATCCTCACTTTCATCAATTTCAGCCTCGTCATCCTGATTGTCCGAGGCAATATTTATACTGCTGGTCACCATATCAGGGACGGGCAGAATCGATGGCCGTCGGCTCCCTAAATATTTATCATTTTAGATAAAATTTTAAGTTACTTTCTTATTACTAAAATATATATAAGATTGGAAATTACCTCTACGCAAGTTCACATCCGGGCTTAGAAAATTTGTATCAGGTTTAGGTAGAAGTAAATGACTATCAGTAGCACTGTCGGCACCAGGTGAGTCCTTCAAACAGGTTCTAGAATTTGATGCTGAGGTACCTTCGCCTAATTTTACTGTGAAAGATATTATTTGATTAGTAATATACACTGTTGACGCAGATTACGAGTTAATTGTGTGGGTTGATTTAATTTCGAGAAAGATTGACTAATATTTAAATAAAGTGTGAAAGCTAAAAATAGAACAGCAATAGTTTGCGATTCATATATAATGAAATTAATCTTATAATATGTCGGTAAGTATGTATAATTCAATTGTTAGTTTAATCTTTTTTCTCTTTTTTACAATAAATACTACCTACATATTATAATAACATAATATATGAATGCATGTAACATAAAACATGAATATACAATGGATCATCATTGGTAATGAAAGTTAACCTTAAATGCCTATTGAGCTCATTTTTTTCAGTTTCATAATATTTTTTTCTTTGATATTAACGTTGATATAATCTTGGGGAAAACAAATATTTATTTGAGTATAATGAACTGTCTTAAGCATATAAAGTCGTATTAAGAAAAAATAAGTAGACACATTTTTATATTTTTGATTTTGCAATAAAAAGCATCTTTACATCTAATGAAAATATGTGGTGCAGTAAGAAAAAGTAAACAAGAGTTCAGTCCACACAAATTACAAAAAAACATGCTTCAAATCTTAGACACTATAAGAACTAAACACTACTTTGGCATTAATTGATTATATCGAGTAATGCAGCACACTCGAGGTCCAAATTGACTTATTAAACATGCATAGAGGGGAAAAAACCCATAAAAGAACGATAAGGCAGAGAGGATGCACAATAATTTTATGAAGAAAATAATTTACATTATAAAAAGTCTCCTAACTGGTTAGTAGCGTTATCCCAGTTATGTTTACGTAACGTAACTTTTTTTTACGTTACAGACCATGTTTCACCTAATAACCTACTAACCTACCCGATATGATTATATTATTTATAGAAGAATTTTATAATTTTGCAAGTGATATAATGTGCAACGACAGTAATTCATTATAATGTTATCCATAAGCATTGAATACTGAATGAAGTTGGCTCTAATGTATATTCTAATGAAGTTAAGTTGACAGTCAAGTTAAATTGCTTAACAATAAAAACTGATTTTAACAATCGAATATTTTATGAAGATTTATTTAACATTTAACTCTGGTAGAAACTGACTTCGAATTTCAAGAAATCGACCTATGATTTGGTCAGTAAATACAAAAACCTTTTCTTGTTAACTGAACCTTACCTTTTTTTGCACGGAGTTGCGTACAACAAAATATTCGGGTAAGAACAAGAAAGCAGGAGATTGTTTTATTGTTTTTGTTTTTTTTTTTAAAGAATATTAGCAACCGAAATTATCGAAATTACTAATATTCCCTCTAACCCCTCCAATTAAGTTAAATTGCTTGTGCTAGGAGTGGGTTCATATCGGTAGTGTAATGGCCAGGATTCGAACCCGGGACCTCTCGATCGTAAGGCCGACTCCTTAATCACTAAGCTACCGACGCTTATAAGAAGATCAATAATAGTAGATTATGTATACAAGTGCGTAAAGTTGGTGACTACCGCTGAGGCGCCATTGAGAACCGTAGCTGCCAGGTGAGGATCTAAAGAGAGCCGAAGACGGTAATCAACGATAAGCATGTGCATCATTCGACGTTTTTCAATTCACTTGTAAATAAAATATCTAATACTAAAATAGACCTGGCGGTGTACTATGTACATTAATGGTTTTGTTCATAACTAGTACTTGTAGACATTTTAAATAATAAATAACTATAATTTCAACAGTAAAAACGAATTGCGAAACTTTTTGGTACTGGCGGACTGGCAGGAACAATTAAGTAGTTTTTCTATGCGCGCGCCATTGGCCAGAGACTAAAAGACCGAGGGTTCTTTGTTTATTTATCGCGTGTTCAAAATGGTAAATTTACTAAAAGTTTTAAACAGAGAGAAAACAAAAGGTATTCTTATGTGAGTGAAACTGTTGTTTTCTATTTAAATACGAAGTTGCATAAAATGAACAAGTAATAGGTAGGTATATATATATTATATAATATTGAACACGATCATTCTTGTCTCGAAGTTTTTTTAAGAATAATGCAACTCAACCAATAAAATTAAAAAAATAATCTATATCCCACTCGTGATATATAACAATAAAAAACCAGTTTGATTATAGGTATTATCGTTTGCCTAATTGCGGTGAGATTAGAGCCATTTTATGAACAAGTGAATTGAAAAATTGATTTTCAAACTGGTATTATAATTCGAATGAAAACGCAGCTCACAGCTGTGGAATAATACTACTAACCCCTCCTAAATGGGCATTCTTTTCATTATAATGTGTGTGTGTGTGTGTGTGTGTGTGTGTGTGAGTTACTATTTGCCTTTCAAGATTTAACATGATTTTGACAAATTAATAATTTTAACCAAGGCAATTAGCAATAAGCAAAAAAACACAGAAAGTAGACCGAATGTAAGCACTGTTATGAAAAAGAAAAAGAAAATTCATTCGGGCTACTTTCGGCCATTACCAACTGTGACACTCACAGCTAGCTACGGATAAACTAGCGTATGAATTTGAATTTGAATTGTGAAATGGCGAGGCGTTGGGTGTAGAACTCGCGGGAGCTTGGAGAATCACTTGTGGAAGTTCGTATTGAGCGACGTTACTACCGTCTGGTTTCTTCGGCTGGCAAGACCCCTCCTCTGCATCGCCAGGCTTCTTTTCATTAGATATCAGACTACATGTAGTTTGATCTTTTGGAATTACTGGTTTATGTTCAGTCTGTCTCTCAGCCACAACAAAAGCAGAATTTTCTTCTTTTGTTATGCTCATATAATAGCAAGTATCACTGCTTTTCATTATATGTCGAGGGCCTGGGTTTAAGAGGATAGTTTCTTCATAAAATTCAGGTAGCTCAGCTGGGCGCACTCCCACCAAGGCTACACCATACCTGTATAAATTTCAAAGAAATTTGTATTATTCGTTCACAGTATTGTATTTGAAGAAATAAATATTTTGCATACTTCCTATGAGAATGAAAACTGGCGTAAGTAAAACTTTTTCCTTCATATTCTCCAAAAAAACGACTGTCGCTTAAAATGATGTGATAGATTTCGTTACCGGAGCATTTACCATAAAGTCTATGCCACTCTTCAGGAGACTGTTGACCTTCTCTGGAATGATTAAGATATGTGTGTATCAAAAATTAGTTGCTTAGGGGTTTGGGAGCCTGCCGTTATGCCAAAAAGATTTCGCCCAAATTTCACTTATTTCAGTTATTTTTTCTATAACCATCCAGAAATAGAAGCTCCGCAAAAACTTAACTAAAGAAGTGACTCAATAGAAATGGAATAGATATGAAATAATAATTATAGATAATAATATTTATTCTAAATATGAATAATATACAATATTTTATTTTGTGTACAATGGCCAACTGAAATATTTGACTAAATAAAAATTGGTAAAAGTACTAGTTGGTTAGCAAGTCATTGTTTATACGTTCTTCACTACCCAAACTTGACTTGAAAAGTCAAATGTTTGACATATGTATCTTTCTTTCACATTGTCCGGCCCAATTTCGGTTATCATAGCAAATACTACTGTTTTGGCCTGATACCGGATCACAAAGAAATTAAAACATCGACTGCAAGCAATTTTCGACCTTTTTTTTTTCATCCTTAGCATCCCTAACTTATCTGTACTTTCGCGCAAATGGCAGTATTGGGCCAATTTTATCGGATAAATGTGAAAACCGCAAAATGTATTGCCTATTGGATATCGGCTATCGGCGTCCGACACCGATATCGGATATCGGATATCGCATATCGGATGAATGAGAAAACGCTTGGCCGCAATGATCGTTTTCATACATTTTATATTTTCGCGCCCGCGCCCGCGTCCGCCGGTTTGGTTTCATGGTATCTAAGTGTCGAAAATTTAGATCCGTAACCTCGGAAGTACATTCCATGGTAAGCCTGCTGATACTGTTAAAGTTAAAACAGTGAAGAGCAAAACATGATTAAGCATTGAAATCTTTTATACATATAAAACTAAGAAATAAGAATTCACTTACTGTCCTCGACTAGTGTGAAGAAGAAGCGTTACGAGAGTGGATGCTCCTGGGCACGTGCAGTTATTCGCTAAAAGAGCATACTTGAACTCATCTTCGCATACCACGAACTCAGCGAATTTCACGTGCAGCTTGTTTTCCGGTCTAAATATTTGAACATACTGCGGCACCGACGGTGCAAAATCTTTCACTGCCCAGGACCTGTACGACGATATTCAATAAGCTAAGCACTTCATGCTAATTGATGCTACTCTAGTTTGAAGGCAAATTCAGCTATGTTACTAGCGAATGTTACTTTAAATGCAATCTTCATTAAGGCGCTATTAAATTCACATATAAAATTGAATTTTGAGATGAGAATCGATCAAATTGAAAGAGGTATTTGAGTCAACAGGATATCTACCATGTATTTTCCATCATAATCATGGCGCCTTCAACAGTGCCGAAATATGGGACACTCAAGAAACATTTCGTCAATATCCCGTTGCCTCTAATATCGATTAATAATGGTGACCATGGTAATATAGACTTCATCAAGTTTTGCACAAGATGAAACATTTGGAATGATAAATCATCTTTCAAAACGATAATTTAAATGATTAGCGAAATACCTGAGAATGGTATGTTCGTCTGCAGCAGTTTTGTCTGCGTAGTTTCTGGCAGCCAAAATGAAACAAGCTTCGGCTTCGTTCATCCGTGCCCTTATCAAGTCTGTGTCTTTTAAACATGATCCTTGGATATAAATCACTCTTTGAGCCCATATCGGCACCTGGAAGAAAATAATACTTACTTGTATTTGAAAGATTAATTGCAACCAGAATGAAAGCATAATAAATTAATGTAACTAGAAAATCTTTTGATAATGATACAATAAAAGTTGGTTTTATTTCAATGAGTGATATTCAAACAACTATATAATGCCGCAATACGTACATGGCAACCGGGACTGGTGGCGTAAAGCGCTCTCCGAAGATAATATAATTTATGGACTGAACACCGAAACTTAGGTACCGAATGTTGATTAAGGCATTATGAAATGCCGGTTTAGTTCGGTGAGAAAAGTCAAAGAATTAAGTATAGTCAGCAAGTAATTATAACTATTTCGCTAACGTAAAAAATAACGATAAAGAATAATTATCCTCATAGCTTTTAGTTGAATGCCCTAGTTAGAAACCCTATTACAAATCGTTTAGAACGATTTACATACATCGTGTGTTACAATACTAGAATATATGTTTGTCTTAGTTTCCTTTTCAACAGCCTACTACATTACTTATAGCTTTGAGCGCCAATAGGGTAGCGTCCTGAGTCAACGGATCATCACCAATACTGCTTAATGTCGTAGTTTTTTCTTAACAAATATGCATAGTAAACTGAGATGTTGCCTAACTAAACTGAAACTATGACTTTTCATTATTTTGAATACCCAAAATAGGTCAAAAATATAAAGAATCGAAATATGACAAAATTTATAACTATTTTGGATTCCTTATTCCGATTAATCTTATTATGCATTACTCTCTTGCACTCCGTACATTTGAACTGTTTGGAGCGATTTTGTATGGAGCGCTTTCGGGTGGCTCGAGAAATTGAAATTTCAAAATCAAATGTCTTTAAAACTAATTGTCATAACAATATTTCACTTTAACGTACGTAAAATGTAGATACAGTTTACGATAATAATAAAAAAAAATAGGACACAAGCCTATTACGCTTGCACTTTGGAGCCAGGGGTCCAGGCTCATACTCCTGCTGCTACGATTTGGTTTTGGTTACCAGAGGTGACTGTTTTCTGAGCTCTCAATCATGAGAGAAAAGCCTGCGACAGAGTCATCCGTCATTCAGCATTAATTGTACCGGTATGCAAGCAAGGTTGTTTTGGGCCCCGATTAAACTGATGTGTCCTTGCAGTAGTATTGACAAGTTAATCTTACCTGTAATATCATTCTCATGGTCGTATCTAGTTCCATAGGCGACAGTAAGACTACGTAGTAATCTTGTAATAAAGGGTGTGCATAAAATTCATTCAGAAAATCCATGATTGTATCAGCATGAAGAGTTGTAGAACACACTACCACGTGCCTTTCTGACTGTGCGCGATGTGATGAATATGAACCTCCCAGTTTTTGCCTTTCCATCCAAGTGAACGCAAGTTGTTCGAACTGCAAAGTAAGTAATGCAAATAGCCTTTAAAATATTTGATTAGCTTGCTTAATAGCTTGTACAATCATTGACTACAGAAGTACAGACTTATAGACTCACGGGGAATTATCACGGTGAGTCATTTTATCTCTTATTCCTGGTTCAATTATCCCACGTGCTCACATATACTATTCAAAGTGACGGTATAGGGCTGAGATATATATTTTCCGATAGCGAAGCAGTCTTCTAAATGTTAACGTACAAGTATTGAATGTGTGCTTGTACAATTATTGACTATAAACTTACAGACCAGAACAAGATTAAAGTGACGTCACAGGGTATTTTTTATATAGGACACGTCAATTTGACTTCACCTCGCCTGATGGTAAGCTGAAGATAAAGTCTCAGGAAAGAGGGGTCACCATTACAAACATGTACTATTTTATTTTTTCATAGGCCCGTAGTCTACTATTTTAATCTCACTAGGTACCATAATGTGAAGTACGCTTAATATGCGTTATCTACTTAAAAGCAGGTTCAGGTCTTTGTAGCTATATCGTGAAAGTTTTTAACTATTTTTTACCTGTGTGGGTAAGACGACTAGAGCCACGCCGATCATGATTACCATAAATAGTTGTGATGGCCAAATATCCGGTACAAAATCTCCGTAACCCACAGTTGAAAAAGTCACCACTACGAAGTAAGTAGCTTGGAATAAATTCAGATGTCGATGTCCGGCTCTTTGGAAATGCTGGATGCCACATACACTGAAAAAATAAAAACGCCTATGTAATATCCTTTTTAGGATTCTGTGCTTCAAAAATATAAACCACACCTATCTACAATATGTACATGACGCGTTGCGGTATTAAATTGAAATTCATATGTAATGTGCAAATGAGGTAATCATAATATACTGACTTACCTTGTGAAGACCAGACATAGTAGAGTAACGCATAATATCATCAATTGTTGCGATAATGCTGACTGTGATTTCTGCATGGCTCTGTGGAGATCATTCTGTAAAGTAAAAAAATATTCACTTAGGGTCGAGATAGAAGCTGTAAGACCTGGTACGTACAACTATTAATATAATTACAATTGTTAATCCTACTAATGTTCTAAATGTAAAAGTTTGTGGAAAAGTTTGAATGTTTGATGTCTAACGACTGTATGTATCTGGTTGAAATATAGTACAGGAATAGATAATACCCTGGCATATCACATATGCTACTTCTCATCCCAAGTATAGATTCCTATGGGTTGGTTTGGGAACGGGATCGATATACTACGCGTGTGAAGCCGCGGGCATCAGCTAGTTACTCTGTAAGACGATCACAGCGTGCTTAGTAAATATCTTTGTGTACAAAACCCTAAGCAGAGCGACGCGGATGTCTTCATATGTGGTAGATGGTAAAATGTACTAAGCTCTTATAACATAGCGTATTCTTCCTGCAACGTCGCGGAACTCGCGGATATGGAGTTTCCGCGTCGCGGATGGCTGATGCCACAGTGTGCCTTGTCGCTGACAAATTCACGTCGCAGTGCATAACGAATTTGGCGTAATTGCTGAGAAAATATTTTATGTTAGAATACTTGCAAGTCTAACTTGCGCACCGAGAACTTATATAATAGATATGCATAAAAAGAAGCGTAGATATACGAAATTTAGAGTAGGTATAATATTGACATAAAACAATTACTTACAAACATGTTTTCCAAGGACCTTTTTGCGAGCCAACAATTGAGAAATACTGGTATAAAAAGATTTCTTAACGGCGGGAATGGCAGCTGAAAACAGGGAAACATCAGGTACGTGATTAAATATGTACGAATAGGTGATTTTAAAATGATTTTTAACGTTTATTAATTACATTGCTGATTCCAGTTAGCCTCAAGTTTACAATCAACCAAACTCAACATTTTGTTGCGCATCAATGGGAGTTCTGAGGCCACACATTGGCAGACATCGACTCATTGGCAGAACTTTGCCACTTTTACAATGACACCAATGAATTTTTGCACCGTATCCAACCCTTTCTCTTCCTATATAGAACAACATGTACAGGGCCTAGGTGTTACTCCTAACTCCAAAATCTTGTAATAACAATAAGAGCTGTTTAACTTTACACACACGTACACCCTTCTTCTTTATAATCCTGCATTGTTTAAACGGGGCATGATAAAGCATATATTATTATGTAACGAGGCCACTCAACTTAGAATTTATAGCGTCAAGGATGGGGATCTTTACTTTTTAAACTTTAACTAGGCCATCGATTTAGCAGAAGTAGCTAACTTGATGTTTAGTCGTACCGAACCAATAAATATGTGAACTATCCAATGTTGCTAAATTGACTTTGATATGCGTTGATAAGTGTGCAAAATAAAACTTGTTTCATTCTCAGTCTACGAACAAAGTACCTACGGAACCTACATTTCAATTTGGCAGAAACGACCGTAGTTCCGATTTAAGCCATTGCATGAATTTCCTGGTATCGTTCGTTGGTTCCATACGTACTTCGTTAAGAATATTAAAATTTATCATTAAGTCATTTTTAAACATTGATTGACAATATAAAATCGAGTTTCGAAGGTACCGGCGAATTATATTCATGGGTAGAAAAATAGTGTTTCTTCAAATTGCAGCAGATAGATACCAGCGTAGAAATAAACTGATCAGAATTGATTTTCTACACAGGCTTACATTTTATTGACTCCTTCACGGTTGAAAATTTTAGAAGTTATTCACTATGGGCTGGCCACGTTTGTCGAAGGACCGATGGCCGTTGGAGCAGACAAGTCCTAGCGTGGAGACCGCGAGAAGGTAAACGAAGGGTAGAACGCCCCTTGGCCAGATGGACCTGAAAAAGGTGGCTGGGACGGACTGGATGCGGAAGACGGAGGATCGTACTGGGAGAGGCCTATGTCCAGCAGTGGGTTACAGTGGGCTAATTGATTGATTGATTGATGGATTCACAGCATGCTGCGTTAACTAGACTATACACGGCATTTTACGCTTTACAGTCGTTACGGAGCGAAAGATTTTGGGTACAGTTTTATAGCAAAATCGGCTGGAAGTATTAGTATGGCGAATAATAATATTCTTTTATAATGCATGGGAATAATGATTAAAAAAATAACAATGAAGGAGGTATTTTACACGAAGGTATTTTCGTTCAATGAGCAGTCCGGCTGGGGAAGTACCTCCGCCCTACAGAATGCCGCGGTCATAATAACCTCGTGTTACACAACACGTTACTGTTACATAATCCCAGCGGTGAGTAGGATAGCTGATAGCCGTCAATGGTAAGACCTAAGGCTTGTCCTGCTCAATCTTCTACACTGACGGCACAGAAACTCCCTGTTCTAACAGAGTCGGCAGCGCAAGTGTGACGCCCCTGGTGTGGCACACGTCCATAGGCCACGGTAAACACATTCCATCAGGTGGCATGTGTGCGTGTCTGCCACATAAGTGGTATAAAAAAAACATTTACATGTGAAAGGAATAATGTATGGCGGTTGTAAAAAAGTTATGGTTTAAAAAAGTAGTCGTTTTTTATTCGCCACATTAGTACTTCCAAACGATTTTGCAATCCGAACTGTGCCCATAATCTTTCTCACTGTGCTTAAAATCACCCGATATATATGCGGTATTATAACTGCTTTTGCTTTGAGTATGTAGCGACAATTGTGTATACGTAAAGGTTTGCACAAGGATATCAATGTGCATCGTAAATTGCTGCAATACTAACGACTACAGTGATATCGCAGTGCAGACCATGTAGGTACCTAATACGATAACATGCACTGTGTGAAATAACACAGCGTTGCATGTTATCGGATATCTGCGCTTTACGTACATTCAGGTATTAATAGTAGATACTTCAATTGACTGCGGGAAAAGACGTGCTGAAACTACATAACGAAAATACTAAAGCATAGAAACTAAATTAATTAAATCCGCCACAATATTTTTGATGTCCTAGTCTCTAAATAATAGACAAATGGTGTTATAGTTGAAGCTAGCTAAGGACGTCACATTTAACAGTCTTTTCCATTTATTCATGAGCGATTGTCGAGGACATTGTTTGCAGTATGTTTCGCTTGGTGTTTTACCAGTCATAGTAAGTTTAAAACCAAAGTAAACTTATTCAGAAGTGTCTAATACCTGGATAGCATCAATAGACGTAACACATCTGCCGGCAGTATATTGTTTGGTAGCTAAACAATATGCATACCCTACATAGATCTAGAATAGTAGATTTAGGGTGTATATACGTTTAGAAATTGATACACATCTCATCACACATATCACGTAGGTAGACGATATACCTAGTTGGGATTGGATTCGCTTTGCTAAGATGGATTTGGTCATTGTAAATTTCCCGTGAATCACAGTACCTATTGGAGACATGGAAAGGAATCTTTTAATTTTGATTCGATGATTGATTGATTCAATGGGTCATAGAATATGTATGTCAGAAATAAGACGATAAATAGTTGCTGTGAGCTTTTTAGGAGTATTTGTAATGTTAGTAGATATATCAACTAGGCTTGTCGATTCACGCTGTCAATACACTGACTTTTATGTACCTTTTCGAATTTGTTAGATTCGGCATCTCATGATATTGACAATACGTGTACACCTCAGGATTCTCTCCTCACTCCTGCCCCTTTAGACAAGTGGCAATTCGCTAGCCGGCGTTTGATGGAATAGAATGACGAATGTATGGGATTTGACGTATTTGACATGCGTTAACGACTGTCGTCATATACGTCAAATCCCAAATATTCGTCATTCTATTCCACCGAACGTTGGCTAGCGAATTGCCACTTGTCTAGAGGGGCAGGTCCAACTAGATATTTCGAATAGTATTTAATTACTTATTCATATCTTATATCATACTTATTCATATTCGACTTGGACAGCTATTAGGAACATTAACTTATTTAACACTACTAATATATTAGTTTTGACTTACCGTTAATGCAAAGGGTATTGTGTTCACCATTTCTAAGACAAAGTGAAATGATAAAACTTGCTGCCAAATGTTGCCCTGAAAAAGTGAATTATTTTTATTAGTTGGTAAATATAAACACAAATACACAGTGTATTTGATTTCGTTTCAGTAAACTCATACGTCAACTATGTTATTAAACTACTAGAACTAAATAAACGAAGTATGTAGAATAATAACTAAATTAACTAAATAGAAGTATGTAGAATATACTGCTTCCGGGCTGATTCGCCGTGGTCGATGTGAAACTTGCGTTCCAGACGTTTCGTCGATCACTGCGGTCGACATCTTCAGTGGCGCAGGGCCGGGCGACGCCACGGCGCTCGACCAATCAGAATCGAGTGAGTCGATTCCCCGCTCCGACCGTGCCTATAAATACGGCCGTGATTCAAGGCTCCGCGTCAGTTGCACGTCAGCCGCCGGCGAGGCAAGGTCTCTGAAGTTGTCGTCGCCCGGCCCTGCGCCACTGAAGATGTCGACCGCAGTGATCGACGAAACGTCTGGAACGCAAGTTTCACATCGACCACGGCCAATCAGCCCGGAAGCAGTATATTCTACATGCAACGCCGGCCGTGAAAGCCTGAAGACTTATAAATAGAAGTATTAAACAATTCTGCATTGTTGGCCCCATGTTATAGGGACTTAGCTTTAGTTAAAATTTAGTGGTAAACAAAAGCTTTAAATGTACTAGGTGTTCGTAATCTATTTTTGAGGGTCTGGAAAATATAACATATGTTTAAGAAAAATCCATGTAGGTAATAGTAAGTTACATGCATAATAAGTTACCTTATAGCCTAAATAGGCGAGGAGTATAGCTTCAGTGAACGATATCATAGCCAATATGACTTGCACAACCCACAAATACAGGGGTCTATTGACCCATATTATTCCGTCCCAATTAATTATCGGGTGCTCTTGAAATTCCTCTTCCGTTAAGTTGGCCGAATATTCGAACTCAGTCTTATTTCCAGGTCTGCAACCATAACTGAAAGAATAATTTAATGCATTTTATCATTTGATGAAATTCAGTAAATTACCCAGTACCCACGAGTTCGTCCGTGTCGAGTTAGATCTATAGAGTTTGACGAAATTGTGAATGAGGTAGAATAATAACAGAATGTAAGCAGAATGCCAAAATGTGTCAGAGATTAACGTTCATAGAAATTATGAATGGGACAGATGGAATATAGGCACAATAAACCAATTGTGTACTGAACTTAACATTTTAACGAAATTGTGAATAAGATAAACCTCGTGGTAAATCTTATTATTTTTACCTTAAATGTAGGTACTTATACGGAAAGTGCCGGTTTTGCCGTGTAACTTCCTAGTATACGAACAAATTGCAATATTGTAAGAAATGCGCCACAGTTGATCCAGTACCTACCATCAAATAATTATTATCTGTGATATGTTATGATTTTGAAATTATCACCGATATATTATTAAAATTATCATAAAATCTTGCCAATTGACATATACCAACACATCCTTGAACATTTGACCTTTCTTAAGCCATTATAGTCAAAGCTTTTACCCATTTGTTTCATGTGCTGATTACGGGGTGATCCTAGACCGTTCTCATTTCCTACTCACATTCGCTTTGCGGGTATTTATGTACATTAGTCTTGACCCAACTACATTGTGTTAGACGTAAGTGGCTTTAAGTAAATCTATAAATTTTGGGATGGTGGAACCAAACATTATAAAATATATACACTCTGTAGGCCAGGCCTGAATTATTGCTGGTAGCAGTGGTTAGGCCCTACTAAGTAAAGGTACAGCACTGTCTTTCCGATTCATTGAGGCCCACAAATTTTACTCTTTTAAAGCAAAGAAGCAGTATCGATTTATCATACATACTCTCTACAAATTCATGCTAATATTATAAATGTGTATGTGTGTGTCTGTTTGTCCGTCTTTCACGCCTAAACCAATGAACCGATTTTGATGAAATTTGGTATAGGGTAGATTAGACCTTGGTAAAGAATATAGGCTATGTTTGATCGCGATAACCGACATCCACGCGCGCGGTGCCGCGCTCAATAGCTAGTGTTCTATATACAACCTGTTTACTTTGAGTTTGGACATGATGTCATCGACGCCAGGTTCAAACTTTTTTTATATACTGGACACGTTGACTTCACCTCGCCTAATGGTAAGCTGAAGGCAAAGTCTCAGGAGAGAGTGTCACCATCACATACACGTACCACATACCATCAAACGACGATATTCGTCCACCGTTCCCATTAGGGCAGCGACCACAATCGCCCCTGCCCATCTACTAGACCGCAAGCCAGCGACAGGTTCTCATGACCAATCGCCTCCCGGGAGATACTTCGTACAGTGGTTAAGGAAGTTAAATCATGAATTTTCGTGGTTGTCAGCTGGCACTTTGTTAGTGGGGTAAGCAGCTGCATGCCGGAGCAACATCGCGGTAGACTCTTTTCTTAAGAAGTTTAGGGTCAAAGTTTAGTTTAACATGCACTTTTAGAACAGTAAGAAAAATATACAGTTGCCTTACTGTTAAAAGGTTACTAAGTTGATACAGATCAGAGGTCGGATATTTGTACGGTTTAGAATACATGACTTTTATAACGGATCTTTGGGCCCTTTCTAGTTCTATAAATTTAGTTTTATTAGCACCCCCCCATACTGTTATGCAATAAGAAAGTACCGATTGCACCAGTGCAATATAAATTTTGGTTAATGTTTCAGGTGTTGTAACATGGCGCAAAGTTTTGAAGACCCATTTAAATTTTCTAACGCGATTTGCAAGTAGTTCTAGATGAGAGTGCCAAGAAAGTCTCTGGTCAAACATGATACCAAGATACTTTAAGTTTTGTACTTTCACAAGTGGAACACAGTTACAATCAGTAGTATTGGTATTATTACACTTGTGAATTCGGAGTTTAAAGTCTGCTGGAGGCTGAAACGAATCATAAATCGAAAAACACATGTAGTTAGTTTTAGCAGTATTTAAAGTAAGTGTATTTTTATCCAGCCAAGCGGCGACACTGGACAAACCAGCCTCCGCATAGCGCTGTACTTCTGTCCATGATCTTCCAGTAAACACAATTGCTGTATCATCGGCATAGGAAAATATACGCCCAGATATTACATTTAAATTGCATAAATCATTGATATAAATCAAGAATAGGGTGGGTCCGATGACACTGCCTTGGGGCACACCGTAAGCAACATTTTCACACCCACTGGTGTGCGTCCCTATTCTTACTTGCTGTTGTCGTTCCAATAGGTAGCTTGTGAAAAGACAGAGAGATTTACCACGAATGCCGATACATTCAAGCTTCTTTATGAGGGTGGGTACAGAGACGGTATCTAAAGCTTTTTTTAAGTCCAGGAAGACAGCTAAGCATTTCTTACTCATATCTAGGTTGGTCACAATATGGGAGCTAATTGAACAAATAGCATCTTCAGTCGATAACCCTTTACGAAAACCGTATTGTGAGGGTGATAAGATGTTGAAGTTATTGAGGTAGCTAATTAACCTTTTGTTAAGCAACCTTTCCAATATCTTGGAGATTACCGGCAGTACTGAAATAGAACGGTAATTATTGACGTCGTCTCTGGCTCCACTCTTATACACAGGAGTTACCAGTGACCTTTTCAGAGCTTTAGGGAAAACACCAGTTCTAAAACAAATATTGGCCAGATGGCTGATTATAGGGATCACTATAGACCCAGCTAGTTTTAAGAATTGGGTGGGAATATTGTCCCATCCTGGGGAGCTATTAGAGTCCAGGCTCATCAGTACACATTCCACTTCAGTAGGGTCTGTCTCAAGGAGAACAAACGATGTCAACATAGTGCTAGTTACTGTAGAAGCGTCATCACGACTGTGTCCACTATCATTTATTATACCTTCCGCCAGATGTTGACCGATATTTACAAAGAATTTGTTAACGGAGTTAACCGACTCAGTAGGGGGAGTGTGGTTATTTAATAAATTAATATTTGATACTTTAAGGGGTCTGTAGTGCACAATATCATTAATAGTTTTCCATAAGATTTTATTATTACGAGTAGATTCAGATAGCTTTTTTGTATCATATTGACGTTTTAGCTTCTTTATAAGATTGTTACAAAAATTTCTGTAACGTCGATAGGTAATCCTAAGTAGCTCATTATTTTTATCATATTTCAGAGTTCTTTGCATACAGTTTCTGTTTCTTATACACCGTAGAACACCTTCCGTAATCCAAGGCTTAACAATACGCTTAGAACTCGGAATGGTTATATTTTTTGAATGCATTTTTAAAGAATCTGTGATTACCCTAATAAGCGCATCAGTACATACATTGGGATCTTCATAAAGATAAAATGCCTGAAGATTAGACTCTTGTAGGGTAATAACTGCCTTTTCATAGTCTATAGTATTTTTATATTTAGAGTGTAACGGTGGGTGCGGTTTAGTTACGTGCGACAGACTTAGTACGATAGAATGATGGTCTGTGATGGTGGTATCAAGCACAGCAACAGATGCGGTGGTGTTACATTTATTTATTTTCAATATAAAGTGGTCTAGGCATCTAAAATCTCTTGTAGGGAAACAATGTGCTGGGAGTAAACCATGATGAGAGATCATGTTAAGGTAATATGCCCTATTATTTTTATCGTAGATGCTACAGTTAGAACTCTCAATCAAATTAATGTTTATATCCCCAGTAATAATTATACGACTATGTGCTTTAATATTTTCAAGGTGAGAATCAATCGATTTTATAAAACTATCCGCAATATGATGAGAGGGAGAACGATAAATACCTAATATAGTACAGTCCGGGGTTGTAATTTGGAGACATGAAGCATGTTGTAAGATAATCTCTTGTACGTTTGATCTTAGACTATTTTTTAGATAGGCCACCACACCATCATTTTGGTTAATTAAGTTTGTTGTATAGTATGAGCTATAATTAGGTAAATTAGGAATTTGTTTATCTGGATTTAGTCGGCATTCAGTAAAAATCATTATATCTATGTCAAGCTGTAGTTCGGATAAAGTGATTAAGAAATCATTTAGGTTACTGTAAATACTTCTTATATTTTGCGTTATTATGTTTAGGTTAGAGTTTAGGAAATAGGGGTAATGGTCTTTTGTCAAATTTCCAGCCGAGCATTCTACAGCGTTTGCTATTTCCATATTATCCAACTCTTCAAAGGTTCTAGATGGGCAGGCCATATCTAGTGAGAGTTATATTTATAAGATGAAGCCAAGAGGGGATATTTGCCTTATTGACATGAATCATATGGCACCATACAAAAGGAGGCTGGTAATCAAATAGGACAGATACTAGTTGTATAGTCAAAAATATAGATGCATCACAGTACTTTACACGGTACATACAATAGTCATATTTTTGTGAATCTGAGTGGTTAAGTAACGTCCGATGTATATAAGTGTCATGTAAAAAGTATACTATAATATTTTTTCTAAACAGTCTAGTGATATATATTCTTGTTATATAATATTCGTATATAAATGTATATGGTATTTTTTGTGGTAAATATTTGATTAAATGTGTGTTAAAATGAGAGTAAGTTATATATAGTGTGTAGCTTTGAATGTGAGTGTGGTAAGAATGAGTTCTTAATACTAACGATATTTTTATGATTATTAATATTTGATACAGGCTATTACTTAAGACTATGCCATTATTTAACTGTAAATCCGTGAGTCAATCTTCTGAAAGTAATTGGTGTATTTGCGCCTCACTCTTAATAATGATGGTGGGAGACTCGTCGCTTCTTTTTATAAAAACTTTGCCAAACGAGGTCCAGCCGTATTTATACTTCTTAGAGGCCTTTAAGTCTCTGGCTAAGAAGAATAGTCTTGCACTTCTAGCGGTTAGTTGTTCAGCTACATAAATTGGTGTATCCTCATCAGTTTTCAATCCTAAATGTTTTGCTTGTAGCTTACAATTATTGCGAGAGTTAAAGGCTTTACACATAGTTAAGAAGCTTTGTTTCAGTATCGAAGAGCCAGTTTCTACGATGATAGGATCATGGATAGCATGTTGTATGTCGACGCAACGAACGACCCAAAACGTTGCTACTGATTAAAAGAGTGCCAGCGAAAGCTTACAAACAACAAGTATGCGTTCTCAATAAGTTCAAATTCCACGGAGTATCTACTACGCAGCGAATTATGACCAATATCCTTCACCTTCACCTATATTCACAAGTATGGAAATGATACAGGTCAATCAATCAGGAGTCAGGAATCAGGACCATTCCAAGCGAAGTAACTGCCGATTTTTGAAAAAAAAAAGGAAAGCCATCTTCAACAATGAAGTGCATTTCCATCTAAATAGCTGCGTAATTAAACAAAATTTTCGAATTGAGGTCTTCAAAAATCCTCATTCAATCTTGTGTCAAATGTTTTTGCAGGGAGATTCGTGTAAATTTTTGGTAAGGCAGAGTGATTGGGCTTAAATGCGGCTCGAATAGCACTGTGAAAAACATTATTTATAACCATTAATAATTGAAATCATTAATAGTTCAAGTAAATGGATGTTTTTATGAATTGAATTGAATTCATAAAAACATGAATGAAATTGAATTTATGAATGAATTTTTTGTGACCTTAACTAGACAGCTTGGACCTTTGCTGGTTGTAGTAGAAAGGCGTCAACTGCCATACCGCCCAGAGAACATTTTTTTTTTAGTAAAAACTATTTCCAATTTCCAAATAATCTCAAGAATTTTTGGAGTTTAACAAGCCATCAATATTTCCTATACCGTGCCATTGTTTCTTTATTTCATCACTTTCACTGACGATGCACAACATTATTAGATTTAACAACAATGATTCAGTTTATAATCCTTGCCTAACATGCATGGACACTACTTTCGGAAATATACATAATAATATTCTAAATGAAAATTCTAAGCTCACAATCATCTACTATATAAAAATAAGTCGGTTTTTCCTTCCTGACGCTATAACTCCAGAACGCACGAACCGATTTCCACGGTTTTGAATTCGTTGGAAAGGTCTCGGGCTCCGTGAGGTTTATAGCAATTTATAGTAATTTCAAGAGAGTTTATAGTAATTTCAACAGAAAAGCGGGAAAGCGATAATTGACATCCACGCGGGCGGAGCCGCGGGCAACAGCTAGTTACTTATAATAAAAATGTCCTCTGTATAAAAACGTGTAGAAGAAAAGGTAAAAATCTGTTTGTCCATCTACAATACATCGTATGTAACGTAAAATTACTCAATGACTAAAGCATAGCAGTAGAAAAGTTATTCCAAAAATGAATGAAGGTGATTTTCCACCAGAGGGGCGAGACGAGACGAGGCGAAGAGAGAATTGAAATTTGTATGGCAAATTTTCAATCCTCTCCCAGCGTATCTTTGGTGGAAACAGTGTGGATTGACGAGAATATGCGAGGCGTGAATTGAAATATTTGTTTGTGCAAAAATGAACCGTATTGGTTCCGATATAAAGTATAAATCACCTATAAGGTGATTTTCCACCAGAGTGGCTAGGCGGGGCGAGGCGAGGAGAGAATTGAAATTTGTATAACAAATTTTCAATCCTCTCACTTTTTTTTTTTTTTCGTGCGGGGAATCCCCTCGGATACCCACCCCTCCGGAGCCGGAGGGGGAGGTTATGTCGGACTCGAACCGACTAAACCGCACGCCGTCTCTGGGTCGTAGTGCTAGGCCGAAGGTGAGGTTGTCATGCGACATATCCCTCGCACCCCGGCTGACCCAGGGCCATCCCTCTCGGTCTGGCCCTCCTCGGGAAGGGGAGGACCACGCGGTCCCCAACTTTACCCCGGTGTGGGGAGGCGCGCATCGTCCTACGATGCGCGCCGCCGCCGTGGCCTGCTTCTGCTAGGATGACGGGCGGCTTCACCCGTCACCCTCAGGCCCGCGCTCATGGGGGGCGGAGGTCAGTCTGCGCCCTCCGACGCCCGAGCCGCCTTCGGGCGCGTGCAGCGATGTCAGCGAGCCTTTCTCGCTCATCGCGCCGCGCCCGCTCTGCTGTCTCCTTCGCGAGCATGACCTGCTCGCAGAAGGAGGCGCTGGCCGCCCACGCATCTGCGCAGCGGACCATCGCCGCGAGCAGGGTGGAGAGCGTGAGCACTCTCACCCCCAGGGCCGCCACAAGCTCCCGCCTCGGCGTTTCAAACGCCGGGCACTCGGTGAGCGTGTGCAGCCCCGAGTCCACGCTCGCGTCGCAGTGATGGCACTCGGGCGTTGGCTCTATACCCATCAGATGCAGATACCGCCCGAAGCTACCGTGCCCGGTGATAATCTGCGTCTGACGGTACGAGAGGCTACCGTGTTGCCTCTCTAGCCACTCCCCCATGATGGGCCTCACCGCCGCAATGACGGCGTGCCCTGCGCGTGGTTGCCCAAGTCGTCGCTCCCACTCGGCCACCATGACCTGGTGGAGCCGGGATTTCTCGGCCCGAATATCCTCGGGCTCGGGATCGAATCCCCGCTCCCGCGCCTCCTTTCGGAACTTATATAGTACCGAAAGGGCCCTCGCTTCCAGGATCCACGGTGGCGATCCGGCCAGGAGACTCGCCGCTTCGAAGGATATCGTGCGGTATCCCCTGATGGCCCTGGAGGCCATCGTGCTCTGCGCCGTACGGAGCAGAGGCAGGAATCTGACCTCCAGGGTGTCCGCCCACACGGGGCACCCGTATAGGGCCATGGACCCCACGACACCCGCGTAGAGTCTCCTGCAGGAGGACTCTGGGCCCTTCAAGTTGGGCAACAACCGGCCCAAGGCATTCGCCGTGAGCACCAACTTGGGGCGCAGACTTCGGAAATGCTGTCCGAAGTCCCATCGACCATCAAGCACGAGCCCCAGGTATTTCAACCGGGGCTTGATGTCGATGGGAGTACCTCCCACTGTTAGGCTGGCTCCCGGGCCTGGCCTGCGCCGAGGGCCATGAAAGAACATCGCCTCGGACTTGTGCAGAGCCACCTCGAGACCCAGCCGCCGGATCCTGTCGACGACCTGAGCAACCGCGGTCGTGGCCCTCAGGGTTGCTTCGCGGTGAGTAGCCCCGCTCACCGTCACTAGCGTGTCATCCGCGTAACACGTGACTGTGGCCCCGTACGCGAAGTCACCGCGAAGCACCCAGTCGTAACCGATGTTCCACAGGAGCGGCCCCAGGACCGACCCCTGTGGAACACCGCACGACATCTCACGCCTACCGGCTCCCGTCGAACTTGGGTAGATGACGGCTCTCTCCGTCAGGTACGCCCCGACTATGCGGCGGAGGTAGAGAGGCACGTCGTGGTACATGAGTGCCTCCCTGATGCAACTCCAGGGCAAGGAGTTGAAGGCGTTGGAGATGTCCAAGGACACCGCCAACATCACCTCGCCCCGGGCAACCGCATCCCCCGCCAGAGTCCTCACGCGCATGATGGCATCCACAGTGGAACGCCACCGGCGGAACCCAAACTGGGTGTTCGCCAGGTCCGGCCCCACTCTAGAGAGATGCTCGACGAGGCGCTTGGCAATAACTCTTTCAAAGAGTTTGCCCACCTCGTCGAGCAGCACTATGGGCCGGTACCCGGACGGCTCGTCCGCCGGGCTTCAATCCTCTCCCAGTGCATCTTTAGTGGAAACAGTGTGGATTGACGAGAATATTGACGCCTAATTTTTATTCGGAGTTTTCGGCATTAACGCTAGAATAAAGTTACATCGAGCATACGGGCGGCGGGGCGCGGCGGTCACGCGCGAGCTCGCGATGGCAATTTTTAGTGGAAAAGGGTCAGTGCGATTTCAATTCTCTTCTCGCCTCGTCTCGTCTCGCCCCTCTGGTGGAAAAGCACCTAGAGAGAAGCTCAATTAAGTAGAGATACATCTACAGAGGCGTACGTCAAAGACGGGACATGAAACGCCGCGACCACTCCCTTACAGAGGAAATGCTCTAACAACTGAGCTACATGGACAACAACGAAACAGTTTATAATTCTTACCTAACATCCAATCAAGACATTAAAGTAGTCTGCATCTATACACAGATACCATTCATTTACACAAACTCCAGAACCATATCAAAGTGTAAATACACTACAAATACCAATAAACTACCCCATACAAATAATCTATTCCTGTTCACTTTATCATTTGCCCTGTCTAGATTTATAAACCGCACAAAGGGTTGTGGTTTTATGTGCAAATTTTTTGATTACGCAACTCAAACATGTTACCAGTCCTTACACAGCTCTTAATTCTAGGCCGTAGTTTTACCATTTTCCTATTTTCAACGATTCTAAATTTCTCAGCAGAAAATTATGACATACCTATCACGTTTGTACAAATATACTTCATCTCATCAACACCTTTTTTTGATCAGATATTCCTTTAAATTCCAAATTTTAATTAATTTTGTTTTCTTCTTAGTTATTTGTTCTTATCTTATTTTTATGCAGACTGCTTTGATGGCTAATGCATCTAGCCAAGTTTTTCTCAACCAGTAGGTACCTGCTCCTGGCGAAATTCTGCTCGTCATTTTGTTTCCCGGCATACATTAACAACCTATAGAGCATGCATATCACTTTTGTTCTAGTATCCAAAATATATTTCTCGAACTAGTATATTTTAGTGGAAGAACGCAATATGCCGTTTATTAGATAAAAATATTATAAAAGAAGAATTTGTAGTAGAGATTGACTGTGCAGAGAATAAAAATGATGCTTATTAATTTCTAAATCCTAAAATAAAATAAAATATCCTGGAAAATAGTTCAATCTTACTGTAATTACATTCTACTTAATGAATGATCACAAACATACCAGGAAGCGGAAATGGGTTCTCCATCAGCACAAACTCGGCAGATGTATAGCACGCACGTTAAAAGTTTGAAAACTAAGTTTGCTATTCTAATGCGTAAACCTGAAACAACCATTTACTGATTAGTAATGACCTAGAAAACAAGGAATATACCGGGAACAATATTAAACAGAGAGTATGCCTGTGAAATTTCCTTATTTATAATAATTTAATGCCAATAAAATAAAATCATAAGGTAAACAAAAGGCAATTTTTTTTTATTAAAAATAAAAATACCGTCTGCTATAAAACTTGTTTCGATCTTTTCTGCATCAGTTGGGTTTTTTATAATATTTTTAATAATTTATTTTTATACTTTTTAGGTATGAAATATATATTTTTGTAATTGTCTTTGAATTTCCTTCAATTTGACACCCTACTCGATAAATTTGAGTGATTTTTTAACCAAAACAGCCATTTTGTTTTTATTTTATTTGTAAAAACGTGTAAGTAGATTGTGTTTGTCTATCTGCATTACATCGTAACATAAAATTACTGGAAGACTAATGCAAGAATGTCAGCAGGTGGCTCCAACCGTCAATCCTAGACGTATAAATAGGAAAATTTGAATGGATCAGGCAAGGTTCGGTGGCACAGTGATCAGAGCACCCCTGCCAAAGACATCGCGGGTTCGAATCCCGCCTGAACCGGTTCAATTTTTCCTACTTTAATCGATTTGAATAGTTAGCATACCAACTACTAATGCACAGTAGAAAAACTTATTAAAAATGAATAAAGTACCCAATTAGGTAGAGATATATAACAGAGCAGAACGTCAAAGACGAGACCTCAAGCCGCGAGCAGACTCTCACAGAGGAAATATTCTGGGCCATGTCTCGGACACTTGGAATTCTCCTGTGCTATCATCTTTGCAGTAACGTTGCGGTAGAGCCATCTACGGATAGTCTCACGAAGTATGGAATCGAGAGGAATAGTTGGCCTACTAATTTCTGTAAAAACTTTCATTACATTACAGTGCTAGATGTATATACTTAACTTAATATAAAGCAGAGGTCAGCGTTAATTGATTCTATGAAACAATGTTGTGTTTATATCAAGTATCGCTCATATGAAACTTGAGGCCAATTAATTAGGAACAATCCAGTACTGTTTATTTCCTTTTCGCGTTACATGTTGAACCCTGACCCAAATGTCATCGTCATCACAGCGTTCGTTCCGGTTGCATACAAAGCCTGTCCTTTAAAGCCCGGAGCACATTCTTCCGGGGACACCGTGATCCCAAACCCGAGGGTACCATCTGTGCAATTTTAGTCGGTTTAATTCCAACATAACAACCCCTGCTCGTATCTGTCTTTTTATTCTTCAATAGATATTTATATGTAAACAGGTGTATGAGGCGAGTGGAGTAAGACCTAGGCGCACATACCTGGATCAAATCGAGGCAGTTTTAGAAAAGGGGCAGGTCAGGAGTACTCGAAACCGACGAGCATGCATGAAGAATGTAATGAGAGTGAATGAAGCGAGAGTAGTACGAGTATGTCAGGATCGTAGCAAATGGAGATCCGTGATCTCTGCCTACCCCTATGGGAAACAGGCTTTATTTTATGTATGTGCAGTGTATGTATAGATAATAATATTGTGACGGAAGCTTGCGCTACGTAAGGGTCTCGTCCATTAGTCTATATAATTATGTACCTACCGGTTTGCAGTTGGACTTGAATTGGGCCCGGAAGATGCTGTTGGCGTCTCGTTGCCATACTAGAGTTATATTCTTATGTCTAATACAACATACGTAGATCTCGGTGGACGATGACATTAATAAAAAATTGTAGATCCTTACATACCGCAAGCTAAGACAACTAGGTTAACGTAGACGAGGTTTTATTTTATAGAATACGATTAAGTCATTTAGCGTGAACGAGAACTAGTACTTATATGTTTAATTGCATCCATGACACAGTTGCAGAACATAAATTAAACGGCATGAAAAAAATAATATAAAAAGAATAATATAGCTTATCAATTATAGTCTGCGGCCAATTATTCCCACTAAATAAATATATGATACTTAATCGTACAGGTACGATATGCAAGCAAGCAAGGAATATTTAATTAGACATCAATGAAGTATGGATTATGTATGTGAGTCATTGAAAATTTTAATGAAATATTTAAGCATTTTTCATGCTAAATAATCAAATCGATAAGATAAGAAAACTATTGAATCGGTCTAGGCGGGGTTTGAACCCGCAATCTTTGCCTTACAGGGGCCATGCATTAGACCTCGCTCTAATCAATCCAAATTTCTCTTTTAAATCCATCTTTGAGGCGACAGTGGAGGCTTTTACCGATATTCTCACAAACTATCGGAACCAGTGAATGATTTTTCAAATTACATTTAAACATTATAGCAGTTCATTATTTATTCATTCAAATTGTATACTTTTAACTGACTTCTGAATAAGGAGCACGTTCTCATTTCGAATTTTTATATTTTTTATGTTTGTACGCGCATAGCTCGAATTTGCAAATATGTATTTTTTTTTGTTTGAAAGAGATTTATACCGAAATGGTCCCATTTACATTCTATAAAGATCTAATGGGCTTCAGAGGCAGATCACGGAACTCTTTAATAACTACCTCAATCATTTTATTATTTAATTGGACCTTGGGTACCGGAGATTCACAAGGTAATGTCACAATGTGTCCTCTTGAGGCGGACATTGAAAATCATTTAATGTGATATGCAATGACATCGCTATCATAGTTTTGCTGAATGTCGGCAAGCTCAGCGAATAGAAATGTTGTTTCATATTTTTTAATGTATAACCCCTACATACTTTTGACTGCACATGGCGCCACGTCAAGAGGTCAGTCATACATATTCATGGTCAGAGACATAGATAATAATTTGTGTGAGCTCCGGGCACGGTCAAATAACCATCAATAACTTGGCGACAATAAATGTGTACATATATATGGAAGCCACTTTCATTAATATTTTAACAGAATTGACTCAATATTAATGACCAAGACCGTAGACCAAAATACATGATGTTATTTGCAGCGAATTTAAACCGGGTCCGCTGCTCCTTGTTTTCGTGATGTTTTCGCTGACTTTGTCGTATAGTGGCGGATGCAAATGTGGCAAATACTTGAGTTGTAATTTTGTAATTGTTTTCTTTTTCATTTTGGTTACCAAAATTAATAGCGTCAAAATTAATCTCTGTATACCTACTTAACTGCATAACTGACCATCATGGGCGTGCTATTAATATTAATATTTAGTGGATGGTAATGTATAGAAGGAAAAACCTATTCTGAAGATTTGCAATAAACATTTATTTATTTAATTATTTATTGAAATGTGAAATGAACGGGGCATTGTTAGATTTATGTCCATCCTGTAACATGGTAACTACATTACTGTAATCAAGGATATGCGATGTAATTTGTATGAAATTACATTTTAAATATATCAAAGAAACAAAGAAAAAAATATAAAAAGTAATGCTCCACCGGCATCGCCAATTGCAACCAACCCATTGTTGTTAATTATTTTCGATTAATCACATTCACAGTAACACATAATCATTCCTACATCTTGAGTTCATATTGCTTCTGCTGTTTTTGGTCAGCTACGAGTTTGTAGCTTCGTTAATCAGTGCAATTAAAATGTGTGAATAAATATTAAATGACGTGACCGATGTGAATAAATACTATAATTACAGTTGAAAATAAAATTAACTACCTAATTAATCTTTTAAAACATATTGTATGCTGATAGCCTTATCAGCATACAATATGTTAATATATGTTCATTATTTCAGAGTTCATCTATTACCAATCTACAACGTTTTTGTCTTTATAATATTAGTAAAGAAAAATACTTACTCGATCGTTGATTCTTTATAAAATATACTTGCAGTCTTTCTTTGAAAGTATTCTCGTTCACGTAGTACTCCACACGGACCCTGAAACCAAATTAGAACTGTTGGTATAATGTCAAAATTTTCCGTGTCGTGACGGAGAAGGAATACAGTAATCACCACCCCCTCTCATCCGAAGGGAGTTGTAAGAGGCGACTAACGAAAAACTATACGCAGGCGATATAACTACGAAAGAATGAAAACCCGTCTGAAGCTGGCTAGACGGGTTTTCTAAACAGGTATGGTAAACCAAAAAGCCTCACAATGGAGTGGAGTTTCTTTGAAGGATAAAATTCACAATGCTGTTATCCGACAAAGAACTAAAATTACCGACATAGCTTGCAGAATAAGTAAGCTGAAGTGACAGTGGGCAGGCCACATCTGTCGTGGGACATCCCCTAGCCAGATGGGCTGACGACCTGAAGAAGGTGGCTGGGACGGACTGGGTGCGGCAGGCCGAGGATCGGGAGCAATGGCGCACGTTAGAAGAGGCCTATGTCGCGCAGTGAATTGATTGAGTAATTAACTATAGTGTCAGGGGTATAACCTATATTCCTTCTGTGTGGCATTGATAACTAATTATTAGTTAATAAGTTTTCTTGGAAGCCGCAGCCTAGGAGGCCTCTAGACATGCATTTGAAGAATACTTGGAAAATATTGCGAAGTACTCGATAGAAAAGTCTTTCTCATAATTTAAAAAAGACTTATAAAAATGATACGACAAACTTTCTCTTGTTAGTTCGATATTGCTTCACCCTAGGACTAGGACTATTTTTTGCATCGAACATCTACTCAAAAATGTAAAAGGCAGATCTAAGTGTTTGCCTCGGCGTAATTTCTAAAGCATAAACATAAATACCAAATTCCTAACTCAAATAATTTGGCTTATAGTTCGTCCACTAAAACTCCGAACAAAAATTAGGCGCCAAAACGGCATATGTTATTGATAACGTCACGTCAGCCAGAACACAATTTTAGGGACAGGGTCAGTCGATCGACTGTATTTATATAACTTGAAAATGTCATAATCGAAATCGACTACAGAACATAAAAATAAAAATTATTGAGGTAAACAATTAAATCAATGACTAGCGGTTTTTAACCGACTTCAGAACAAGGAAGAGGTTCTCAATTCGGATGTTTATATTTTATGTTTGTACGCGTATAGCTCCGTCATCTGTAGATAGATTTAGAAAATTCTATTTTTGTTCGTAAGAGGTTTATTCCGAATTTGTCCCATTTGATTTCGTAAGATAAAAAAGAGAATAAAGATTCAGAGATAGACCTCGGAACTCTTCAATAAATATCAGGAAATCAGCCGCAATTGCTGCGCGAATATCCAATGATATTTCCGGTGTTTAGGTACCCATCAATTTTAAACCATTTTAGCCCATCGATTTTCGTATTCTAGTTTACAGTACTTCCGAGTTTTCTGGCTTGCATTTAGGTTTTTACTTTCAAAATCTTTGAGATAAGTGTTCCATCTCATTTAACATGTATTGATTTAATAATATATCAAATGAGTAGCGTGGTTAATGGGCTCGTCCGAAAGCGTCAGCATTAAGCTGACTAAAAAGGAAAAAATCTGTTATTTTTTACCAAAAACAAAAGTAGGTAAAAATTACTTATTTATTACATTTAATTGATTTAAGACTGATATTTATCATGCGGGCACTATGAAAGGATTTATCGAAAGTGCGTTGTTGTCTATTAAATCGAAAAAATAACCAAAGATAAATTTCACAATGTCAATATTTGCTTTGGGATTAGCGTGTGCGTTATGGCCCGCAATCGTTTTATAATAAATTTATGAAATGAGTACAGACATGAAATATTTACTTCTTCATTATTATGTACAGATTGATAATAAATAATATCTCTACATAAAATCATGATACCTTAATTTTCATTTATCGATTAACGATTTATTAAATACTTCCACATGTAATAAAAATACAAATAACAATGAACGGGGTATAATTAGGTAGTTTTACAAGTAATAATAGTGTATACCTACTCCAGGTTAATACTAGAAATTTCTTTCAAAATGCAACGACTTTGTTAATATATTTTTTAGTTCTAACGGTGCATGTTTTTTGCTTTAAATAGCGGCTGTACTGCTAACACGGGTATTAGCGTAGTAAATTAATAATAGTAATTTGGGCAATTACGTCACTCAGCCTTGGTCGTATTTGCTCGCGTCGGAAACAACTTCTTTAAAGCTCATAATTACGATGTAATATGCATAGGTTAGTTACTGTCATCATTTATCACTATTTACAAGTGCCGCTTGACTATTAGTCAGTTATAAAATGATGAAGTTTAAAGAAATTATACGGTAGAATACTTGTCTAAAATTTCAAGTCTCAAAAATATCCAGCAAAAAGTTATTCACTACAGCTTTTGCACAGTTGAAAGTTGACAGTGCATCAGGACTAATTTAATACAATCCAAGTTATAGATCTTAGCTCTAAAACTTTACTTTAAAAATAAAAAGAGTGGCTGTCGGAGGCAGTGGGTAGTGATGGGGATAGAGCTCCACTGGTCTTCTAACTTTTTAAAGCGACAAGAGAAAGACTAAATCCATATTTATTGTTTCGCTGCTCTTCAAATATTTGGTAGGTTCGTTTGCAGGAATCTACCAAAGCGTTTGGGGCCCAAGCCAGCCTCACCTATTGCTGCACGCACTAAACAACGGACCAGCCTCTGGCTCACGCTTTCATCTCGAGGCTGGGCAGTCAGACCTCAGTAGTTCCCGAAATAACTGATAGGTATATCAATCAAAACCGATGAACGGACCCAGGGCTAAAAAGTGCAAACAAAACGGCTATGAGAATGATGATTGTAAGCACTAAGTAAAGAGATATTTATTTGTATAAAAGTAGCAATAATTTTATTGGTAATTTCGACAGGATCACCCTACAGTCCACATAGAGAATGTGATGTAGTGAAATGAAGTTTCTTTGCAGTGGATTGGTATGGCAGTGACATGGGATAATGATAACAGCTTTCGCACTTGACGGTGCTATGATATCCGCTCTCCACGATGGCGAACACAGTGGCGAGCGCAGTGGCCAGCACACCCTCTCGACGGCGCGGCGCCCCATCACACATCAAGAATGGCACAAACCCTGCTCAACACAAACCCTGCTCAACACGTTCGCCACTGTGTTCGCCAACATTTAGAGAGGACATAATATAATGCATAGATTACTGCCTGTTCTACTGTCATAAAAATCAAATTCAGTTTAAGTAGAAATAGTCCAATTAAAATTGAAAATGTGAAAGTTTGTGAAAATGTTTGTTATTCAATCACGTTCTAAAAGCTGAACAGATCCTGGCTGCGATTTGGTCCAGGAATAGATATTATAGTGAAATAACACATAGGCTATTTTTTATCCCGGAAAAGAGAGCTCCTAAGGTAAAGAGGCAGAGCACTGACCCTGACGATTGGACGCAGCAGCGTCCACCCAAAAGGCCCATAACCGCGAGGACCATAGATGAGGACGACGACTCTGAGGATCAAGGCCACTGCCTGGCATTCGATGCCTCGGGGCTGGTGTCAGAAGGATACTTCTTCGTGACACCAACAACCAAGGAGGTAATGAACTGGCTGCTTGGCTAGGATTTTGGGGATCTCAAAGGAGTGTCCCTAAGACCGAGGAAACTCGCCAAGTACCGGACGACGATCTGGATCTCAGTTAGCACCGAAGATATTACTGCGATACCTGAGGTTCCAGAACCGTTACAGGGAAGGGGTGTTTCGTCAGGTTTCGTGAGTGGACGCTCATCCGCAGGGAAGCGTGAGTGGTGCCGACTGACTATGCTGCCGTAGAAAGCGGATCAAGCTGGCCCACAATAGGCGCAACAATCAAAATTGTCAAAGACCGAAGGCGAGGGAGCCGGAATGCAGGCGGGTACTGCTGAGGGTTCCCACTAAATATCGCAGTCCCCTGCGCATTTGGCTGTCACTGACAGTCAGGCAGCGCTTAAGGCCCAAGGCAAAGTAGAGACAACATCAGCAATCGTGAAAGAATGTAAGGAGTCCCTAGAGAATCTTGCTAACAAAGCTGACTTGACTATTTCCTGGGTGCACAGGTAATAAGAAAGCGGATGAATTAGCCAGAGAAAGAGCCTAAGAAAACTTGAGAGGGCCCGAACTTGGTCTGCCAATATCGCACAAGGTCACCAAGGTAGTAATCAGATATAGCCGAAACCAACAAAAGGTGGAGATCCACAGCCAGAATGAGACAGTCAAAGATAAAAGGCATCGACAAAAAAAAGACGAGCTAACTTACCAAACTCTCAAGAGAAGATATGAGAGGCTTGTCATAGAGATAATAACAAGACACAGCAGACTGAACAGACACCTAACAGTGACTGGTGTGAAGACCGAAACTTTGCCCGGAGTGCATGGAAAGCGAGAAGACCAGCCTCCACCTACTGACAGAGTGTCCCATGTACTCTCTGATCAGATGGATCCTCCTGCGATCGGACACACTGGACACAGAGGAGCTACGAGATTTGAAGGTGGACCGGATGGCGAGCTTCTGTAAGGAAGCAAAAAGGTTTGAAGGGGCACCGTGAGGTCTGGAAGAACCAAACTCTCCCCTAGGGGAGGGATGAGGAAATGGATGAAATGACCCGCAGAAGTCGCGAATGGATCATCCGGTCGGCCATTCGGCGTCCCCACAGTGAAATAATAATCCCGGAATGAAAAAACTGCTTCAAAGATGGTTTTTATGTAAGTGTTTTTAGTTTTGTTCAAGATCGTGCTGCAATCAGGCTTTTTTCATATGTATTTATTCTCGGGCGAAACCGGGATCCAGGCCACTAGTTAAAAATGAATGTTATTGGAGAAATATTTAAAGTTTTCTTACCATTTCTTGAAAAAAAAGAATGGAATATAACAAGATATTTGGTAATTCACAAAATCGTGCTCTTAAATAATGAAAACTTACGACCTTGTGTATAATTAAGGTAATTTTGAATCTGGTGTGTACTAAAACGTAACTTAATTTTAACAAAATTCTTACAAAACTGTTAGTAAAATGATTACTAATATTTATCGTATTGTTAGCATCAACTGCTAAATTAAAGTAATTCCAGGTTCTATTTAATTAGTGTAGCGTAGCGTTTTGTACGAGTGTAGCCATTTCTATACATATATCAACCACAAACCATCATACTATCTAATTTATCTAATGTCATAAAGGAGTCATTTAATAAAACTATTACTAATATAATATGTGTAAACTATAATAAACAAGCTTATCCTTATGCCCTATGAGACTTTTTTTTATTCCAGACTATAATTTATATCTGTACTAAATATCAATCAGGAACGTTAAGCTTTTTGAGTTTGATTGAGCAGCAAACATCCAAACATATACCTACTCCTCCTGTAGATACTTATAGAATTTTAAATAAGATATCTCTATCCGGGACCTTTTGTTTTTGGAATTTGTGTCAGTTCATTCCTGATGGATGTCAAATATGTATTAAATGGATTTCAATGCGGTTTATTTATTAGAAAGGTTAGAATAAAAAATAGCTTATTTCAACTGGTTGAGTAGAACCAGAGATATGACTTAAATATTATACGCGAAATGGCGAAGCAACGTGCATTAACTCGTTTATAATATCGCTGTATGTTCGTTAGACTATGGTGATACTATATGGCCTCCACGTGAGCACAGAATACTAAACAACGTGAGTCATCAAACAACTCTGCGTCCTTCAGAGTCCAACCATACGTCGCAGACAAACATCATTGTCTGGGTCGTATGCTTGTGGTCTGAAGGGCACTGAGCGCTTTTAGGTAGTATGGTAGTAGTAGTAGTAGTAGTATATATGTATATATATATATATATAAAATAAAAAAGGTTTCAATCAAACATATAGATAAATATCAAATGCAAGTCGTATTAGTACTTGTAGTTCGCTCAAGGGAAAAAATAAACTGTATTTCACGAGAATTATGCTGTTCTATAACGACTATATAAGATTGCCTCTTGCCCATCTTCCTGCCTACTGGTGGTTGGAAGGTGGCTATTGGTGAATTCCCCAATAGCCCCATTATCAGGGTAGTTTGGTTTGCGTTTTTCTACTAAAAGTTTGGTTTTCGTTAAAATATGCGGACTTACAATTTTGATTTTTGCACGGGATTCCAACCTTAAGTTTTTAATATTGGCTGATTAGCTCCACGCGTTTTTGAGGGAAAAGTCACGACAGACAGATCAACAGACATCTAGCACAACGATCCTATAACGGCTTCTTTTAAATTGCCGCGGTACGAAATAAAAAATACCGCTATCACATTTTTAAAATAACGTCACCGGTAGCTTAGGTATAACCGAAGCCCATCATATATCTGTATTTTACAGCGCAATACAATATTCAATATCATATAATTTTTTCCCTACTGGATAAGTTTTGATGTCACAATTTTAATAACTTAGCATAAGCTGATTGAAATGCGGTTTTCTTGAAAGGCTTAGCGATTTATTAGCGATGGAATTTAATCCGCTGTTATGATTTTAACTCGTCAAAGAGCGTTGCACAAACAAATTTTTCCATTTGTTTCGAGCAGATCAGATGTGGTTTTCTGTGAAGCATTAGCGATTAATTAATAATGGATTTTAGGTTGGAACCTATAGCGAGTATTAAATGCGAATATTCCCTCGACGTTGGGTGTTGCTATTGACTTGAGCACTGTTACAAGCTTTAGCTAATTGTACTTCTAACACATCTAAAATAGAGGAACGTACTAACCATTCCATGGATTCAACTTGCGAGTACCGGGTCTATTGTATGGAGAGAAACTCTGAGTGGATCCCGAAATCTGTCACACGAGTTTATGTTTAAGGAAAAAGGAAAATTTAGTAGAAAGAATTCAATAAAACCTTAACTAAATTCACAACGGATGTAAACAGTAATAATAGAAACAGCATTTTTTTAAAACCTGTCCGACGAAACCAAAGATTAACCGTTGGGGGCATTCCCGACCCTGATAAGAATTAAAATATGTATTGCAATAAGAGAGTATTTGACTGTTAATAATAGAGTAGGTAACTACGTAAATAAACAATTGTTGTTTTTATTTATTTGATATTCTCCAATTGTAAGGGAGGAGCATGCCGAAAGAGTCCAATGTGGAAGCTTCGAAAACAACATTTAGATGACGATAATAATAACAGAATGGTCCTTACAGCAGTGCGGCATATCATTGCCAAATACATCAATTTATAATATGGGAATCACAATAGTACAAAGTCGCGTATAACGCACTGCCTTTGTTACCGCTGCACACTCACATACATTTTCCAGGCACCCGGCTATTGAACGTTATTGTTCATAGTATGTTATACACTCATACATCTTCGAGCTCAACTTTCATGTTTGATATTTCATCGGATGGATTTTCGCCGAATGAAATAATATTTCAAAATACTTTGATATCATCCCCATGTTGATAATCTGTAAAGCTTTTCTATAGACAGACAATAATTGAAAGTAGCTATTGCCAGCAGCTCCACCCGCGTGGATGTTCATTGTACCGACCAAGCTTTAGTCAATCGACATTTACCCATCAAAATAGGTTGAATAGTGGTTTAGACCTTTAGAATATTAGTATAGATATAGATAAGCATAAAGGCATTTCAACTTCAGCTGTACATTTATAATATTTTCGACTTTGAGTCGACTTTTTATAGCAGGTGTACTTGTAATTTATAATTAGTTGGAAGTACATATTTTCAGTAAATTCAACAAATTAAATCTTCAATATGGGTGTATTAAGGTATACATATATATCACATAGGTAATATCGTTACGTGATTCTGCATAACAGATGCTGTTTATCAAATATCAACATATGCGAATCTGGAGGAGAATTACTTACAACAAATACAAAACTGTCTGTATCTGAACAAAGCCTTCGTTGTTTGTTTTCGTGATTACATTATAAAATACAAAGGTTGAGTGTATTGCAAACACAATGAACATTTGTTAAAACACAGAATTTCTGGAAACAACTGTGGACATTAAAAATGTAGCTTTCACAATTTGTAACGGCAGGTGCATCATTACGCGGATAACCATTATTTTTTTAATTATTCGAGGGTTATCAATGTTATCAGGTATTAATGAACGAATAACTGTTCTTAGAAAGTCCATATTGAGAATAATAATATATCGTGTTAATATATATTTTAGGTTTTTTTTTATAAACTTAGATCATAATATAGGTAGATAAATATCCCAATTCCCACTACCTTTTACTTAAAACTTGCTCCATGCAGTATCACTTTTAGAAGATTCAATACTCTACATTTTTTATTATTTTAGACATACTTTATACTAAAGTTAAAGCACCAATGGTAGACACTTTAAGGACAAATCAAACTACACTCTACAAAATTAAATATATTAATTATAGACTGGTCGTTGTATTATATCCTTTTTTAACTGTTACAGCAACATTCAGACATTAACTTTTGCAGATCAAATCTTTATAAACCATCATACTTTTACTTAAAAATATTATACACTTAGTCGCAAACATCAATTGCAGACAGCATCTCCCCAATAGAAGACACTCATTGGCACCAATAATAGACACTTTAAGGACAATGAAATTTCTCTCTACAATATTTGTATTAGATTAAAGAATGACCGTAACATGTTTTTTAGTCCCCGACACAATAACGTTGGGGTGTTCCGAGTTTGACGTATCTATGTATGTATGTGTGTGTGTCCGTGGTATCGTAGCTCCCGAACGGATTAACCGATTTTGATAAAGTTTTTTGTTTGAAAGGTGAATTAATCATAAACAGTGAAAAGGATGTCGACGAAATCAAGCTTCGCAGCTTCTATTTTATCTGAAGGAAACTAACAAAGGGTACAGCGGAGGATTATGTAAGACTTTCTCTTCAAACCTATTCTTCCTGGAGCACGCGGTGTCCACAAGATCGCTACGCTCGCTCCCGTGGTGTGGACAATCGTCAACATCATCATAATTGACATCATCATCGTCATCATTATGATCATCATCGTCATCGTCATCATCATCATCAACATCAACATCGTCGTCATTATTATAATCATCATCATCTTCATTATCATCATCATCCACTTAGATTCTGGGTGGATTTATAGTAAAACAAGGATATAATTTTGTGAAAAGGACATTTTATTTTTTAATTGTTTGACACGACATGACACAGAGTATTGACAGTAGCTATACTAGTGACAAAACATTAGAACTACCATATTCTAAACAGATTGATTGCTTTTTATTTTATCACCCCCCTTCAAAAAATATCTCATTCAAATTTTATTTTTAGTTGGTACATATACATTTAGTATAGTACCCTCAGTCTTATAAAATTAAATAAAACATTGGCTAAAAAAATAATCTGTCAAACATAAGATATGTTTATAAATAACTTATTTAACTATCCAGCAATACTGTACCTTTTGTTAAACATACTGAATAGCAACATAAAATAAAACGTTTTTGAGTATTTATAGTCCCTAAATTTTACAAACAATATTTTTCCCAAAGGTTTCGTTAACATATCAGGGATATTATCACAAGACTTAACATAATTCACAATTATTTCTTTGTTGGCAATCTTTTCAACTATGAAATGATATCTGATATCAAGATGTTTCAGAAGTTTGTTATTTTATTATTGTGACAAATATTTATAACTGATTGATTGTCCTCATACATTACAATATTACATCATCAGAAACATCAAAATCTTGCATAATATTCTTGAGGCACAATGCTTCACATATTGCATAACTTAGGGCTATGTATTCAGATTCTGCAGATGATAATGAAACAGAAACCTGCTTTACAATATCAAACAGTTAAACAGTTAAATACTTTAAGAAAAATCCAGTCGTGGATTTTCTGTCCCTGATATTACCACCCCAGTCAGAATCAACAAAACCTTAGATTTCAGTGTCTGATGTGCTGTCATACACTAAAGCTAGATTAAGTGTAAGTACCTTTTATATATCTTAAGACTCTTTTGAGACACTTCTAGAGAAGTTCACTTGCACAGTGTACAAATCTGCTTAAAAAGCTATCGCTTACACACAGATCTGGACATGTCCCGCAAACAGCATACATTAAAATCAGTTTTGACTTTTGGAACTTTTTTCATGAACATATCAAACTTTTTATTCCAATACTTGGGAGACTTTTTAAGACCGTAAAGAGACTTGTTTAGCTTATATAGTGTACCATCTTGAAGCTTTAAGTAAACCACTTCTTCTAAATCTCCATTTAAAAAGGCTCCTACTACATTCATTTGGTATACCTACTGGCAATTTTAGCTTATTAGCAATAGCGATAAATACTGTAAATGTTGGTAACTTTGCAACGGGAGAATAGACTTCAGCATGTAAATCACAATTTGGTTGTTCAAAACCCCGTGCAACCAAACGTGCCTTGTAAATGGTCTCATCATTTCCTTTCTTTATTTTAAACACCCATTCCCACAGACTCCCTTTGGTACTTCGTTCACTACTTCCCATATATTATTTTCTTTCAATATGTCCATTTCTATTTTTATCGCTTGTTCCCACTTTATCTTTACTTTTCATTGCTTCGTCGTATGTTTGAGGAGTAGATATTTCAACTCAAAATCTTTAAAGTTTTCAGGTAATTTTTTATTCCTCTGATACCTCTTTCTTGTTTCCATAGTTTCATTATCTTCTTCTGTTCCATGTTCAATTTCTTTTTGACTATCATCTTCTGTAATTATTACTTGATTTTGGCCTTCTTGCAAAAAGCTATGAAATTCACCTTCTTCTTTTTCTTTTGTCTGTTTCTATTGACTCACCTGACTGGAGCGTTTTGTTTAGTTCATTATAAGGCTCGTCTGGTAGTTTGGATATATAGATATCTGGTATCTGAACTTAAACTTTATTGCCATCATTGTTTATCTTAGATTGTTTTATGAAAACAACTTCCCTCTTAATCATTACGTATTTTTTCTGCGGAAAGTAAATTCTTAAACCTTTTGTAGTATTACTATAGCCTACAAAGTATCCTTCCTCAGCTTTGCTATCCCACTTCTTTCTTTTTTGATCAGTCACACGAACACCAACAGATGAACCAAATATTTTTAACTGGGTAACGTCAAATGTATCGTTTTGAAACCATATTTCAAATGGTGTCTTATCTTTGGCTATTATCTATTCTGTGTCTTTGGTTCTGCTTGTACCCGTCCTATTTAAAACGTAAACCGCAGTATTAATTGCTTCAGCCCATAAAATTTTGTCTAAATTTGCAGATATTAACATAGACTGCCGCTTCATTAATTGTACGAATCTCGTGTTCCGCACGACCGTTTTGTTCCGGCGTGTATGCTACCTGGCTTCATTTCTTTATGTACCCCAATCTGACCGGATGAACTCTACTTTATAACCTAAATTCTTTGAGACGTATTGCAATAATCCTCTTACCTTGCCTACAGTTTCAGACTTATTTTTAAGAAAGTAAACCGTGTTAAACTTCGAAAGTCATTTTTAATGAGTAAAAAAAATCTCGCTCCACCTAAAGAAGTTTGTTCCATCGGTCCACACAAATCGAGATGAAATAACTGACCAGGTTTTTCACATTTATTTAAATTCAAATTAAATGGCTGTTTGCTGTTTGTAGATCTTACCCTTAACACATGGAACACAAGTTGTACTTTCAGTGCTGTCACTACTTTTAAAATCAATATATTATTGTTCCTTTTCAATATCAACTTGACCTGTTCAATATTTAAATGACATAGTTTGTTATGCCAATCCTCTAAATTATGTACAAGTTGACCTACTAATGCATTGCTATCTTCGTACTTGAATTGCATAATGTACAATTTATCCATTCTCATAGCAATAGCACCTGCCTGCTCGCAGTCTTTTTTAATGAACTCACAAACATTACTGTTTATTTTTAAAACAACCCCTTATATGTGGCTGCACTGACTGAAAACAAATTTACATGTATACTGGGAACATGTAACACATTGAACAAGGTACTAATCCAGTCTTTTCCGTTATTTGCTAGTAATATGACCTCGATGACTGAACCATCACCTACTAAAATTTGCTTTATAAATGGCCTATATAGTTTCTGAACAGACCTTATGAGTGACACATATGCTCTGTGGCACCACTATCCATCACCCACTCTGATTTTTGATTGATTCTGATTTAATGCTGACAGCACAGAGACATTTAACGCATTGCTTGCTGAGCTACTACTTGTTGATACTGACTTTTTTTTTTTTTTAATCCAATATTTTTTTACAACATGACCAAACAGGTCATATACAGTGTGAACAAGTTAAACTAGTCTTAAAGTCTTTTTTTATAATGGCCTGGTTTTCCACACTTGAAACACTTCCTATATTGATTAATTACTGCTTAAGCGGAACCAGAGTTTTCAACATTACCATCAACCAGTAGACGCGATGAATTCACTCATGGTACGGTTTTCAATTGATTCCCATGCGGAAACGAAATGCTGATACTGAACTGGGAGGCTAGAAGTAATTTTGTTATTCCCATACTTTCGGGAACAGTTGAGTGTAAAGCTTTTAGTCGTGCTAAAATTTCTTCAACTCTACCTATAAACTCGGACATTGCTTCTGTGGACTTATATTCGAGAGGGCAAAATTGCTGTTGTATTAGATGGACAGAAAGTTCACCTTGTTGCTCAAAAATAGTATGTAGCATCTTCCATATTTCTGAAGCTGTTTCGCAACGAATTACTTGGTTAACGGATACAATGATACTTTGTGCTTTAGCATCTTTAGAATTCCATACTTTTATACTTTCCTTGTCATCAGTAGGTCGTGGTATGGTGTCATTGACCATGCCATAGACATCCGCCGCCTTTAGTATCACCCGCAGTCTGAACTTCCAACTGCCCCGGGTGGAATTTCCCTCCAACTTCGATGTTGGAACGATGTTGTCCATTTTCAACTTAAATGTGCTTTACCGCAACAGAAACCAAACGACAAACAGCCGTTCTACCGGATTTCCACTTTCACCCTGTTAAATCAGATTGATGAAAGGTAGCGAATATGGAGAAGCAAAGAAGAGCGTTATTTACAGTCTAATTTTGAAAATACAGTGGCATATGGCGGCGGCTCAATTATGGTCTGGGGAGGGATGTTTAGGAGCTCGCACGGAGTTAGTGGTAGTCGACGCCGGAAATCTGACTGCTGATCGGTATATCAGGGAAATTTTAGAGGAACATGTTGTGCCATTTGCCACATTTATTGGTAACGACTTCATTTTAATGCAGGATAGTGCTCGAGCTCACAGTGCTCGCTCAATAAAGGCATACCTAAACCATGTTGGTGTTACGGTGATGGAGTGGCCAGCACGGTCCCCGGATATGAATCCAATTGAACACGTTTGGGACTTGCTAAAGAGGAGTGTCAAATCAAGAATGCCACCTCATAACAATCTGGGCGAGCTGCGAAACACATTAGTTGAAGAATGGCAGAGGTTGCCCCAAGAAATCATTGACAACATCATTTGCAGTATGCCCAGACGGATGGAAACCTTAATCAGGGCACGAGGGGGAAACCCCCGTTATTAAACATTTATTTAATTAATTTTAAACCGTCATAAAATTGAAAAAAAATTCAACTGTTTCTCTGTCACTACGAAATCTAAGAAAAATGCATTTTGTTTAGTTAAGTTTTTTTTTTATTACACTTTAAGTATGATGTTGCAAATTAATGTCAACTGTTGTTTCAGGTTTAATTATTATTTGTTTAAAAATAAAGCTAACTATTTTACACTCTCCTTTTTTGTGTTCCGCTAATTCTGCCGGTGTGTTTATTTATATATTATTAAAATAATTTGCAATTCATATGCTCTTAATTTGGCTCTAATCTCTCTGCAATTAGGGACAATGATACATATTATCAATGAGTTTTTTGCTTGTTATTAAATCACGAGTAGGATAATGACCTTTTTTATTTAAACAGTTGAGTCGAATGATCATTAAAAAAAATTAGATACTAAAAGATCGTTTTTTTTTTCATCTTGTACGTCTACAATAAAAAAAACTTTCACTCAAATATAACTTTTGTTTTCTACTTTCTCTGTTTAAAACTTCATGTAAATTCACCATTTTGTACACGAATAAACAAAAAGAACCTCATTCTTTTAATCTGTGGCCAGTGTGCCAATAGAAAAGTGATTAATTGTTCCCGCCGGTTTTACTAGTGAAATTATATTTATTTATTAATTAAAATGTCTACAAGTACTAGTTATGAAGAAAACGATTTATGTATCTAGTACACCACTCGATATATACACATATACTGTACAATAGTAGACGGTAGACAGTCTTCAGTTCTCTTTAGACTCTCGCTTGACGGCTCGGGTATCAATATCGCCTGAGCGGTAATCATCGACTTTACACACTTGTACCATAATCCACTATTACAGTTGCATATTAATCATACGCTAAAACTGAAATGTAACAGCATTGACTCAAGACTCCCACATTCGTAATGTTCAATGACTTGAACTTTAAGCAATAAGTACATTATTTAACTATAAAAGATAAGATAACATTAAATTTGACGAAAATAAAGATGAATTAATAGAAAAAATGAAATAGGTTTAATATGGAAATAAAACCTTTGGATGCTCTACAATTGCTCGCATCACTGTTAATAGTGAATGAATGCAGAAATCTGCTTGCATTGCTATGCTGATGTTATTTCCGAGCATGTAATCAGCCTTTTGTTCTCGTGAACAGGGGCGTTTCACCGAATCCCCCTAAGCTATACAAGCACCGCATACATTCAAATCTGAAATACCTAGGTACTGACCAGATATATCACTGAGTAGTGTACAAAGTGTAACTTTTCTGGAAACAATATATTATTATCATCGTAAAATCATAACATCGTCATGTCAATTGTGAACACGTATTCATATATTATGTTCAACGTATTCAAATTAATCCCGCAAGTCAAGCTTTATGTTTTAACCTAATTTCAAGCAAATAAATCTGCATAAATGCTCCATTAGTCTGTCCATTGTAATAACTGTGTTGCGCAAAATTTTAAAGCATCTCATCCTGATTATTTAATATCTTCACTCTGAATGCCTAAAAGTAATAAAAATTTATCTTACCTAGGGCAGGCAATTACAAAGATTTTTGTTGTACTTTACGCTGCGAAATTAATTTGAAATCATAGTAAGTATCTAAGTACAAATAGCAACACGTAATAATTTTAAATAAGACACCACCATAAAAAACAAATTAAAATACTTAAGACTCGCAAATTGAAAAAAAAAGCCATGCTGCCAGAGAGTTCTATTTCCAAATTCTGTAAATGTTTAATTATTATTATTGTAAATGGTCAGGTCCAGAAACTAGGGAAGTTTCCTATTTTCTTTTATTGTAGAAAAATGAACATTTTACAAGATTCTATATCTCGTTCGTTCGTAACTGCTTAAATAAAATATTCTTATGACAAATAGTTTCAAAGATATTTGATTTAGAAATTCTTCTTCATACAAAATCGTGACACGCAGTGACGTCACAGCGTACTGGCACGTAGTACATATGTATGGAGTGCAAAAGAGCAGTGCGTTACAATGTGTATATTGATTGTATAATGAAATTAACTATTTTGTATTTAAATAAGGTATCTAAAAGTTATAAATTTTAATTTACTTACTTTGATTGTTTATATTTTTACCTATTTTGGGAATTTAAAATAATATCAAAGTTTCAGATTAGTTAGGCTATATCTTAATTTAAAATGTACCCTTTTGTCATAAAAGCCAAGATATTAAGAAGTATACAGAAGTACACATCGCTATTACTATTGCTTCTTGTGAAATTATTTTAAGGACCTGTCTTTTGTATCGCTTCGTAGCTTAATTCAACTTAAGGAACTTAATTCAATTTTTTAGATAATACTCGTAAGTAAGAAATAAAATTGAAATGAATTTTAAAAATAACATTAAGGCACTAACATACCTATAACCGTTAATTGTGATTCTGGTTAATCGTATGATACATATTGAAGAATAATAATAATTGTTAAGAGTGATCAATTAATTTTTAAAACAAGATAATTCTCGCCGTTTTTTTTAAGTTTAAAATCCCATACTTTTATTCATAACCGTGCTTAGCTCGCGAGCCAATAAATACAGCAATTTAAGTTTGTAATTACCTGTTGAGGCCGCTCCAAAGATCTGATTAGCGGGCCTTATTCACCCATAAGGTAGTAGTATATTTTTAGACATAGTAGTTAAACAGTTGCTGAATATTTACTAACAAACGATTTTTACATTGAAATAAACCAAATAATAAGATATATCTATCTACCCAATAACGTTTTTGTGTATTATTACGGAGGAGCTCAAAAAACCAAAACGCACGCGCCACTGCCTCGTTTCGCTGGTGACTTGGGTAAAGATAATTGTATCGAGAAGGTAAGATAAAACATTAACCTACTTTTATCGATTAAGGGTTTTGAATTTAAGTGCCTTGGTCGAATTTGGCTTGGTCGAATTTGGTTAAAGAGCGGACATCCTGATTGCGTGAGGATAATTTCGAATTGTTTGTACTTGCCTAACGTCCCATCGAGTTTTAAAAGGAACTAGTGCGTACGATATGGTATAATTGAAATTTTTTTTTTTGATGATGGGTTTTATGCTTGTCAGTTAGAATTTGGTAATTTGGCACCCGGATCTTTTCGTATTAGTAGGTGCATAGGTTATCTTTCTACTAACTATTCCTTAGAGTCATAGTAATAGATCATTATTTGTCATCCAGAAATGGAATTGACATTTATTAAACTAACGCGAATAATAAGCGTTGATAATATAAGTTTGATGTATGGGGCCCCACTAAGATTAATAAAGAATCAGAACTTGCATGCCATAACAGTGAAACCTGGATGAGTGGGCCCTGAATATGTTGGCCCTGAAACCTCTCTTATTGGTACTTACAATGAGGAGGAGGACATAAGTACCTTGGAAATTTTCGAATTGTTACTCGATCGCTTAGATTTTTCCAATCTTTACCTCCATAATTGCACATTTATAGCTAAATATGCCGCATTTGATATATTTACCAGTTATGACGTCTATTTACAAACAGTTTAATTTTTAAGTCACATTTCATTTCTCATAATGGGGCTCTCTATAAATAGGACAACTGTCATGTTAAACTGCCTATTAAGCAAACCGGGTAAATGAAAAGCCTTTCTAATTGATACCAAATATACCTGCCTAGGTTACTTCAGATCCCAAATTTATTAAAATTGATGATTGTTATTTATGGCGATGTCAAAATGTATTTCCCTTATCTTCTAAAGTGCTAACATTGCGCATTAGAAATATTAGAGAATACCTATAGTATTGGTTTGTTTTACAACTTACGGTAACACATTGGTTAAGTATCTATAACATTCATTTTATTATTGGAAGACATTGCAGCAGGATTTTGCGATTTTGCGCTTACTTTGAAATTTCATTTTAAGTTCCATATTATCTTGTTTCAAGGACGCCTGTAAGAAATAGCTTCTACTTAACTGTATGCATATTTTGATTGGTATACCTACACTATATTTCTTTCTTCCATCTTCTAATACTTATCTATGTTTTTTTATCAAACTGTGTAGAACATTGTGATACTTGCAACCGCATCTATCGTTATATGCCTATATGGTGCCATATTAACATTAGAGTTTAAAATTTGAACTTGATTAAGAAGCGACAAATGTTGCTTTATTATGTTCTAAGTTGAATATGATGCATTTTTTATAAGATCAGAATAGTTGTTCACTTCTAAGAAGGTTACAATTTACCGAGTTCTGCAGAACTTACCTAATGCATACACAACACGGGGTTATTTTAGCAGACATTTTTTAAAGTGATCTGCTGAAGAACTTGCAAGTAGCTTTGCTCCACATCCAAGCGGGTTTTGAAAACCTATCTATCCTAAATCTTTTTTTAGGACAAAATTATACCACTTGAAGCCCGTTTGGACACTGTCGTCTCATACCTAGAGAAACCAGATACACTAAAATTCTAGCCCTTATGATCTTTTCGGCAATGAAGTTGATTTTTAAATAGCCAGTAGAATAAAAAGGAAAGCCAAGAAAGTAATAACACATAACAAGAAAGTAAACTTTTAAGGAGTAGTAGGGAAACAAAGTGACATAATTACCTTGGTATCTTTTCATAGCTATCCCAGCTAGTTAGGCAATTGTATGAATTGTAACTGCTTATAACTGCCATCTTAGTGATTACAAGATGAAATCATTTGCGGAACTCCGGCTATTGATAGATGTCGATCAAAGGTTGATCTAGCGGCTACCCGCAAAGGCTCCTTTGTAGATAACGTCGCTTATACTCTGTAACTAGCTCTTATCGGCTTTCCTTTTGAAAATGTTAATCTTGTGACACTGGGAACGGCGTTCATAGGCTTTCTTTCATCAGGGACAATTCGCTTAACGGAACTGAGTCTTCACGTATCACTTAATGAAATTCATTGTGAAATGGGCTTATGAAATTGGAACTAAATTGAACGGGTTTATTCATCACTGTAATATAGCTTACATAGTTTTTACTTTCAGTGAACTAAAGTAGTGTAACTGTGAAGATAGAGTGATAACCTACCTACATTTTTTGACAGTATTTGTCCAAATAACCGCGATACTGACAGATATTACAGAATTACTAATAAAACTAGTTGTATATATCTACTTTGTGAGTGTTTGTGTGTCTGACATAACTTTAACTTTCCAAAATGACGCAGTGAACCTTATTTTAATAAACAGCATCATATTGAGTAATAAATCTGTATGCATACATGATACGCTTAACTTTCATACGGTCGCATGTTTACCACAGGGTAATTATATTATTTTCAATTAGATGTTAATTTACTTAAAAGCCTCAAAGTGAACGTATCAGTAACTACGTTGACGTAAATGAATGAAATAGTAACAGCAGACTATCCCAAATAAATAGCTATAAATATTATTATAAAGTAACAAATGTAATTGAATGAAATTTTGAAGCATTTACTATTGCTAACTTTTCAAATCAGGGTCAGAGCATTCCCCCTGTAAGGGAAAGATCGTGGGTTCGAGTCCCACCTGGGCATTCACTTTTTCCTATCTTAAACAAATGTAATTGTTATTTAATTTGTAATGTCTAAGTACATGATTTACATGATTTTATGTGGACAACATACATATTTTGAATGAATTATTCAGAATTTGACATTGGAAGCAATTTTCATAGCGATTTTATGATAAAATATAGGCATTTATTTAATTTATAAACTTTCTAATTAGAATCAAATAAGCTTTAAAATAAAAATAATCGGGCGGCTGTTGCTTCGTGGAAAGTTTCTTTGACTTATAATTTGATTTAAATTTATGTGCTACAGGAACTTTATCAAAGCGGTATTAAACAAATTGAAGCTCTACATACAAACATCACTTCACAAAAGTAAACAACAAACGCAAATTTTATTTAGTTTAAAACTGGATACTAAGTTGTGTAAATAGTTGTGTAATGCATTTGATCGGCCTTGATTAAGTTAATGTAGCGTATGCGTCTGTAATTATCGTATGTATATGCGAGTTTACTTTTTCTGAGTGTACTGAGTGCGGATATGTGAGTGCGGCGGGACGTGCGCCGCGACGCGCGACCGTTCTCGACTGAGTCGCGGAGGCTCGAGGCAACGGGAGTGCGGAGCCGCGATCACCGCGCCCGCTGTAGCCCGCTGTAGCCCGCCAGCCCGCCACCCTCGCGTCACGTCACACCAATGCACGCACCACTATCCATAATGCTCTAGGTTCCGTCTCTGTGACCTGTCTTCCAATACTACTCTAATTAATCCTAATAGTTGTAAAGTCTTGAACTAAACGAACTAAAAATTAACTCCCGCTTAAAAGACGCTGCCCGTGGCGTAGCGGTAGAGCTGTCGCATGTTCGATTCCCGTGAAGTGTAAATGTTTGTATGCATGAATATATTATGTTTATTCGAATAGGTCTGGGTGTTTCAGAAAAAATGTATATAAATAAATTTATTCGCATTCTAGTTACTCCTATGCTTTATTTGGATCTAGATAACACTGTGTTGAATAATATATATTTAACAGTGGGATAGTTAGTCTTTTGCATGAAAAACATAAATATATATATATATATAAATAAAAGACTTAGACTGTATTCCACCAGTGAATATAAAAGAGTTTAATTTGATTTAAATGGTTTTATCTCATTATATTAAATCCATTTATTTATATTTTATAATGCATTATATACAGTTGTTATTCAAAATATATACAACTTATTATAAATTATGATAACCTCTTTGAGTAAAATATAAAAACTTGAGTTCTCAGTAATAATATCCAGCTTTATAGAATCCCAGCACTAAAATCAGCCACGTAATTAATGCACTTTACATAAGTGGATTGCCGGAAATGTGTAGTACCTATGTAAATTTTCAAGTACATAGCAGGTGCGTATAATACAACTGACCTAGGGCGGCTAAATCCATACTAATATTATAAATGCGAAAGTAACTCTGTCTGTCTGTCTGTCTGTCTGTCTGTCTGTCTGTCTGTCTGTCTGTATGTTACGCTTTCACGCCTAAACCGCTGAACCGATCTTGATGAAATTTGGAACAGAGGTATATTGGAGCTCGAGAACGGACATAGGCTACCTTTTATCACGAGACAGGGGGTTTAAGGGGGGGAAATAGGGGATGAAAGTTTATATGAAAGTTTGTCATTTCTGAAGATATCTTAAAGAAATTTGGTAAAGAGGTAGATTAGAGCTTAGGAACGGACATAGGCTACCTTTTATCGCGAAAAGGGGGGTGGAAGGGGGGGGGACTAGGGCCTTGGGAGAAAAGTTTGTCATTTTTGAAGATTTCTTGATGAAATATAGTACAGAGATAGTTTATAGCTTGGGAACGAACATAAGCTACTTTCTATCGCGAAAAGGGGGAAAGAAGGGGGGGGGACCAGGGCCTTGGGATAAAAGTTTATCATTTTAGAAGATTTCCTGACGAAATTTGGTACAGAGATAGTTTAGAGCTTGGGAACGAACATAAGCTACCTTCTATCGCGAAAAGGTAGGAAGAAGGGGAGGGGGGGCGAGCTACCAGGGCCTTGGGATAAAAGTTTATCGTTTTAGAAGATTTCCTGATGAAATTTGGTACAGAGATAGTTTAGAGCTTGGGAACGGACATAGACTACCTTTTATCACACAAAAAGAGGGGTAGTAGGGGGGGGGGGGGGGGACCAGGGCCTTGGGATACAAGTTTATCGTTTTAGAAGATTTCCCGATGAAATTTGGTACAGAGATAGTTTAGAGCTTGGGAACGGACATAGACTACCTTTTATTGCGAAAAGGGGGGTAGAAGGGGGGGACTAGGGCCTTGGGAGGAAAGTTTGTCATTTTTGAAGATTTCTTGATGAAATTTGGTACAGAGATAGTTTAGAGCTTGGAAACAGATATAGGCTACCTTTTATCGCGAAAAGGGGGGTAGAAGGGGGCGGTCTAGGGCCTTGGGAGGAAAGTTTCTCATTTTTGAAGATTTCTTGATGAAATTTGGTACAGAGATAGTTTAGAGCTTGGAAACAGATATAGGCTACCTTTTATCGCGAAAAGGGGGGTAGAAGGGGGGCGGACTAGGGCCTTGGTATGAAAGTTTGTCATTTTTGAAGATTTCTTGATGAAATTTGGTACAGAGATACTTTAGAGCTTGGGAACGAACATAAGCTACCTTTTATCGTGAAAAGGGGGGAAGAAGGGGGGTACCAGGGCCTTGGGATAAAAGTTTATCGTTTTAGAAGATTTCCTGATGAAATTTGGTACAGAGATAGTTTAGAGCTTGGGAACGGACAAAGACTACCTTTTATCACAAAAAGGTGGGTAGAAAGGGGGGACTAAGGCCTTAGGATGAAAGTTTGTCATTTTTGAAGATTTACTGATGAAATTTGGTGCAACGATAGTTTAGAGCTTGGGAACAAACATAGGCATTGAAGCTTGGGAACGAACATAGGCTACCTATTGACGCGATAATGGAGGCATAGGGGGGGTGGGGGGTAATAAGGGATTTTGGTACAGGGATTAATTAGAGCCTGGTAACGGATATATGCTACCTTTGATCGCGAATAATGTGGTAAAAGGGGGGGGGGGATAAGGACTAGATAGTTAATATGAAAGTTTGTCATTTTTATGATATCCTGATGATATATTTGGTACAGAGATGGATTGAAGCTTAGGAACGAACATAGGCTACCTATTGACGCGAAAATGAAGGCTGCGGGGGGGGGGGGTAATAAGGGATGAATGTTTGACAGTTTTGAAGATGATGAAATTTTGGTACAGGGATTAATTAGAGCTTGGTAACGGACATATGCTACCTTTGATCGCAAAAAATGTGGTAAAAGGGGGGGGGATAAGGACTAGATAGTAAATATGAAAGTTTGTCATTTTTGATATGCTGTAAAGGCGAATAGGGAGGCGAGTGGAAAGATGAATGTAGTGGCGAGTAGAGATCGAATAAAGAATTGAGTTGAGGTGCGAGTACCTATCTACTCGCACCTCTACTCAAGTAGACAGGCAAAAAAAAAATCGAATGGATGGGCAAGTAGAGAGGCCAATGGAAAGGCGAGTATAGCGAAAAGTACAAAGCCGAGTAGAGAGGGGAACAGAGAAGTCAGTAGAGAGTTAAGTATAAATTCAAATACAGAGGCGAGTAGAAAGTCGAGTAGAGAGTCGAATATAGAGGCGAGTAGAAAGTCGAGAACAGAGGTGAGTACATAGTCGAGGACAATGTTGAGTAGAGAGGCGAATTTAATGCTCAATAGCGTCGGATCAACACTAAGCGATAACCGACATCCACGCGGGCGGAGCCGCGGGCAACAGCTAGTATATTATAATATGGAGATCTATACAGATAAAGGGTGTTTTTAGAAGTATTCTATACCTATAAATAAAAAATGGAAAAAAATCACTGATGATTTGTTTTAATTGATATAAAATTTACTTTATTCTAAAGATAATCTTCTGGCATTATAATTTAAATATGACTTCTAGCATATGACCGCCATGGCTGGCTCGGACGTAGTCTAATCTGAAGGTCCAATTTTCGATGACTATTTCCAACATTTGCAGTCGTATATCGGCAATAACGCGTCGAATATTGTCCTCCAGGTGGTCCATCTTTTCGGGCTTATCGGCGTAGACTAGCGACTTCACATATACCTACAGAAAATAGTCAAGCGGCGTTAAATCGCACGATTTTATGGCGGATAGACCGATTCGGGTTTTCCTCTACGCTACGCTCTACAGCACTAATGACTTCTTCTGTACGCACTGAGCGACGTCTCTGTGGATGCGTATTGTCATATAGAATAAATGTGGTGCGAATACGTTCCACAGTTAAAAGAATTAACTGTTCTGATGGAAGATTATGTTGCCCGTAAAATGGACGCAGCGTGCGATACGTACCTATTGCTTACGGAACCGTGATTTTCAAAATAAGTTTTCGCAATTTGTAAGCGTTGTTTAGGCGTCAGTCTATTCGTATTGAATCGCCAAATCAAACTAAACAATCACTTGACAGCTGTCAAAATGTCCGCCATTTTTTTTTTTAATTTTATTGGCACCTGGATACAAGTCCTTAATGCCAAAAAATGTCCGCCAGTTAAAAAAGTGTTGCCAACTTCAAGTTCTATACCCCTAAAAAAAACCCGTTACAAGCTTTGATGTATTTTTTAATATGTTTTATTTAAAAACTCAGTTTAATAAATATTTTCCTGCTTACAAACTCATTTTAAAGACTAACATTCTAAATTGGACAACTCGTTAAACAGTTAGTGAGCCTCGTTTATTTATTTAATAGGTTTTTTAAAGTCGCTACAAGATTATTTATAATTAGTCAAGTACCTAATTGAATACAAGTATACATATAAGCCGTTCAATTAACTGCCTAGACTGTTAACTAAACGGCGCTATTCAATGAACGGCTCGAATGATTTTCAACCGTAACGTTTATTACAACATTTAATAACCTGGCTGGCTAATGCTTAGGCCATTTGGAAGATAGGGCGCCACCCCGAATTAAGACAGAAAATTACATACATACATACATATAGATAGTCACGCCTGTTAATTCCCGAGGGGGTAAGTAGAGGTGTATTCACAGAAAACAAGTGACAGGTTTATTGAGAAAACTGCACAATCCGACTTGAACAGGTTAGGTTAGAAAGGTTAGTGTATATATCATTTTTATAGCTGTTTGATTAAATGGCTAGACAAGTAATTAAATGTCATCGATCCTAGTCATTTGCCTAGCCGTTTAATCAAATGGCTGAACATATTTCAGGCCGCTAATTGAACGGCGCTATTTAGTAAAGAGCCTAGGCAGTTAATGAACGGCTGATTAATAGATAAGACAAGTTACTAATAACGTGCGTTACACTTCATTAGCTACCAAGCTAATTCAGGGTGGTTCGTAAGTTTATGAAGTTAGTTGAGTAACTTTCCTCTTAAGCAGTCATAACTAAGTGTCTACATCAAATTTACATACCTTCACACCACATTTATTTTTGTCTCAACGCTGTTAGAGATTTGCTTAGCAAAAATTGAAAATGTATCTAAATCCTATAAAATTACTTTACTACTACCCTACTACCCCAAATTGGGTTCTACCAGAATCTTCGGGGTCCACCTTACCTGCAAAACTACACGAGCTGATTGCCGGACGAAGCTAACACGCAGGTTGCGTAATGAAATTTAATTATGGAAAGGGTGAATAAGAGGGCGGGCTCTGTGCTTCAAGGAACAAGCTTTGGATGTAACCGACACTGAGGCTCAGATGATGATGACACCATAGCGTAATAAAACGTAGACATCATATTTATCTATTTACACTTTTGATTGATGGCACTAGGTGGAATTTATTGTTCCACATATTAAATCACGCTTATACTTTTCCCATATATTTGTGGATGCCGTAAGGTGAAACTGCACAGTGTCAACAATAAATATTGGAAATAGTACAAGTTTGTTCTCATTATGTCTTACTTTTTCAATGAAGCATATAGCGAATAACGTAACTGTTAGAAAGCACCGTCAGTTTGAAGGTGAGACGCAGCAGTGGTCCACGATCAACGAGTTCGCTTACAGATTTTGGTAAGATACCTATCCCAGTTAAAGTCCAAAATAATTTTATTTCGTATAGATAATTAAAGAACATTCGGAAAACTAAAATGGAATTGTCCAGTAATTCACCACAAAAACTTCAGTTTGAAAGTGAAATACTTAGGTAAAAACCTTTTCATAAATGTCTATTTTGAAACTATAAACGTTTTACGCTTTTCTATACACACACACGTTTCAAAGCATTGTCGCTTAAAACTTCATTGTACTTTACATTGATAAAGCTTTCCTAGCAATGCTTTTGCCAGTATTTTTAAAACAGGTTAGCGGCGCTTCTTTACAGTCGACAGTACTAAGAAAATATAAATCCTACTGTGTGTTATGACAATGAATAAGTAAAAATATACATCGTCCCTTTATGAAATCATGAGATCCAACCATATATAATATAAGCCATAGATAATCGTATTAAAAGCGACAGAAAAGACGAAGAAAGGATCAACTTTTATATATCTTTCGGAGCTAGTTACATTTGCTGAATATACCGACATTTAAATTGATTTTTCATTGCCGGTCATTTTTTCTATTCCACCAATTAAAAAACAAAACTCAAACAATCAACCTAAGCGGCGCTGCGTAGCCAAGTCGTAGCAGTAGAGCTACGTCAGTAACAGCTACGTCAGTGCAACTGCAGCGATTTGAGTTCGCTCGGTGGAAACATTTTATATGTTATGGCGAATACTGGAATGGTTCTGGTGAATTGATAATATACAAATACATGTACTCCATTGCTAGCCACTTGGATTTTTAATTCGTGAAAATATTTAGTAATTTACCACTAAATCTTCAATTTAAAAGCGTAAAAATTACTTGCGATAAAAATGCGAAAAATAATAATAAAAAATGATTGTCGAAAGCAAAAACTTATATTTATACCGTTGATATAAACTACAACAGGTAGGTTTATCAACCTGCTTTATAATTCACGCGAATAAATTTAATACTAAACAACGGACAAAATAAACGTACCTATTCAAACCTCAGTACAAGCAAGTCAGTAAGCTCTCGTTAAATTATTCAATACTAGCTGTTGCCCGCGGCTCCGCCCGCGTGGATGTCGGTTATCGGTTAGTGTTGAGCCGACGCTATTGAGCATTAAATTCGCATCTCTACTCACCTTTGTCCTCGACTATGTACTCACCTCTGTTCTCGATTTTCTACTCGCCTCTATATTCGACTCTCTACTCGACTTTCTACTCGCCTCTATACTCGCCTCTATACTTGAATTTATACTCGACCCTCTACTGACTTCTCTGTTCCCCTCTCTACTCGACTTTGTTCTCTTCTCTATACTCGCCTTTCCATTGGCCTCTCTACTTGCCCATCCATTCGATTCTCTTTTCGCCTCTCTACTTGACTCTCCCCACTCGCCTATCTACTCGTACCTCTACTCAACTCTCTATTCGATCTCTACTCGCCACTACATTCATCTTTGCACTCGCCTTCCTATTCGCCTCTCTACTCAACCCTTTACTGCATTCTATTTGATTCTATACTCGCCTCTCCACTCGCTTCTATATTTGGTTTGCTACTCGACTATGTCCGTTCCGAAGCTCTAATTCACCTTTGTACCAAATTTCATAAAGACATCTTAAAAGAAATTTTTACTATTTATGCCATATTCCCCCTGTTTTGTGCCATCGAATGAAAAATGAGACTTTTTTAACTTTAATCCCATAGCCCTATTCCTCTTCCCCTTCTATCCCTTTTTACGCGATAACGGGTAGCCCATATCCATTTCCAAGCTCTAATCCATCTCTATACCAATTTCATCAAGATATTTTCAAAATTCTAAAATTTACATACCCTAGCTCTATACCACTCCTTTAACTCCCTTTTTTGCAATGAAAGGTAGACTATGTCAATTTTCGAGCTCTAATCCATCTCTGTACAAAATTTCATAAGGATATCTTCAAAAATGACAAACTTTCATACTAACTATCTAGTCCTTATCCCTCCCCCCTTTTACCACATTAGTCGCGGTAAAAGGTAGCATATGTCCGTTACCAAGCTCTAATTAATCCCTGTACCAAATTGTGATGCAATTTGGTACAGGGATATCTTCAAAACTGTCAAACTTTCATTTCTTATACCCCCCCCCCCCCCTCCTATACCTCCATTTTCGCGTCAAAAGGTAGCCTATGTTCGTTTCTAAGCTTTAATCCATGTCTGTGCCAAATATATCATCAGGATGTCTTCAAAACCGGCAAACTTTCATCCCCTATAACTCCCCCCCCCCCTTAACCTCTTCTTTCGCGACAAAAGGTAGCCTATGTTCGTTCCCAAGCTTTAATCTATATCTGTAGGTACCAAATTTCATCAGGATATCTTCAAAAAAGACAAACTTTCATCCCATAGCCATATTAACCCCCCCCCGCCCCTCCGACCCCTTCTACCCCTTTTTGCGATAAAAGGTAGCCTATGTCCGTTACAAAGCTCTAAACCATCTCTGTACCAAATTTCAACAGGAAATCTTCAAAAATAACAAACTTTCATCCCAAGGCCCTAGTCCCCCCCTTCTACCCCCCTTTTCGCGATAAAAGGTAGCCTATGTCCGTTCCCAAGCTCTAAACTATCTCTGCACCAAATTTCATCAGGGAATCTTCCAAAACGATAAACTTTTATCCCAAGACCCTGGTCCCCCCTTTTCCCCCCTTTTCGCGATAAAAGGTAGCCTATATTCGTTCGCTAGCTCTAATCTACCTCTGTACCAAATTTCATTAAGATGTCTTCAAAAAAGACAAACTGTCATACCGAGACCCTAGTCCCCCCCCCCTTTAACCCCCCTTTTTCGCGATAAAAGGTAGTCCATATCTGTTCCCAAGCTCTAAACTATCTCTGTACAAAATTTCATCAGGAAATCTTCAAAAATGACAAACCTTCATCCCAAGGCCCTAGCCCACCCCCCTTCTTCCCCCCTTTTCGCGATAAAAGGTAGCCTATGTCCGTTCCCAAGCTCTAATATACCTCTGTACCAAATTTCATCAAGATCGGTTCAGTGGTTTAGCCGTGAAAGCGTAACATACAGACAGACAGACAGACAGACAGACAGACAGACAGACAGACAGACAGAGTTACTTTCGCATTTATAATATTAGTATGGATGAAATAATTCAAACATTAATTAACTTGACTTTACTACTTCAAACTCCTTTATCCTATAAGTAACTGCCAGCGGAAATACATCTTGATAAGTTGAAATTCAAATACAAATATCTTTAATAATAATTTAGGTCACAATGTACCGCTTACGAACATCAAATTCAATGCATTAATATTTACAGCCAGGTTTGCAATATTGTAAAGTGAGTTGGAGAAGAAAGTGGCAATCGAAAACTCAAGCTCATCTTTTGAATAGATATTAACAAATTCCATAACTATATTGGCAAATGTGTGCATGGTACTAAAAATAACGGAATCATATGCTTGGCATAAAAAAAAATTCATTGCAAGGACTGATTTTTAAACAGAAAGAATGCACGTATAAATACGATACTTAGTATACTGTGCAGAGATTATACAGCAATATCAACCAAACATCAAATAAGTTCATTTGAACTGATGAAAACTTTTCGATGACATGCACTGTAACTTACATGGATGAAATGGTTAGTGGGCGCTTGAGATACATTTTATTACAAATTATAAACCAGAATGAAAAAATTGCGTGATAATCTTTCTGCAAATCTCGTCTGAAGCTAATTTAAAACTCATCGAGCGCTGTTAAACCACCTCCGTGAAATTATTTATATTAACCGTTAGCGAATCTACCTCATAAGATGAAGAAATAATGTAATATTTCAGTTGTCAAGTTGTGATGTATTAAAATAAAGATGTCTAGCGCACAGCAGCGCCGCTGTCACTTGTAATCCCTTATTGAGTCTTTGGTCACTTGCCGGTGAACGTCGGACCTGAGCACTGCTGTGTGTGTGACCTAATACATTTTTTTCGTGTTATTTATTTACCCCAAATAATATAAGAAATACAGGACACCACATGTGGCGACGAGATCGGTATCGATATCGAACGATCGATAGTTAACTGACACGAAATACAAACTGTCTTGTAAAAAGGGGGGAAATATTTACAAATTACGTGCATTAGAAGCAAAATAAAAACAGTCACAAAAAGTCGTTTGCGTTGTATATGTTTAAATATGGGTAACTGTTTAATACGGGTGTACCTACATCAAATTGTTGTTGCGAAGTAGGTTATACAAGTGAGTCATCAATCTATGTAGTAGGATGTAAATAAAAAGATTAGATTTTTGAGTAATATGCATAAATTTTGATTGTGTGTTATTGTAGGCGTAGGTACACTGAAATAATCTATGGCCGTTCATTAGACTAACCTTAATAAAAAGACCAAGGCGTACGAATCCATTTATATAATAATGCACGAATAATAATAACAATAAACGAGTTTATATGGCCTAATAAGCATCAAAAATTTGGACATGGGTATAATTGAATGAAATTTTGAAGCATTTACTATGCTAACTTTTCAAATCGATTAAGATAGGAAAAAGTGAATGCCCAGGTGGGACTCGAACCCACGATCTTTCCCTTACAGGGGGAATGCTCTGACCACTGAGCCACCGGATCGTGGGTTCGAGTCCCATCTGGGCATTCACTTTTTCCCATCTTAATCGACATGGGTATAATTTTGCCAAAGAGCATAACAAATAAGTGAATAGGTAAGTATGTTATTAAATTAACTAATTGTCTTTCTATAAGTTCTGCTAGCTAGATTTCTAGTCATGATAATCTGTGATTGTCAACACATTAGTCACATTTTAAATGAAATTGCTTTAATGTAATGATCCTACAATTGTGGTTCTTGAAGCTGTGTTTTAAGGGGGTTTCAACGAGTGTTTCAAGACTAAACTCAACCATATCTAATTCTTTTTTTAATCATCTCATTTTTTTTAACACAGTACTTTATGACCACAAAAGTGCGCCACATTAGATTCAGTGACATGTCATATAGCCTATTATAATCAGCGGTCGACCAAGATGCTTCTAATATACCTCATTTGTCCTAAGTAATTCTTAGTTCTAAGTAATAATTAGTTGAGGAGCTATGAGCTGCCAAAATCAAAAAAGGTGGCTTTTTGGTAGTCGGGTAAAAAGACTTGGTGGCGATAACCGATATTCACGCGGGCGGAGCTGCAGGCGAAAAGCTAGTTAAAGGTATATATGTCGTCGACAACTAGCTTAATCAGCCGCTTAATTAACTGCCTAGGCTGGTTACTAAACGGCGCCATTCAATGGCCCGAATGACATTTAGCCATGACGTTTATTAGAACATTTAATAAACTGGCTGGCTAATGCTTAAGCAATTCGTATGAAAGGACACCACCCCGAAATAAGATAGAATATTACGTAGATACATATATACACTCACGCTCGAAAATTCCCGAGGGGGTAAATACAGGTATATTCACAGAAAATTAGTGATAGGTTTATTGAGACAGCGCGATCCGACTTGGATAGGTTAGGTTAAAAGGCTAATGCGAGTGCGGAGCGGAGCGTAGCGTAGCTCCCGCTTTAACCCCTCGTGGCATTATTTTTATAACCATGCATACATAAATAATTTTCTTTTTATCGTTTAATCAACTAGCTGAAAATTATTCAGCCCGCTAATAGAACGGTACCGTTACTATTAAAACTAAATGATTACTATAGTATTGTACTTTATTGACTCTTTGCGTTGGGAATATTATACTAGTTATGACCACATAATATTTTCAAGTGTTTCAATATCAGGCTTTTGACTACTAGTTGATACTAACAACATTGTCCACATGAAATAGGTGTAACAAAAAATATTAATTCGTTCGCAGAATTCATGAAAATTTATATAAGTGCTTTACGTACACGCATATTTTAGTGGCGTGTACACACTACATACTATGAACGATTTACATAGCGTGACCGTAACTCTCAATAGGCTGTTTAAGTTCAATCAGGTGGTTTTATGACAGATAATGTAAATTTGGCTGTGTCGATTTAATGTCGTTATGATAACTTGAACAGGGGAAAGGCTCATGATCATTTATTTTGTGTATGAAATTAGCGATAATGGTTGTCATCGGCGTAGTGGGTAAATTAATTATATTTTCCTCGTAAAAGAATCTAAATAAAATGATTTTGAGGGCGGGAGAGATTCATTAAAAAATTTCATGTTATAATTAAGAGGTACCTACTATGACTTATTATAAGTCTTAGATATTGTTTAAAAATGGCTAATGGCATGATCTCATTAACATTAAAGAGTGTTATCGTTATAATTGCACTTTGGTGCATGAGGCGCCATCAATTTTACTTTGACTTTAGATTGACATTATATCACTTATGAATTGATTTTAAGTTTCATATCCTTTCTTTCTTAAATATTATTGATACTGTAGAATTCAAAAGTTCACAAATTCAAAGGAACAAAGTTCGAATGGACTGTTAACGATCGCGGATATTGGGTAAAAGTTTTCTACGATAGTATAGACACCGCTGAACAACTTGGTTAAGTGTGTCAAGACAACAAACTAATTTAACGCGAATAGCTCCGTTCGTACCCATATAAATCTCCTCAAGCCAAAAGGTTGATTGAGGAACACCACCTCATCTTAGTAGATAAGTAAAATACAGCCTATTTTTATGTCATTTTTGCTGTGTGATGTGAAGTGAATGAACAGAACAAAGAATAAGTAATTTAGAGGAAGTTTGAAAGTTGTACGAGTGAATCAAAAGTTGAGAAGCAACTGGCTGAACATATTACGGGACAAGATGAGAGCAATGTTGTTGACGGACGGAGGAAGGAGGGACAAGACGAGAAGAACTTAGAGAGCTTCGTTGTGAAAATGAATTAAATAAGTATGAGCCGGTATGGGAATTGAAAGAAAAAGATTTCTTTACTGAAACGCAAACTTGAGCTCGAATCAAATATCGTGGAATTCGTAGTTGCGATAGAAGCAGTAACTCAGACTTAAACTGGAAAGTCGTTACAAATGACTTCAGGAACATGTCCGTCCCAACGGATTTGAGGAAACCGCAATACTTGTGTCAACAATTTAGTAAACTAAATGTCCAGAACCACTAGATCTCGCGTCAAAGAGAAGAGCAAAATCATTTACACAACTTATTCTTTCGTGGGTTACAATTACAAATGTATTAGAAACCATATTCGTTGATAAACTGGTTTAAATTCAATAGCAGTGAGTTAAAAAAAGCTTTTAGTTAACTGCTGATTTTAATCAAACATTGCGATAACTGTTTCGATTATCTTTCACTTGAACCGCTCCAGTAGCTAAGAGAGTACTTTTACACTTGCATATTATTATAAAAATGTGAAAGTAAGTCTGCCTGTCTGTTAACATTTCATGCTTAATTTTTATATTTTTATAAAATTTGGAACAGATATGAACTGAATTTGGAAATTTACTGCCACGCGGTGTCGTAGAAAACAGCTAGTATTTCTATAAATGTAATGATGGAAGTGATCCAACATCCAACATGGCCTAACTATGGCATAACATTATATTCTCTCTATGACATATAGAAACTAAATTCAAGACGAAAAGGAAAATTTATTTGTCTTTAGATAGGTACATCGCGATTATATAGTAGTATGGATCCATTGTGACAATGTTCTTACTACTAATGTAGTACTAACTACAGTTACGACGGACGCCATAGATTTGCCCTTTCGAATTCGGAGAATGTTGGTACATACATAGATACGTGTAGGTGTTCAATACGTTTAGTGTTCGTGCGAGAGGAGCATACTGCAGCAAGTTAGTTGCCTTCTCGCCATTTCGATCTTCCTCCGAGTCTTTTCCCAACCGAGTTGATTTTGTTTTCTATTAGGTAATAAAAATCAATTGTATATTTGTACTAAATAGGTAATTTTACGTATTTTTAGAAGCTCAAAACGAAAATAAAAAGGGCTTGATAACCGCAGACAGCAGCAGAAGAAGTGTCGTCGCGTCATGTTGCTATGGTAATGATTTCAAAGCAACTTTTAAGAAAGGTATGTAAAAATAAGACATTTAATAAAATCGCGTTATGAAAACAATAATAGAATGACTTTTAGACCAAAAATTGTGAGAAATGAATTTTAAAACAGAAACTAGGTGATATAACAATGGCTGTATGCAAGCAAACAAAAATATGGTGTCTGCTTGTGGTCTTAAATCGATAAAAAAGTTCATGGGAGTGTACGTAGAAGGAAGGTTAAAGGTTCTAAATGGTTGGTAGCTAATCTGAGAAATGATAAATAATTTTCAATTTTATAAATAAAGAAATCCAACCGAATGGGCTTTTCAACGGCGAACGAACTTGTATGTAACAGATTTCATAAATTCTTTTTTTTTACTGTTGATACTGGAGATTGATGGCACGTTTCACCTCACCTTTGATAATGCCACGAGGTGAAACCGGTCAGGTTCAAAATAAAAATAAAGTATCGAAAAGTACAAGTGACATTATTATTCAAGATATTTTTTACCCGACTGCCACGAAGGGTTATGTTTTTCGCGCGTATCTTGTATGAATGTAGGTATGTATGTTTGTAATATTCTTTGTTACCTCATATCTTTTGAACCACCGTACGGATTTGAATGATTCATGTCTCAAATGAAATGTATTTATTGTCCAAGTGTTGTTGGGTACATAAAATATGAACAAAAGCTATATGTTGGGTTTTTCAGCGACAAAATGTATTTGGTAAAGAGAATCACTCAGATTTATGCAGTGGGGTATGAAAATAACGGAAATTAGAAGACTATTACAAAAATATATACATCGTAACTAAAGAGTATAAAATAAAATAAATTATTTAAAATAAATCAAAACCCGACTGATGCTGGAAAGATAGAAACAAGCATTATAGCAGGCAGTACCCATTTGCAAATCTCAAACACCATGAAAGTGAATGGGTATCGTCTGCTATAAAGCATGTTTCGATCTTTTCAGTATCAGTTGAGATTTTATTTTTAATATTTTTGAAGTGAAAACTTCTTTAGCGGCGTTGGATGGGTGTAAAATGTTAAGGAAGCGTCAGGATTAGTTGACCTTTGAACCGTAACCGACGACTGACGTCATACAAGATAAGGTACAGACTATCTATTTTGCGCGTTAAGATAGACAGCGTGGTAGCGTAAACGGTAAGCACTTCGACTGTAAGTCCTTATAGATTCAGATAGTATCGGGTTCAAACCACCTGGCCTTCAGGGACTTTTTGTGATTGTTTTTTCTTATTATAATTTACTACTTTTGGTGATTTTTTTTTCTTTTCATAATTTATTAATTTCTTCTGAAAGAAAATTAGCAGAAAATAAGTGATAGGTTCTATGATTAGCGCTATATTATAGGTATGGTATGGTATGTTCTTTTTTATCTTTTTCTATGTAAATAACGAAGAAAGAAAAAAAGAAAATGTTTTCACTTCTGCCGGCACTCCCAGAGTGCAACCCGTTTTTTTTTTTAAATATCTATTCTTTATTTAAGTTACAGTGAATAGCTATTGAAGTGTTTAAGTGGCCAAGTTCTTTGAGAAGGTGTAACATAGGACCTTTAAAATTCGTTATTTACTATAGTGAATATTAATAGTCAAGCTTACTATATGTCATTATTGGACTAAAGTAATAAAATTGGTTAATGCAAATACTTCGTATTGCTCTTTCCCTTCTGGACCAAATACAATGTTGAATTTGCAAAATGTTGAATCCCTTTCTCTATGGCGGTTGCCAATTGGGTATTTGACTGACCAATCAAATTAGTTACTTTTTCCTAAACTTCAAAACGGTAAGTTATGAGGAAAATTGTATGCAAAATTTATTTGTGACGTCATAATATTTAATAGTCCATCAAATGGACCGTGTGCTTGTCTGCCAACTCAGTGGTATATAAAAAAAGTTTAATCATTTACTATTATTATAGGTTGGGTTGATGGTTAAAAATAAATAAAAACGATGAAATAAGAATCGACGCAATTTTTAAATTAATAAGTTCAGCTATATATTTTTTAACAACAGCAAATACCCAATTGTTTTCAATGCAGCTATATTCTCAGGTAAGTTTGTTTACTTTTTCAACATATTATTTTCAAAAGCAAATATGATCTGGGCCGGCTTTTTGTATTACGTGATATAATAGTTTATTATACAGATACAGAGTAATCCACATCCGATCATTTAAAGCACGTCTTGTAGCTTGAAAGCGTAAACAATGGAGGCCTTTATGATGCGCCGTATTCGGTTTTGCTTTTAATTAATAAAATGCAGTATTTGTTTAACTGTAAATGATTTCTGTTGTATTTATTTTTGTAAATCCGTATCCGTATTGTTTTAACTTTTAAAAGCAACTAGTATTTGATATCAAATACTGGCTGCTTTTAAAATTCAAAAGCAAAATTTATATTGCACCTACCATGTTTGCCAATTACGCGAAAAAACTGTAGAAATATAGTTTCTAGTTTATTTTAGTTTTAGCTTTAGCTCTGTTTCGCTCTGTGTAGTTATACTCTGTGCAGTATGGATCAGTAGCTTCCTAGCAGACACAAGCATTAAGGTCGAATTCATTAAGGTGAATGCTGGTGTCCCCCAAGGCTGTGTGTTGTCACCTACGCTATTCCTTCTGCATGTCAATGACACGCTGCAAATCAGAGGCATCCATTGTTATGCTGATGATAGTACGGGTGATGCACCAATATCTCTCGGGAAAACGTCATCGAGAGCCGAAACAATCTTTTGTTCGAAATTGGAATTCCTTAAATAAAATATCCGAATGGGGTCGACTGAACCTAGTCCGATTTAACCCTACCAAGACACAAGTTTGCGCGTTTACGGCAAAAAAAAGCTAGAATTTGTCTTGTCACCACGTTTTGAGAGCACTTCCCTGACCGCTACAGCTTGTCTAGGAATACTTGGCATCGAAATCTCTAGCGAAGTCCAGTTTCGCGGCCATTTAGAAGGTAAGGCCAAATTAGCCTCAAAGAAGCTCGGTGTGCGCAACAGATCAAAACAGTATTTCATACCGTCCCACCGCCTTCCGCTCTATAAGGCACAGGTTCACCCTCACATGTTCATTCTTATCTATGGGCAGGGGCACCTCAGTACCAGCTTGCCCCTCTGGACCGTATCCAACGACGAGCGACTCGAATTGTCGACTGCCGTATTCCGGATCGGCTTGACCCCTTGGCGCTGCGTAGAGATGTAGCTTCGCTCTACATTTTCTATCGCATGTACAACGGGGAGTGCTCTGGGGAATTGTTCGGAGTAATCCCTGCCGCATCTTTCCGCCATCGCCCTACGCGACAACATTTTCATCCTCACCACTTGGATGGTTGGCAGTTCTCAACTGTGCGTTTGTCCAGAAACTTTCTGTCTCGCACAGCTAAACTCTGGAATGAACTGTCGCCTGCGGTATTTCCGGACCGATACGACCTGCAAACCTTCAAGAAAAGGGCGTACTCCCACCTTAAAGGCCGGCAACGCACCTAGAACGCACCCTTCTGGTGTTTCAGGTGTCCATGGGCGGCGGTGATCGCTTACCATCAGGCGATCCGACTGCTCGTTTGCCTCCTACGTTATAAAAAAAAGTTCCTAGGTATATAATATATTACAAATATAAAATTCCTATTTGCTCATTAATGTTAAGCTTGATACTTCACGGCACACATACAGGTCAAACTAATAAAAACGGAAGGTAACAAATAGGTATGTAACTTCCATTCTGTCCGCTAGTTCACATTAATAGGTTTTTGGGAATATTAACAGCTGTCAAATTTGGGTGAAGATTAGGTTTTTTGGGTATAACAGTGTGTGCGTGCGCGCGCGCGCGCGCGCGCGCGCACGTGTGTGTGTGTGTGTGTGTGTGTGTGTGTGTGTGTGTGTGTGTGTGTGTGTGTGTGTGTGTGTGTGTTTGTGTGTGTGTGTGTGTGTGTGTGTGTGTGTGTGTGTGTTTGTGTGTGTGTATATGTGTGTGTTAGCATACCATTTCTTCTCCACAAAGTCACAAAGACGAAGGTGATTTGTGTAAAACAGAATCCAATGTCTTTCATACTAACTGAAAAACGGCAACTATGCACCCCTACCTGAAGTCATTTATTATAGAGCCTTAAGTACTGCCTCTCAATCGTAGCCCTCAGGAATTCTTAAGAGTCACGGTTTGATTTTAATGTTAGAAAGTGAACTGAATATTGTTTTTTTGTTTCTGAGCAACATACTTTTTTATGATATGAAAATTAGGCCCCATTGTTATAAATTGTCGAATGTACACAACAAATCTAGATACTCGTATAACAAAATATCACGAGTTATATATTAGTTTAGCCGGGCCTCCCTCCACGATCGCGCCAGCGGCATTTATATGTGTGCTTAATTGCGAATAATTGTTCCTCGAAGCGAGCTTTAGAGCGACTGTGACAGCTACTTCACTTGATTATATTGGTGCAGCATACTTATAAGGTTACATTTTATTCAAACTACGTATAATTGAATGTATTCTGAAAAAATAAATTTGTAGTAAGTATTCAAATGAAAATGAAAATGTTTATGCTTTAGCAACGTCGCAACATCAAACACTTTGATTTTTAAAAAAGTCTTAAGTAAAGTTAAGTTCAAATGTTGTGAGGGATAATAAATATAGTATCGGTGGCGTAGTGAAATAAAACATTTACGAAAATAATACAAATATCACAGATGGACGAAGTTCTATTCGGGTGAATTTCTCAAACGTAAAATTTACGTGGCGAGGCTGAAAATCATACCTTGAAGATAAAAGATAACATATAATAATGAATATTTTTTGTGAGAAAGATAAAAAAAAATCTGCATGTATAAGTATATACTTATTATTAGAAAATATTTTTGTGATTATATAAAAAAATATTTTTACCTTGTTTCTAAGCTTGGTGTTGCATTCACAACCTGTTTTCTTGGTTATAGCCACAGTGTAATCAAAACTCCGTTAGTTTACTAAGTATACTTACTTAAATTTATTGCGAATTTGAATTATTTTAGCTATCTCTTGCCAATTAATTCATAATAATTTCCTTCCGCGAGAAATTGAAAATTTTGGTGTGATTAACCAAAACAACACTGAGTTCGTACTGAAGGTACCTGAAAGTACAATATTACCAGCAGCCGATCCATACACCCCGGTACTCACGCACACTAATGATCATTGGGTTTCATCTTGTTTCAATTATCTAATAGAAACGTAAATAGAACTTTCCGGAAGCTTCTGACAAAAAACCACCAAAATTTAAATATATATTTTGGTGGAAGCAATACCAAAATTTATTTACTCTATTATTTCTATAGATAACAATTTTAGTGTGTTGATAATTTAGGTGTCTATAATATATAAATCATTTTGCGAGTTAAATTAACTTCTATAGCATTTCAAGCAACCAATTATGTAGGTATTTCTAGCTTAGCATGGAATAAGATTACCTCGGAGAAGTTGAAATTTACTCATTCCTTGTATTAATGATGCGTATCAAACTGAATTTCGACTGCGGCAAGGCAGTGAACAATCTCAAAGGAAAGGCTCCATGCACTGACATTATGCGAGCCACGTCATCGAACCGAGTTTTCACAAGTTCAATCGGTCGGAAAGCTTCGTCTTGTTCCGTGTCAAGGTCTTTACACTAGTCGGGAGGAAGTATAGTTATTTGACATGTTTGGAGAATATGAATTACCTACTTATCCTTTAGTCCCATTTCATGCCTGTAAACCGAATTGGTATAGCTAAAAGTCCCACCGTTAACCATTGTGTTTAGGCAGTGTTGCCGAACGTACTACCGTTTATAGAAATAGAAAAAATAATTATTATTTTAGCTTCAGATCGTAATCTACAAGGATTAATCGAACTTGTTGCTTTGTAGTAAGTAGTAGTTAAAATATCGAGCCAAGCGGTAAAAATACCTGCTAAAATAAATCTGTGAAACCTATGCCAGGCGAATCAAAAAACAGAATGCGATAGCAAAAGTCGCAGTTAACTCCCTGATATATTAAGTCCATTGTCTGTCTGCGAAATTTAACATATGACTATTTCGGAATTTAAATGGTCCCATTTCGAAATAAACCTCTTTTTAAAGTTGATCGATTGAAAGCACAATTGGCTTTCTAACAGTATCTGACGGTTTATGTCTACGATATGTGCGATCGACTGATTAGGGGTCGGTTTCAATTCTTGACCAGTGCGAATATTTGTGCGAATTTGTATATTTTTATTGTTTTCTTGTGTTTTTTTTTTGTATAAGTCTACATTCTAAAATTCATAACACAAGCTAGTTGTTAATTTTTAACAATATTTATATTTATACATTTTCTTCAGTCATAATAGAAAATGTAACTTCTTCCTTTATTTTTTGATCCATATTTTACCTTTGATGCATATGTAAGGCTTTAAATGCATCGCTTTATAATACTGCATTCTTCTTTGTGAACGCAAATGGAATTTCTGAATCATTAAAACATCAAAGCGATGGTATTCTCGTGGCATAATGTTCTGACTGGGCCCTCACTAAATAATTAATTGGTACGACGCGATTGGATCTGTCATTGCTTTTCATAATTAATATTCAGGTCTGATGTACATAAAACCAGTTGAAATGATTAATACAGTCTATTTCATGTTGCCTTTTCAACTATTTTATTTATTGATACTGTTTGATTTAAATTTAAAAAGTGGCTGTGACATATGGACGTACAGACAGACAGACTTGACGAATCTATAAGGGTTCCGTTTTTTGCCATTCGGCAACGGAACCCTAAAAAGTATAGTTGTATTTTGCTAAACTATTCGTTTACCGCGAACTATGAAGTGGGACGGATGGCTGTCCACATTCCTCCAACTTATTTGTTACAGGTTACCCCGTAGCTTACAGGGTGTTTGTGGCGGGCTTTTCAAAAACATCTGCGTGAATTCTAAAGAATAAAAAATAAAAAAAGACCGTCTCTGAAAACAGCGCTGTCCGCGTGGACTACCTACTATTATACGCCTAGACAGCATTCCTACGCCAAAAGGCAGCGATTATTCTATATATGTAGATGTGCACGGTGTTATCCCTTTATGTATGTGTGATAGGAAACCTATTCATCCCACCATTTCGGAAAGAGTATTTATACCATACCTACTCTAAAAAGATTATTTTATTCACGCAAAACAGTGAATAAAAAGGCCTTTTATTCACGGTTTTGTTTTTATTCACTATTTTGGTGTTTGAATTTAGAACACAAAAATATATCCGGTCTCTATTTCAATGCTTACACAAACTCCTTGCGCTAAGATTCGAAATTCAAAACTCTTTGGTGCAAATAAATTCTCGAGATTTGATTGATCGATATTTGCGACAAGGAGTTTGGCATTAGATTAAATAAATATTGTTTCACAAGTTGACCACTCTAATGATAATAATAAGAAAATTACGCTTAATTTCAGTCATTGCTCTAATTTTAATGTCCATTTCAATTAATGTAACAATTCTTATTTCTTGATTAAATTTCTATTTACGCTTAAATTATGTCTTTTCACGTAGTCATGGTATAAAGTATAGTATGCAACTCCTGAATAAAGTACGAATTTATATCGAGGGCCATGAATCACTCGCGTTGTTCAGGATTCTAACAGTTGAATCACTTGCTGCGCTCGTGATTCAATCATTAGAATCCTTCACTTGCTCGTGACTCATCTACGGCCCTCGCTTTAAATCCGTCCTTTATTCACTAGTTGCATAATATACTATTTTACTCTTCGATATCTGAGTGGAGAAGTAGTTTTTATCCACTAGAGAGTAAAAGTATTTTTTTTAATTTTGATTCTTTCGTTCTTTTCGGAACAGGCTAAGGTGCTATGACCATGCTGCCTTGTAATCAGTTTATTATTTTTATTTTTGGAAGTAGGATGAGTTGATGATGAGTTGATGATGAGTTGATGATGAGTTCATGATGAGTTCATGATGAGTTGATGATGAGCTGATGAAGAGTGGATGATAATGACGAAGATGACGATCAATGAGATGATTGCTGCCTCAGTAATGATTGTGGTGAAGACTTTACTTGGGCTTTGTAGGGACATTTGGAACCAACACGAAAAGTCACAATGCACTGTAACATGCAACTTTCCTTTTTTTATATGCGTTGTCTAAGACATTATGTCTAAATTGTGTGTGTGATTATTGTATCACATGATTATTGTTTTGTTTTTTGTATGATTTGCTTATTAATAGTATTGTTTATTATTATATATATTCTTTGGCTCTTTCGTCCGAGATCCGATACAGCGAAAACGTGTTACTGGTGCATTAATAAATTAAAATTAATATTTTTAAAATCATAAGATCGCAATTTAAGTTAAGTGTATATAATAAATAGCTAAGCAAGATAATTTAACACATCTTTAAGTGGCAAGTGAATGTCGACCTTATTGGATTGATAAGCGGAGCCCGACGCCAAGTCCGTAGGCCCCAAAGGGGCGCCCCACACCCCCGCAGGAGTAATGAGACAGGTGATATTTTTTATCCTTATTACTGCTCGGTCGCTGTTGCGGTTGTCTAATCACCTACATTGCACATGATCAAGATCTACGACTGTGTTTTGCTATAGAAATATATTATTATATTATAGATACATAATACAACATAGAAGTGTGCAAACGGGTGAAGTTAAACGTATTTGAAATTTACGGACTGATCCGTCTTAAACAGCTTGATTTGATCCATATTTAGCAGTATGTCGGTACGACGATCCCCCTCGTCAACTCCCACTCATATAAGGGAGCACACACAGTCGGAAACCGACTTAAACATCTTAAAACAATCAACTGATGCATCGTTTTATAACGTGAATAAAAACAAGCGTTACCGTACAAGCCAGCCTAGCTCACCAAGCATGGAGCAAAATCTTAACTCGGATGTAAGGGAACTGCTTATAAATTGGAAAAAGGAGTTTGAGATTAAAATAGACGAGATGTACAACAGCCAAAATTTACTCATTTCGAAACTAACCGCAGAAATCAGGGATCTAAAAATTCAAAATAACAAAATCCAAAGATCTTACGATGACATGTTGCAATCTATGTCTTTCATAAATAAGCAGTATGAGGAAACTAGGAATGGCCTTGAAATTCTACAAAAAGATAGCAATGAACAACGAAGGTGTATAGAACACACACAGAGAA